>OZ018317.1:178867214-179467214 GCA_963969495.1 Ceratothoa steindachneri
CAATTTATTTTGTAGGATAAACGAAAGGACGTAGAGGGAGGAATTAATTTTATTACAACGTTTCGGGTGTTAATTGCCCCCATCTTCTGGTACTGGGAAAATACAAATTCGAGAATGGACTAACATTTAAAGTTAAACTTTAATCATTCAAATTATAGAATTAATGGACGATTTCGACCTTTATTATAGAAGTAATGTAGAACTTGTCATGAATGGAATTTCTCCCTCTATGTCCTTTAACCAATATATATATATATATATATATATATATATATATATATATATATATATATATATATATATATATATTAATATATATGTGTGTATATATATATATATATATATATATATATATATATATATATATATATATATATATATATATATATATATATATATATATATATATATATATATATATATATATATATATATATATATATACACACACATATATATATATATATATATATATATATATATATATATATATATATATATATATATATATATATATATATATAATCGTTACGGTATTCTTCGTCCTTTGAATTTTATTATCGATTTTCAGTCTATACATAGTTATTTTACTCCTTTGAACTGTCTTTTCTATGGAAGCTATGGTCATTAAGACCAATTTGTTGGTAATTAAACTTATTTATTGTGATTATTAACGACGCCTCCCTCGCAATTTCCTGCGCTATATTCTGGTCAAGCTTTACGTGGAGTTTATTTATTTGTTATTTTTGTTTTATTTGGCCTTTACCTTGCCTTAATTGACTTTATTCTCATCTTGTCTTTTATTTGGCTTCAGTTTATTTAGATTTTCGCTTTTATCTGGCTTCATTTTGACTCTATTCGGCTTTACTCTGTCTTCATATTTTGCCTTTATCTTGCTTTAGCTAAATTTACCTTGATTTGTCTTCATTTAGCATTTATCCGACTATACTATATTCTTCTTCATAATTACATTTATGTTTTTTTTCTCGGATTTATGTGCTTTACTTGGCTTCATTCTATCTTTTTTTTCGTCTTCTCTTTTGCCATCATCTCCTTGCTTCATGTTAGCTTCGTTTAAGCTTATGTCTTGTTCACGTGTATTTATTTTGGTTTTATTTCTACTTATTTTTGGATTTATTCGACTTTACTTGGATTTTTCTTGCTTTATTTGTTTCGTATTTTGCCTTTATTCAGCCTGTGTTTGATTTATCTAAACCTTTTTTTTCGTCATACTTGTCTCTATGTGACTTTATTTGTCTTCATTTTTGCCATTCACTTACACTAAATAGATATATTTTGACTTTACTTGCCTTCAATCTGCCTTTATCTTTTGGATCTGTTATAATTTTTCCTTAAGCTTTAAATGGTTTTATTTAGAGTTTATTCGTTTTCAATTTTGCCTTAATCTTCACTTGGCTCGACTTTGACATTATCTAGCTTATTTTGATTTTGCCTTCATTTATTTGCCTTTTTGCTATTCAGTTGTCTAAACTGACTTTAGTCTTCATTTATTTTGGCTTCAATTTGTCTCCATATTTGTTCTTTCTTGTTCTTATCTTTGCTAAACTTTCGCTTTGTTTTCGTTTCATTCGCTTTAATTTGGGTTTAATCGGGTTAGAGTTGGATGTATTGATTGGTCTTTATTTGACATTTATTTTTATATGGATCTTATTTTCTTCAATATTGTTTTATTTGTCTTTTTATTTATTTTATCCAGATTTACTTCGTTTATTTTGCATCTATTAATTTGCATTTTTTCTTGTATCTATCTGGCTTTATTAGGGGTTTTAGTGTTCACTTTTGCCTTTATCTAGCTTTACTTAGCTTTATTATGTTTTGTATGTTCAACTTTGCCTTTTTTACAGCTTTACTTGGTAAAATTCTGTCTGTTTTTATTTTCTTCACTCAGCCTTTATTTAGCTCGACAAGATTTTCGTGTCCACCTTTGCCTTATTTAGTGTTACTTAGCTTTTCGCGTTCCCTTTTGCCTTTCTTCGATTTAATTATCTTTTCTTGTAATCTTTTACCTTCGTCTAGTTCAGTTGGCTTTATTGGGACTTTTCGTGTTCAATTTGCCTTTATCTAGGTTTACTTGGCTATATTATGGTTTTTCGTGTTCACTTTTGTCATATCTAGCTTTACTAGGTTATATGCTATTTTGTATGTTCAACTTTGTCTTTTCTAGCTATACTCAGCTTCATTATTTTTTTCACTTTGCCTTTATCAGGCTTTACTTGGCTTTTCCTGTTCACTTTTGCCTTTATCTAGCTTTAATTGACTTTTATGTTCATATTTGCCTTTAGCCAGATTTACTTTGTTGATTTTGGATCTATTGGTTTTGATTTTTGCTTGTATCTATCTGGCTTTACTTGGCTTTATTAGGGTTTTTAGTGTTCACCTTTGCCTTTATATAGCTTTATTTGACTTTTAATGTTAATCTTTGCCATTATCCACCTATTCTTTGCTTAATTATGTTTTTTGCTTCACTTTTGCCTTTATCTAGCTTTATTGGCCTTATTATGTTTTTTTCTGTTCACTTTTGCCTTTATCTATGTAGCTTCATTATGTTTTTATATTCAACTTTGCCTTTAGCCAGCTTTAATTATATTTATTATTTTTTGTCATTATTTTTGCCTCCATATAGTTTACTTGCCTTTATTATTGCTTTTTCTGATTACTTGTATCATTACCTAGCTTTATTTAGCTTTTTTTAACTTTTGACTATATCTAACACTACTTAGCTGTATTTTATTTTTCCATATTTATCCTTTTATTTGCACTTATCTGACATTAATTTGGTTCATTATGGCTTTCCTTATCCTTATTTTTGTTATTTTCGTCTTTAATTGACGATACTTTACCAAGTTTATCTGGCTTTGTCTTTTTACACATTGATCTTTACCTTCCTTTACTTGGCTTCATTTGGTATTGTTTTTTCTTCATTTCTGCTGTTCTTAGCATGCTTTCTTTTTCTTCAGTGTCTTATATTTAGGCTCTATCTTGTTGCTCCACTTAAATTTGTTTTGGCTTATTTCCCTTCATTTCGCCCCTTTTCTTCTTTCCATGGCTTTCTCTGACTCTCTTGCGCTTTGTTTTGTTTTGGCTTTATTTGGGCTTTCTTTTCGCTTTAGTTCTTTTTCATTTGGCTTGATGCAAATTTTCTAAGTTTTTATTTTGCCATGGTTTTGCCTTTATTTGGCTTCATTCTGGGTGAATCTGGCTATACTCGGCTTTCTTTCGACTAACTTTGTCTTTATTTAGCTTCATTTTAGCCTTATCCGCCAAAAGCTGACTCCCATATGCCGTGAAGCTGGAAGAGGCCCGGAATCGCTCGTATGCCAGACGAATTCCTCCATTGAGAAGATCTACGCTTCAAACCAAAATCATGTTAGAATCTCACAAACCCTTAATCCTTATGCCGAGGGGGGTGGGCAGTAGTGGGCGCGATAACGAAAAAATGTATCACGATAATCGATAAATCAATAACAATAACCTTATCGGCGATAAACGATAATCGATATTGATATTTGAAATAAAAAAATCGATAAATCCAAATCGTTATTTTTATCTTTATCTTAGAAACCTTAGAAATATCTTAGAAAAAATGAGAAAAGTCTTAGAAAAATCTTAGAAACCACTTTGGACCTACCTATTCTGCCTCCAAGGCACGCGGGGCTCGCCTGTGTGCTAAACTGGGACCAAAGACTGAAATTATCGATTATCGCTAGTTTGGAACCAAAAGTATCTGCAATACCGATGAATCGATAACGTCGAAAAAAATCGGATAACCGATAACTCGATATCGTTATCGCAATAAATTATCGCGATAACGGCTACCTATGGGGTTTGGGGAAGGGGCGGAGGGTGGGGGAAGGGGGGAGGAGATTTGAATACTGAAGGAGCAATTTTGTACATATTTAATTAGGCAAGAGTACGAATTCGGAGGACTAAAATGAGGAACATGAAAGGAAGTGCGCAAGTTTTCAGAATCGCGGAGATTTCTCTCAATGACGCCGATTTTCCTTTGCTCCCTTTTAAGCGGAGCAGAAACCAGTCAGCACCGTAACGCAACCTTCACCTCAGCAAATGCAGAACTGTATGCAAAGTTTTAACGATGATTAGACGCAGATATTGTCGCAATAACTCTGAAGTCTCTAAGGGCTAGGGGCATTTAGTTGATTTATTTAACGCCATGCGTAATCTATGTGGTCTCTATGGCAACAGAAAGTCAGTGGGGTAATATTTCGCTATGTGATCTCTATGGCTACGGAAATTTGGTTGATTTCATTAACGCTATGCAAAGGCCTTGTGGTTTCTATGGCTACGGAAATACCGTTGATTTAATAACTGTTAAGCGTAGGCTTTGTGATATTTATGGTTACGAAAATTCGGTTGATTTATATAGGGAAAAGCGTATTCTAGCCACTATTTATATGGAGTGTCTACTATTTTAGATCAATTATATTTGTTTTTCTTGAATTATGTCATTTATCGGACAAAACTTTGTATACACTTCTGTAATTTTTTATTCAACTATACCTTTTCTTCCTTTCGTCCAAGGTTTCCTAAATTCACCCTAAACTTTGAAAATTTCCCCCGAATTGCCACCATATCTAAATATTTAAAAAAATCACTATTATGTAAAGTTTTTAAATTATTTGAGGTCTTTTTACCAAATACCTTAATTCACATTTAATTTATTTTTTTTTTTTAGATAATTACTGACACATTAATTAGCTTTTGTTAACTGAGGAAGACGGTTTAGCTGCTAAAGATCTCAAGTGGAATATTGATAAATTTTCCAGCTCGATGTTACTTGAAAATCAAATTAGCATATTACTCGGTAATACCACATGCTCATATAACCCTGTAACAAAGTCAGGATTATGTCCTGTAAGAGAACTAATTATGAGGAAGGGCCGATAAGAGCTTTCACCTGAAATGGTACCGTCCTGCAAATACACCGTCGTCAAGCAATCTCCTTACGGATGCAGTCGCCAGGGAATGGGCACCAATACGAAAAGTAAATTAAAAACCTTTTCTGATTTTGAGCCATTAGGCGAAATTATACCTTCACAAACGTCAGAATATTCATATATACCTCAAACAAACACAAATAAACGTCGCTAAAGAATTAACAACAACCCAATCGGTCTATTTGGGAAATGTCTGTTCATTGTAGCTAAAAACAAAATTTCTAAAAGGTTCGCCGAAGGTTAACGTAGTATTGAGTCTTCCCAAATATCGAACTCTACAAATTGGAGCCTATTTACCTAATAGGAATGTTTTCCATATAAATCCAATGATCGAGAAATTGGACCCTGCAATTAAAAGAAAGCTAAACATTGTAAATTATAAGAAGAATTTGAGGAATCATCAGATATTCTGTGGCCTCGAAAAAGCAAATTAGTTTGAACTAAGTCCCGAGAGAGACCAACTAAATAGCAAGATTATTTGACACTAAGTGTTTGTTTAACCTGAATAATTACTATAAAAAAAGACACTAAGTGTTTGTTTAACCTGAATAATTACTATAAAAAAAGACATTAAGTGTTTGTTTAACCTGAATAATTACTATACAAAATATGCTCGTATAAATTTTAGTAATACAAAATTGCTACTAAAATTTCGTTATTAAGCTCACGGATTAAATTAGTATAAAATAGTATTATCACTATCCAATTAGATGTAATAGCCTACTTAAATTATTAGTAATATCTAATTTGCAAGTTTAATCATTTCTAAATAAATTCGGCAATGCTCCAGAAGGCGCGCTCTGTCGCTTTCGATCTTTTGTCCCATATTGATTCGTCCTTAGATCCCAATATATTTAGTTTAATTTATAAGGGAAGTTTTTTCCTAATGTTTTCCTCCTCGATGTAACATATTTATATCGCTCTGAATAATCTAAGTAATTTTACTATTTTTTTATGGTGTGAACAGGAAAAAAACATGGTGCCTCACGAATTTAAATTAAGCTCAAAAAACAAGAACATAATCTTTTAACAGCGAGGAGGAAAGCATTAAAAAAAAACGTTGCCTTAATAACGAAACATATTGGGAAAGAGGAAGAATCAATATGGGACGAAAGGTCGAAAGCGGCCGCCGCGCTTTTCAGAGTATTACGTTAAATTCTTTGGGAAGGGAAAAATAATTTTTAAAAACCGACAGAAGAATTTCGAAGCCCTTAAAAAGTAGATTTCTTTAAATCTTCGCACCAGGAGATCTATTTTTTTAGGGGGGAAACAAAGGTGTAAAGTAATACATGATAAAAAGAGGAAATGGGTAAAATATTGAGAAAGCTATAGGACTTCAAGAGACGAAGATCAGGTGGGGTTTTTTATATGTTTAAACTTAAATCAGTTTTCTCTTATTCAAAAGAACATACTTAAAGAATGTAGTATTGATTTAACATTAATAATTATAATTACACTTATAAGTTTTTATCGAATTCACTTGTTTTTTTGTTTGTTTGGGTAATTGTTAAGATTAATGGCGCACAATTTTTCTTAGCGATTTTCGCGTTTGGGGTCGCATCATATTGTATTGTATATCACTTTGAAGGGAGTTTCGAAATGGAGGTTTAATTGTGGGGGGTTGCACCCCACACATCCCGCTATTTTTAATAATCCAGTAGTATTCTCTAGTAGTAATCGTCAACAAAATGTTGCGCCACTAATCTTAACAATTACCTTTGATTTTTTTCCACTCAACCAAACTTGACAAAAAAATGACTTTTTATTTTAATTTATTACATTATGTTACAGTCAATGTGCATCAACAAACATTATCTGCTGGATATTTCTAATATATACTCGAGAGTATACTTGAGTAACAACTCGAGTAAACTCTTCAGAATCAAACTATCGATTCCTGAGTAAATACGGTCAAATTCGTTAATGATAAAATACTTTGCATTGGCCTACAGGTAGTTCTCAAAGGAAGGATACTACGTATGTATACTGAGCTGTATTATTTTTATTATTCTGAACAGATGCGTGCATATTTATTCAGTCGGACAAGAATAAAGAAAATAAAACAAAAACTTTGATGATTCAGTATTTCGAATATTGCTTTGGGAAGTCCATCGAGGTTGATGATGATGGATGTCCTCTTGAGGGCATTGAACCTGCACTAGGTTTAAACGGGTATGAAAGTGTGCAGTCTTCGGATCCGTATATTGACTGAAGGGAGAAGGTCCCTGGTGGCAGGAGAGGTTCGAGACGACCAGGCTTCATCCTTAGATGCAGGGAGCTGCCGAGACACCGGTCTGTTGGTGCTCGCCTATAGACACTCCCGATCCTGGTTTGGGGTCGAGGTAGCCTTCCTCAGCCTTTGCGTAAAAAGGCAGAAACCATGAGGCAGTTTGGTTGGGGGGTTGCAGTGGTTGGTAGGCGCCAGTGCGTGGCCACACACCATATCAAACAAAGAAGCTGCCATACTTCCAAAATGAGTGAGCCACTTAATATTTAATGAATATGTTACTCCTCTTTAAATCTAATATTTATATCTCGTTTTCGCTTACTGGTAAAAGAAATGGAGACTTCTTCATTTTCACCATTATGTTTAATTTGTATTATTTAAAGTGGAAGTGTTAGTACATCTCCGTTGCTATGGTGATTAGATTTCCTGGCTCCTGATCCACCGACTTGTGTTTCCTGCAAGGTGGGGTTGTGGGGACGGGGGGATGCTCCTGGTAAAACTGAAACATGTAGGAGCGGTACGCCCTCCCCATCCCAGTGCCTCAAGATAAACTGTGTTCTCTTTCGGATCATCTTTTACACCATTTTTAAATTTCCCAGTAGGTTTGCCCCGTCTGGATATACCCAACAAAGGTTGAAAGATGGCGTTAACTTTTCTTAAATAAATCTTAAGCATGTTTATAGTGGCGAGGGTATCGATCCGCCCCTACCTGTAAATCCCCAGCAGGCAATCCTGTGTTTTGTTCAACTCTAGCCACCCTGTAAGGCAAGAGAAAAAGAGTGGTAACGTAATTTCCAAGTGGATATAACACAACCACTACACTCGGAAAGATTTATAACTTTCCTAGAGTAGGAAAATCACCACGGAGAAAGTACATATATGTAGTGTCTATGTACAGACTGCAAAGTTGATTTTAGTAAATGAAGTTGACATCCATATGATGGTGCACCCAATATGACTGGTAAATACAATGGAATGCAATAAAACATTCAAGAATTAAGTATGCTATTTTTATTCACCGTGTCGGACATTCACTCAATCTTGTTTGCCGTGCTGCAATAGAGTGTTGTTTAGATGCAGTAAACTTTTTTGCTGTT
Organism: Ceratothoa steindachneri; assembly: GCA_963969495.1. NCBI lineage: Eukaryota > Metazoa > Arthropoda > Malacostraca > Isopoda > Cymothoidae > Ceratothoa > Ceratothoa steindachneri. Next base: position 178,875,515 of record OZ018317.1, read on the forward strand.
GTGCAAGAAATATACATTTTCTTCTCATCTTCTACAAAGAGGAGTGTGCTGTTATCCTCAATCATGGCCGTCTTGGTGAGCGATGAGGGTTTCTTTAGGAGTGTGGTGCTGTCGCGGTCACTCGTAACCTCAATCTCCTCTGGCTGGGCCTCGGTCGACGGTCCAACAGCCTGTGAGGAGACCAGGATGTAATGTACATTCAACAACACTTTTCAGATAACACATCATAAAAATAATAATATGTAGGTACTATAATATCTTCCTATGTATGTACAGACTCTGACACATGCCCCATACCTGGGGGTTGGCCGACTCGAGACAGAGCCACAATTGAGAATAGGGACCCAGGCTCACCCATGTCCTTAAAGGCAGTTATCATTCACACATTATTCTAAAAAGGTATTTCATCCCACTCACCCCCAACTGACGACTCTTGGTGCACACAGTGAGGTGTGAATCCAGGAAGTGGAAGCTGGTCATCGTCCAATGCTGACGGGATGTGAATGGCTTCGCAGCCTGGCCAGACTTCCTCTTCCTAAATTTGCCGTAGATTGTGCGCATGGACTTGAACCAAGTCCAGATCAAGGTGACTATATAAAAAAAACAAGAAAAATAAATTATAACATGTAATTTAAGACCGATGAAATACGAAAATCAATTTCCTCTCAATGAACTAATAAATGTTATGACAAAGAATTACTTATAATGGCACTATATTGGAATGAGTATAAAGTTTCAATGACAAGTTGAATTACTCTGGTTATTTGGAACAACAAATTATATAAATTATAATTTGGCACGATATGAGCGAGTAAGAAAAAATGGATTCAAATTTTAAATATATGTGGGTGACAACAAATTACTTACGCTTAAGGCCCATCTCCTTGGCCTTTTCATCCATGACCCGTGTCTTCAAACTCCTGTTCTTAAAGTCCTTGCGCGTTTGGTCATAATACATTGGGTAAGCATCAAACCAGGCGACGAGTTCATCCTCCTCGTCCTGCGTCAAGTCGCCCAACTTGGTTGCCTTATTAGGCCTGTCACCGGTCGGGCGGGGGTTTGTCCCGACATCGTCAGAGTCGTCGGAGGCCTCCGTGAACAAGTCATCCTGGGGCAACTGCTCAAGCAGGGGTGGAGTCGGGCTAGGTGAGGCAGGGACCTAGGGGGCAGGGTTCACGGTGGCAGGGTCCTCAGGGGCAGCATGGCCGGTATTGACGCGCCTCTTAACCATGACTATAAACAAAGAGTATTTACAAAATTATCCAAAGTTCCTGTGGATGGGTAAAATGTATATGCCTTAAATCGTTTTTCATGTTTCACAGGTTTATTGGGACGTACAATCACAAATAAATGAAATATCTACATAAAAAAGGTACGTTTTATAGTCACTAAAATACGGTAATTAACTTACTGGAATCAGCAGGAACAGGTAGAAGCGGTAGAAGCAGAAGTGAGTGGGAGGCGGCAGGCAGAGGTGGCGAACGTGTCGCCCCGGGTCGATTTGTACTGGTGGTAGAGCGGTCGGCCTCCAGTTGCCAGATGTCGTGACTGCAACAGCGACTCCCACTGAGACCAGTGGCCGATCGGTCACCCACCACTCGCCAATCAATGGGCGACGGGTCTCCCAGTACGCAGTTTTGACAGCTCCTGATTAGTCACCGACCACCTGCAACCATGTGCGTCTGATCGGCCACTATCTACGACTGGACGCCCAACGGTCGGTGACCACCTATTTAACGGTTAATTGTCGCCAACTGATCAGCCACCGGTATTCGACCGATCTTCGTTTCGTGGACGACCTCCGGAGGAATCTCTGCCGTCCAAACTGGTCGCAGATGGTTTTCGATGTAACATCGACAACCACCGGAGATCAGTCTTGCTCGGCCGACCAGCTACGACCTTATTAGCGACTACCAGCGACTTCCAAAGACTCCCTGCAACTGGCCGGTGACCAAGTCGTCGCCGGTGGTCAGAAACAGGTCGTAAGCTTGGTATGACTGTGCCCTTAAATACAAACTCCATAGTATCGAAGTGTGAGTCCGATACTATGTGGGAAGCACATGACAAAAGCGGTACTTGCCATAAATGAGAGTTACAGGTCAATTACAAATGATCTAAGTTATCGCCATATTAATGAGAATAAAAGGGTGATATACTAATACAAACTGGTGCTCTTCAGGAAAAAAATGGAGGAACTGGAGTTTGTTTTTACCTGCGACGAAGCGCCAGGTCTAGGCGTCGCTTATTTTTCAAAAGGAGTAAAGTTCAATTGTACCCATGTAGAGACATGAAATGACCCATATGGCCATGGGACACATGGTTATTCACCCTGGAGATTTCAAATCTGCTTTTAGATTTCGCGCTGGGTTGCTTCATCTAATGTAGAAGCCTCATTTAGCCATTTAGCCATCCAAAGGCACTTGTAAGTGATTTGAACCATGGGAAAAGTGTAAAAGTGCTGGTAGTCCGCACTCCAAAGTGCGAATGACCTTGTAGAGTGCACGTTAAAGTAGCACCCCATTTTTTCTAATTTATTAATATTTTTAACAGTTTCATTTTTTTTAATATCTTAGTCCTTAAGGACTCACCAAGTCTTATCCGGCACTATCTCACATAGGGCGATGGTCTGCAATTGCCCTCTTTTTAACCCGTTTTCTACCGTTTCCTCCTTTATATTATCACATATATGCCTCAAATTCCTCCCACCCACTCGGTTTACATATTTATTTAGCCTATTTTAAAAAAAAATTTATAAAACACTTTATATATATGGGAACCAAAGGTGAATTTCATTTTCCTTATAATGTATTAGTCTCGCTTAAAAACGTTTCTATAAACTTAACTTATAGAAAACGAAATATATGAAGGGGGGGACAAAATTTAATACATCTTGAAATTTGATCTAAGAAAAAAATAAGATGAGAAAAGGACACAAAATAAATCTTAAGCATATTTACAGTGGCAAAGTATCCCCCCTTAACCTTTAAAAACCCCAACAGGCAAGCCTGTGTTTTGTTAAACTTTAGCTACCATGTAAGGCAAGAGAAAAAGAGTGGTAACGTCATTTCTAAGTGAATATAACACAACCACCTCACTTGGAAAGATTTCTAACTTTCCTAGAGAAAACTATATTTGTTTCAAAAAACAATTTAATCACTCATATTATGCCAAACATTTATTTTGTGTGTGAATTCATCTATATAGAATTTACTGAGCAGTCGGTGGGACTATTCTTATAATAACAGTTTGAATTTCAATGTTTTTCCTCTTCCTTAAGTGTGATGACGTCATTTTGTAAAAGGTGATTTTTTCACAAAGTTATACAGTGACGTCACATTGTTTACATATTTTCGACCAAGTTTATTTCGTCATATTTTTTCAATTTCTCTCTGTTTTGGATTGGACAGCTTTAGGTGATGAAATGTGTATATAAAAGGTATTTTGAAGACCATGTAAAAGATGTTCACAGGAGAACACGCTAAAATATAAGAATTTCTTCGAAAGCATTTTTGGATTGGAATAGTCTTTGTTGCGAAGTGTGCGTCCATTAGCCCGCTAAACAGGGCTCTATTGGTGGTCAAAGTCGCACGAGGGCTATTATTTGATACAAATCACAACGAGAAACAACAATACCAAGCATACTTATTACTTATCCGAATGACTTTATTGTGCTTTCGAGTTAATTATACTACGAGTTGATTTTTTAAAAACGAGATTGGCTGGGGGTAGAACTTCAACTTGCAACCCAAAAACGGGAATATGGGGAACAAAGTACCCTCCCCTCATTGTTATGTATAAAAGGTTTGCATAGTTTCACAAACTGGTAATTTGAAAATTGAAGGTTAGGATGTGTTAGCTCAGGTTATTTTTTCTTGGACTATTTTTTGTGTCTGTTCAAATATGTTCTTCATTTTTGGCGGCTTTAAGGCGAAATACTGCAAAATCGTGGTTTACTCCAATTTCGACGGAATCGGAATCCAACTGTTTTGCCGCATTTCACTTTCCGACCACCAAATATAACATATTTGTACAAAAAACAAAAAAAAATGCGTCAGGAAGCAGTAGTAACATGTAAAAAAAAGTGATTACTATAAAATAAAAAATAACTTTCTGTTCTTCCCCTCACCCAAATAAATATTATCAACTTATATACAATGCGACGTAATTTTGAATAAGACGGGTGCACGCGTTTTAGGCTACTAAATCCTATAATACTTCTTCGTATCGTTCTAGTATTGTCCTAGGAGTAATATTATGATAGCGGAGAGAGAGAGTCTGTAGTTTTGAATAAGACGGCGCACGTGTTTTAGGCTACTAAATCCTGTAATACTTCTTCGTATCGTTCTAGTATTGTCTTAGGTCTAATATTATGATAGCGGAGAGAGTCTGTAATTTAGAATAAAACGGGCGCACGTGTTTTAGGCCACTAAATCCTGTGATATTTCTTTGTATTGTTGTAGTATTGTCCTAGGAGTAAGATTATGATAGCGGAGATAGTCTGTAATAGATTAAACACCCTTTAAAGCATTATCGCCCGTTATAAAGTCACGAAAGATCGATATTTCAACTCGATTCTACTGCGCTAGAATTCTTTCACGACGCCATCTTTAAATGCTATGAGGTGGCCTCACGCTCGCGCGTTTGTTTTTAATGTTAATATTAGTTATGTTTTATTTTCCGAACCGCATCTAGAAAGTTAGGCATAGTAGTTTATTTAAAAATGTTTATTAAAACAATTTGTTGGCGTTGATCTGTGAAATTACCAAAATTATTCCTCCTACTTCTTCCAATGGAGTCTCCCTTTATGTCCTTGAAGGACCTGGTATCGGTTCGGATTCTTTGTCACAGGTCTTCTAATATTATTGCTATCTCTTAGTCTGGTTTCAAGGTTGGATACATGACTGAACCCGCCTTCCTAAATATAAATGACTGGCTTCATCAAACACCTGATGCTGATCCCTCCATTCCTGTACTTGTTCTCTTGACAGTCTTTGATACCGTCTATCACACCGTTCTTTATCATAGTCATGAATCCCAGGGTATTTTTGTAACCACCCGTGATGAGATCCTCTTGTATCCTCTCGTATCCTTTAGTATGTTCATATAGAATATGATATATCAAGGAACGCTACTTGGTCATTCAAGGACTTTAAAGGTAGAATCCATTAGTAAAAAGAATGTTTAGTTTTGGTAATTCTAAAGATCAACGTCCCAAAATCAGCAACAGATCGTTTTACTAACCATTTTTTAAATAACCTACTATTCGTGTCTACCTTTTCGCCTCAGCATTCGTATGCGTTGCCTCGGTCTATCGATTTCTATGTCGATGGCACGCAAGTCGACCTCCCCAACCTCGTTGGCTGAGACACGTATAAATATTATATCCGCATACATCATAACTGAATGGTTCTTGAATAACTTCATCATATTCAATCAACACAAAACGGAGGTGCTGGTGGTGGTTACCACTTAAGATGTCGCTCGTTGTAAAAATAGTACTCCTTTCCTTCACCTTAATAGCTTTTAAGTACCTCTCTTATGACACTGCTAAAACTGGAGGTCGCCTATTATAGCCGACTCTCAAAGCTCGCCCCTAATAGATGCCAGTCTCCTCTATCTTTCTGCGTAATCCTAGCAGCATCCGCGGCCACTTTGATGAGCGAGGTTTCGAGATTTTTAACCCGCCTTTCCCCTTTGGTTACGTCACGCCTTGACTACTGTCAGTCAACTCTCGTTGGATCACAAGTTTGACTACACTCAGTAAACTCTCGCTGTTTCACAAACTTGACTACACTCAGTCAACTCTCGCTGTTTCACAAACTTGACTACACTCAGTCAACTCTCGTTGGATCACAAGCTTGACTAAAGTCAGTCAACTTAAGCTTCCACTCGTCGTCCCCTTCAACTTATACGAAACATCACCGCCCGTTTTCTTCTCCACCAGAGACTTTGACTTGCGCAACTCCGCTGTCCCTCCCGCAAGGGGTCCCCGCTGTAGATTGTTACAACTTTCACCCGGGAGAGTGAAATGTCCTTCCTGCCTCAGTTCCCTAGGTGATGCCACCTATTTTATTTAATTTGACAATTCCACGTTACCCTTTTTAAAAAAAAAAAACACTTTCTTTACGAGAGACTTCTCACCTATCATTCTCGGTTGGCTAATTTTTCAGGCTAGTCGCCGACCAGCTTTCGTCCATTCATCTTTGTCATCTACCCCTTCCCTCAGCTGACATCTAGAGGATATCGTGCCTTACAGGGCACAAAGCCTGCAGGAGGACCTCGGGCTATATATTTTCCATACATTTTCACTTCTTTCAACTTCACCAATTTTTGTACAGATCATTCCTTCCATCATCCAGAATCACCGCTAAGGTTTTCCTGCTTCCTCTTTAGTGCCGTCTAAAACTAGAGAACAAAATACCCACATCTGCATTTTCTTGGAAATATTCCTTTAATTTCCGCGAAAGTTTCATAGAATATTCTTGAAATTCAAAGGATGCGTCCAAAAGTAGAGAACGATAGCAAATAACCTTCAGTTTGGATATAAAAAAATCGTGATGTATGTATGGCAACAATGGCACACGTGTATGGTCTTGTAATGGCATTACTCATTTATCAGTAATATCAGACGAGTCAAGGTTGGCAAATCTTTAAGAAAGAAGATTGACCAGTGGAGGAGTGAAGGAATGACACTGTCTGACATCTTCATCGAAAAAACCACTCCCAGGAAAGATCGCACGATACAACGGGTGTTGATGAAAGACCGATGTGAGACAGCACCAATTATTTAACGTCGTTATCGAGAATATAGCTGAATATATCTTTCTAGACTGGTTCACGACGTTTAGAGGAGGTGAGACTCATAGTACACTCCTCTGCCTAAAGAAAACCCTGCTTATAAGTAAAAAGAATGAAGCAGCTAGGTTGGCCTTCGTTACTGAGCATGGCTTGCGATGTGCTGAAAAATAAGAAAGTGTTTTTTTAGCGATGAAAGAAAATTTTATTGGTTCGGATCCGATGGGAAGCATGCAGCATATAACGAGTCGTACAGACGAAGGATTGAATCCCTCACGTACGAAAAAGCCAGTTAAATTTTCATTTGACAGCGTTATGGCATGGGGCATATTTTTAAGAACTCGAGTCTTCTGTCCGTTCGTCCATTTATGCGGTATAGTGAGCCCTGAGATATATAATAATCTGCTTCAGGAACACGTAACTTCCTCACTCATCATGTCGTGAGTACGTGAGTTTATTTCCATGAGTGAGAATGTTCCGTTTCACACAGGAAAGAGGGTGAAGCAGTTCTAGGATGCTGAAAATATCGACTAATGAATTGGCCTGTGCAGAGCCCTGATTTATGGAAGAGACTCGGTGAAAAGGTTAAGGCTCGAAAACCGATGAATGTTGATGATCTCTGACATAGATTTAAAAGAAGAATAGAAAGAAATCACGCCCGAAGAATGTAATAAATTGGGGAAATACACAGACCGAAGATGTTCCCAAGTAATTCAGAGCAAGGACCTGCATAGATCTTGTTCATATTTTGTTCAATTTTCTATGAAATAATTATATTGTTTTCTGCTTATGGCTGCATTTATATGTATCGTTCTCTACTTTCGGACGCCTCCCTTGTTCAAATACACTACTTTCCCAATAACTTCTGATTATCCGTCCTCCTATGGAATCAAACGTGTACACCATCAGAGGCCAATTTGAATTAATATTCTGCGCAATTTTCATGGAAATTAAACGAATATTTCCAAGTAAATGTAGATTTTGGTATTTTGTTCTCTACTTTTGGACGATCACCTATAAGATCTTAAACGCCGCAGCACTTTCCTAGGGTCCTCACTTACTCTAACGCCCCCCCCCCCTCCCAGATATCAGCGCTCGGGCTTTGTCCTACTACTGATTGTTCCTCGTAGTCTTCTGTGCTGAATGGGCGACCGTACTTTGTCTTTATTTGCTCCGAGAATATGGAATGATATGCCTGCTGCGATACGCCCATGCCCCTCTTCCCTTGGTGCCTTCAGGCAGGCAGTGAATTCGACAGATTTGGATTCAATTTCTATTTTGCAGCATTTCGCCTTCCGACCGCCAAAAATGAAGATATTTGGACAAATCACACGAAATACTTCAAGACGAAGTCATATAATGTAAAAAAGGTAATTGCGGTTAAGTAATAATTACCCAGTTCGATTGTCAATTGGACGCTTTTGTCTACCCGGAATATTTTCTTTTATTAATTGGACACGTTTGTCTACTTGGCATTTTTATTTTATCCTTCGGACACTTTTGTCTACTTGGCGTTTTTTTTAGCAATTGGACACTTTTGACTACTTGACTTTTTTTCTCAATTCCTTCGATTTCAATTTCCCCAAACAGTCAAATCTTCAGCGAAACTCATCCAAAATCTGGATGGAAGTATTAAAAAAGAGGTATACGAAGAAAAAGGCCCGTCGGAAAATAAAGAAAGAAAGAGTAGTAACGAGATTTGAGCCACTGACATCACGTCACTGCGACGATTGCATACTCCATTCGTCCAGTTTGAAGAAAACTTAATTCGAACCGAGTTTAGAACTCAAGGTCATTATTTAATATAGATTTCAGCCTGAGCTGAAAGTTAAAAGTTCAGGATTCAAATAAAAGACAAATCTAAATTCATATTGAAGCTAAGCCTATTTTGGAGGCTTATTTTAAGTCTTGGCCTGGGTTAGGTTAGGTTAGCCCTAATAAATTACGTTAGGTAAGTTAGTTTATCATAAACAAACTCGAAGCTACTCAGAGTGCGCATACTCCGCCAACGCGGTCACTAAAAATCAGAAAAAGACCCAAATCCGGATACGGATCAAATTTTGTATGTTGGTAGAACGTCATATAAGTTGTCCATCCAGAGTGGGCTCAATTGCACTCATTATTGTTAATGAAATTGGCTAAAAAAATGTCATAAAAATGTCCTCTCGCAATGTTAAGGCGAATAAGTGATTAAATATCCGGATCTGGATTAGCCTCGAATTCTTTAATAATGTTTAGAGATTTTTAGTCGCGTGTGAGTCTAGTCGCGGGCCACTTTACATCTCACTAGGTCGGTCGGTCGGTCGGTCCCCGTTTTGCTTTTTTGTTTGTTTCTGTAATAACATTGTAGCTAATCGGCCGATTCTAACAAAATTCAGAACCCTTATGTTGCTTTACATTTTCTTTTGAATGGTATAACTTCCATGGTCCTCCCATTGTTAGCCCATGAATTATTTTGTTTTGGCAATAACATCATAACTATTCAGCCGATTTTAACGAGATTTGAAACCCTTATGTTGTATTACATTCTCTTTCAAATGATATAATTATCAAAGTCCTCTCAAGGTTAGCCCGGGAATTATTTTGTTTTAGCAATAACATCATAACTATTCAGCTGATTCTAACGAGATTTGAAACCCTTATGTTGTATTACATTCTCTTTCGAATGATATAATTACTAAAGTCCTCTCAAGGTTAGCCCAAGAATTATTTTCTTTTGACAATAACATCATGATTATTCGTCCGATTCTAACGAGATTTGAAACCCTTATGTTGTATTGCATTCTCTTTCGAATGATATAAGGTTAGTCTTTGAATTATTGAATGTTTTGGAGGTCATAAGGTCATAAATCAGAATAAGTGAGAGCACGCGACTTTTTGGTCAGCAGACCTTGTTTGTACACAAACAACAACAGCGATAACATAACCACAAACATGCTCTTTCGGCAGAGATAATTAACTGAGTTTTATGTGTAGTCCCTTTGCGAATACCACTTCTGGAGTTCCAATAGTGTGCTCGTTTTTCTCCTGAGCTGGGATTCACCACCGATTCGCAAGGACGCTTTTCCGCAACAGAGGCGTTCAGGTAACCCAGGATCCGAACCACGGCTATCTATCTACTGTCCATCACCGCTGAAATCTAGGACCTCATTAGAACACGAGACACTACAACAAGTGGTGGGATTAACAAAATTTAAGAACAGGTTCTCTCACTACATGTCTCACTAACAACAGGCTCTCTCACTACAGATCTCACTAACAACAGGATCTCTCACTACATGTCTCACTAACACCAGGTTCTCTCACTACAGGTCTCATTAACAACAGGTTCTCTCACTACAGGTCTCACTAACAACAGGTTCTCTCTCTAGCAGCAAACCATGCTGACTGGCCCGATATACGTGCAAAGGTTGATCTATGGGTTGTTACATGCTAGAATCTAGTAAGTGAAATTATTAGTTATTTTCCCAACTTCAAAAAAGATTGAGAACCCCTCATTTGAGCTAACAACCGGTTCTCGGGATTAATGAAATTCTAAGAACCGGTTCTTACGAACCGCTGCGAACCGGTTGAATCCCATTACTGACTACAGCACCACACGCCACCTCACTCTCAAGATACAAAACACCCAATCCAAGCAGTAAACACCTAAATAAACAGCAACATATGCGAACAACAAACATAAAACTGGAACCTTATATTCAAACACTTGACTACAAAACAAACACAAACTTTAAAAAACAGTTAACATTACTACACTATCCAACATCAACGGTACACAATTACTCGTTGCCATCGCAACAACAGATACTGCACACTCAAACAAACAATAGGCAAACACTGATCAATTACTTCTCAGCAGTCAGCCCCCTACACCCCCCATAGAAATGATAGGAGAACCATCATAGGCGAGAGGCAATTCCCCACCTATCCTGACCATGATTTATTCACCATCCACCATCAAGCACTCATCCGCCTGTGGCCAAGACAACATCAACAGACACCTAAAACATAAGACCACAAAGTACACAAGGACTCACCAAAATATCGAACTTCAGCTACTCTCACACCATACCCGACCCGACATCTGGAACCATGGTACCATAATCCACATCCCTAAATCCAACAAAGACCACAGGATCCTCTCTCGCACATACAAATCGCAATACTGTGTACTTCCTCAAAAGGCAAAAAAACTACTCGTAGTAAAAGTAATGACTCGGTACATACTACTAGCCACAAACACCATTCAGACGCCTACAAGCCACAAACACCCTTCAGACGCTAGCAATACACAAACACCCTTCAGAGGCCTACAAGGCGCAAGCACCCTTCAGACACCTACAAGCAACAAGTACCCTTCAGACGCCTACAATACACAAACACCCTTCAGACGCCTACAAGACACAAACACCCTTCAGACGCCTACAAGGAACAAACACTCTTCATACGTCAACAAGCCACAAACACCCTTCAGACGCCTACAAGACACAAACATCCTTCAGACGCCTACAAGCCACAAACACCCTTCTGTCATCCATCCATAAAGCACATATTTATGGTATGAATTTAAATAGGCTAGCACATTGAACACTCTTAATAACACTAGTTATCAGTAACACCTTTGATGATATCCCCTAACCTCATAAACAAAATATGCAACACAAACATACATAACAAGATGAAAAGAAAGGTAGCCAGCTACTTTCTGGCAGGTGTGCACCCGTAACATTTGCTGGCTAATCATCACATACAAGAAACTTCACAAATGGAGTACCCCGAGGTTCCATTCTATCACCCATCCTTTTTATTCTATACATACATAACATACCCACACTCAACACACCAAAAATACATATAGCTGCTTATGCAGATGACAACACTGACATGCAAGCACCCAAATGTACACACAGCCACTCAACTCCTGCAACCATACCTAGACACACTCCACAACTGGTTTACCACTAACAGACTCACAATAGCACCAACCAAATGCACAGTAACCTTACTTACCAGCAACAATGCCAAAGACTGTCTCAGACCACATCTTACTATAAACAAGCCCGACACCCTCCCCTCCCACACACAAAATTCTCGGTTTAACATACAACACATCAGTGTCATTCAAACACCAGATCAAATTTAAACAAGAAACTATCACCAACACTTACATGTTTAGAACACTTGCACATGCAACATATAGCATAACAAATAAACCACGACTTGACAACTTGCAGACACTGCAGACAAAATCCCTTAAAACAATTACTGGATGTACAAATACCACACGCACATACCATGTAGACCAGGAAACAAAAAAGTCCAGGATCACCTTGATATGAAAGGCCCACAATTCATTGCTGCAGCTTTTAACAGCCAATAGCATCCTCTACACTACCTTGCAGCACGACCACACACACCAGGAAACATCATAACATCACCCAGCACTAGCTGCTATACTCAAACGATGTCAGTTACCCCCCCGCCCCCCAAAGACACAAGCCAACATTCAGAATCACATACACACTGAAATAACTCACCACTCCTTTCGTGCGCTCGCCAATAACACAGTTACACACTCGACCCTCCTGACATACACGCATCTAAATCCACCTTGCATCGCGAGGACAGGGTGTTCATGGCTAGACTGAGATGTGGGCACCACCAGGCCATCCTGAGCTACAAGAAAATGGTGGATGACTCCATAGAGGACGTCTGTCCAGATTGTAGCAGATCCACCCACACCATAAAACACATAATGGAACGCTAAATAAACACAACCACCTACGCAGATATCACAACATACACTGGAAAGTTTGTGGGAGCACCCAGTGTCGGCCATTACCTTCCTCAGGGGCTCGGAGGTATTCGGCCAGACAGCCTAGGGCAAAGCGACAACTGACCAGCACCCAAGGAAATTTTACCCGAAACGAGACTACCTTGTCTGGTCACAAGACACCCAAAATGGCTTAGGTCAAAGGTCAAAGGGATTTTGTAGCCAGGCTCCGTTTCGGTCCGTCGCCTCAATTTGCAGTTACCTGGATCCTGGATAGTTTAAGTATACCAACCCAGATCATCCCTAAATAGTCATCTGTAACCATTTGCAGATAACCGGAGCTTGATTCAGCACGAGTGGCTACCACAGAGAAGCATCTTGAACATTACCCTATTTACCATAGCAATCAACGAATTAACACTGGTGCCCTCGGGCTCACTAACGATTGTCATACTGACCTTTATGTCCATTTTATTATCCGGTCGGGAGTGGGGGGGGGCGCTCCTGGATGAAGGAAGGTTGGCGAATCAAACTATTACTACTAATCTTAAATAAATGGTCCCCTGTACGTAGATGATTTTGTAATATGGCTCTCCAGAACACGTCCTACGCAAGTTTTCTTCATTTACAATAATCTATTAGCGCCATATATAACTATACAATGTTCACCATCTCAACAAAAAGCCTTGTTGCTGTTTCCTTCAGCAAAAGTTTGGAAAGCCATCAAATTACCTTTGGATATAAATCAACGGCCGATCCCCTTTAGAATGAAGGCAAATTTCTGAAACTCGCCTTCAACCGGAAGATGACATGGATGCTACAAATACGCGACCTCAAGAAATGCTGCACTCGTCTCATCTCCCTTCTCAAAATGCTATCCTATCTTCACTGAAGAGTGGACAGGAGTACACTCCTACCGAACCATGCCCCTGTCAAAAATTGACCATGGTTCTTGCACCTACGAAGCAGGGTCAACATAATTTATCAAAGAACTCGATCTTATAAACGATTAGACCATTAGACTTGCAACTGAGGCATTTAACCAGACACAGGTCAGTTTGCCATGTGCCGAAAGGGGCTGTGTTTCCCTCTCATGTAAAAAAAAAAAAGATTCCGAATTAAGATTCTACATCCAATACCTCCGAAATGACTCAAAGCTTGTTCCTATAAATAAAATAACAACCATCCTAAATGTACAGCACCGTACATGTCGTACCTTTATTTAATAATAAAAGCAAATAGTAGACAAAATTAACCTTACACAACCAGTTTGCTACGAGAAAACTGTCCTGCATTATTGCTACACCTACCATCCTTTTCAACTCAGGAGCAGCCATTTTCCGAAATCAAAAGAATCTGAGCGACTGGTTATTAATATTAGAGACCAAATTTCCCCCTCCACACACAAAACTACTTTCTGTTGGCGTCCTAGCCATGTACGCATTAAGGGCAATGAAGAGGGAGACACAGCCGCAAAGCAAGCAACCAAATCACCCCCATCCCCTAATACGCATGTACCACACATTCCACCAAGACAACATAAAACTCTACACCAAATTAGTAAGGAAAGAATAAGAAGCCGAGTGGCATAACACTGGTCATCAACATCTACGCCAAATAAAAGACTCCATTAACAACTGGAGGAGCACCAACGGGAAATCAAGAGGAGAAGGGGTGGTGTGTTTCTCGTCTACGACTGGGCCAGAACGAGAACACATGATTATTGCTTCACAACATCGCCCCAGTATAAAATATGTAGAAAAAAGGTCATCGAGCACATATTAATAAAATGTAGAAAATCTGCAGATATTAGAATTTTTACTCTGGGCAGAAACGCCAACGAAAAATTCCGTCTTGAATGATGGACATCCACATCCGATCCTAAAACCCACGGATCTAAACAAGTCCATCCAAAAACGGACATCCACATCCGATCCTAAAAAAACACGGATCTAAATAAGTCCATCTAAAAACGGACATCCACACTTACTCTTAAAGAACCCCGGATTTAACCAAGTCCATTCAGAAATGGACATCCACATCCTACCCTAAAGAACCCTGGATCTAAACAAGTGCATCCCGAAATAGACATCCACATCCGATTCTAGAGAACCCTGTATCTGAACAAGTCCACCCAGAAATGGACATCCACATCCGATCCTAAAGAGCCCCCGATCAAAACAAGTGCATCCAGAAATGGACATCCACATCCGATCCTAAACAACCCTGGATCTGAACAATTCCATCCAGAAATGGACATCCACATCCGATCCTTAAAAACCCTGGATCTAAAAAAGTCCATCCAAAAATGGACATCCGCATCCGATCCTAAAGAACCCCGGATCTGAAAAAGTGTATCCAGAAATGGACATCCACATCCGATCCTAAAGAACCGCGTAACTAAACAAGTTCATACAGAAATGGACATCCACATCCGATCCTAAAGAACCCCAGATCTGAACAAGTCCATCCAGAAATGGACATCCACATCTGATCCTGAAGAACCCTGGAGCTAAACAACTCCATCCAGAAATGGACATCTACATCCGATCCTGAAGAACCACCGATCTAAACAACTCCATCCAGAAATGAGCATCCACATTGACTCTTAAAGAATCCCGGATCTAAACAGGTCCATCCAGATAAGGGCATCCAAAGCCACTCTTAAAGAATCTCTGACATAAACATGTCCATCCAGAAATGGACATCCACATCCGATCCTAAAGAACCCCGGAACTAAACAAGTCCATCCAGAAATGGACATCCACATACGATCCTAAAGAACCCCGGATTTAAACAAGTCCATCCAGAAATGGACATCCGCTTCCACTCTCAAAGAACCCCGGAATTAAACAAGTCCATCCAGAAATGGACATCCACATCCGATCCTAAAGAACCCCGGAACTAAACAAGTCCATCCAGAAATGGACATCAACATCCGATCCTAAAGAACCCCGGAACTAAACAAGTCCATCCAGAAATGGACATCAACATCCGATCCTAAAGAACCCCGGAACTAAACAAGTTCATCCCGGCCATCCTTATGCACCCTGAAATTGTCTTTTGTGCTACTTCTTAACCGGGCATTTTAAGCCTCCCCCATCTTTTTAATGTTTTCAGAGGCCTTTTATGCCCTTCCTCTGGTCAATCCAGCTGTGATGAAGAATTGCGGAAGAGAACAGATATAATAAGAAAATAAAATCGGATAAACGGGGAAAGGGAACAGAGCAAGAAGGGGAAGTTTCTATGACATCATATACAGGGGTAGGGAAGTCCATTCCTGAGTCTCTAGGCACAAGTTCGTAATAGCAAACCAGGTACTCAAGACTACGAATTATAGTCCAATATGGGTTAAGTAAAAAGGTGGTAATGTTAGAAAAGGACAAGCATGAACGCGGATATAAAATTAAAAACAGGATCAAAACACTGGATAACGAGGGATTCTAAAATCAGGGTCCAGAACACCAGGTTTTATCTCCTAGTAAGTAGATACTTAAGAAAGATCAAAGATTACTCATTTTCAAGAGAAAGCTCGAGAACTCGAACGGACCAGTGGATTAAAAATAACTAGTTTCTCATATATATATATATATTTTTTTCAGATAACACTAGTTAAGATATAGTGACACTACGTTCCATTTCTTCCATATCCTTCAAGTTTGCTATTGAGAGCGAGCGAAGTTCTCCTTCTGGCGAATCGTCTGGTTCATCCGCGACGATGTTTATCGCCTGACGCAGGAGGGCTTTGGCGAGGCCAATGTCCTTACGAATGACGGCCGGGTCCAATGAACCCACATCACGCTGCCGATTTCTACCCATCACGGCTACGTGGTACTCGTATAGAGCCATACTTGCGTACGAGGCCAACCGAGCCATACCAGGATCAAGAATGGTGCAGATCTTAAGGAATTCCAGGCAGAGGCCCTCTTTCTTTTTCATGGTTTCCTCGTTGTGTACGCCATCTCTCCCATACAGCTGGAGCAGCGTGTGCTTGACGGTGAATAAATGGAAGTGATTGGGATGGACGATTGAAGTTTTCTCCTTAATTAGTTTTTCCAAAGACTGGATGTTCGGTTGCAACAGTGCGGCATCGATTTCTTCCCTCACACTTACGGTCTTCTCCTTCACTGTATCGACTGGGAGCGTTGCATTGCAATTTGAGCATATCCAGTCCGCTAACTGGTCCAGGGGAGCTGCCGATGTCATGTACCCAATATTGCATTCCTGGCATCTGATAGAAGAGAAGTTAGTACCCAATTCCGTGGGATCTGCACATCTTGAACATGTACACATGAAAAATTTAGTAAACTTCAAATGCTCCCTTCTTGCAAGCGTTCCCCATAGAACATTGGTAGAAAGTGAGGTCAAATGCTCTCCTTTCTTAATATTTAGCGCTGCTTTAACCACTAAACCTTTCTTTTTAGTAAAAGAACATTTAACATTTGCTTTACACGAATGTTCGACCATGCTAAACGTAGGGTATATCCCGCAGATATCCAGCGGGCCGGTTGGGATATCTTGAGCGTTTGTATTTAATATTCCGATCACTTTGTGTATAGTATATTCCGATGACTCAATAACATCTGGCTGGAAGGCAATTAGCATAAAGTAGTTCCGAAGCATATTAACAATATTCTTTTGATTTTCCTTATAGTCCGAAGTACCCTTTCTTTCCTCATAATGGCTTTCAAGATTAATAAATTGACTATACTTCTTGGGTGATCTTTTCTTCAGTGTCAGACACCTGTTAAAATAGAAAGAACATTCAGCATCCTATTTCCATGGTCATAAAAATCATCAAAGGGAAAGCTGAAGTGATTTATTACACATATAAGAGACAATAAATCACGTCAATACTTTATATCACCTGGGTCCTAAAATAAATAAGGGAAACTTGAAAATTTGTGGGAAGAAACACCAGCAAAGTTATTGGTATCGATTTTTTTATGTTAAAATGGTGTTGAGCATCAATATACGAGGAGTATAAAACAAAAAATGACCTAACATACTTATACAACAAGGATGTGCATAAATAGGTTAAATCTGTGATTTCTTGAGAGAGAAAGGGTTGACTGAGTAGCAAGTCAATGTCAGTGTGTATGATAGATGTGCTTGGAGGTGATTTACAAGTATGATGTGCTAGGCTTGGAATCTTTTTCCCGAGGATGAATTCTGACATATCCTGGTGCTACAGGAAATAGCACCTCATTGGGCATAAAGTGATGCAAGGGATGAGTAGTTTTCCCTAGCACCGATGCATTCTCAGCCTGCTTCATGGTAAACTGGTGTTTGATGAAGGAGAACACTTATATCAGTAGGTCATATAAATTACCTTATGAATAGTTATAGATCTAAAGATCCGAGTTTTTCTTCGTCCGATTTATTTCTAAGCTCGAGAATTAATTTGGTTTCCCTACCTTGCACCCGTAGGTAGGCCAAAATTGAACTGCATACTCGGGACGAGGGGAAATTTCGTGCCATACATCCCAGTATCCTGTTAGCTTGGACGTATTATTTAGGCACTGAACCATTTATAAATAAAGACCTCCAATCCTCTTTTTAAGTTAATTGACTCTAGAACTTGAACATACATTTCGTAATCCGCTCTAAAGTCTAGACATTCTACTTTCAACTTTGCATTTCCATACGTTCGACTTCATCTGCTATCTATCCATCTATTCAACAACTTCGAGGAGGTTCTTTTGTATGCTCGCCACCCCACATGTTGATGTGGTTATTTCTTAATTCGTAACGTCTGCCAATTTGGAAATTTTATAACGATTCATTATCAAAGTCGTTTAAATATGTATTTATAAGACGCTCGATCTTATCCCGCGGCCACATCGTTGTTTGCTCATAGCTAACGGTCATTCATGTGTGCGCGTAAACTGCCGGGCGTAGTGAAACGTTTACACATTGTAAGGATATTATATGCTATTATAGAATAGGAATAGTGCGCAACTCTCCTGAATCTACCTTCACCCCACAAATCATAATAATAATTAGCAAGTAAAAATATTTTTGCGTACAATATTAAAAATTTCAAACATTATGCATCAGTATTTATGTGCGACAGGGCATTTTATCCCGGGCAACGCTGGATACGTATGCTATAAACAATAATGGGCTAAGCAATGAACCTTGAGGAACTCCTTTAGAAACCAGGACCTACTCTGTGCTTGGTTATTTATGACTACCCGCTGTGAACGAGAGAACATATTCAGGTTAGATGTATTAAAAATGTAAAGAACTTTAGTCGTTCATCTAATAGCCTTTAAATGTTAAAAGGAACTCTTAGGAAAGTTAATTGATCGAAAGATTACCTGAGAGGAAGAACAACCTCGTAAAAATGATTTGTCGTATCGAAGTTCGCGATTTCGATGGGGCTCCCGATTTCTTGGCCGATGACACATTCTGGTTGATGATCACTTCCACTTTCACACTCAGGGCCGCAAAGTGGCCAAGAACATTTAGAACACCTGTCCAAATAAACACTAAGTAGGATTTTGATTTAAATGAAATAATAATAATAATTTAAACCCAATAACATCTAGATGCGAAGGACTTATATATATATATATATATATATATATATATATATATATATATATATATATATATATATATATATATATATATATATATATATATATATATATATATATATATATATATATATATATATATATATATATATATATATATATATATATATATATATATATATATATATATATATATATATATATATATATATATATGCAACAAAGCCCACAGGGAAAATTAATATGAGGATTCCAAGTACTTTCGAACTTTATTTCGAGTTCTTTATCAAGGAATAACAGAAGTATTGAAAATTGTAATATTTATAAGGATGATACAGAGGAGAGGGAACGCCCGCAAAAAAATCAACAAAATAAATTAATAGGAAATAAAAACCTTAGGAGGGGCGAAGATAAATACAAAATAAGATCATTAAATCAGGTAAATTCAAAAGATTAAAGGTTGACAAGAGGATTAAAATACTGCCTAGGGAATTAGGGAGGGGGAAAATCTTAACGAGAGCTTAACCTCAGAGGTCGGGATCTAAAAACCAAGGTAGAATAAGTACAAATGCTCTAAAGACTTGACTCAAATGGAAATAAATACAGACGGGCTTTGTTGCATTTATTGCTTACTCACGAGATACTTTGTGAGTTTTCCATATATATATATATATATATATATATATATATATATATATATATATATATATATATATATATATATATATATATATATATATATATATATATAAATATATATATATATATATATATATATATATATATATATATATATATATATATATACATATATATATATATACATATATATATATATATATATATATATATATATATATATATATATATATATATATATATATATATATATATATATCAGAATAACACTTATTAATCTATAGGAAATAAGGAAAGATGATACACAATCGATTTCGTTTTGTTTTTTTATAAGACCAAGCAAGGGTCATACATAGATTAAGAAAGCAGAAAGAGAGAAATAACACAATGAATAAAAAATTACAAACTTTTTTTCCCCGTTAAAGAAAGTGAAATACTAGTTGCTGTTCGAACCTATGCCATCCAGGTATATAATGAATAGTGCCAATATGGTAACTCGTACATAAGACATACCTGTAATTTCCATTCACTCTTTTATAACACGATAGGCATATGGGTTCCGTGAGCTGCTTAGGCCCAACAATGAGCGGTTCTTCTTGGAAAATAACATCTCCTTGTTTAAAATTTCTCGTAGCTACGAGGTGTCGCCCAAGCGCCGCATTTTCTCCAACCTTATGATAACAATGATATTTTGGTCTTAATAATGAGATCAAAGGCTTTTTGAGTAGATTATATTGATGATATCTTACATATTAAGGTCTTTTTTTTTGGATTTGAGGATTTGTGTCTTGATCTGTTGCTCTTCTTGCTCCATAATTTAATTCTAAATCAACCTAATTAGATTTTGATGTATACTCTTTTTTCTTAGCTACCTCTTATATACCCCTCAGTGGAAATGTTTTTAAAAAAATACACGAGTTTCTTTTTATTTCTAAATATTTTTAAAGGTACCTCATACATATTATAGCCACAAGAAGTAATTCGTATCCCTGCAATACTGGCCTAGGAGTATTATTCTGATGGCGCAGATGGTCTATCACCCATTATAAAGTTACTAAAAGTTTAATAGTTCAACCTTATTTTGCAACACAATAATTCTTCCACCACTCAATCTTCAAACTTCACGAGACGGAATGTTACATTCATTCGTTTGAAGATAGCGAACCAAAGAAGTTTGTCTTTAAGGTTAATATTAGCTGATTTTTTTTTTAAATATCCTTAAACTGATTTAACATACTAGCGCGAATTCAAACGTTTTGATCTAACCCTTTTGTGTGAGGATAAATAAAAGTTTATTAACTTCCTTTTTGTACATAAACTTATACAGAAAGAGGTGGTGTGTCAGACGTGCGAGAGTAAAATTGCAATTAAGAAACAATTTGATTTTCGTTGTGACAGAAACGACGTAATAAAAAGTGTTTAAATCGAGGTGCAAGTTTACTAAAAAAACTCGGTTTTCGCGGGGACTCTTTTCAAACGCACACCTCTCCTTCTGAGACAATCTTGTGTTTGTGCATCGGTTTTCTCCCAACAAACTGACCTATAATGAAATCTGAGAACAGGTAGAAAGAAGTCTTGGCCAGATCCTTGGTGGACTGGTTTAGTTTTTCTCATGAGATGATCATTCATTATTTGGGAGAGCACTCGGAGAAAATCAGCGGCCCAGAAAAACGATGGAAATAGTCGAGACTAAATTCGGGAAGCGAAAGTGCAATCGAAGACGCGTTGTCGAAGGTGTTTGGGTTTTCGGTGGGTTCGAACGTGAATCGAAAGGAACTTTTATGGTGCCCATACCCGATAGAACTATTGAAACTCCGAATGATTTTTCGTTATTTTGTGAAAGTCTGTTGCTATTTATTCGGCGCGGAAAGCACTATTTTCCGAGTTATTAGCACTTGAAAGTACTATTTTCCGAGCGACGATGTTAGAGGTTAAAGTAGCAGGTTATCCAAATATGTTTATTTTTGGTAATTCTACAGATTAACGCCAAAAAATCGCCAACCGATCGTTTTACTAAACATGTTTAAATAACCTACTATCCCGAACCTTCTACATCGTGGCTCGGAAAATAAAAATTAACTAATATTAACATTAAAAAAACAAACGCACGAGCGTAACTGAGGCTGTCTCATGACATTTAAAGATGTCGCGGAAGAATTCTTGCGTAGTAGAATTGGGTTGAATTTTTTACCTTTCTTTACTTTCTAGGAGATGATAATGGTTTAAAAGGAAGTATAATCTCCTACAGACGTTTTCCGCTATCAAAATAATACTCCTAGTACAATACTACAACGATACGAAGAAGTATTACAAGATTTAGTAGCCTAAAACACGTGCGCCCGTCTTATTCAAAATGACAATTAGGGAAAAACTCATTTGCATCTTCCTTAATGGGTTCATCAATGTTGTATATTACCCTAAAATCATTAATGCGAAGGAAAAATATGCATACCAGTACTGTGGTACAAAAATTACATGAATACCGCAAATACAGAAATGAGGAAACAAAGAATGGGTTCCCTTAAAGATGTGTTTGCGTATGAGAGGAATCTTTTTATGTATTCATAAAGTATCTACAATTAAAGAAAAGATTACATCATCATCACTAACTCTATAATTTAAGAAGGGGATTTTTTTGAGTATTTGAATAATAATTTCATCTTAGTTTGGTTATGACTTATGTTTTTTATCAAAGTTATTTTTAATAATTCTTTTATAATATCAAAAACAAAATGGTGAAGTTCAGAAATATATAAGTATCAAAATTTTGTGATTTTTTTTTAAACCCAAAGAATTACAAATGGTGAAGTTCAGAAAATTTATTTTTATATATCTTCTTCTATATCTTAGCAACGTGATATTTTGAAAGGGGGGAAATTTAGTTTAGAGTTCCTTTTTAAAATTATTATAATTGGCGAAGTTCAGAAAATTTATAAAAATTTAACCATGGCTGCTTTTAGGGGGATTTTAAATATTAATCTTAGTAGCAAAACCATTGCCTGGTTATTTTATTATTTTAGGTATCAGAATCCATAATTTAAATTTTTTTTAGAAATTAAATATTGTTTAGTTTCATCTTCTCATTCGCAGCTTTCCTAACTTCGATTTACACATTTGTGTTACTTTTTCGGTCCTTTTTTTAAGGGTCATAGGCCTTATGTGGTTAGTTTTCAACATACATCAGAATTAACTGTACACTTTCCTTGACACTTACCCCTAAAATACCTTTGATCGTGTTATCCGGTCTAAATCCTCTCTCTAGCTCATTTCTGCCCACAAAGTCATGTCCAGGACATTTGGGCCATGAAAATACCTATATTGCAATACGTGGACAAAGAACGATATATAACGATTTTAAGCTTGTGTTAATGTCTAAGTTGCTTTATATCTTTCTGCCATACCTTCAAGACTTGATGTGCCAATGTGGTCAACGTAATTTCAAAAATTAAATCTTCCGTAGCATTAAACATGACATTAAAAAATATAGATTTCGTCACTTTCCTATTCCTATGTAATTGAATGTGCCTGGTACCTACAAAAATATGTTCTTAGTTATTTTTGGCCTTCACTTTCTATCTTTTTTCAGAACGAATACATTTTTCAGATTATAATTCAATTCTTCAAAAGGAATAAGGATGAAAGAGTTATCAGCGTAGCTATAATGCAATTTCTCATATCATATTTCCGTAGCATTAAACATGATATTAAAAATTCAAATTTTAGCACTTTTTCATTGTATATCTAATTGAATATGCCTGATACTAACAAAAATATGTTCATAGTTATTTTTGGCCTACATTTTCTAAGTTCATTTTCTATCTTCTCAAGACCGAATACATTTTCCTGATAATAGTTCAATAGTCCAAAAAGAATAAGGATGAAAGTGTCATCAACATAGCTATAACGCAATTTCTCATATATTTCCGTAGCATTAAACACGATATTATAAAATGCAAATTTTATCACTTTCCCATTCTAAATATAATTGAATGTGCCTGCTACCAACAAAAATATGTTCCTAGTTATTTTTGGCCTTCATTTCTTATCTTCTTCAGACCAAATACATTTTCTTGATAATAATTCAATTCTCTAAAATGAATAATGATGAAAGTGTCATCAACATAGCTATAAAGTCAATATGAGAAATACGTCCTAGAGATTTTCTTCCAGGTTCTTCACGTTATTCAGCTAAACACTAAACGCAAAAAAACAACCCCTATATTAGTGACATACAATTAAGTAGCACATACTTTATGCTCCTCAATACCATTTGTATATCTTAACTAGAGTCAGATTTTATTAGTAATTTAAGTTACAGCCTTAAAAGAAATTATAGGAGTATCTTTGAGTCTACGCTATAGGAAAATATTTAATCATGGTGGATCTCAGCATATTCTCTCATGGCCATAATACAAGGTTTATGGGTTCTTTTATTCAATCTCAATTATATTCAAAGCCAATTTGCATTCTCTCCTTTGAATATTTAATTGGTTTTTGTTCGGTCTCTCATTACCCTTCAGTCAACGATTTAAAGTATTTATCAACTCCTTCTTTTCCTGTTCTTGATTTACTTTTTTTCAACCTATATTTCTGCGCATTTCATGGTCAAAAAGCCTTAAATTATCGCGTGTGTACGGAGAGCTCACCAGGGGATACCTCGCAAGCGTTTCAAGGACTGTGTGAAGGCGAACACAGCCCTCGGCGGAATCGCTGCAAAATAACTGGAAAAATGTGCACACGACAAAATATACTGGCGTGCTCTGATAAAGAAGGCCCATAACCGCTTTGGATAGAAGCGACGTTCATGTGTAACTGGGGCCCGAGAGAGAAGGAAGGCCGAAGCAGCCGTACCTGCAAAGCCTGTACAGTTACCATACCCCTGATGCTTACCCCTAACTCTCACCTGTGGCTCCAAGTCGTTATTAGCTTAGAACAACGGCCACATCCCGGGCAACATCTTAGCTGATGGGCTACACGAGGTGAGGGGGCACCACAACTCCAAACTGTGGTGTTGAGCAATGGCAGCTCTTCTAAGTAAAGTCTGGAGCAGTGTAACTATGACAGCAAGGTGGGTGACACAGCTTAGGGCGAGCCAGGCATTCAAAGTGGTTATCGGCCAGTCACCGAAGAAGAGGAGTCGAGCCCTTACTACGTTCTAATCCTAGTTTACCATGGACTTGTCAAGAATTATGGAAGTCCTTGGTTGCCGGCGTTCTGGAGGATATGGCACAGCGTGATGATGATGAATGCAATATCGATTATCTTCCAATTATCTTACTAGAGATAAGGCAGAACGATTATATTTGGTAATAATAATTATTACCAGCCTTTTCTTCCATTAAAATTTATTTTTTCAATTATTTATAGCATATTTTTTTGAATATTTTTGAGCCAGAAAGATATATCGAGAAGAGTGATGGTGAACTTTGGCTGAATAATGCGGTCTCCCTGTTTTACGCCTGGTCTTGGAAATCGATTAGTAACCACCGAGCATCGGGCACATCTGGGAAACGCTCTCCCTCCATGCCAAGTAAGTGACTATAGCGTGCCCCCAGGGGTGGGTAAAAACAATCCCATGTACTGGGACGACAAAAGTGTAGGTTAAATTACTCAATTGATACTGTTCTTTTAGCGTTGTTGGATCGATCTATTGGATACAGCCATCATTGCCTACATTGCATTCTATCTTAGTACTGGTCTAGGAAAACCATGAGATGGAAGAGCAAATAAATGCTGTCATCATATGCACTAATACCCAAAATGTTCTGCTGTACTAAAACAATGATTGGTTCATCCCTTCCGTGCTGAAGGCATCAATCGGCTCGTGGTCGGAGAGTCTAAGACCCCTACTCCCTTCTCTACTTCCTACCATAGTCTTTTATATAATTCTAAAAATAGGGTGGCGTTATAATTTACCCTAACTGGTTGACAAGCTTCTTTGTGCCCCTTTCTCCAGTCTTCTCTCTGGCATTCTCGCTTGCAGTAAAAAACTTGCCTGCAATTACTGCATCTTAAGGTGGCTAAGGTTCCGCAGAAGGAGCACATACCCATCTGCTCAATTGGGTCGCCAATATCATCCATATTCTGAGTAAGAAAGAAAGTATAAGTGGCAACGACAAAATATTTCATTGTGTATTTAAATTTATAAGGATTCTTTTATTATTGCTTAAAATATGTGACATCACAATTATTTTTAAAAATGAGTTTGATCGTATAGGCTTTTACACAACAGATTATTTTCCATTTTTAGATGCCAGAAACTGAAAACAGTATTTACAAGTTACTTTTAGTGCTAGAAAATGAAAATGGTATTTCAAATTACTTTTAGGAGCTAAAACTTGAAAATAGTATTTCAAATTACTTTTAGGTGCTAGAAATGAAAAATGGGATTTTCAAATTACTTTTACTTGCTAGAAACGGACAATGGCATTTCAAATTACTTTTAGGTGGTAACAATGGAAAATGGTATTTTCAAATTACCTTTAGCTGCTAGAAACTGAAAATGTTATTTCAAGTTACTTCTAGATGCTAGAAACTGAAAATGGTATTAACAAATCACTTTTATGAATTATAAACGGAAAAATATTTTCAAATTGCTGCCCGTTTTTAAACCAGACAATGTACTATATTTCCCTAGAAGGGTCATTGTTAAAATCAACAATCACCCAATTTTCTGCCCTTTAAGGTTTTTCTCACTCTCTATTGTCTATCTCTCTGACCAAGGTCAACAGACCTAAGTCGCGCGCTCTCAATTATTCTGACCTATGACCTTACGACCTTCAAAACTGTCAACAAGTGGGGGAATCCGACCCATAATTAGTTTTCATTTAATAATTACAGGACTAACCTTGGGAGGATCTTGGCAATTATACCATTCAAATGAGAATGTAAAACAACATAAGGGTTTCAAATTTCGTTAGAATCGGCCAACTAGTTACGATGTTATTGCCAAATAACCCCTGGACTAACCTTCGGAAGACCATGAAAATTATATTAATCGAGAAAGAATGTAAAGCAACATAAGGGTTTCAAGTTTCGTTAGAATCGACCGAATAGTTACGATGTTATTGCTAAATAATTCCTAGACTAACCTTGGGAGGACTTTGGTAATTATATCATTTGAAAGATAATGTAAAGCAACATAAGGGTTTCAAATTTCGTTAGAATCGACCGAATAGTTACGATGTTATTACCAAAAACTTCTTTTAAAAGTAAAATGATTACCATCCGACCGTCTGACCTACGGACTTACATAGTAATTTATAGAGTCGCGTGCATGTGACTAATAATTACCAAAGAAATATTGTATATTATAAAATTAAACGAAATTCAGATTGATATTACCATTTAAATATTATTGTTACAATGATATTCTAGAAAATGTTAAGCCACATCAGCTGTGGTTAGTCACCGGGTGGAGTCAAGATTCAAGCTGCTTTCCCGGCAGCTGCCATACGCTGTAGATACCCATGGTTCTGATATCACGTTAATCAGTAAGTCCCTACTGAGCTATAAATGACCTCAAAATAAGTACAGGTCGGTGGTAAAACTCCTACCAAATTACTATGATTATTATTATTTTAGTAGTAGTAGTAGTAGTAGTAATATTACTATTGAGTTTCTTCTTCATATTATTATTATTTCGATTATTATTATTACAATTATTATTATTATCGTTGTTATTATTATTACTATTGTTATTATTATTTCACAGAGATATTTATTTTCTTGGTTTCTCTATTTTTTTTCACTTTCTTTCAAAATAAGTTCCTGTTCCCTTCCGGATCTTCATTCACCCTCCTATCAAATGTTATAATGCTGCTTGCTTATTCTGCCCAATCCCTCGTTTTACTGTGTTTTCTCCTTTTTGTTATGTATTTACCCTATCTCCGTGAGTTGCTCATCTGCACTGTGAAGTATCTGGAAGTGTGCTTCCCACTTCTTCTCCACTGCACACTCCACATCATTTTTCCACCATTCAACCTTCCGCTTCTTCTTTCCATTTCTACTACACTCACCACATACAGCTTTTGTGCTAGAAGTTTCATGTCCTTAAGCCTTCTCCTCATTTACTCCAGCCCTGCTTTCACGCATTTTTCTTTCATACTCTCTCTTCTATTTTGATCCATCAGCCTTTTACTACCGATTCTTCCTATCTTCCGGGTTTCTCATTCATACACTGATCTATTTAACCACACACCGCATAGTCATGAGGTCAGATAGTCCCTTATTCATACTTCTTACATTTCACACACACACATACACACACATCTCCTTATCTGTTACTCCCTAAACCATGTCTACCTATGGGGTTTTTTTGTGCTGACATAGCGTTTGGCATCAGTGGCGGTCCTAACCTATATGGTGTCCTGGGCGAAACTCCCTTTCAGCCCTCCCTCTCTGTTAGTTCCAACACCTAGCTTGAAAGGCGTGAAACCAACGTATTAGGGTTGTAAACAAAAGTGGAGTGGTTGAAAGCCTGGGGAAAGAGAAACAGATAAATGAGAGTAAGGATTTTGAAAGGATAAAGATGGTCTTTTCAAAGGGGAGATTATCTAAGCGATGTCAGCTCAGAGAACCCTCGTTAGTTCACAGTTTAAATGAAACGGGGAAGATATGAGAAGAGGGAAAATTTGAAGGACTGGCTCCGTTCTCCCGGGAAATGAGAAATTGTGTACTTACCTTGAGTAGCTCCGGAATTGAGACCTTACCATCGAAAACCACTGGACCGTACTTTGAAGGGGAAAAACGGAACGAGTCGGGAATTTTGAGGAGGGAGATGTTTGCGAGGCAAGCTCGAGAACAATTGTGTCTGGGACCATCTCGCAGCGGGCAAGGACCCGGGGGGTGGGGAGGGGAAGCTCCATTCTACCTCGTCCTAGGGAGTTTTGGGGCAATAAGCTCAGCGCACGTGTGTGAGTGTGAATGCGGGCGAATGAAGGTCCATCTTTCTTACAGCCTCCCACACACCGAAGAAAACTTTGAAACTGTCAAAGTTTTCGAAATTTAGAAGAGCATTGAAGAGTAATTGCTTTGAAGTATTTGAAAGAGTAGCAAGCATTTGAAGGGGGAGTGAGCGTTTGAAAGGGGGCACGCGTTTGAAAGGGTAGCAAGCATTTGAAGGGGGGTGAGCGTTTGAAAGGAGGCGCGCGTTTGAAAGGAGGCGCGCGTTTGAAAGGGAAGCAAGCATTTGAAAGGGGAGCAAGCATTTGAAGGAGGAGTGAGCGTTTGAAATGGGGCGCGCGTTTGAAAGGGGAGCAAGCACTTGAAAGGGAAGCAAGCATTTGAAATGGGAGTGAGCGTTTGAAAGGGGAGTGAGCGTTTGAAAGGGGGCGCGCGTTTGAAAGGGGAGCAAGCACTTGAAAGGGAAGCAAGCATTTGAAATGGGAGTGAGCGTTTGAAAGGGAAGCAAGCACTTGAAAGGTAAGCAAGCATTTATAAACATTCCACAGAACCAACTTGTATAATGAGCGCATCGTCTTAACATTTAAAGCTACACACATGTGCAATTGTGCTCGCTTTTTCTTCTCGGTAATCCATGCTTACCTGTGCCAAGATGTTGCCCTGGGGGGCTGGCCATACCTAAATCCTCCATTGTTTGACACACACAAGTTCCTTTCAGCACAGAAACCTACTTCTATTTTCATTATCGCCAGGTGTAATGAAAGCTCCAGTTGCCCCATTACTCATCGGGTCACCTATTCGTTCATTCATATTTCCTATTTCAATCAATCGATATCCTTTCATAATTTTGACGCCACGCATTTATACCTAATCATTACACTGCACTACTCTTTGTTCAATTGCCCAACCACATTTTCACCTATTACCACGATTCAATGTTAATCGCACAGCCCCTACCACTTCACCCCCGCACAAAGTTCCTTCACCTTTATGCTCGTCTCATGCAATACAAACATCTATAATCTCCCTCTTTTCAACACACCCACTACCTTTCCTCTAGTTCTAGTATATACACCTCAATTACATCACAATTATACTTCCCTGCAGTCGCAGGAGATGGATATGACGAGCCGAGAAAAGTGTGTATTCTTCATTCCGCACATATAGAAGTTTACTTTTTGTGTCTACATTTTCCTCTTAGCCGGCTTTGAGTGAACGTGTTCATATTGAAATATTGAATCGTTAAATCTATGTATATTTTTGCCTAAAATAATTTTAAAGGTTCGACTTGATTTGCATCATTTAAAATAAGTTTTTACATTTGTTTCCATTTATATTACTCATTATAAAATTTAAAATTAATTGAATATTCATCTAAAGGTAAAATAGGCCAATCTTACGAGAAAACGATGACTATTATAAAAATAAAGCAGATTAATATTTTTAAAAATATCAATAAAAAAACCTGATTGATCGCCACAACGTAAACTTTATTTTTACATGATAATCGATTGTTCAAATATTTCACTACCGTCTGTGTACTTATTGTATCTGTTCCAAATTAGAAACAAATTCGCATGCTCACATAAAAAATATAACCCTGGCCAGGAAATCAAAACCATGAAACTTAAAATAAAACAAGCGATCATTTCTAATTTTCCACCAAGATTACAGCATTCATAATGGAAGAAGTTTGCCATCCTTTAACCCAAACAGAAATCAAATCACTCTTTTGCCACTTAATTATCAAACACATCACGAATAGTATTTCTTCATGATCGCCTTCAGAGTTGGGAAAACACGGCTATATGCTTCTCACTACGGTTAAATTTAAAATGCTAAAAATAGGGCTTTTGACAACGTTAACTGCCAAGAAGGGAAATCGCGTAACAGAAGATACACACGTTTATTTAAATTGTTTTCACTTAAGGAATATATGGTAATGAGTCGAGGGTGGTATTTATAGTAAAATATGCCTCGCATATTTATTTAAATTTTGAGTTTACATAATTATGTATATTTTCTTAAATTGTATTAACCAATGAACTTAAAAAGAAAATGTTGTTCTCGAGGGGGACTATAATAAATAGTAGAAATTTGATCATATCTTAGGATCTGCTTTTGAAAGAATGAGGTTGTAATCATAAAAAACTGGGTCCATGTAGAATCGAGTGTGTAGGCCTCTAATAAGTCCTTATGGGTTTTACATTTGTTGAATTATGTTATGTTATTACATCAAAAAACTGCTATCTATCCGGGGAGGTAGGGGAAAATATGGTACTTTGAGGGTAAAGAAATCTTCGGCTCTGGATTCACTATTCTTTATCCCGCAGGAACTTGGAAAGTCTTTAATTGAATCTCTCTTTATATGCAAACCTCAGTGGCAGATCCAGAATAAAAATGGGGTAGTTGTGCTAACTTGAATTCCTTCCTCTGAGTACTCTGAGAAAAGGGCATTGATCATTAATATTGGTGTAGATAGAGGAGAGTAGGAAAAAGGGCAAAGAAAAAATAATAGCGTAGGCGAGTTGCGAACAGCTTCCCGCGTCGCTGGACCACTGTTAGCCAACGACGAATCCACTCGGCCATCCTGAGTCTCAAAAAGACTCATTCAAGCAAAGCTTTTAAGCTGCTCGCCGGCACTTCCCGTACGCTATAATGGTTATCTTACACACCAATGATAATAAATAACATCTCATAAAGGAGTGAGCACTAACTTTTTCAGATCCGACTTTTTTCCCACAAATCAAAAAATTATGAAATGTAGTTTTTGGATGTCAGATAAGGTATAATACTGAATTTAATAATTATTTTTTGAGATTTACCTGTATTTTAGACATGTATCATATAAAGTACATTTGATCGCAACGGCTTCAAAAAGGTTTTTATATATATTCTATATTATTACATAACTTTTTCTGAATAGCAGATTATAAGTATGGCTTAAAAAAGAAATATAAACATAACTGGGTCTGAAATGGTTAATAACAGCCTCTAACACATAGCATTGGTCACGGTATTTCCCTTGAACATTAACCTCCTGTTCCTTTGGGCAAATGCATTGATTACGCTGTCTATTCTAACATAAATTTCGTTGTGAACATCGATCAGCGCCAAACCATTGAGGCCTTCTTGACCTATGGTATTCTTTAAATAGGTTTTTCAGTCGCTTCAGGCCTGAAAATGAACCCTCGGTCTCTGCGTTTGAGACAGGGAGAGTGATCAAGGCTAGCAGGAGCCTGGCCAGGCTCGGATACATTCGGGTTTGTGTGTGGTTAAGATCATCCTTAACGAAGTCAAACTTGATTGTTGACGAAAACCAGCGCTCTGCTTCCGCCTTAACGAGGCTCAAGGCCTCGATGTCAACCTCGTAGACGCTTAATGAAGTTGCTTCGCTTTTCACTCTGTGCTAATGAAAGAACAAATTTGGGGGACCTTCAGCTCCCTCAGGCCCCTCTGGATCCACGGATGGTAAACCTCATCGTATGTCTTATTCTTCAGAAGTATTCGGCTTCATCCGATGTGGATCTTCATATTAAAGCACCTTTTAATTTCCTTTTTACATAGACGTCCCCTACACGGCAATATTCAACAGATTACAAAGGGAATTATTTTTTATATATTCGATAAGAGTTCAAATAATATTAAATGTATACATACACTCAACTTACATTAATTCATTTTACAATGTTTTACATTATTTTTAATCTTACAATTGTTATATTATTATACATAAGCAATTTGATAAGATTTCTTTAATGTATTTTGTAGGAAGTACATCGCAAGATGGAATAAGACACTAAAACACCCCTCAAATACTCTTACACGACCTTAGTCTCCTGGAGTTCGTTCGTCGGAGGGAGACAGCTGTTCTTCATGATGCAACTACTATTTTTCTTTGTCTTGTAATATATTATTAGGTTTATATCTGTATTAGGGTCAGTTGGGGTAATATTTCGTTGTAAAATGGCTTTGAGGGCCTTTTCGTCTTCACGGTAGCCTGCGTTCATATTGGCCTTGTAATAAAGATCGATGGTATTTTTCTTATGTGTACACCAGGCACCAGATCCACGGGAAGATTTGTTCTTAAATGTGTCAACTAGGGCATTAACTTGATGAAGGTTATCTGCGTTCAAGACTATGTCGTCGATATAGCGCGCATAAATGGGAGGTTTGGGCGCTATATTACTCTTGAAAATCTTGTTCTCAACTGCACCCATGTAAAAGTTGGCAAAAAGGACGCCAAGGGGTGACCCCATCGTAACGCCATCGATTTGAAAGTACATTTACCCGTTGTGACCGTAGAACGGTGCTTCATTTGTGTATGCTCGGCGGAGTTGTCGTAGAATGTCTTTGGGGATGGTGAGTTTGAATTTCACGCACGAAACGGAAGATCAAGGATCCCTTAGATCCTTGATATTCTAATCAGTTCCCATGAGATATTTAGATTATAATATTTACAGTATTTACTATTTTAAAATTAACAAAATACTTTTGGAGGTGAGCTTTGTAATTCATGGAAACGATAGTTCTTTGTTTCAGAGCTTTCGCTCCTAAGTAACCTTGCATGAGTTTCTCCTCGTGTCTTTAAGGGATTTGGGATTTGGCAGTATCTTTAGGCGCTCGTTACTTGACCACTATCTTTCGGACTTCCCCAAAAAGAGGTAATACTATAAGGGACCAGCGCTCATTTTAGTGCACTTATCTATTCGGATTCCCTTATACCAAATGATATTTTCGTTCAACGTGTGAATCCATTTTCCTTTTCTTAAATTCCGTATGCTTCTTGGATGGCTTGGTCCTTGATCTTCTTTTCTTTCTTGATGCATCTCTTGGCTGGGTTGGTCCTTAATCTTCGTTTCCTTTCTTGATGCATCTTCATTTTCTTCCATTTATCTTGAGTTGATGATTCCTTTGTGCTTCTTGATGAGTTGGTCCTTCAAGCGTTTTCTTCCGTTTTCTTTCTTGTGAGATCTTCGTAAAAGTTTTAGGACTCTTGAATTTCGAACGCGGTACCGTTGGATTTAAACGCCAATACTCTAGCCTCGCGACCGGCTTTAGTCCGTTTTGAGTTGGTAAATTTATCGGCTATTTATATTATCGAGTTGGAAGGAATTTTTCTCTGATACATTTTTCGCACCCCTACAATGTCACGACATTGTTGGGCTCTAGGCGCTTTATTCTGTCTAGATCTCTTTGACGAAGGTGATATCGTCTTCTGCTTTTGCTGATGATTAAGGATGCGGGATTTTGTACACCCTGGGGCTTTCTCATTGAGCACTTGTTGGCCCATTGAGTCACTACTGTGGGGTATATGAGCTAGACCGAATGTGCATTAGGTATATTTTCCTAATATTGACCTAGCTAAGATTTCTAAACCTGTATAGCTTGGGGATTTCTCCCTTTGCTAGGTTCCGCCTCTCCATGTAGTACCTGTAGTATCCGTGATCGGGAATCTTACGGCCCAGGACGGTGGCTTCGGCGGAGTAGCCGCATCTCTTCCCTTCTATGATGAGGGGGCCACGATCTTGAATTTGTCCCTGTTGGTTCTGATCTTCCATCGTCTCTCGTACTGGTTGATCTGAGTGATTTCAGCGATCGTACGAGTCGCCTTTGCCCTGCTTCCCTTTCCGTGCACGGGAAGATTTGAGTGATATCATCTGCGAATTGCAGATACATTGTTTCCCTGTGCACCGGAGTTGGAAGGTCGATGGAAAAGCCTAGGTATAACAATGGGCTCAGGCAACTTCCCTGGGGAACGCCCGCCTTTAAGTTCGAACTTGGGCCCTCTGTAGCCTCCAATCAAGAGACATGCCATTCTGTCCATAACAAAGTCACAGAGGATCCTTTCCAGGATTGGATCTAGCTAGAGGTTCGGGATCTTGTATTGAAGTCCTTCCAGCCAGACTTTGTTGAATGCCTTCTGCACGTCCCTTAGCACAATGTCTACATAGTAACCATTCGCTTGTCAATATGCTATTTTTCCTGTTAGGAGCACCAGGGCTGTTTCAGTGACCCTTTTTGTACGGAACCCGTGTTGTTGTGGATTGTGCGCTCCTAACTCGCTCAGTTGAGTTTGTAGCCTAACGGCTATAATCTTTTCAAAGATCTTGCCGAGTATTTCCAGAAGAGAGATCGGGAATAGTTAGCCACCTGGTCTTGAGGCTTGTTTCCTTTCGGGATGAAAATAATTTTGGCTATCTTGTATCCGTCAGGGAAGTAGCCTGTATTCAGGGCAGTATTCATGGTGTTCAGCAGTCTCTGAATAATTTGCCGCGGGGCATTCACGAGGTTGATTTTCGTGAACCAGACCAGCCGGATGCCCTCTGTTTGAAGGACCTTATGGTGTTCATGGTCTCTTCGAAGGTGATGGAGCGCCCATGGTTAACTTTGAAATACTGCACCATAGTGTAGTGCTACAGTCGCAATAAAGTTCTTATGTGGTCCTCTCTTCCTGAATTTTCGCATATTAGTCAGTTATTATTTTTTTCTTAAGTTATTAATGTTTCTAGCATTGGGAGGGGGAACGATTCATTCCAGGTTACAAATATGGGCCACTCCAGCTCTTTAAAATAAACTTATTATAAAAATCAGACACAAAAGAGCTTTCTAAAAATATGCATATCATTAGACTTACAAATCTGGATGCCGTTGTAGTTAGCACCCGATTCACCCTCTGTTTTCGTCACAATCTAAAAGATTAGATGAATAACAATTATACTTAGATTTGTCAAACCTATACTACATAAGCAAGCAGAATACATAGGGCAATACAAACCTTTTTTATATAGATTTGTGGAAATGAATAAAGTTGTGCTTCACCGAAATGTATTATTTTAGATCGTATTCTAATAAGTTTACTTACTTACTTTTTTATTTTTGATAATTTCGTCTGTGGTGCCCAGAGTGCAAGGAAAGTATTCCTGTGGCACCCAAATTGCAGGATAAATAGGCCTAGTGAGGAACCCCCCACAAATGGGTGCTCAATGGATCTATGAAATCCAAAGATTGGACACACATATTAACTAATTAAGTAATAGGACATGTAATAATTAGTAAACCATTGTAAAAATAGAGGAATACTTATAACATAAGTGTACTTTCATTAGAAATGCATAAGAAGGGAGAGCAAATAACTGGTTCCTACGCGGGTACACCACACACACACACATACATACATACATACATACATACATACACAAAGGAGCAGCTGTGGGACGGAAAGATACTGATACTTTATAATTAAGGAAGCCGAGCAAATACAAAGTGAGATATGATTTGGCCGATCGAGTTTTCGTGAAGGTGTCAAAGGAAAAATAAACATTCTTCTTGATAGGATCTGCCAGCCCGGTTTAAAATGTGCACAAATACTAGAGGAGCACATACACCCCTGATAATTTGATAATTTCGTCTGTGGTGCCCAGAGTGCAAGGAAAGTATTCCTGTGGCACCCAAATTGCAGGATAAATAGGCCTAGTGAGGAACCCCCCACAAATGGGTGCTCAATGGATCTATGAAATCCAAAGATTGGACACACATATTAACTAATTAAGTAATAGGACATGTAATAATTAGTAAACCATTGTAAAAATAGAGGAATACTTATAACATAAGTGTACTTTCATTAGAAATGCATAAGAAGGGAGAGCAAATAACTGGTTCCTACGCGGGTACACCACACACACACACACACATACATACATACATACATACATACATACATACACAAAGGAGCAGCTGTGGGACGGAAAGATACTGATACTTTATAATTAAGGAAGCCGAGCAAATACAAAGTGAGATATGATTTGGCCGATCGAGTTTTCGTGAAGGTGTCAAAGGAAAAATAAACATTCTTCTTGATAGGATCTGCCAGCCCGGTTTAAAATGTGCACAAATACTAGAGGAGCACATACACCCCTGAACTCCGCCCAACGGTCGGCGGAGAGGCTAATAAGTGAGTTTCTTATAGTTAGCTCCGCTCCGCGTTTTGAGAAGAAAAAAGAGGTCACGCGCCCTTAAGCAGCGGAGTTATAAATAAACGAAGGACATTATGGGCAGTCAAGGGAAGATCAGTTAAATCATTCAGCCGGTTAGATTCAAGTAAAGGCACCTGCCTCGTTTGTTTAGTATTACTGGCATCGCTGGTCCGTCCCTCGCTCCTAAGTCCTGTCACCTTGCCTCAGCTACACTAGTAAAACTTACATACCCCGCACAAAACTTGATTTATTTCGCTACGCCTAATAAGGTAGACTCTATTTCAAGAATAAAAACCTATTTATCGTCGCTTTCCCTTTGAGTCCTTTCATTTAACCCTGAAGTAACCAATCCACCTTCTGCAACCCAGCCTAGAAGCAAAATCTCCGTAAACATTTAGAGTCAGAGCAAACTCGACAGAAAGATCAAAATATAGTCACCCGTCACGATAACCGAAATCCGACCAAGCTTTTAAAGGTCTTTAAATACCGTTACGTAAACCCATAAGACCACAGACGGACCCCTTTTACATTTTAAATACACGTTAACAAACAAAACTTTCAAATAAATCACCCCTCCTCCATACGTCATTCTCGACACAGCTAAGGTGGGTCTCCTCTATGACTAGGCAGTTCTGCTCCTATTTTCCCAGTTGGATGCTTGTGAGGGAGTTGCTTGTATGGCCACTGTAAGCTGTTGTTGGGGGGCTCGTCAGGTACTGTTTCCAATCATCTGTCCAGTCTAAGTTTGAAACAGTCAGGCTTGACTCCAGGCAGTTCCCTGATTTCCTTGGGTACTGTGTTGAATAGTCGAGCTCTATTTTTTGAGAAGCAGTTGTGTGCCACAGTTCCCATTCTCTTTGTTACTACCTTTGTCCTTCGAATGTAGCACAAACATCCTCTTCTAGGGTGGTAGTTTTGTGTTAGTCCTGTATTTGGTACAAGTCCCTCCATGGTCTTCCACGTGTAGATCACCAGTATAGCATACGAGAAGTGCAAGTGACCGGCTTAAAAGCTTCGTTTGTATGAGTCTTTTTTGAGACTCAGGATGGCCGAGTGGATTCACCGTTGGCTGACAGTGGTTCAGCGACGCGGAAAGCTGTTTGCAACTCGCCTACGCTTTTATTTTTTCTTTGCCCCTTTTCCTACTCCCCTCTATCTACAATGGTGCCCACACCTGGGAAGGGGAACGTTAGCTTTTGGATAACATTTCCAAACGGGCTCTCTTGATTTCTTCAAAATACGCTCCGCTTCTAAGAGGGGCGTTGTATAGCGTACGAGAAATGCAGGCGAGCGGATTAAAAGCTTCATTTGAATGAGTCTTTTTTGAGACTAATGCTCGCTGAGTGGATTCGCCGCTGGCTAACAGTGGTTTAGCGACGCGGGAAGCTGTTCGCAACTCACCTACGCTATTATTTTTTTGTTGCCCCTTATCCTACTCCCCTCTATCTACAACCGGGTAGCACTCTCTCCTTCCATGTGGGGAGTACAGTTTTAACTGCTTTAGTCATTCTCAGTAATTCATGCGCTGTAGACCCTGGATTATACTTGTGAAACTTCTTTGCAGGGCTTATAGCTTTGTTATTTCACATGATTTGTGTGTGACCAGAGTTGGCAACAATATTCTATCCTAGGAAGGATCATGGATTTCCAGATAGGCAGCATGCATGAACTCTCCCGTGTATAAAATGTCCTAAGGGCCCATCCACTTATTCTTCTTGCTGTTTCAACAGTGAAGTTTATATGTTGGGTAACAGAGGCGTCAACACTCATATAGACTTCCAAATCTTGCACGTGTTCTCTAGGGCCAATGTCTACATTGCTTGCCTGGTAGCTGCTGGTGAGTTTTATTTCCTGCTGCAACCCATACCTCAATATTTCAAAATTTTCGCTGTTCATCATCATGTTGTTGGTTTCGGCCCAGTCAAAGAGGTGATTTAGGGCATGGTGAAGCAAAACTGTGTATTCCTCTGATTCTATAGTCGTCCTGACCCTGGTATTGTAGAGTTCTCCACCCCTACATGTTTCTAAAAATTCCCCCCCCAAAACAATACATGTATATATAGAGTATTCACCGCTAAAATTCGGCTGGCAACATTTTCATTTTTCCCAAGCGCGCTTACACCCACGTTTCTTTCTCATTTGATTCCTGTGCTCATCGAGAAAGGTCAGCTCAAAAATTTAAGTCTGTTTTCTTAGCTTGTTGCCCCCCTTTGTATCAACCTCAAATTACTTATGGCGTCTTTCATTTCCAGACCCATTAATCACGCTAACCATCAGTTCCAATTAATAACGATTATTATTAACCATCAATTCCCAATAATTTAAAATATATTTACTCCTAAATAATTATTTATCAATCGACAAAATTTTTAATTATTGTGATAACAAACAGTCATAATCGAATGTAATATTTCTTTGTTTTACTTTTGTTGCCATTTTCTTAAATTCTAGTTGTCGTATATTCAGTAATTCATGGTTTCTCCAAAACTGCAAATCGTCGTGCAAAGACTCCTTAATTTAATAAATT
The DNA here is from genome assembly GCA_963969495.1 of Ceratothoa steindachneri. Taxonomy (NCBI): domain Eukaryota; kingdom Metazoa; phylum Arthropoda; class Malacostraca; order Isopoda; family Cymothoidae; genus Ceratothoa; species Ceratothoa steindachneri. The sequence continues at coordinate 178,914,677 of OZ018317.1, forward strand.
AACGCCATTCGAACCTAAACTCTCCCATTTATTAATTCAATCAATTATGTTCTCACCAAGTCCTATATTCCTATTAAAAAATCTCATTTAGATTTGTAAATAAACTTATTTTTGTAACCTTGAATTCATATCTTATTTTTCATTCAAGCATCTTTCTTCAAATTCTTTCATTACTAAGATATTTAGTTATCTAGGCTCAATATAATTCAACTTAGCATTCAATAAATTCTCACAAACCATCGCGCTAAAGTATCGTCTGCAAAAGAGGTAACTCTTGAGTGTAGGAGTTTTGCATATATGTCTGCAACCATAATGAGTAACAGAAGGGGATCCCAGGACAGACCCTTGTGGAGCTACACTTTTAACATGGTTGGGGTCTAAGAGTTGGCCCGACATCGATACTATCTGCTTCCTGCCTGTCAAAAAGCTATGCAACCATCTTCCTAGGTTTCCTCCACTGCCAAGCTCTCTGAGTTTCTGAAGAACGATTCCATGATCCACGTTGTCAAACGCTTTGGCGAAATCCAGGTAGATCACGTCCACGTTCTTTCCCTTGCTGACACCATCCAGTATGTCCTCATGGTGAGCTAGCAATTGTGAGAGGCAAGACCGTTTCTTTCTAAAACCATGTTCCCCGTCGTTTAATGCTCGGGTAACTTTCAGCTTATTTTTAATACGAACCGTTATTATTTTTTCAATTATTTTGATTAAATGTGAAGTTGTGGTGTAACGAGTAGGTAATTTCTAGCCATGAACAACAACTACATGTCGACTTATAGGTAGAGTCGATTAACAAGCACCATCAATAAAATAATAAAAACATTTAGATTTATGAAACCTCGATTCAATTTTTGAAAATTCCAAAACGGGCGCTTTCCCTGATATGTTTTTAGCATGCATCATGTGCCACTTACAGCCCCGTCAAATCTGGTGAGTTTTTATGACCGAAGTTGCACGGTTGTGTTCATAAGAAGATAAACATTTGTGGTGGTCCTAAAGTTAGACCTAGTTCCATAAAATTGATTGAAGAATAGTTTGGCGATCTGGAATAAATGTACTTTAAGCAGGGCCGTTCCAAAGTCAATCCTCCGCATCAGGATCATCGTAGGGGAGGGTCCCCCTGCAGTGATAAACCCCCCCACGAGCAGTCCCCTTGAATTTACTCTAAAAAGGTGAAACATATTGGAACAGGGACAAAATATTTTGCGTCCCATCGTTCGCGCCGCCGATCTTCAGGTTTACCTCGCCCTCAATCATTTATCCTTGCCACCTTTTTATACTTATCTGGTCCAGCCATTCTTGACCAAACCGTGGGGGGCTCAAACAATTAGATATTCCAGTCAGGTGAGCGGTCAGTAATCACTGATAAAAGTCAAGTGGGTGACTGATATTGTGTGTCTTGACCACTTGCATTATTTTAGGGTTATGCAATTGATTTTCAATCAATTGAGGGTGGTCCCCCAGCATATAATCATAATTGCTTATAGAATAATGTTCGGTAACACTTCAGTTTCAGGGCACACGGTAGGTGGTGCTGTTTATAGGCTACAATTTTGGACTACAATATATGTCTTATGATATCAGATGGTAGCGTCGGTATACCGTAGCGTCATGTGTGAACAATTACGGCATTATATTTTTTTGTATATGAGTATATACTGGGGGGCTGTGCCCCCAGACCCCACCAATTGATTGAAACTAAGGATCATTGCAGGGTGGTTCCCTGCAGTGATATCTCCCCCATGAGCAGTCCCCTTGAATTTACTGGGGTTTTTTCCCCCAACAGCTTTTTACTGACAGAAAAACCTAACCTAATGACAAACCATACTTATTTTTATAGGTTTCTTGATTAGTTTATGCTCCCCTAAATAATCTAAAAGTTTTTCGCAGTCATGCAAAATAAACCCGAATTCGAATAATGAAGAAGCACAACTAGAGCACAAAAAAGCCATAACAAAACAGAAAAAAAAGCTAATCGGGTTCTATTTATAGCTACAATGTTACCAGTAAGAAGCTGTTATCATTCACTGTGAAAATGACAAAACAATAAAAGACATCAAGAAACCTTACCTAACTTAGAAAAAACTATAAACGAGCAGAGGCACAGATATTTAGTAAATAATACAGACTAAAAGTCCCCCCCCCCCCTAAAAAAATATAACTCCGTGATTGGTCACATCTGAAGCTACCGTTTGATGTCATATGAGATATGAAATATATCTAATTACAGACCAGTAAGTTTGACATCAGTGGTAGGGAAAATGATGTAATCTATTATAGCAAGGAATATTAGAGATCACTTGGATAAGCATAAGTTGATAAAAGAATCACAGCATGGCTTTAGTAAGGGTAAATCCTGTCTGAGTAATTTGCTGTCTTTTAAAGGTAAGGTGTATGAAGCAGCAGATAATGATGAAAACTATGATATTTTATACTTGGACTTTAGTAAGGCTTTTGATCGAGTGCCACACTTACAGCTTCTGAGCAAAGTTAAAGCACACAGGATCGATGGCAGTATATTTAGGTGGATTCAGTCATGGCTTGGTGACAGACAGCAAAGAGGGTGCATGGTTGGACATTCCTATATATTGTTAAATTGTATATTGTAGATGCATGATCTGACAAAATCCTATGGATGCATTATGTGGGTGGGATTTGACGGATGCAGATGACCTTTGATAGGCCCTTGTGGCTTTTGTCATCCGTGAAATTATGTTATGTTATGTTAAAGAGTTAGTATAGATGGAGTTAAATCTGAGTGGGGGTGTGTTAGCAGTGGATTTCCGCAAGGATCTGTTTTAGGTCCCTTGCTATTCTTAATTTATATTAATGATCTTGATATAGGTATAAGTAGTGACCTGAGTAAATTTGCTGATGATACTAAGCTAGGTAGGGCATTAGGGCTGATTCTGATGCTGTTGTAATGCAGGAGGAATTGACCATTCTGTCCAATTGGGCCGAGAAATGGCAAATGAAGTTTAACATAGACAAATGTAGTGTACTTAGTATAGGTAAAAATAATCCATTGAATAGTTATAAATTAAATGGGAGAATTTTAGGGAGGACCGATTGTGAGAGGGACTTGGGTATTTTGGTAAGTTCAGACCTTCGTCCTAGAAAGCAATGCCTAAATGCTAAGAATAAAGGTAATAGGATATTGGGATTCATTAGGAGGAGTGTAAGCAATAAGAGTGCTGAAGTCATTCTAAAACTGTATCTGGCGCTAGTTAGGCCTCATCTAGACTATGCAGTACAATTTTGGTCACCATATTATAGGAAGGATATTGATTTGCTTGAGTCTGTGCAGAGAAGGATGACAAAGATGATTGGTGGGCTAAGGAACTTACCTTATGGTGAAAGGCTCAGAAAACTAAATCTACATACATTGGAAAGGAGAAGAGTCAGAGGGGAATTGATTGAAGTCTTCAAATGGGTAAAAGGATATAATAAAGGGGATCTGGGTAAGGTTCTTATACTTAGTGAACATGACAGAACACGTAGCAATGGGTTTAAGCTTGATAAGTATAGGTTTAGGAAGGAGATTGGGAGGAATTGGTTTACAAATCATGTGGTAGATGAATGGAATAGGCTCACTAGACATGTGATAGAAGCCTCCTCTCTGGGTAGTTTTAAGAATAGATTAGATAAATATATGGATGAAGCTGCTAGATGGGAATAACTTTTTTTTCTTTTTTTTTATGTACATATGTATATATTTTTCTAAGGAGTGGGGAGATTATATTTTGGGGTTGCATGAATGGACATAATCCTCTGGATGCATTTTATGTATATTGTAGATTAGATCTGACGAACTCCTTAAAGGGTGACAATGTTGATGACTTTTCTCTGGTAAGAAATCTTTTGTGTGTTGACTGGAACAGGAGCTGCCAAGTGTAGGCCATGAATGGTCTTTTGCAGTCTCCTTCTTTTCTTATGTTCTTATATTGTAGCCCAAAATTGTAGCCTACTAACAGCGCCACCTACCGTGCGCCCTAAATCTGAAGTATTACCTATAATTGGAAATTGCCATAAACTTTGTCCACATAGAATGACTCAGATCCGGCTATACACTACACAATTACCCTGATTTTATTTAACCAAAGCGCATGAATACTTACTTGTTACTTGTTGTGAAGTTTCTCGGCCACGCTCCATTCACTGATGTGATTGCTCATCGTAGCCGCCCTCAAACAATTTAGCACTTGTATTCTTGTCTAACAGTGCTATCTTCCAAGTTGTAACACTCCCTGAACAGGTGTGTTTTCAGGGACTTCTTGAAGGACTTGATGTTGACACTTTCTTTCACGCTAATAGGTAGTTTGTTATAGAGCCTTGGTGCACTCATTTTGAATGCTCTGAAGCCAAATTCATGGTTACACCGTGGCTCATTCAATTGGTTTAGTATGTTTCCATGCCGAAGTGACATATTGGTATCTACATGGAAATCTACCACTAAGTCTCTCATATATTGAGGCTCTCCATGGTTCAAAGCCTGGTATACCATTACACACAGTTTATATATTATTCTTGCTTTAATTGGCAACCAGTGCAGATCAATTAAGGCTGGAGTAATACTTTCACGGATTGGCAAATTAGGTAATTGTTGAGATTAGTGGCCTCTGGGTATATTTCAAATAGGACTCCAACGCGCATGAATATTCTGGCAGGGATGAAAGAAATATAAACAAACAAAAATTCACTTTTTCAGCTGAGCCGCCAATCTACATATTTATCCATTTACCATTTTTAGAACCAACACTGACCACCTAAAGTAGATAAACCTGAAGATCAGTGGCGCACCTGAAAAAGCATATTTTTTGTATTTACCTCTACACAAGCTGTCCCCTTAAATTTACTTAAAAAATATGAAACATATTGGAACATGGATGAAATAGTTTACATCCCATCGTTCGAGCTGCCAATCTATATATCTACTGGTAAATGTTGCGAGTATGGGTAGATGTGATTCTAGCTTATTTTGAGGGGTCGCTCGTCGGGGGGGATGGGCTTACGATCAATCATTGGGGGGGGGGTCTGGGGGGCACAGCCCTCCATTATATCGGAAATCTCCATAAATTTTGTCTATATAGATTTCAGCTCAGAGAAAGTATCTAGGAAAAATAGCCCAAAATAAGCTAGGACTTGGATCCGGCCATACTCTACACAGTTACCCTAAAAATGCTAGAACAGATTATTGAAAAAAATAAAAAAAATAAAATCCTTATAAATCAAATAATATATCATTTAATTGTATAGAATTAAGTAATTGTTAAGATTAGTGGCCTCTGATTTTTTTTGCTACTTTCCTAGCTACTTTTTTGTTCTACCTAAGGTCTAAGGTGAAAGAATCTGATGAGGAAATAGTAGAGCCTCTTAATGATCATTTTTCTTCTTTATTTACACAAGAAAATCAAGATAGATTAATTGATGATAATTCTAGGCCAAGGGAAGTAGTGTTGAATATCGTTAATGTGAACAGGGAAATAATTAAAAGGCTTATAAGAAAAGAAGGAGACTGCAAAAGACCATTCATGGCCTACACTTGGCAGCTCCTGTTCCAGTCAACACACAAAGACTGGAGTTAAATACTAGTAAATCATCTGGACCAGACAACATTCATTCTAGGTTACTCAAAGAAGGTGTAGATAGTATTGCAGTAGCTCTTGAGAAGATATATACTAGATTACTAGAGTTTGGAGAAATACCTAATTATTGGAAATTTGCAAATGTAGTGCCAATTTTAAAAAAGGGAATTAAAGAGTCCCTGAATAACTTTAGGCCGGTAAGCTTAACTTCTATCATTTGTAAAATCCTTGAGAAGATAGTTAAGAAGGGGATTTCTGACCATCTAGATTATGGTAGGTTAATAAATGTTGCTCAGCATGGGTTTAGAAGAGGTAGATCATGTTTAACAAATTTACTGGATTTTATGGATTATGTTAATAAACAATTAGATAAAGGAGAGAATGTTGATGTAATTTACTTAGATTTTAGCAAAGCTTTTGATAAGGTTCCACATAGGAGACTAGTTCATAAAATAAAAATGCATATGATATGTGGTAAACTTTTGAATTGGATAACTGGATGGCTGAAAGACGGGTAACAGAGTTGTGCTGAATGGGGTGAGGTCACAGTGGAGGGACATTATCAGTGGCGTACCTCAGGGATCCGTTCTAGACACTTTATTATTCATAGTTTATATAAATGATCTTGGGGAGGCTGTAAATTGCAAGGTGCCATTTTTTGCTGATGACATTAAATTGGCAGCTGTAGTCAAAGAAGTTGAGGGTAGCTTTAAAGTGCAGAGTGACTTAAATAAGTTATTAGCTTGGCCTCAGTAGTGGCAGATGACTTTTAACCTTCAAAAATGCAAAGTTCTTAACAGGGGAAGGGATAATAGGGAATTTACCTATGAAATGGATGGGCATTGGCTGAATTCAGTTGAGGATGAGAAGGACTTAGGCGTAGTAGTAGATAAGAACATAAGAAAAGGAGACTGCAAAAGACCATTCATGGCCTACACTTGGCAGCTCCTGTTCCAGTCAACACACAAAAGATTTCTTACCGGAGAAAAGTCATCAACATTGTCACCCTTTACAGGAGTTCATCAGATCTAATCTACAATATACATAAAATGCATCCAGAGGATTATGTCCATTCATGCACCTGCAAAATATAATCTCCCCACTCCTTAGAAAAATATATACACGTGCTACCTGTTCGAAGGTCAGTCTTCGACTGACCTTCGAACAGGTAAATATAAATTGTGGTTATTTTGTATAAATTGTGGTTATTTTGTTTTGGTGAGAGTGACTTTTGTTTACTTCGGTGGCCATCTTGATTGCCAGGTTTTAAACTTGCGCGCATAAATTTGGGTCAAATTCTTGTTGTTTGTAAGTTTTTGTTTCTATTATTGTTCTTGTTTAACTATGGCTGACTGTTTGGATGTAGAAGAGTATGCCTTTTGAAAGTAGTGTGTATGTAGTGTGCGATGTCTGTGGTGTAGAGAGGAGAGTGAATGTGTTTGAGTGCCGTGTATGTGCTTTGACTGAGGAGGTGAGTCGATTACATGCAGAATGCTTGAGACTGAACGATTTAGTGTCTGAAGTGAGAAGAGATGCAAGTGTACGTTTGAAGAGTCAGATTGGGACCAGGAGGGAGGAAGTTAGGCCTAGAACAGGAACTGGAGAGAAAGCAGTAAGTGATGATGAGTGGTGGGTGAAAGTGAACAGAATAGATAAGTTAGGACAGGTTAGGTGTGTGAATGAGAGGGACATGGAACCTGTTAGGCTAACTAACAGATTTGATGCCCTGAGAGAGGAAGAATTTGAAAGAGATTTGTCTGGTGTGGCAGTGCCTGAAAGTAGAATAGGAGGTCGAGTGAGTGAGAGCAGGAGGGAGGGTAATACTAGGCCTAGAGAGAATAGGAGAATGACTGAGGTGATTGTGATGGGTGACTCTCAGATTAGGTATTTAGATAGGAAGTTGAGTGAAAGTAAATGGAAGGGAGTGAGAGTTTGTCTGCCAGGTGCTGGTGTAAAGGATTTGTGTGAGAGGTATGATAACATAACATAATTTCACGGATGACAAAAGCCACAAGGGCCTATCAAAGGTCATCCGCATCCGTCAAATCACACCCACATAATGCATCCATAGGATTTTGTCAGATCATGCATCTACAATATACAATTTAACAATCCATAGGAATGTCCAACCATGCATCTACAATATATAATTTAAAGCCTCCATAGGAGTCTGTAAAAAAAAAAAAAAATCAAATCAAAGTCCCCCAAAATATACAATAAAAAGAAACTGCATCCACAGGAATGAGTCAAGAAACGTATCCACATATCAAAAAGTAAGAAATTAACCCTCCATCCCCATATAATCATCCAATCTGCGCTTGAAAACATTCAAGTTTGGGCTGTCTACAGTCTCAGGTGGCAAACTATTCCAATAATCCACCACTCTGTTAGTGAAAAAATATTTTCTAACATCCAGTCCTCACCTCTGTTTTTTAATCTTAAGTGGTGGCCTCTAGTCCTATTACTACCTTCTAACTCAAATAACTTGATGAAATCCAATTTATCCATCCCAGAAAAGATTTTAAAAAGCTCAATCATATCTCCCCTTACACACCTTTCAAATGAAAACATATTTAATACCCTTAGTCTATCTTCATATTCAAGGTGCTTCAGGGATGGTATTATTTTTGTTGCCCTCCTTTGTACTGACTCTAATAAGTTTATATCATGTCTAAAATGTGGTGACCATGCCTGTATACAGTACTCTAAATGTGGCCTGACATAAGAGTTGTATAGTTTAAGGATGACCTCCTTACTCTTGTAGCTAACATTTCTTTTAATGTAACCTAGCACCCTATTTGCTCTATTTTTTGCCTCAATACACTGCTTTGAAAATTTCAGTGACCTATCTACTATTACTCCTAAGTCCTTCTCAACTTCAACTGAATTAAGGCAATACCCATCCATCTCATAGCTAAATTCCCTATTATCTCTCCCCATGTTAATAACTATGGTGGAATCAGGAGATAGCTAGAAAAATTTCAGAGAAGAAAAGGGCATATAAAAAATTACAGGTAGAAAATAATATTCAAAATTTAAGTGATTATAGAATGGCTAGGAATGAGTTAAATAAGATTATAAAGAAGAACAAAAGGGTGTCAGAAATTAAATTAGCTCAGGATAGCAACAAAGATCCTAGAAAGTTCTTTAGTTACTATAAAACTAATAACAAGTGTGGCAGAGTTAAAATAGGACCTATCAAATATGAAGGGTTTGTGAGAGAAACTGATGAGGAAATAGTTGAGGTACTAAATGGTCATTTTGCATCAGTATTTACAAAAGAGAAACTAAATAGTCCTATGTATAGTACTCATAGGTCAGGAAAAGAGGTGTTTACTAACATTTGTGTGGATCGGAGGATGATAAAAGGACTAATAGGTGATTTAGATACTACCAAGGCCTCCGGCCCTGATAATATTCATTCTAGGATACTTAAGGAAGGGGTAGAAAGTATCTCAATAGCTCTGGACAAGTTATATACTAGGTCATTGGAATATGGAGAAATACCCGATGATTGGAAGAGAGCGAATGTAGTCCCCATTTTCAAGAAGGGTAGTAAAGAGGATCCAAATAACTTTAGACCGGTTAGCCTAACTCCTGTAGTCTGTAAAATTCTTGAGAAAATAGTTAAAAAAGGGATTTGCCAACATCTAGAGAGGGAGGGGTTAATCAGCGATGCTCAGCATGGGTTTAGATCAGGTAGATCATGTTTGACTAACTTACTAGACTTTCTGGAGTTTGTAACAGATCAAGTAGATAAGGGAGAGAATGTAGATATAATTTACTTAGATTTTAGTAAAGCATTTGATAAGGTACCACACAGGAGACTAGTTCATAAATTAAAAATGATTGGGATATGTGGGGGTGTTTCAAATTGGATAGCTGAGTGGCTGAAAGACAGGAAGCAAAGGGTAGTGCTAAATGGTGTAAAGTCAGAGTGGAGGGATGTTATCAGTGGGGTTCCTCAGGGATCAGTTCTCGGTCCATTATTATTTGTCATCTATATAAACGATCTTGGGGAGGCAGTTAATAATAAAGTGTCAATTTTTGCGGATGATACCAAATTAGCAGCTGTAGTTAAAGATATTGATGATAATTTTAAAGTGCAGGGGGACTTAAATAAATTGTTATCCTGGGCACATAAGTGGCAAATGACTTTCAACCTTGATAAGTGCAAAGTTATTAACATGGGAAAAGATAATAGAGAATTTAACTATGAAATGGATGGGCATTGGCTGAGCTCAGTAGAGGATGAGAAAGATCTAGGAGTAGTAATAGATAAGTCATTAAGGTTTTCTAAGCAGTGTATTGAAGCAAGAAATAGGGCAAATAGAGTGCTGGGTTTTATTAAGAGAAATGTCAGTTACAAAAGTAAGGAGGTTATTCTTAAACTCTATAACTCTTATGTTAGGCCACATCTAGAGTACTGTATACAGGCATGGTCCCCACATTTTAGACACGATATTAACCTTCTTGAGTCAGTGCAACGGAGGGCAACAAAGATTATTCCTTCCCTGAGGCACCTTGAATATGAAGATAGACTGAGGGTATTAAATATGTTCTCGTTCGAAAGGAGGTGTGTGAGAGGGGATATGATTGAGCTGTTTAAAATTTTTTCCGGGATAGATAAATTGGATGTTAGCAAGTTTTTTGAGTTAGATGATGGAAATCGGACTAGAGGTCACCACTTGAAAATTAAAAAGCAAGGGTGTAGGTTGGATTTAAGAAAGTATTTTTTCACCAATAGAGTGGTAGACTTCTGGAACAAATTGCCGCAGAGGGTAGTAGGTAGTCCAAATCTAAATGTATTTAAGAGTAGGTTGGATGAGTTTATGGGAAGGGAAGGTTGTGATGGTTCCTAAGTTTTGTATATATTAATATTGTTTGTATATATCTATAGCTGCATGATTTAGTTCTTGACAAGCCTTGATTGGTGATACCCTTGTTTCTGGATGCAATCCTCTGGATGTAGTTTTCCTGGGAGTTTGGGTGCCTTGAAAAAGAGGCCGCTTGACTCGGATGACCTATGATGAGCCCTTGTGGCTTTTGTCATCCGTTATATTATATTGTGGGGGGACTTTGATTTTGTCTTCCCCTGGTGATGGTGCTTTTTGTGGGTGGGTTTTGACGGAGGCGGATGACCTTTGATAGGCCCTTGTGGCTTTTGTCATCCGTGTAATTATGTTATGTTATGTTATGTTATGCATTTATTAAGGTTAAAAGTCATCTGCCACTTCTGAGCCCAAGCTAACAACTTATTTAAGTCACCCTGCACTTTAAAGCTACCCTCAACCTCTTTGACTACAGCTGCCAATTTAGTATCATCAGCAAAAATTGACACTTTGCTATTTACACCTTGCCCAAGATCATTTACATAGATTATAAATAATAAAGGGCCTAAAACTGATCCCTGAGGTACGCCACTAATAACATTCCTCCACTCTGACCTCACTCCATTCAGTACAACTCTGTTTCCTATTTTTCAGCCATTCAGTTATCCAATTTAAAACGTTCCCACATATCCCATGCAGCTTTAATTTATGAACTAGTCTTCTATGTGGAACCTTATCAAAAGCTTTGCTGAAATCTAAGTAGATCACATCAACTTTCTCACCCCTATCTAATTCTTTAGTTACATAATCCATAAAATCCAGTAAATTAGTTAAACACGATCTACCTTTTCTAAAACCATGCTGAGCATCATTAATTAACCTGCTACTCCCTAGATGATCGGAAATTCCCTTCTTAACCATCTTCTCAAGAATTTTACAGACTATAGAAGTTAAGCTTACCGGTCTAAAGTTATTTGGATCCTCTTTGCTTCCCTTTTTAAAAATTGGCACTACATTTGCCAATTTCCAATCATTTGGTATTTCTCCAAACCCTAGTGATCTAATAAATATCTTCTCAAGAGCTACTGCAATACTTTCTACATCTTCTTTGAGTATCCTAGAATGAATGTTGTCAGGGCCAGATGCCTTACTAGTATTTAACTGCATTATAAGCCCTTTAATTTCTTCTGTCTATATTAATAGAATTTATCACTACTTCCCTTGACCTAGAATTATCCTCAATTAATCTAACTGGTTTCTCTTCTGTGAATACTGAAGCAAAATGATCATTAAGGACCTCTACTATTTCCTTATCAGATTCTTTCAAAACCCCTTCATATTTAATAGGCCCTATTTTATCACTGTTAGATTTATTATTGATTCTATAATAGCTAAAGAATTTTTTAGGATCTTTATTATTATTTTTAGCTAAATTAATTTCTGCTGTCCTTTTGGTCTTCTTAATAATCTTATTTAGTTCATTTCTGGTTGACCTATAATGGTTTAAATTATCTAAACTACTATCACTTTGTAATCTCTGGTATGCCCTTTTTTCTCTGAAACTTTATTAGCTATTTCTTGATTCCACCATAATGGTTTCCTACATTTATTCCTAATAGACTTCATTGGGATACACTGTTCCTGAACCATGTTTAATATAGTCTTAAAAATATCCCACATCTCATAAGTATTCTTTCCATGGAATTCTATATACCACCTAATCTGATTTAGCATGCTGCGTAATTTATCGTAATCTCCCCTATAAAAATTTGGAATTTTTGTGGAGTTTGTCGTTGTTCTACCCTTAACTATTTTCAAATTAAACCGAACCATCTGATGATCACTGTTTCCCAATGATTCCCCTACACTCAATCCTTGAACTAAGTGATCATCATTTGAAAGAATTAGATCTAATATATTGGCACCCCTTGTTGGCTTATTAACAAATTGGGTCAAAAAGTTATCCTCAAAACACTCAATAAACTTACAACTTGCTCTATCTCTTCCTATCATATTTTCCCAGTCTACAGAAGTTAAATTAAAGTCACCCAGAATAACTGTATCTTCTTTGCATTCTTTACTTATTTCCCTAATCATTAACTCATCGATGCAATCAGTCTGTCCCGGTGGTCTATAAAAAGCTCCCAGGTGTATTTTCCTATTTTTACCAACCTTAATATCCATCCATAATGATTCACCTTCTCCTTGCTTTATAGTTATTTAGATTTGAAGAAATGCTATTTTTGATATAAATAATCAACCCACCACCAGTCCTATCTCTCCTTTGACTAATGTACATAGTATAACCTTCTAGTTTAAATTCACTCACATTATCATTAAATATATTTTCATTAACCCATGATTCAACTATGCATATTATATCTATATCTTCATGAATGATATAACTAAATAATTCATCCTTCTTATTTCTAAGACTACGAGCATTTGTGTAAAGACAACTCAGCCCACCTATCCCTGAAGCACCTGAGGGCCTATCTCCTCTGCATCTCCTTTCTCTCCTTCCCTGACCACTATCACTACTCAAGTAATTTAACCCTAAAGCACTTCCATTAGCCTGCCTACCTTCTACAAATCTGTTTGCTTCCTATCCCTGCCGCACTTTGAGCCATATTTTCACACTGAGTGAGAACAGAACGTGCAATCACGGCTTCAAACTTGAACTGAAGCGTTACAACCGCAATCTGTGTGGAATTTTTTTCACTTACAGTATCTGCGGTAAGTGGAACGCACTTTCAGTGGAAGTTGTCAACAGTGAATCTGTTGACCAGTTCAAGTCAAGACTAGACAAAGTCTTGAAAAGTGGCCGTTTAGGGACACAAAACAATTGAGCAGCTATGTGCCCACTCGATTGCTAGTCCAAAGGTACCTTCTTTGAATGGACTGTAAAGTCTCCTAGGGTACTTTCTTTCCTTGTTACTCTTTCTATCCCTGAACACCTCTTTTAGAATGTATACCTTCCGCTCTCTCTCTTCTGCCATCCCTTTCCTTTCCTTGCCCCACCCTGTACTCTTATATTTCCCTTACCACTATCAATAACTAGTTTCCCACCTACAAAGACCCAATGACACTATCTAAGTCTTGCCACAATATGTCAATCCCAGCCCGGCTTAGATGGAGGCTATCCAATGCTTTATTCCCATAAACCCATTCCAAACATCTACAAACACTAATCCTGACTCCTCACACAGAAGCACACCTGAAACAATGCCTTTCACTCATCCTTTCAACTAGCCTTTTGTACCTCTCATAACTGACATGAACCAACCTTCTTTACATCATTTACTCCCACATACAAAATTATAACTGCATCCCTCTCATACCCAGATACCAGATTATTAAACCTCTCAGACACATCATTTACACCAGCACCTGGTAAACAAACCCTCAGTGCTCATCTGCTCACACTCAACTTCCTATCTAAATATCTAATCTTAGTCACCCATCACAAGCATCTCAGTCATCCTCCTAGTCCCCCTAAGCCTAGCTTTACCCTCCCTCCTTTCTCATTTAAACTATCACTTATTCCACTTTCTGCCTCAACCACATCTGCCACAACCACATGAGACAAATCGCTTTCAACCTCTTTTTCTCTCTCAGGGCATTGAATCTGTTAGTCAACCAACAGGTTCCATGTCCCTCTTACCCACACACCTAACCTGTCCTAACCTAGCCATTCTATCGATATTCACCCACCATTCATCTTCACTTACATTAGTCACTTCTTTTGCTCCAGTCCCTAGTCCATGCCTATCTTCCTCCCTCCTGCTCCCAGCCACACTCTTCATACATACACTGGCATCCCTTTCACTTTATGCACCAATTCATTCAACCTCTTACATTCATCATGCAACTGACAATGCATCTGCTCTACCAAAGCCATATTTATACTACTTGCATAACACAAGTGGCATTCAGACACATTTACTCTTCTTTCAACAACACAGGATTCACAAATTATATATAGCAAACTGTCAAATTTGAGTGACATTTATACAGCAAACTGAAATGAAACAAAAATATGGGGGGGGGGGGGTGGCAGATTTAAGTTTTTTTTATAAAAGCCTAATTATACTCCAATGGTCTTATATAATCAAGGTACTGGCCTCAGCGCATATAAGATCTGGCCGCTGATATGTGAATGTGTTGTGCTTATCCCCACAAGGTTAGGATGGGTAAATCTTAGACTCCCAATATGCTTTCTTTCTTCTCCTGTCTCAGAGCACAACAAACTTCTCTTTTCCAAAGAATCATGCCCATGGGTAGTTGTATCTATAAACCCAGATCCTACCCCTCCCCTAAAAGTCATGACTAGCTCCCTGGCACCCTCTGGCTTACCAGTAATTCTAGTACTTTCTAACAGTGATCATTTAGTTCAAGAATTGACTGTTGGAGAAGCTTTGGGCAATAGTGACCATCATATAGTTTGTTTTAACTTGGGAATTGAGAAGGGTAAAATAACTGAGAATGCTGTAAAAGTTCCAAATTTTCATAAGGGAGATTATGTAAAACTTCGAAGCTTGCTAAATTTGGTAGACTGGGATGTAGAATTCAGAGGTAAAAATGCTTATGGGATGTGGGATACTTTTAAGCATATAATAAATGTAGTCCAAGAGCAATGTATCCCAATGAAGGCCATTAAGAACAAAAGTAGGAAACCCTTATGGTGGAATCAGGAGATAGCTAGAAAAATTTCAGAGAAGAAAAGGGCGTACAAAAAATTACAGGTAGAAAATAATATTCAAAATTTAAGTGATTATAGAATGGCTAGGAATGAGTTAAATAAGATTATAAAGAAAAACAAAAGGGTGTCAGAAATTAAATTAGCTCAGGATAGCAACAAAGATCCTAGAAAGTTCTTTAGTTACTATACAATTAATAACAAGTCTGGCAGAGTTAAAATAGGACCTATCAAATATGAAGGGGTTGTGAGAGAAACTGATGAGGAAATAGTTGAGGTACTAAATGGTCATTTTGCATCAGTATTTACAAAGGAGAAACTAAATAGTCTTATGTATAGTACTCATGGGTCAGGGAAAGAGGTGTTTACTACCATTAGTGTGGATTGGAGGACGATAAAAGAACTAATAGGTGAGTTAGATGCTACCAAGGCCTCCGGCCCTGATAATATTCATTCTAGGATACTTAAAGAAGGTGTAGAAAGTATCTCAATAGCTCTGTATAAGTTGTATACTAGGTCACTGCAATATGGAGAAATACCCAATGATTGGAAGAGAGCGAATGTAGTCCCCATTTTCAAGAAGGGTAGTAAAGAGGATCCAAATAACTTTAGACCGGTTAGCCTAACTCCTGTAGTCTGTAAAATTCTTGAGAAAATAGTTAAAAAAGGGATTTGCCAACATCTAGAGAGGGAGGGGTTAATCAGCGATGCTCAGCATGGGTTTAGATCAGGTAGATCATGTTTGACTAATTTACTAGACTTTCTGGAGTTCATAACATCGAGTAGATAAGGGAGAGAATGTAGATGTAATTTACTTGGATTTTAGTAAAGCATTTGATAAGGTACCACATAGGAGACTAGTTCATAAATTAAAAATGATTGGGATATGTGGGGGTGTTTCAAATTGGATAGCTGAGTGGCTGAAAGATAGGAAGCAAAGGGTAGTGCTAAATGGTGTAAAGCCAGAGTGGAGGGATGTTATCAGTGGTGTTCCTCAGGGATCAGTTCTTGGTCCATTATTATTTGTCATCTATATAAACGATCTTGGGGAGGCAGTTAATAATAAAGTGTCAATTTTTGCAGATGATACCAAATTAGCAGCTGTAGTTAAAGATATTGATGATAATTTTAAAGTGCAGGGGGATTTAAATAAATTGTTATCCTGGGCACATAAGTGGCAAATGACTTTCAACCTTGATAAGTGCAAAGTTATTAACATGGGAAAAGATAATAGAGAATTTAACTATGAAATGGATGGGTTTTCTAAGCAGTGTATTGAAGCAAGAAATAGGGCAAATATAGTGCTGGGTTTCATTAACAGAAATGTCAGTTACAAAAGTAAGGAGGTTATTCTTAAACTCTATAACTCTTATGTTAGGCCACATCTAGAGTACTGTATACAGGCATGGCATGGTCCCCATATTTTAGACACAATATTAACCTTCTGGAGTCAGTGCAATGGAGGGCAACAAAGATTATTCCTTCCCTGAGGCACCTTGAATATATAGATAGACTGAGGGTATTAAATATGTTCTCGTTCGAAAGGAGGTGTGTGAGAGGGGATATGATTGAGCTCTTTAAAAAATTTTCTGGGATAGATAAATTGGATGTTAGCAAGTTTGGGGAGTTAGATGATGGAAATTGGACTAGAGGTCACCACTTGAAAATTAAAAACCAAGGGTGTAGGTTGGATTTAAGAAAATATTTTTTCACCAATAGAGTGGTGGACTTCTGGAACAAATTGCAGTGGAGGGTAGTAGGTAGTCCAAATTTAAATGTATTTAAGAGTAGGTTGGATGAGTTTATGGGGAGGGAAGGTTGGGATGGTTCCTAAGTTTTGTATATATTAATATTGTTTGTATATATCTATAGCTGCATGATTTAGTTCTTGACGAGCCTTGTTTGGTGATACCCTTGTTTCTGGACGCAATCCTCTGGATATAGTTTTCTTGGGTGTTTGGGTGCCTTAAAAAAAGGCTGTTTGACTCAGATGACCTATGATGGGCCCTTGGGGCTTTTGTCATCTGTTATATTATATTTTGGGGCACTTTGATTTTGTCTTCCCCTGGTGATGGTGCGTGCCTTTTGTTTTTGATCCGGTCGTGTGGCTGGTTTAAATTGTATATTGTAGATGCATGATCTGACACAATCCTATGGATTGTTTATAAAATAGTTGCATGATCTGATATAGTCCTATGTGGGTGGGGTTTGATGGATGCAGTTGACCTTTGATAGGCCCTTGTGGCTTTTGTCATCCATAAAATTGTTATGTTATGTTAATTATTAATAGCCTTCTACATATTTAGAATTATGATTGGAAATATTTGCTTGTTGCTCAAAGTTTTCTTGCTAACTAAAGAAATTAATTATTATATTTTAGTTACCGCTTTTAGGGCACTGCCATTTTATAGAAAACTTTGCTTATATTTCTGAATTACATTTTTATATGAAAGAATTTTTAAAATTCCGCGAAAAAAAAAATCACCTAGTTTTGGGCTGAATAGGCTTTCTCCACTTTCAATAACATGCTGATTTTTAATTGGATGAAAAATGAAAAACATAAGTGTATTGAAAGAAAAAAAGGAAGAGTCCTCAAAACTGGCTATTTAGAAACATGTAAAACATAAATTAGCCCCTTGTTTTGCGGTCCCTTTATGGTGTGGCCTAGAACGGAGTCAAGTTGCCATTCATAAGTCTCTGTTTACAAATAAAGACGGACTGACCTAAGCTATTTATTTATTTTAATTAGATGATTAATCACTAACATAAGAGTTTGAAAAAAAAAGACTATCATAATAATCAGGGCGAATAAGAGTCTAAAGGTGAAAGGCCACAAAACCCTCAGGCGATTACGTAGCACTGAATTGAGAATGTATGAAGGCCCTTGCGTGACCAATGGATTAAAAGAATAAAAATAAGCACTTTTATAAGTGGTAGCATTCAATCAATGACTTACTTAAAACTTATGAGTATGAATAGTGAAATTACTGCCCCTTCCCCCCCTTAAAATAATATTTAGTGGAAGGTATTTAATTACTAAGTTAACAGTTTATCATTGCATATTTAGAAGAAATTTGAAGCAGTTTTAATGTATTGATCTCATCAACAACAAATGGAGAAGAGAAATCACATATGGTATAAGGTTCTTTATTAATGTTTCGCTCCTCTGGCATTTCCTCAAGGTTTTAGTTTCTTGTTATGCTGAGGAAGCTCCAGAGGAGCAAAACATCAGTAAAGAAGAACCTGGTACTTCATGTGATTTCTCTTATTTTCTCTCTCCAACAATTTTAATATATTCTGTTTATTAGTCTGTGTATTTTATAGATAGTCACCCTTAGGGCTAAATGCATAGCTGGATGCTGAATATTTAATATTTTTTCAGAATATTATTCCTGAAACTGCATTGACTGTGCAGTAATCCTATTATGGATATTCCTCTCCCTAAAGATGACTCAAATGGGAGTTCTTTTAACCTCAACCAGAAAAGTAAGAAAGGAAACCAGCCTCAGAGATCAAAGGGTTTTTTCCACCCCCCAGCTGGTAATGGGTCGGCCAACCCTCCAGTGGGCATGCCAAGTTTTGAAGGAAGACTCCCTCAGCATTCTACATTTGAGACCCCAGCTCTCTCAGCCCCTCCTTTCCCTCCAAGATTTCCACATCCAATGAATCCTCAGAATAATTTTTTCAAGCCTCCTGCTTCAAGCTTTCATGTTCAAGGATCCCAAGATAGTTTTCAAGCTCATCCTGGTCCAGGACCCCCAGTTGATTACCAAAATTACCAGGGTCAGCAACCACCACCTAATTTCATGAATTACCAGAATCCTGGGGGATTTCAAAATTATCCCAGGCTCTATCAAGGCTTTCCAACATCGGATTGTCAAAATTTCTCAGGCAACTTCAATCCAGTGCCGACTGGATTTGAAATGCAACAGGGAAACTCTAATAATAACCCAAACCTCCACACAGTATACCAACCATCCAATCCAACTCCTCTTACTTCAGCTGTGAAATTACCACAACCTCCATTTCCACCATTTCTCGCTCCACCTCCTGTTAAATCTGATGAGCCTTCATTCACAACTGGTCATTCATCCAACACTAATGTTCAGAGTTCCACTTTCAAGCAAACTTTGACCTTCAAAACATCCAGTCTCCCTTTGCCTCCCCTGCCACCGGTAGCACCGCTACTTTCTTCAGCAGTCAAGGAAGTCTCTGAATCACTTTCTTCATTAACCCCTCACCTGGAGTTACCACCACTTCCTCCTACCCCTCTTGAAGAGAAAACTACTCCCATATCTGTCCAAGTTTTGTCTGATACAAAAGAAGTGATGGAAGTAGAAAAGGAAGTAGTAGAAGAAAAGGAAATAGTGAAAGAGAAGGAAGAGGAAGTAGTAGAAGAAAATAAGGAAGTAGTCGAAGAAAAGAAGGAAGTAGTCGAAGAAAAGAAGGAAGTAGTCGAAGAAAAGAAGGAAATAGTCGAAGAAAAGAAGGAAGTGCTTGAAGAGAAGAGGGAAGTGCTTGAAGAAAAGAAGGAAGTGATGGATGAAGAAAAGGAAGTGACAAAAAAAGAAAAGGACATCCTGGAAGCGAAAAAGGAAGAATTGCAAGAAAAACTAGCCCCTCCAGGTCTGGAAAATGAACGGTAAGTCTGTTAATAGACTATAATGTATTTTAGGTCCTTTGTCATAATACATAGCATAAAGTGGACTAAAAGTCCTGGAGGATGGATTTGGAGTACCCTTTTTTTTTCCTATATTACTAGACTTAGCTTAGTGGTAGATAATTTGGTGCTACTGGGTCATGTCAATTCAACCAAAAATTTGAGTTTTTTTGCACTTTGCATCTCAGATATTGATGAAATTTAGTGATCTTATACATCTCTGCGATAAAATTCCAATGGTGCGTGTCTCAGCTCTGTAGGTCAAATGGGTGGGGCAAAATGAGAATTTGTGCCAAAATTGTTGGTCAACATCAAATATCTCATAAACTATTAAAGCTACAGAATTTTGGGGGGTACCATTTTAAAGCTCTTTAAATGCCTTACAACACAACTTTTATTCTATACATAATAGCCATATAAGGTCAAATAAAAAAAAGTTGACCTTTGACATTGAAAAGATCATTTTAATGTAGAAATGGATTGTTTTTAATTTCTACCAAATTTTGTACATAGGTGTACTTTAATAACCTATAAGATTTTTTTTGTGGTGAAAAGCTTAATATAGGAAGTACAGTCTTTCAAAGGAACCTGATTTTACCAAAATTATGCATTTCCTGTCAATTTAGAGACCGAATGCCATTGTATTGAAAATACCAAGGAAATGTGAACTTATGTATACCTATGTTTTTATATAATTTTATTGGGCAGAAATATAACCTTTTAGTATTTTCATGAGAATTGTCAAAGTCAAATGTGTGAGAAGATGGGGAGGATCCTCAAGAATCACCCTTATATACTTTGTCACATTCAGTCTCCTCGAGTTGGTGCATGCTGTTTGGTATCACTAAGGTATTCTTGCCACTGGCACAGAAGTACTATTACTGCCCCTGCTCTGGCCATATTAATCATTCAGGGAGATGTGCAAAGTGCAAAGTCAGGTTTACCTTGTATGTGTAAGTTGCTTCAAGGCTGTATACAACAAGTCCTTATCGTGTCTGGCCAAGTGTGTCCCTTGTGGAGAGATGCACCTGGCTTCCTTGAAGAAATGTGTGTATTTCCTGGAGAAGAAAATCCTGGCCATTTCCGCTGCCAATTGTCTTTTTTTTTTGCGAGGCTAAGGACTTGGTCCTGGCATACCCAGTGCTGCCTGGGATACCTTATGCCTCTTTTTAAAAAGAAGCACTCTGCTCCAGGCATGGTTACTTCCCTGGTCATTCGGAATTCTTCTGTGGGTTCGACTCTCTTGGGACTCTCTTCTGGTAGAACTGGTGGCTCAAAAGGTCCACATCAAGCCTCGGCTAAAACCAGGGCTCTCCAGCATGACAGTTTTCCTACAAGGCAAAATGGCCACAGAGTCCTTAAACTCGCAGGAGGCAAACCTCCTGAAGGTGGTCATGAGGCTGTCTTCTGGTGTCCCTAAAGCTATCCCCTGAAGGACAACACCATAGGAGCTTTAGCCAAGGTTAGCAAAACCCCCCCCAAATTTTGAAAAAGCCCAATAAAACCCGGGTTTTATTCTGGGTTTTTTCAAATCTTTGGTTTTTCAAAAAACAAATGCTACAAGCATTAGAATAACATAGAAAAAGAATAGCTATCTCTCTTTTTATATAATATTAATAATTACTTAGTTTAATAATTATATTATAGTAAGAATAGATCATAGTAACAGATCACTGATCGAGAATTATGGGTGGATACCCATGATAGCCATAACCTGTAGAAAGAGAGATGAATTATTATGAGTCAGTATCAGAGAAATAACCTTAATTTGATACATATTTGTTGAAATTATAAACATAAATATGAATTTTGAATAAAAGAATGATAAGTAGCATTTATTTCTTGAAAAAAAGAAGTAATTTTGAAAAAGGCCCCAAAACCCGGGTTTTTTCAAATTTCACTTGAAAAAGCCCCCCCCAAACCCAGGTTTTTTTTAGAGCTGGATTTTTGATTTGCCCACCCTGGCTTTAGCTCCTAAACTCCCACCCACGCCTAGACCAGGCTCCTCAGAGACACAGGACCTTCCAAAAGAGGGACTCCCACCCTCAAAGCAGCCCCTCCTACCTAAGGTTTTGAGGTGGAAGGAGAAAAAGACTCGCATAGTGGGCCCAACCACCCTCCCTGATTTTGAAGGTGACAATGCCTGGAGTTCTGCCTCCAGGAGGCGTATTCCCATTCCTGTGTTAAGAGCCCCCCGCCCCCCTCCAAGCTAGCCCTGAAGGGCATACCCCTTCAATGGAATTGCTGTTTGCTGTAGACTTCAGGCCATCTGGGAGGACATGTGGGGGCTCATCTCCTCCCATTTTCATTAGCTATTTTTATGCAGTAGACCATGCTGGTTGTGTGCCACTTGCCCACACACTTGGCGTATAAGGATTTTGTCCAGCATGATGTTTCCTTTCTTACATTTCTATTAATAGCTCTTTTCAGGCAATTGTAGTGCAGCTACATCTGGATATTAGGTTTAGTGTAATTGTGTACATTCAACCCACTTCGGACTTGGATGGGGGGAATTTCTGCTGCATCATGGTACGGTTGCTTAGGTCCTTTATCCTGCTGGATATGAATGGTAGAGCTCCCTCCTCATGAGGTCCTACACAATCAATTCCAGTGGTCAGGTCCTTGCTGACATGATCAACGAGCTTGCAAATAAGTGTCCTAAATGTGGAAGAGTTTACGCATTGCTGGAAATCGCTTCATTTTCCGGCCTCAATTTCTCCCTGTGCTCTGGGTGCACAGCCTGATTTGGGATGGGAGACCGTCATGTTAGCAACTAGTTTCCCATTCAACGATTATTTTCTGGGCCACTGGTCCGCATTTCAGGAAATAACTGATTTCTCTGTCCCACTTGAGTTAAGATTGGTGGATGAGGCCATGAGTTCTTCTCCAGCAAACTCATTTCTGTTGGCCTAAGTACTATTCTTAGAATGTCTGGCCATTTTGCATGCCATCTGCTTCCTTGTTGGTCACCTGAGTGTGAGACAGCCTTCAGACGAAGTGAAAGCATATATACGCTATAAGTGCTGCCCAAATGATTTTACTGTGTGAGGTTTCAGTATGTTTTGAAGCACACCCCCTGTTCTTCCTGGTGGACATAGGTGTCTTCACCCAATAAGAAGATCCATCTTACAGAGGTGTGGATGCAAGTCAAAAGGATTCGGGGCAAGTTCTTGCAGGACCACTTCCCCCTCCATTTCGACCCTTTTGGAGCCAGTAGACACAGATGGCTCCTAGTCCCAGGAAGGGGTTGGCTTTCACACAGTATCCCCTCTGAGGGGTTACAGTGCACTCTCTCTTCATGGCTCTGTTGTTTGCAATACACCTCTGCAAGGGAGTTAATGCATTGTGCTTGGTTCAGAGACTGGATTGGAATCTTCAGCGACTAAATAGGTGACAGTGAGCACCTAATAGGCAACATTGAGGAAATGGATAGATGACGGAACAAATGAAAAGGGAAAGTGAGAGCTGGAATGAGAGAAGCTTTTATTACACAGATACTTGGATGAAAATAGAGAGTATAGTAAGTTTCTGTGGGATTTTGTAAAGATGAGGAATCCTAAGTTTAGGTTTATTGCCCCAAATCACCTAACTTAACCTAACAGCCTATTTTAGATTTGTTTAAGCTAGGTCAAGTTAGGTTAGGATAAAAAATAAATCAGGATGCATCTTTACAAGATCCTTTCTGCTAAGAAATGTATAGTTACATTCTGTCAGCAAGTGTATAAGTACAGATAGGGAAAAGAAGAGATGGAAAATGTACATGTGATTTTTTATAGTGAGAAAGAATCTACTAAGGCATGTTTCTGATCTTTAGGCTCATTAGATTGAATAAGATTTAACTCTTTAAGCCTGTATGTGATGAATTTGTCACATGGAAAATAAAGGCATATAGCTAGAGAAATTATATGTGTGAAGTCTAGCGAGCAAGTGTGACGAGTACGACATGTTTTGTTTTGGTTCACACAAGGGTTGCATCAGATTTGCACACCATTTGCCACTAACTATTTACCACTTAATAGAAACAATAAATGTAATTAATATGTTTTGCATTTTTAAAAATTAAGTCAAGGCTTAAAGGGTTAATTGTGGAGGTGGGGGTGGGGGGGCAGGACTGAAAAGTTAGGACCCTGACAACGAGAAATGTGTGAGAGATGATAGTGAGAGAAAGGGGGTGTGAACCTGGGATAGAGAAAATATGAAAGAAATCTAGGAACTGATAGTTGGCAGTGCAAAGGTTGTATGTTTAGTGTGTTAGTCAGGGTAGGCAAATTAAAAAACCTGGGTTTTATTCATTTTTTTTTGGGGGGGGGGGCTTTTTCAAGTGAAATTTGAAAAAACCCTGGTTTGTTTGTTTTTTTCAAAATTACATTTTTTTTTCAAGAAATTAATGCTACTTATCATTATTTTATTCAAAATTCATATTTATATTTAGAATTTCAACAAATATGTATCAAATTAAGGTTATTTCTCTGATACTGACTCATGGGACTATTATGGGACATGGGTACCCCAAATTCTCAATCAGTGATCTGTTACTATGATCTATTCTTACTATAATATAATTATTAAACTAAGTAATTATTAATATTATATAAAAATAGAGATAGCTATTCTTTTTCTATGTTATTCTAATGCTTGTAGCATTTGTTTTGTGAAAAAACCCAGAATAAAACCCAGGTTTTATTGGGCTTTTTCAAAATTTGGGTTTTTTGCCAACCCTGGTATTAGTATGAGCAAAAAAAGTTTCAATGCTGAATGGTGTCAAGGAATACAATAGAGGAGAGAGAGAACTGAATTGAATTATCAGAGTAAGTAATAAATGAAACTGTATGGAAGATGAATAAGGATCTAGATAACTGGAAGTGAGAAAAATATATATTTGAACATTGAGTATAAGAAGTTACTTTTGAGCATTGAGGAAGTTCAAAGAGATGGTGAGTACTTTTGGATGTCTAAATTGAGTGCTGTATTAAAAGGGTGAGAGGTAAAAAGAAAAGAAAAGTGGAAGGCAGAATTAGATGTATTGAGCAAAATGCTGCATCATGATGGTGATATGGAAATGGGGGCTAAGTTGTATGGCTTTGGAAAGTTAGATACTACCTGCTGCGTTTAAGAATACATTGATATACAACTGTAATATGGGAAAGGGGGGACAAGTGAATACAATTTTTGGGGGAAATAAGTCTGTCAATTGTTGCAGGAAAGGTGTATGGGAAGGGGGACAATAGAGAGAACAAGGTTGATTTAGAAGTATGTTGAAATGCTTGCATTGATACATTGCTAAGAAAGAAAGAAGGATAAGAGATGTATTAATAATAAGGAAGTACTTTGGATAGGGTCTAAGAATGTTTTGAGTGTGTGGTAAATTGTTTGTGTGATAAGGTTTTATGTTGTATGGCATCTGGTAGGTTAAAATATGGTTGGTGTAGATAGTGAGAACATGTTTTGATATGCATTTGGGTGTAAGGTGAAGTGGTGTGGTGTCACTCTGGCTATTTAATATCTTTATGTATGAAGTGTTAGGAGAAGTATGGGTGGGGGGAGAGAGTCGGGTTGATGTGGGATGGGTTTTCTACAGTGGTTATCTGGATAACTTTGGTGTTAGTGATTGACAGTAATGAAGCACTTGAGGGGGGGGGTATGGGGGGGAAAGGAAGCAGAGTGCATTTGTAGAAAAGATTATCGCTATTTGGGTTGAGGAGGGCACTATTATAAGGAAATCAAGCGCCTTAAAAAAATCTTGTATTTCATACCAATAAGGCACTTTTTTAGGGTCCCATACCTTTCCCGTAATTCTTTACCTGTATTTATTTTTAGTTTTATATTTTTACCTTTTTTATGAGGAAAATGGCAGGGAAAGATGAAGTCTCTCCCACCTGCCAAAGTGAGTGTGGAAAATTGAAGAGTTGAAATAAAGAAGAAGATAAGTGAAATTTCAGAGTCCATGGTCTTACAGGGTGTATAATGAATGGTAGTGGTACATATAAGGCAAGGTGCAATAACAAGGTTTTAACTGGTAGTTAAGTCTATGGGGGTATTTAGAGCACAAGTGGATGCTAATGCTTTAGTGTGGAATGTGCCTGGAAGTTGCATGTTAGTGTATTGAGTGTGTGCCATGGAAAGGTTGAGAGTGTAGTGACTAAGAATGTTCTGAAGTACAACAGGCAAGTAGGAAGCATGAATGATAATAGACCTGAAAATAATGTATGTTTGAGTGTATTCTTAAATAAAGGTTTGGTAGATTGTGTATAAAATGGAGAAATTGCAGTTAGGTTGGATATCCTGACGGATTCATTTCTTTGTTTTTTAGTTCTAAGTCAATAATAATAATTTTGAATCAATACTACTAATAATAATAATTTGGAATCAATAATAATAATAGTTTGGAGTTAGTAAAAATAATAGCTTAAGTCAATAATAATAGTTTGGAGTCATTAATAATAATAGTTTTGAGTCACTAATAATAATAGC
This sequence comes from Ceratothoa steindachneri, assembly GCA_963969495.1. Taxonomy (NCBI): domain Eukaryota; kingdom Metazoa; phylum Arthropoda; class Malacostraca; order Isopoda; family Cymothoidae; genus Ceratothoa; species Ceratothoa steindachneri. The sequence goes on from OZ018317.1 coordinate 178,940,924, forward strand.
TTAAATCAATAATAATAGTTTTGAGTAATAATAGCCTCAAATAAATTTATGACTTTTTTTACGAGTACCTATATGATTATTTTCTTATATAAGGTGTCATTAAATATGGAGCCACTGAATATTTTAATCATTTGTAAAACTTTCATCCTGTAGGAAAACTATGTTGGTTTGTCTGATAGATTCATTCAGTAGCTCAAACATACATATCAATATTTTCTGCCTAATATATTTAATTTAGGGAAAGAGGCAAAATATTTAAAAAAAAATTTCATTGAGCAGCTCGTAATGGCAGTGGCAGCTGCCCTATGTGTAAATGGCTGGAGATAAATGTAAAGTACTAGTAGCAAAAAGAAAAGATACTGAGCACTTATGCCTTTATTAAAGTCTTTATTCAAGTGTTTAATAAAAGCATAAGTGCTCAGAATCTTCTCTGGATGAGGTTCCTGTTTTGGCTGGAGTATTCTTTTTTTCCTCAGGACTAATCCATTGTCTAGAATGTTTAATATTATTGTACATAACCCACTTTTTTCCTTTAACAGTCCTACTAAAATATGGTTCACTTTTTAGTTGAGAAAGAGGTGAAAAATTTTGTTTTTTATGCAAGTGTACCTCGCAGTTTGTGAGGAATCTATTGTTTCTGATGTGAAACCTTGCCTATCTCATTTTCTGGGACTGAATGTGGTGATGGGAACAGGAGCTGTCTAGTATAGGCTATTGATTAGCCTTTTGCAGACTCATTTTCTTATGTTCTTAAATGATGATGCATATTGGAATGTAGTTTTACAACCATTGTTCACCAGTTACAATCAGATTTTCTTCCACTTTTGTCTACAAGATCTTGATCAAATCCCACTGGTTATTCTGAATAGGATTCATCTTTGAGACTGTTTTTGGCAGTGGCTCACACTAATTATTTCTTTAATGTATACTTGACACAAACTTTCTGCTGTTAACTTAAACTCCCAAAGCATAATGTTGCTATTCATCATTTATTGATAAGGCACATTAAATTAACTAGTAATATAATTAATAGCCCATAAAGTTCTGAGTAAGTTATGTCAAAATATTAGCCTTTGGTTAGGCTAAATACATAACCGGTACTTAGGCTTCAAGTTTAGTTGATTAGGGTACTATAAGAACAAACTTCTAACATTTGTATTCATAAAATAATGATAAACTTAAAGAAATACTGAATTTACTCTGCCAGAGGATCTCCAAATAAATATTTAAGAAAAATCTTTTGTCATTCATATATTTACATTCAGGAAGCAATGGATTCATATAAATTTATCATAACTGGCCGTCAGTTTTTCTAACTAGTCACATATTGTCCTATATTTATCCAGCATTTAATCATATTTAATCAACTGACCATTCTCATAACTTGCTTTCCCTTTCATCTAAGGGAAAATTGCAAGGATTAGGGTAATTCTTTGTTCGTTTGATGCATGAATGTACTAAATCATTTTGTTTTTCAGGGGAGGCAGTGCTGAATCTAACAAAGAATTCAAAACTTCAGAAATCGTAGCTCCAGAAGCGGAATATTTAAACTTAGATTCATCCACTGGTGAAGAGGAAAAAGAATCTGAGTCATCTTTGGATGCGCTGGCTTTGGCTATCAACAAGCAACACATTGAAATTGGTACCTCTTCAGAGTTAGAGGAACCTAATACTAAGAAAGATGCAACCCCTGATAAGGTACCCATAAGCAAAAAACTGAATCTACCATGCTTGAGTAAAGAAGCAGCCAAAAAAAGATTAAAGGCCTTTTCAAGCTCTCAAGCACTTATTAGAGACAAACCTAAGCTGCCAATGACTATGCAATTTGATGATAATGAAGAAAAGTGTAAAACCATTTTAAAGGAATTTTGTAAGGATGATGACAAAAAAGAAATAATTAAGAAAAAGAAGAAGAAAGAAGAAAAGGTATCAGTGATTGAGCAAATAAGAGACGAGGAAACTAGAATCAAAGAAGTTTTAAATTTGACTACCAGTGGTTATAGTCCCTATGGTATTGGTCTTGGCTTATCAGAGCTTAATAATCTTTTAGACAATCCAGAAGCTCTCAAGAAGTTTGAAGAGAGAGGAAAGGATTTCAAAGAAAAGCTGGAAAGAGGAGAACTTAGTACGAGTAGCCCAGCCAAGAAATCAAGCAGATCTAGCCGACATAGGGATACAAAGTCTTCACGATCTTCCTTACGGAATGAATATTCAAGTAAGGAATACAATAGAGAAAGTTCCAATAAAAACTCACGGGATGAGGACAAAAAAGATCAAAAAGGATATGGATCTAAACACAATGAGAGTCGTTCAATGAAAACAAAAATCAAAGAGGCACCTAAGAGCTGGAAACAGTTTAGAAGCCTCAAAATGACTTTTGAAGAAATTAGAAAGTGTTTGAAAAGCCAGCATTCCCAGAGAAGGTCTCCTTCACTCAGTCCTGTAAGAAGTCGCAGGGATGGAAGTTACAGTACTCGAAGTCCAAATAGAGATCGACAGAGAAGCAATAAAAATTATCCATTTGCTAGATTTCCCAAGATACTTCAACCTTTAATAGCAAATAAAGCCTTGAGCTATGGAACCAAAGAATACAAGGGTAGTATGGTCTTTCATACTGTTTCTAGACCTTCACTTAGCTTTTCAATTGATTCTGAAAAATATAAGGATTATTACTGGAATCGGAGGCAGTTGGCAATGAAAAATAAAAATCAGCCAGAAATTTTGGATATTTTAGATGACTTCTGGGAATCGGAGGCTGTCTGGCCAAAGGAGAAGGTTCCATTGAAGCGTAGATTTTACTCATCTGTTCAAGACTGGTTATCAGGTTGCAAGGTTGAGGAAGAAAATGAAGCAGATGAAAAAGTTTCAGCTTTGGACTATCAGAGTTCAAATTATAAGAGTAATTCATCACAGTTCATAAAGGAAGAGAGTAATTCAAATTCATCAGATGAAGATGAAGACATATCAGAAAGTATTGACAATAGTTCTCAATTGGATGAGAAATCACCATCGCTGAGTGACGTCAGTTTTCAACCCATTGATGAACCTTACCCATCTGATTTCAAAGCTAGCCCCTCTGATTACAAAGCCAGCCCCTCTGATTACAAAGCCAGCCCCTCTGATTACAAAGCCAGCCCCTCTGATTACAAAGCCAGCCCCTCTGCTTACAAAGCCAGCCCCTCTGATTACAAAGCCAGCCCCTCTGATTACCAAGACAGCCCTTCTGATTCCAAGGACAGTCCTTTTGATTCCAAGGACAGTCCTTTTGATTCCAAGGACAGTCCCTCTGATTCCAAGGACAGTCCCTCTGATTCCAAGGACAGTCCCTCTGATTCCAAGGACAGTCCCTCTGATTCCAAGGACAGTCCCTCTGATTCCAAGGACAGCCCTTCTGATTCCAAGGACAGCCCCTCTGATTCCAAGGACAGCCCCTCTGATTCCAAGGACAGCCCCTCTGATTCCAAGGACAGCCCCTCTGATTCCAAGGACAGCCCCTCTGATTCCAAAGACAGCCCCTCTGATCACAAAGACAGCCCCTCGAGTAATACACAAAGTCCCATAGATTGTAAAGCTGAGTCTACAAAACAAATTGCTGCTTCAACTAACAAACTGAGCACTCAAGAATTGAATGAAGAGTACGAGGCTTTTATTAATACACTTGAGTATAAACTTGATGAAACAAGTAGTTTATCTGAAGAATTTGAGTTTAATTCTAGTGTGCTTTCATTTGAAGAAGTGACTGATAATAAAGAAAAGAAGCAGAAGAAATATAAAGAAACAGAAGGAGAGGAGCTATTTCAACTTCAGCCCAAAACAAGGAAAGAAATAAAGCAACTTCTCACAATGTCAGGACTCACCAAAAACCGGCGGAGAGAACTGAAGAAACTGAAAAAGAAGTTGAAAAAGGAAAAGAAAGAAAGGAAAAAAATAAAAAGAGAAGTTAAGAGAAAGCAAAAGATAGAGAAAAAAACAAGGAAAATGGAGAAAACTGAGGGAGAAAATGAAGATTGGTCTCGTCCGAGTTCTTCGCAAGATGTTTCTTTATATGATGATTTAGAGGAACCGTATGAAGAAGCTTCTTGTCCACCCAAGAGTGAAGAAGCCACATTTGAAGAGTATCAAGATTCTGAATGGGTAGATTATAATGAAAAATGTGAGACATTGTCTTCGGAAGTAGACAAAGACTTTGATAGTTTGGATTCATCTTCTCAATTGCCTAGTTATGTCTCAGTTACTCCCAATACTATTGGGAACTTGAAAATTATTCAAACTGATACATCTCATTTCTATGGATCTAATGAACTTTCAAAATCACATTCAGAATCAGACTCTATACCCTTTATTTCACAGCCTGAAACTGTCACCAGCTTTTCACCTTTTGAAGATGTAACAGAGGGTGAAATGCATGATCGGTACAGCCCCTCAAATATGTCTGTCTGTTCAATGGAATCTTCAAGTGATGACAAAATGACCTCTCCTTATTCTCCCCCTTCGCCAGAACATTTTAAACTTGCCAGAGACTCTAAATCAGATATTTTGCTCTCACCATACTCCCCATCTAGTCCTCAGAGCTCCAATTCTGATAGTGCTGAGCAGGGTGGTGTAATTCCTTCAGTGGATGCAATCCCTATGCCCCCATCTGCTTTATCATCTTTCATCCAGGTAAGTTTATCAGAAGAGATTACCAAGAAGTGTACTAATACTGAACCAAGTTTAACACTACAGGAGATTATTAGTAAACCAGTTTCAGAAGTTATGCCTGAGCCAGTTTGCCCTGTCAAAGAAGAAACGACACCTGACAAAAGTGAGCAGAAATCACAACCATTTGAGCCGGTTCCATTCAAGAAAATGCAACCAGTTGCTTTTCGTTTGGGGTCTTCTAAGCAGTCTGTTGGTCTGAAGCTATTACAGAAGACCAGCTTACCAGGCTTTTCTGAAAATGAGGATGAAGAAAGACGGTCACCCCTGGTTGACTTGAGTGATGGGCTTGCTTTTGGTAAACCTGACCGCAAGAAATTGAGGGAGTTGCTGAAGGCCGAGGTAAAATCGCCCATAAAAGATCAACCCACAGTTAGTCTAGCAACTGAGATTTCTAAAGTTGAAGAAGAGAAACCCAGCACCATTTCTCAAGGTGATTCTTTGAACCAACAGAATGACTCAGCTGAGAAGACTCAGAAACACTCTTCTGTCTTGAAGAGTTACGAGGGAAGTGAAGAGAAAAGGTTGGGTTCAAGCTCTTCTAGAGGGTCGGAAAAAGCAGGGGAGAAAAAACACTGGGAATCTGATAGCAAGAGAGAGAAGACCCACCGGGGCCAATCCGACAAGCAGTCCTCTAGTAAAAGTGAAGGGAAATCTACAGAAAGATACAGTGACAGACGGGACACATACAGTCCTAAAAGAAAGCGCGACAGTTCTCCAGATTATAGGAGAAAAAGACGCTCTAGAAGCCCCCCAAGTTCTAGATCATCGCAATGGTCTTATGAATCTGAGGGTCGCTCGTATGGCAGTCGGTCTCGAAGTCCTGTGAGGAGAGAGAACTCTAGGAGCCCCCCCTACCGAAGGAGGTTGTCCTCATCCCCAGAGAGGTTCCCCTCAAAAGGGCAGTCCTCCCATTGGGATTCCAAATCTCAGTCCCCTGGTCCAAAGTGGAAACGGGTCCAGAGTCCCAAGCGGTACAGAGCAAACTCTCCAGAATGGGGTTCTGATCAAGATGATAAGCGGAGGCTTTCTTACTCAGCCAAGGAAGGGGACCATTTGAGGTCTTCATACAGTCCAAGAAGCAATAGAGGAAAAAGTCGCTCAAGTCGAGACAAGTCTCCTGAACTTTCCAAAGGAGACCAGACTCCTCCATATAAAGTCTCCAAAACTAGTACTGGTAAGAGCTCGCCCCAAGAGGAGTTTGTCGTGAGGCCGATTGATTCCATTAGTAGTGTCTACAGACCACCAGGCACCCAAGAAGATTGGGACTGGTCTGGCACTGTGAATCCAGATGCTGCCTTCTACTCAAGAACTGATGATATGACTGAGCCTCTCTCCTCGCCTATAGCCGAGGACAGCAAAAGGTCACCCAAGCGTCTATCCCTCAATGAGAGACTGAAGCAAGAACACGGATTGGAGGTCAAGGATGATCCCCCGAACACCAGGAGCTATTACTGGGAGCTGACTCCGCCCCCGATGCAAGTAAGTCAAATTGAGTTTTCTCAGAAATTTTAGCCTTCCTATATAGTGTGGCGAGTCTCCCGTTGTCTGAATGTGATGTTTGATAGTGCTTTGAAAGCATTGAGTTTCTTTATGGCCTGTTTGTGATATTGATGCTAGTTTTAAGTGTTGTGTGGGTGACTAGCGTGATTGCCAGGAGAGTGGGAGTTCTGTTTAGTGGAAGGTTTTGTCAATTTAATTTGATTTTAAGGTGTTTGTTTGACTCATGATAGTCTTGTGTGAAGTGATGGTTGATTTGAGGGGCTGAAGCCATCATGCAGTTTTGTGAAAGTCTCTGTTTATGTATTGTTGGAAGGCTCTGCTCGCTACACGGACTGATTGGTGTTGTGCAGGTGTCATCCGGGTGAGTGTTGGTTTTAGGAATTTTGGTTGTGGGGTGCCATGTGTGAATAAGTTTCTTGCCCTTTGGGTAGCTGGATAGGCCCTTTACTCCTTCAGGAACTAGCTGTGCTAGTTCTTTGTTGGTGATCTGTGAACCAAAATTAAGTAAAAAAATTTTCCTCTCTGCCAGATGGTCGCACCATGTTCTGGAGGCAAGTCAGGGTCCCCGCCCCCCAAAGGAAAGGGTCAGGTGATACGAGTTGGAAATGTGCTTCAAATTTTGCCCGAAGAGTCTTCGCCTGAAAAGCCACCCCAAGATCCCCTGCAGGGGAGTAGTTTCGAGACTGAGCCCACCCCTCCCGCTCCTCCTATTATAGTTCAGACAGGCAATGTCATTGAGGTGCTTCCCTCTGTCAATTTCCAGTCACCGTCATTGGCAAAGACTGAGACTTCAAAGTCTCCCAGTGATATGACCATTGACAAGGGTGATGCAGGTCAGGTTGTAAATCCTCCTGCAGAGCCCCCCCAACAGATGCCTGCTCAACCGCCCCCCGCCCCACTTTCATCCATCACACCATCTAATCCCCTTGCATTTATTTCTTCTCTCCTCGCTTCTTCGATGTCCCAACCCCTACCCTCCATTGGGGACACCTCCATTGCCACTACCCCATCAGAAGCCATCACTAAGGACCTCCCAGCAATGGAATCGACTCATACAGCACCGACCATGAAACCCTACACGGAACCAGAAACCCGGCCTGTCGAGAGTCCCATGACCACTTTGGACTCTCAGCAGCAGGCGATTCTCTCTGCTGCAGTTGCTGCTGCAGCTTCGGGTGTGCCTGCCAGCAACTCTTCCATTGCTCACCTCATCTCTGTTCTGCATCAGGTGAGGACGATGGCAGTTTTTCAGGCCTTAGTACGAGCTAAAGGCGCCATCAAATTGTAGTTTCCCACAGAACACAGAGTAATCCTTTCTCAACTCACCCCCCTACAATACTCCACTGTATTACAACAATACAAACACGATGAACCTTGGCCCTGACACCCAATATGCACCAGATGCAACCCAAACCCAAGACATCACACAACTGTTCATAGTCTGTCCCTGAACTTCTCGCATGCATGCACTACACTCATCATTGCTCTTAGGAACGTATGGACCCACCCAAGGGGACTGGTGGCCTTCTTAATGGTACACCATCTTGCAGAAGTGAGTTAGAGGCTGTGGGGTTGTAGTAAAGTCTATTCCTTGCGCTATGATTCACACCTGACCATACTCTATATTCCAAACGTTCTTCATTCCTTTTCATCTTACATCTTCATCTTCTGTAGTATCTAGCACATTTACCTCCAACCTTACCTTATATGCCCCTCCTCATCCTGTCGTTTTGGGGGCTGGCTGTGCACAGGCTCTCAAAAGGTAGAGGGTGGGGTGGGGAGCAAGCTTATCTGCAACCAAGAGGGCTTTTAATATGCCTACCTCCTTTTATTTATTCTTTGCTTTTCTGTCCTCCTCTCACTGGTCAGTATGAGGGCATGTGGTAATCATGGGCTCTCACTAGCGGAGGGGGTGTTACTGTAAAGGCCTCGCTCAGTTGGATGGGTTGGTGTCCATCCTGTTTGGGTCTTTGCAATACCTCAGGATACAAAATTTCCATTGGTGGGGGTTGACCCCATTTCAGTGCCAACATGGCTGGATCCTCCATTTTCTTTTTCAACTCTGTATGGGTAAAAATGAACCCCAAACTGGCTCTAAAATGGCAATGAATATGGACTATTCAACGACCCCTTACTCCCTCTTCCCGAAGTTCTCCTATTCCGCTGCTTCTGCCCCGAACAATCTCTCACACCCCATCTTCTTGCTCTCCCTCAATGTCCCATCTCTTCCATCTCTCTATTTCCTCATACTTCCCACCCCCCACCCCACCAACTATCCTCAAACAAATGCACTCAGAATCTACACCGCTTATTCTCGAATACAGCCTCAATCTCCCTCTGCCCTATTAATCGCTTTCTGGTCCTGAGACAATCTTCTTCATCGCTCTCCTTACCGGCAAATCTTAACTGACTATTTGAGATGCTGTTTTCTTTAACTGACTATTTGTGTTGCTGTTTTCTAAAACCTCAATAGAGATGTTTGATCTCTGGATGGAGCTTTATTATTAAAGTCCCGTTCTGTTAGGTCCCCCGACTTTCTACTCTCTTCCTGGCTCTGACAGATATTTGGATGTATGATCATGACCCAGTACTCATGCCTCAAACTGCTGTCACAGTATGATTTTTTATCAAGAACATTTGAGACATCCCAGTGGTTGACCACTTGAGGATCTTACTCCTCAGGGACTCACAAAAGTCTACAGGTTCCAACAAAAGGTTGGCAAGATGAGTGTGCCCAGTGCCCACCCCTAGATTATTGCACTCATTTAATGTCCTAGGAACCCCTTCTTGCACACATTTAGCTGGGGTGTAGGTGAACCCTGTATTTGTAAATTTGAGGTCCGCCCTTATCTACCAGCCACTCCCATATGCTTTAAATTTACAGGTTTGGGCATTACAGCCGAAAGGCAGTAGTGCTATGCCCAATCTCTGGTCTCAAATTCCACCATTCCCTTTGTGAAGCAAATCCCACTGCCCAGATTACTCAGCATTCTTACACAAAAGGCCGACCTTTAAGTTTGAGGTGGAATTGCAGTCCCTCCAATTCACCATCTTAAGTGCTTAAGAGATGTGGCAGCAAGTATGTGTCTGTCATGCCCACTCCAGTTTGTACGCTAATGCCTTATCCTGATCTGCTCCCATTAAACCTGTACACTCAAAACACCCTCTGCCCGCACTGTAAGCTTACCCCCACCTCCCTTCCCCTTGCACCTTTCCAACCTCTTTGACTGTGACTACATGGCAGGAATCAGGTCAACCCTTCGGGATGCCTGGCAGAGAAAATGGTAGAGACAGCTGATGGCCAAGTTAAATTGTGTACCATCGCATCACTATTTTCGCTGACCACCCAACTCCAATGCCTTGATACCCTAGAGTCATTTTCTGTCACAGAATTCGACGCTCCGTGGGACGCAGCGTTATCTGAAGAAGCACTGCCTTGTCTGTAATGTGATGAATGTTCGGTTTTCTGTAGTGTCCCACACATTCTTGATGAACGTTTCTTTCTACAGAATCTTTGTGAATGTTACCTGTCCCATACCAGAATGAGCGGGGTACATACTGCTTGTTCCTTGTACTGGGGACAGATTCGTGCGCTCCCGATTGTGGAGCATCTAACTTTTTGGAGGAGGCTGGCCTCTTCCACTTTGACCTTTTTGTGTGTATTTGATTCTTGCTCAGGCGGCGGGAGTAGGCGGGTAACCCTCAACCGCTGTGTGCTTTCATTTTTACCTTGTGGGGGAGGGGGGGGTCTTTTATTTTTCTTGTTTGCTTTTATTTGGGGTTTAAACATAGGGTAGCTTGAATGGGGCAACTTATGCTCTTGTAGAAGTTGTCAGGAGACTATTAACCCCCCCTCCCCCAACATCCAGTCTTCCTTGTTCTGGGTAACTATCTTTGCCTTCCTTTCTCTGTCTGTCACTACACTTGTCCCTGCAATGTAATCGCATTCGTTCTCCTCCCACTTTCCCACCCCTACCTTACCCTACCCCTTGACAGTAAAAAGCTTATCTGAGTAGGACACATATGCATCCAGCGACATTCAAACCCATTTCTCCCTTAAAAACAATCAAAACAACCCCTTGCATTATACCCTCCCCCCTCCCCTCCACTCACTTCACATATTGACGCCGGTTAACCTGCCTGACTAGACATTGGCCCATCACCCCGCCTGTTATCTCAATTTCTAACTCTAATTTGCGTCTCTGTTGACAGCAAAGCCTCCTGACCCAGCCAGCTCCTGTCGTGGGCAGTGTCCCCGAACAAGTGACCTCCGTTGCCCCTATAGACGCAACGCCTTCTGTAGAGGCGCAGCCACAACCTCGGGAGCAACCGCAGCTCGATCTGGAGGCGTTCAGGAAGATGCGGCGCCAGCGCAAAGACCGCAAGAAGAAGGAGCGAGAGGCGCGTCAAAAGCTGCGGCGGGAGAAGGCCCTCAGGCGCAAGGCGGAGGCCGAGCAGCGCAAGGCTGAGCGGGAGAGGGAGGCGGCAGAGGTCAAGGAAGACTCCCCCGACGAAGATGACGCAGTCTTCAAGGTGATAGTTGAGGAGAGGGGTAAATCCTTTAGTGGGGGTGGAGTTGCCCCCGCCCCCAAGTGTCTCCTTTCTCAATGGACTATGCCAACACTGGGTGGAAACGCAGATTCACACAAGTGAAGTTAAGCCACGTTGGGTGTGGTTAGTTTACAGATGGGTATCAACTCGAGCGATTTTGTTTGAATTGGTGGTCCCTAGCTAAGATCTTACTGATGCCACCACAAAGTGTGATTTGGTGGTAAAAACCTGTACCAAAATGAGTGGTTCATTTCCTTATAAGTTTATCTCACATAGTGCAAGCAATTCAGTCTCTCTCCCTCCCTTTCTACTTATTCACTACCTCGCGTCTTTCTTTTGTTAAAGCTATTTATTCGTTACCTCCTATCTTATTTTAAATTCATTTACTTCTTCCCTTATTTTAAACCTATTCACTACCCACCTTTTTTGTAAACTTATCTACTACCTTACCCTCTTGTTTTCCTTTGTGGTACTTTGCCCTTTAAAAAAAACGATGTACTTTTTCCCTCTTTCAAACATATTCACTACCTCCCACCCCTTCTTTACATCTATGCACTACCTTTCCCTCTTTCAAACCCATATTTTACCTTCCCTCTTTCAAACACGTGTTCTACCTTCCCCTCTTGTAAACCTACGCTCTAACTTCCCCTCTTTCCTTTTTTTAAACCTCTGCACTTACCTTGCCGGTTAGACCTCCTCTAAATGGTGCATTATTCCTCCCTTTGTCTTTGACATGCCCCTCCCGAAACGCGGCCCCACAACGGCCACGCCAGAGTAGCCGTCGTTCGCATACGCCGATGCCAGAGAATGAAGGAATTAGAGGAGGAGGAGGATAGGAAAAAAGGAGAAAGAGGTTGGGATGGAGTTGATTATCCTTCCGGTCACCTCCAGGAATGCGAGTGACCCAACCTAATATTTCTTCATTCTATTCATTGAATTATTACACATGGGAACGGATTCCTCGCCTGGTTTATTTGACCCTTGTACACGTGTGTGCCTTCTCATTTGGTCTACGACGTTCAGCTTACATCACCACCACAGCGAGGTGGGACTAGGTCCTAACCCCTCTTCTCTCCCGCAGGAGGCCATTACGGAAGTCCCAGAGTTGGGCTCTCCGGTGCCCGACTATGAGATCTACAATGACGATGACGATGCAGATGACGACGACGAAGCGGAAGAGAAGAAACCCGCCCCGGTTCCCCTCCCGGACCCCCCGGAGAAGGGGATACTCATTGGCCCCAGTTACAGGTAATCCAACTCTCCCGAAAGGTACATACGAATGTGTACCTATGTGCGTATTGGGGATTGCCCAAATTGGGTCGTTGCCGTTTAGGGACGCAAAACAATTGAGCAGTCATTTGCCTGCTCGATTGCTAGTCCAAAGGTACCCTCTTTGAATGGACCGTAAGGTCTCCTAGGGTACTTACTTTCCTTGTTGCTCTGGGTCTCATACCCCTGCAAAGGGGGAGGGGGGTTAGTTGTGCAGCAGCTGACATCTGGAGGGCTGCTCTGTGTGCATAACGCCCGCAGATGCATCCGGTAAAGTTAAAGATGAGTTCGCCGGCGGCGATTTTGTCCTTAAAAAAAAAAAAAATCCATAATGTTTCATCTACTTAATCGCATCATTTTGTATTATCTATCAATTTTCAAGATCATTTTGAAATGGGGACTTCGCCACCCATACACCCCTTTAATTGTGGGGAGGTTGCACCCCCTCCCGCAATTTTTAATTAAACTTGTATCACATTTTGGGGAAAAGGACAAAATCGACGCCGGGGAGCTCACTTTAAACTTTACCATGGATCCGTTCTGCAGGGGATGCCCTCGTTGGTTTTAAATGAGGTTTTACGCCTCCCTGACCCTTTGACTTCATCGTGGGCCTCGTGAGTGGAGGGGGTGGAGGCGTGTAGACTTGTACCCGGCACATGGACGAGTGACTCACCCTTCCAGCCCTTATTGTCCCCGGTCGTCTGAAACTAGATTGAAACTACCAGGGCGGTTTTCCTTCTTGACATTTATATTTTTGCTCCTGACCTGTTTTTTTCTTATCCCTCTTAATTTTGTAGGCTAGTCCCTGATTAGTTTCCATCCACTTATCTCTGATCAGAGAAGGGACGGAGAGGAGGTCCTCCCCTCCCCCCTCTTGGCTTCAGGGAGGGGGGTTAACACCTGCATTATTTTTTTTTACACTTCACTTTCTAGTGCTCCCAATCCTTTTCCCTTTCTAGTGCTCCCAATCCTTTTCCCTTTCTAGTGCTCCCAATCCTTTCCCCTTTCTAGTGCTCCCAATCATATTCCCTTTCTAGTGCTCCCAATCATATTCCCTTTCTAGTGCTCCCAATCCTATTCCCTTTCTAGTGCCCCGTAAGGGGTGCGGCGATTTGCCATCCTGGCCGCCGTGCTGACGGGATCCAGCGCCCCGTCCGGCCCCAGCTTAGCCTCTTCTCCTTCCTTCAAAACACTTGTTTCCTCGCTTTTCATACAACCTCTCCCTCAACTTTCTCTGGTCAGCCTCTAATTTCACAGGGTAGATGCTGACCTTCTTCTCAAGCCAAACGTCCCGGATCGGGGCTGAGGGGGGAGGGGACAACGTTCCCTAACCCCTGAGCTCCGGTTCGGAATGTTGTTTTTTTTTAACAACCTGCTTAATCCCCACCCATACCTTCCTCACATCCCTTTTCCTTTCTTCACACTCAGTTTTACGCCGCGTCTAAGGTGGAGCCGCCATGCCGATGGACTGCCAGGCGACCAGGCGGGAGGGGTGGTCCCAAATGGCGGCGCCTGGCTGTGCCAGGCCTGTAAGCACCTCTTGCAGTGCGGGCAACTGCGAGAGGTGGTGAGCTATTGCGTCCCGTATAATAAAGAGGGTCACCATGCCCATGTATGAACAACTAAAAAAAAAAAACCCTCAACTTCCCCTGTAACAACAACGGAGCCGCCCTCGGGCAGCTCCACCGAAAAAATGGAGGTCCCCGCCCCATTGTGCTTGCGCAGGGGACCTTCCATACTTCTTTAACCGGAGAGGAGGCTTACTCCTCTTCTACGCCTACGGGTGTAGGGGACTACCCCTCACCCCCTTCTCTGGAGGTGCTTTCGGGCACCTCCCTATTTCCAGCTGCAGTCCCTCCTTTTCTTTCTAAGGGGACTGCCAAGAAAGCCAGCAGGCAGCTTATTGCCGACCGCCCCTCGTGTAAGCGGCTCGGTAAGGCAAACCCCCTTAGGGGGGGGGAGAGGGAAGCCAGGCCCCTTCGGTCGCTTCCCTCAAAAGACCTGCTGGCAAGAATTTTAAACCTTGCCGGGGTCAAGGCCTGTGCCTCCCCACACAAGACTGGCGACACTGCCAAGAGGACCTGCGATGTCCTGGGAGGGGATGGCCAACTGGAGGCCCCTCCTGTGATAGACATGGTACTTGAGGAAACCCAGCCTCAGACGGTAGGGCCTTCCATGGGGGAAATCCGGGCTCGGCGCCAAACACCGAACCCAAATCCGCCCCTATGCAAGGTCCTCCTCAAACGGGTAGGGTTTCTGAGGCAGTACAAGGAGGGAAGTGATCTCCTCCGACCTGTGTCCCTGCGACCACCAGGACCTTAACCATTTCGGAGAAGGACCTGGCTGAGGCCGGTCCATCTGGCATGGGGGCTTCTGCCGGCGGAGGTGAGAAGCGGGTTCATTCCCCGCCCTCCTCTCCAAAAAAGAAAAAGACAAAGAAGACTCGGGGCTCCTCTCCATCCGCGGGTGCTGCCGGGACGGATGGGTCTGCTGCCACTTTGGTAGGCGACCAAACCAAGATCGGCACATCCGGCTCCTCTGATCCCCCATCCTCCGGGTGCAGAGCCCCTGACTATGACAAAGACGAAAAGTGCACAGGGCGGAGCCTCGATGACATCGGGGTCCCTCATTCAGAGGTTACCTAGCGTTTTCGAGCCCGCTGGCTTCAAACGCTTCCTCGTTATTCGATCCACTGATGGCACCATGTTAGCCAAGGGCAACATGATCCATCAGAGGAGAGGATTAGCTAGTGCAATTGGTAGAGAGCCGAAGGTGACCCGTTTCTCGGACGGGAGCCTTCTGGCGAATCCCGTTGAGGCGGCCAAGATAAGTGCTCTTCGGACACTTCATGGCATCCCGGTGAGTGTGACGCCGCACTCTACCATAACCTTTGTGAAAGGAGTAGTTTATGCTAGGGAACTCGTTGACTACTCCATTGAGGACATCACCTTAGAGCTGGCCGACCATGGGGCGGTCAAGGTCGAACGTGTGATGAGAAAACAGGGAGGGGCCTCGGACTCACCCCTACACTCTTCGTCACGTTCGACTGTGACAAGCTCCCTGAGTCGGTGCGTGCTGGTTGGTACCGCTACCGCGTGAAGGCATTCGTGCCACTGCCGCGGCGGTGCTATTACTGTCACCGCTTCGGCCGTACGAATCGATCTTGTAGACGTGCAAAGTCGGGGTCACCCGAAGTCTGTGTAAATTGCTCCAAGGCCGCACACGATGTCTAAATCATGCGTGGCCAAGTGTGTCAATTGCTGAGAGCCCCACCCCGCTTCTTCGAATCAATGTGGTGCATATCTCCTCGAGAAAGAAATCCTGGCCGTTCAGGCCCAGGATCGACTCTCATTCCGCGAGGCTAAGGACTTGGTCCTGGCGCTCCCGGCTCTGCCTGGGACGTCATATGCCTCAATAGTTAGAAAGGCACCCTCTGCTCCTGGCCCATCGAGGCCAACGAGCACGGTTGTTTCCGCGCCCATTCGGAGCCCTTCTGCGGGCTCTACTCAACCCGGGTGGTCCCCTGGTAAAGCTGGCGGCAAAAAGGGTTCATACTCCCACCGCTTGCCCCAATGTGACCGTTTTCCCTAAGGCGAAACGGCCACGCGCCTCCACCGAGTCGTTAGATTCACAGGGGGCAACACCCCTGAAGTTGGTCGCCAGACCATCTTCCGGGGTTCCTAAAGCTGTTCCCTGAAAGGAGGACAGCAACAAAGGAGCTTCGGCTCCTTCGCCCACGCCTTGAGGTGGAGCGAGTGGCTCGGAGACGGTGGTTCCTCGAAAAGAGGACCCCCGCCTCCGAAGCCGCAACGCCCGGTTAAGGTTTCGAGGCGGAGGCGAGGAAAAGACTTGCATGGCGACCCCAACCTCCCCCAATAAGTCCTCGAAGGCGACAGCGCCTTCAGCGCTTAGTCCTGCCAACAGCGCCCGGGGTTCTGCTTCCGGGAAGCGTACGGCCATTTCCGTGAGGGTCTTCAGTTCGAGGAGGGCCCCCGCGTCTCCTCCGAGCTAGGCCTGGAGGGCATATTCCTTCATTGGAATTCCTGTGGACTCCGGGCCCAATGGGAGGAGCTGCGGAGGCTCGTCTCGTCCTGTTCCCCGTTAGCTTTTTTTTTAGGAGACCATGCTAGGCGCGTGCCCCCTGCCCGCCCTCCCGGGGTATAAGGGTCTTGCGACCCCACCACCGCGGGATGGCCGGGCTGGGGGATGCGCAGTTTACACCCGGCATGATGTCTCCGTTCTTCCTTTCTCTTTAGATACCTCCTTTCAGGCAGTGGCTGTGCAGCTGCACCTGGATAGGAGGTATACTATCATTTCTGCGTACATTCCACCGTCAGCTGACTTCGACGCGGGGGACTTCCGCCGCGTCGTGGCACGGTTGCCGAGGCCCTATCTCTTGCTTGGAGATCTGAACGGCAGGCATCCTCTCTGGTGAGATTACTCCATAAATCCCAGGGGACAAGTCCTTGCCGATCTGATCGAAGAGCTTGAGATAGGTGTCCTAAACGTGGATGAGTTTACGCATCACTGTCCGAGAACAACTGCTTCATTTTCTTGCCTTGATCTATCTTTGTGCTCTTCGGATGCACAGCCTGATTTTGATTGGGGGGTGGTTGATGACCTCCATGGTAGTGATCACTTTCCCATTCAAATATCATTTTCAGGGCAACTGCCGCCTGAGAGCCCACCTGGTTGGTGCTTGGCGCGGGCGCGGTGGCCTGCATTTCAGGAATTCTCTATCTCAGTCGAGGAGTTTAGGTCGGTAGATGAGGCCGTTGAGTTCTTCTCCGGCAACCCCATCGCCGTGGGCCTGACTACTATTCCTAGAACGTCTGGCCGTTTTGCACTCAACCACTGCCATGGTGGTCGGCCTGAGTGTGAGACAGCCCTCAAACAGAGCGTTATGTCTCCATGCCCTATAAGCGCCGCCCGAACGATTTCACTGTCGCTGAATTTCGTCGGGCTAGGGCTAGGTTCCGGTATATTTCGAAGTACGCCCGCCGCTCTTCTTGGCGGGCATACGTGTCTTCACTTAACGGGAAGACCCCTTTAGCAGAGGTGTGGAAGCGAGTCAAAAGGATTCGGGGCAAGTTCTCGCAGGACCCGTTCCGTTCTCCAGGAGAATGGGACCGCAATCTCGGACCACGTGTCCGTGGCGGAATCCTTAGCGACCGCTTTTTCCGCATTCTCTAGCCGGGATGCTGCTCCGCCAGCACTCAATGCACGTCGTGATGTCGCGGAAGGCCGCCGGCTGGACTTTACCTCCAGAGGCGGAGAACCCTCCAACGACAAGTTTACTGTGAATGAGTTACACTCCGCTCTCGCTTCGTGCGCGAACACCGCATATGGTCGGGACGATGTCCCGTACGCCATGCTTCGACACCTGGGTGAGCGAGGCATGGCCTTTCTGTTAGATTTGTTCAACAGGATCTGGGTGGAGGGTCTTCTTCCAGATTCCTGGCGAATCGCTACTGTGCTTTCCTTTCGCAAACCGGGGAGAGATCACTCTACTCCGACCGGTTTCCGCCCAATCTCTCTAACCTCTTGCGTGTGCAAGTTGATGGAGAAATTGGTAAATGGTAGATTAGCCTTTTACCTGGACAGCGGAGGCCATCTGTCTTCTGCACAGTGCGGCTTCCGCAAGTTCCACTCCACGTCGGATGCTCTGCTCCGACTGGAAAATGTCGTCTGCGAGGCTTTCCTTCGTAGACAGCACTGCGCCACGGTGTTTTTCGATCTGGAGAAGGCCTATGATACCGCATGGCGATACAGTATCATGGAGACTCTCCACACGATGTGGGCGAGGGGACGCCTCCCAATGTTTATATCTGAATTTTTGCGAGATCGTCGATTCCGCGTACGGGTTGGGGGAGCCCTCTCTGTCCCAAAGGAGCAGGAAGAGGGTGTCCCGCAGGTAAGTGTCCTTAGTGTCGCACTCTTTGCCCTGAGCATCAACGGCATCACCTCGGTGCTGCCGGAAGATGTTCTCGCTACGCTCTACGTGGACGTCCTTTCGATCTCTTTTGGCGCGGCCCAGATGCCAACTCTGGAGCGTCGACTCCAACAGGCATTGAACCGCGTCTCTCGCTATGCCGAAGCGCACATGTTTCGGTTTTCTTTGACTAAGACTAAGGTGGTGCACTTCTACCACCATCCACGGCTTCACCCCGACCCAGATTTGTTTCTTAATGGGGTGCGCCTGGATGTGGTTGAGTCGCACCGTTTCCTTGGTCTTGTATTCGACCGACGCCTCACCTGGGAGGCTCATATTCGCAGCCTTATGGTCTCTTGTACCCGCGCCATGGACATTCTCCGTTCCGTGACGTTCAGCGCTTGGGGCGCTGATAGGACTACTGCCCTACTTTTTTATCGATCCTTTGTTCGTTCGAAGCTCGACTACGGATGCGAGTTTTATGCATCCGCAGCCGAGCGTTTATTGCGGAAGGTGGATTCGATCGACCACACCGGCCTTCGCCTTGCGACCGGTGCCTTCCGCACTTTCCCCATTGAGAGCCTGTTGGAGCACACCTCGTGTCACGCTGGAACCGTGCCATTGTATACGGATTTCTCCAAGTTCCAACCGGGGGTCGGCTTCCACGCCGTATCCTCTCTGTTCGAAGTCAGCGGGGCTCTACCAGGCGCTTGCCTCTGTCTTCACGGCCGAGCTCGTGACAATACACCACTCGGTACGGGAGATTACGCGACGTGCCCGGTTTGGAGACCGGATTGTGATCTATAGCGACTCACAAAGCGCCCTGAGTGCTCTCGGGGCATTGGAATCTCCGCATCCCCTGGTTCGCGATATCCGTGACGCCACTGTTTTGGCGAGCCGGGCGGATGTCGAGATTATCTTCTGCTGGGTTCCTGGGCATGTAGGAATTGCGGGGAATGAGGGCGCCAAAGAGTCCGCGAGGACTCTGCGACCGACCAGCGTTTCGCTCTTCCTCACACCGACTACATGGCAGGAATACGAGCAGCTCTTCGGACTGCTTGGCAAAGAAGATGGGAGACGGTCGAAGGGAACTTAAAGTTGCGTGCCATTGCGCCGCGACTGTTCCCATGGACCTGTCCCCCAATGCCGCGACGGCTTCAGGTCGCTTTCTGTCGTCTCCAAATCGGCTACACTCGTGTGACGCATCCTCATTTGATGGAGCGCTCCCCTGCGCCCTACTGTTAAGACTGCGTTGTCCCCCAGACTGTTCGGCACTTTCTCGTTGAATGTCTCAGTCTGGCCGATCTCAGCGCACGTTGCCCGTTCCGTACGAGCGGAGTTGCTACCGCTTTGGTTTTTTAGCCTTTGAACTTTTTTATTGTTATTTACATAATTTTTTTGTTAATATAGCCTATTCCTAGGGCGACCTGTGCCCTAGTAGGCACTCGCCAGATAGGCTCCTAAAATAATAATAAAAAGAAAATGTAGGCTCCGCTAACGTTGCCACAATTAAGTGGGCCTGTGTATTCTGTGTTTGTCCTGAGGGGGCCAGGTTAGAGTGGAGTGAAGCTGTTGCATGCTGTAGGAATTTTATAGTTCTCCACTGAACTGTCAATCCATGCAACAGCTAGGAAATGGAGATTGGATTGCTGCTTACCCTCCAGGATTGCATCCCAACTTGGGTTGTCTCAGACCAGGATTGCATCCAACTGGGATGGTCCCAGACTAGGATTGTATCCAACTGGGATGGTCCATTGATCCACTTTGGAATGATGACTCCCCACTCCACAGGGGGTGGCTAGACTATTTAAGTGATCGTTTCAGAATTAATACAAGGTTGACCTCCTCCTCTTCAGGTTTTTGAGAAACATCCAACGAAAGTCTGTAAGCTTTGCTGATGGCGTTGCCCCTGGGGATGGCACCTCTCCCTCTGGGGGCGAGGAGATCCACTCCCCCCCACCCCCGGAGGCCAAAACTGAGAAAAAAGAGAAGAAAAAACTGCGCAAGAAAAAGAAAGTTAAAGTTAAAATTATCAAACAGGTAGGTAGATGTTCTCTTGTTTTGGGGAGTCATTTTTGGAAGCAGTGAATGTGTGGTTGGTTGCATCGGTCCAACTTTTATTGAGTTTTCACGAATACTTGTTTTCTTAGTACATGAAGTTTATAATGCATTTTTCCTGTCCTTAATTGCCACTCTCTTAGTTACCATGGCTATGTATAGGGATGCGCTGGAAATCCAGTAGCTATCCTGTTATCAAGCTATTTTTTTACCCTCCAATATCAGGCTATTCAGATAAATAGTCGAATATTGCTAAAAATTCCTGAATTAAAACATTGCCAAGCTGGAGTGTGCGCATTTGCTGTTACTATGGATTATAATATAAAGTTGAATGAACCATTGAACATTACCAGAGCTGTAGAATACTTTAAATTATTCGGGCATTATAACTTTACTTGCTGGCCCTGCTACCTTTCCTTAGAGGTGGGCAGGCCCTAGTTAGGCCAACACGCTTCATGGGTGGTTCCACAGGTTCCTAAGAGAGATGTTGTGTGTGTGAGGTTTGGGAAGTCTATGAGTAGGTGATTGATGTCTGGGCTTTGGTTGTGTAGGATGATTCTGGGTTTAGTCGCCTTTTATGACGTGCCAAAGAGAGGGTATGGGTATTCTTCCAGCAGTCGCCAGATAGGCTCTTAATATAAACAAAAAGCTCAATGGTGGAATGATGTCAAGGGCAGAAATGAGGTGTAGTGTCTTTGTAGTTTAGTGTCTAGGAAGGCTTGTCAACTTCGTCTTTGTTGTGTTTGAATCGGTGCCTGAATGGTCCATTTTTTAGGAAGTCTTGTCAACGTCGTCTTTGTTGTGGTTGAATCGGTGCTTGAATGGTCCGTTTTTTAGGAAGGCTTGTCAACGTCGTCTTTGTTGTGGTTGAATCGATGCTTGAATGGTCCGTTTTTTTAGGAAGGCTTGTCAACGTCGTCTTTGTTGTGGTTGAATCTATGCTTGAATGGTCCATTTTTTAGGAAGTCTTGTCAACGTCGTCTTTGTTGTGGTTGAATCGGTGCTTGAATGGTCCGTTTTTTAGGAAGGCTTGTCAACGTCGTCTTTGTTGTGGTTGAATCGATGCTTGAATGGTCCGTTTTTTTAGGAAGGCTTGTCAACGTCGTCTTTGTTGTGGTTGAATCGGTGCCTGAATGGTCCATTTTTTAGGAAGTCTTGTCAACGTCGTCTTTGTTGTGGTTGAATCGGTGCTTGAATGGTCCGTTTTTTAGGAAGGCTTGTCAACGTCGTCTTTGTTGTGGTTGAATCGGTGCCTGAATGGTCCATTTTTTAGGAAGTCTTGTCAACGTCGTCTTTGTTGTGGTTGAATCGGTGCTTGAATGGTCCGTTTTTTAGGAAGGCTTGTCAACGTCGTCTTTGTTGTGGTTGAATCGATGCTTGAATGGTCCATTTTTTAGGAAGTCTTGTCAACGTCGTCTTTGTTGTGGTTGAATCGGTGCTTGAATGGTCCGTTTTTTAGGAAGGCTTGTCAACGTCGTCTTTGTTGTGGTTGAATCGGTGCCTGAATGGTCCATTTTTTAGGAAGTCTTGTCAACGTCGTCTTTGTTGTGGTTGAATCGGTGCTTGAATGGTCCGTTTTTTAGGAAGGCTTGTCAACGTCGTCTTTGTTGTGGTTGAATCGGTGCTTGAATGGTCCGTTTTTTTAGGAAGGCTTGTCAACGTCGTCTTTGTTGTGGTTGAATCGGTGCTTGAATGGTCCGTTTTTTAGGAAGGCTTGTCAACGTCGTCTTTGTTGTGGTTGAATCGGTGCTTGAATGGTCCGTTTTTTAGGAAGGCTTGTCAACGTCGTCTTTGTTGTGGTTGAATCGGTGCTTGAATGGTCCGTTTATTAGGTAGGTTGCCTTTGGAGTTGTGAGTTGTCTGATTTATGGGCTTTACACGGTGTGGGTGCTCAGCACCCACACCAAGTGACCCCAATAGACCTTAACAGCCCTAAAAAGAAGTGTATCATTTGGCCATTTTAACCTTCACTTTTGCCGTTGGGGCATGGGATCGTTTTCACTTTTGCCATCGCAGTACACTGGATCGGTTTCACCCACCCTTGGGGGCACAGCATATTTTACAATAGTAAGGTAAACTGCACTGTATGCAGTGATAGTTCTTTTTAGGGGTGTTAGGTTGGTCTATTGGGTACAACCCCTTGGTTGGCGTAGATGAAGAGCTTCTCCCCCAGGTTTGCCCGATGCAATGTGGGGGTGGGACTCATTGTTATTATTAACCGCATACCATGACTATCTTATGGGGGGTGTAGTTTAGGTTTTCCCTATGATGTGTTGGCAGTGTGTGTGTAGGTCTTGTTTATCTCTATCAGGTGACTCAGAAGTTTTGGTGCTTTTTTTCTGTTTGGTGAAATGATCCTAGTCAGTCCGGTTTGAGTTAGTGTAAGTGTGTAGTAGTAGTGGTGGTTCGCCGATCTGCCTTTATCTAAGCGGTTCCCATGGATAAAGTGTAAGTGTGTAGGGTTGGTGTCTGTATTGGCTTTTCGAGGGCCATTTGCACGATGATTGGGAGCTGGTTGGAGGATAGTGCTGTGTGAGGTTTCCGTATTGTTTTGGTAGTTGAGTCCTGCGAGTGTGTTAGAGGGATATGCATTGGACTGTCTGGCTCCTGGTGGTAGCAAGTGCATATGTCTCGGTTAGGCCGGTGTTGTGCTTATAGTCTTGAGCTTTCGATGGTGACTGCATTGAAGCCTTGCCAGGGTGACTTAAGTATGACGTGCGTATTTCTTCTGAGGGCAATCTCTACTCGGCCCAGAAATTGTATGGATCGTTGTATGTGCGTGGGTTTTGTAGTGGCTTTAAGTGTTCATAATTTACAGGGTTTGTGTTATGGCAGCCAGCGATCGCCAACGGCTCCCTGTACCTATTATTTAATTCTCTCTTGTTTTTTCAGTATACGCCGGGAAATACTCGAATGGATTCCCCTCCGCCCCCTCCGGATAATCTAGCCACCTCCGAGACTCTGAAGTTGTACCCTGGGTGTACCTATTACACTTGCACTGCCCCTGGCACATTTGTGATTTACACCCAGCAACCAATGAAGACCAACGGGGCGAATGTTGACCTGGGTAATTACCTTACTTAGCGTCGGTCGTTTTATGATCACCCGAAAGGTAATCGCTCCTTGTACCCTGTGTGCATCGTGGTGGCCGCACTTCGTATTGGTTGGACGACGCTTTGAAGTTACTGTAGTGTGGAGATGAGGTGGAAATCTTCGTGGTTAATTGTTACCTTTATGCATGACCGATCAGTTCACTTAGAAGCCCGGCAGTTAAAATTGCAGGCAACTAGAGGTTACTTGGTACTATTCTTGTATTGGTTTAAGCTCCTCGGGTGTGGTATGTTTGACAGATTGATGGTAAAGAGTTTGAGGTGGAATATGCCGCTGTCTCCCGATGGGATTCGGCTAATGTATCGCAATTCTGGGATTCTTTTATAAAGGAATGTTGTCAATCCATGTAGGAAACAATGGGTTCAGCCGCTTACGACGTGCGTGGTATTATTACTATACCGAAAGAAGGAGAGTCGCGTGCAGCTGTCACAGATTAATTGTCCATGTCCAATTGTCCCTCCCATAGCGATGGGGCGCATCCTGCTCAGCAGGGCCCCCTCGCACCACATACGCAAATTCACCCACCTGCCCCTCATTCAGCCCTTTCTCTCTCATACATTCATATAATCAACCAACCTTTTTACTCAGTCTTTCAAGTTCCAACTCTTCTCACACACTTCTATTCCCATTCATTCTTTTGACATGGCCCTATCACCTCTGAACACTTTTAGTCGCGCCCTTCACACCATAAACATCTTTTACCCAATTCTTCCTCGCTCTCCCTCTCCTTCCACACACCAAGTATCCCTCTCAAGTCGTTCATTTCCACAGGGCTACCCGCGCCTTCCATAAGTCTCGCTTCCATAGACCCATAGCACCAGTATACTCTCGTGTAACTTCGTATTACATTACAGACACTGTCCTGGCGCAGCCAGCGACTGCTAGCGACCTCATGGCATTCGTGGCTTATTTATTTCAGAGATGCGGAATTATTCTCATTAACACAACTCGCTCGCTCCACACCAAGTGCCAGCCTTCACATCAGCCTCCCTCCAAAAATATCTCCTTCCATGTGAGCTGCAACATCCACTGACATGAGGCAACCAACAAGAATTCCAACCATACACGATCTTTACGACTCACTCGCACTTTCATCGCCCCCAGAAACTTGCCTACCATTTGAAACCTTATGGTAGCAATCTGTACCATTGGAATGCATCCTGGATACTTAGAACTTCGTACTTGTTCAAACATGGCACCACATACTCTTATCACCCCCCCCCCTCTTTTTCCCCCTTGTCTTTTCTGCATTTGCTTTTAGGCCCCCCCCAAAATAGTAGTATTAAAGGTAGGGGGTAAAAAAAAAAAGATTGCTACATATTTTTTGAAGGTAGTTAAGTAATGCGTGTCCCTGGTCTGCTGTTTTGTAGGGGGTGTTGTGATGCAAATTGAAATTCAGGTGGCGGTAGTAACGGCTATTTGCTCGCTCCTTTACGGTTTTAAGTACCCCGCATGTGTGGTAGGGTAGTTATTGTGGTCATATTTGTACCGATTTCTTTCCTCTTCTCAACATTTTTTTTTCAGTGAATTACTCCACTGTTAATTAAATAACGTGGAATGGCAGCCATACCGGCCCATGCAGGGTGGTGGGTCAGGTTTAGCAGGGGACAGCAACGTCGCAGCTTACATCTGGAAGATTGTGTGCCCCTCTAGCCCCATTATACGCAGGTGTATCTGAAGCTAGATATATCTTCCACCCATTTGCACATCCTCTAAACCACTTTATGGACAGATCTTTCCTTACAAGGCTGCGGGAGAACCTCTCGTTGGTTTTCGCTTTAAATTACAGCTTCAAGACTATAACATCTACTGTTTCCCCGCTAGGGGGAGGGTCGGCACTAAAACTACGTGCCCCTCCCATATGCTCCAAGCCAAAGTCCCTTCATAGCGATGGAGTGTTGTGCTGTAACACATCTACGGGGTTCATCCCTGGGCTGAAGGGACCTAGTATGCCACCTCGCAACCCCCTTCCATGCACATCTATCGTACACAATATGATCCACTTCCTCTGTTCAACTTTCTCTCACACACATTCACATAATTACCCCACCTTTTTACTCGGGTCTTCCAACCCTTCCTACACCCAAACACTTCATAGATTCTCTTCACAAGTATATTTAGATCCATTCTTGTTCTCTCTCCTTACCACCTCAACACTTTTCGTCACCCTAAACATCTTTTACTCAGTCGAGCTGCTCTCGCTCGCCTACTGGATATGGCGTTGGTCTTCTAACGTCAAGGTGTCGGGGTTTTCAATGCCAAATGAGAACCTGCGCAAACTTCATCGCATGTAGAGGTCTGGTCACCCATTGGTGACGCTGTGTTTAGCCCCCGCTGGGTTAGGTAAATCTTGACATCATAGACAAAGCTAATCTCCGCACCGCTCTCTTTTCTCTCCCGTCTTCGAAGCACAATGCATTCTTTTCTGATCCAAGGAATCCTACATTTGGTTATTTATATCCACATACCTCTGAAGCAGAACAGTCTTCAACGTGTGTGTGTGGGGAGGTGGTCTTACCTGGTTGGGGTATAGCACACAAAATACTTCCTAATGCCCCCCTCCCTCCCGAAGGACTGGCGCTACACCATTTTTCATGCATGTTCCATAATCCGATGGGGCGGGGTCGTCTTAAGGACGAAGCCCCACATTGGGCTACCCTGTGTAGACCGCTACACTTGGTACCTGGAGAAACGGCATGTCCTCCCGAGTTCCCGTCGTTAAGCACCCTCTGACTCGCGCTCCTGGCTCCATTGCTCGCACCTGTGCACCCTTCCTGCCCCACTGGTTATATCTTCAGCTATTGCCAATCTTATCTACACTCGCCACCTTTGCATTTCAGATCTCTCCTTACTCACTTCTGAGGGGCAGGGGCAGGGGGGTACCTTTGTGTAGACTTAAACATCTGGTAGCTGGAGTTTGGGCACGTTGTCGGATAGGGAAAACTTGACGCCCTGGGGGCAAACTGGTGCTTTTCCTTCATGCACCCACCCACTTTTTATCTTAGAGTATCCCCGTTTGACTCTTTCTACATAGGACTAAGACCCCGCAAGGGGTCCCCCCTGTGTTGCGCGTCCTCCCGTCTCGAGCCAGTGACGAGGTCTGATAATAGGGGACCCACTTCCTACTGGACCTTCCTATCTATATTACATATTTTTGTCCACACTTTTTTATTTAAAGGGGGGGGGGTGTTGGCTCTGCTCACTTTAGCCTTCTTAATATAACCTCTCACAGAGCTCATGCTAGCCGAGTGGATACGGTGTTGCTCTTCCAACGTCGCGGTACCGGTTTCGATCCCGAATCCCGGCATGACCGGACACAAACGTCAGCGCACGGATAGATCTGGCTACCGATTGGTGGACTCGCTATGCTCACCCCGTTTTCGGGTGGGTAGATCTTACACTTCACACCTCACACATAGCCAATCACAACACTGCTTTCTTTCTTCTCCCGCCTTCACAGCACAACACACACTCTGTTCCAAGGAATCCTGCCGATGGATATCTATATCCATGTACCTCTGACGCGGAACAGGTCCCTCATTCCCGAAGTCTTCCAACTGAAAGCTGTTTGGTGTCAAAACATAACACTTCCTGGCACCTCTCCCCAAAAGAGGACCGGCTCCTGGGGCCCTCGGGCCGACCAGCGATTGTCAAACTGACCTTATATCCTCCCAGTATCATGGAAAGATTGTTGTTGACTGACTAACTAACTAACCTCTCACAAGAGTTTGGCGGGAGTTATTAACAACCATATCAACCTAACTGAGTAGCAGGAGATCCCGCAAGGTCGATGCCTGCTGCGAGGGCCGGAAGCTTGCTAGCCAAGGAAGGCATTAGGTGCGGAGTTGTCGATTCTCTTCAACTTAATCCTAGTGACAAGAGGGAATTTTCGTAGGGCGCTCATGGGCTAAAGGTTGCCGGGCACAGCGAGGTCATTCGAGGCACCACATACACGTGGTTGTGCTCCTTCAAAGTACTCGGGGCGGATTCGTGGAAGGAGGCCGGCCTTCTCCCCTTTATTTAACTAGTTCGGATTTTTTTTTTTTTTTTTTTTAAGTAGGTCGCACGTTCCTGAGCCGGGGGAGGCGGACCTCGCCCCAACGCCGGAGCTTGCTTCCTGCTCTTTTCCTTTTTTTTATATTTTTAGCGTTTTTTTTGGGGGGGGGTAATCTTATTTTAAAGTATCCTAGTACTATGCAGTTTTTAATACGGCGACTAATGCCCAAGTAGGCAGTCGCCAGGTGAGCTCTTAAAATTTAAAAAAAAATTGTGCTCCTTCAACCATCCACATGCGGGAGATTAGTGGTTTCTACTTTATTTTTGAAGCTGCCCAAGGCTTCCCCGCCCCTTCCCTGTGCTTTGTCAGGGGCCCTTCCAACTATCTTGTAGCGGAGGGTTCCCCCCCTCTCTTGTCTACTGGTGAAAGAGTTTACCCCCTTCTTTAGTAGTTGTGAGACTAATTCCCAGTGGCTGTCCCCCTTTCACTTTTTCCCCGGGGTCAGCCAAGACGAAGAAAGGTTTGAGGAGACCACCATAATTAGGCCCGGTCCCGATGGGACTACCTCGATAGGGCGCGGGCCTCACCCCCCACCTCCCATTTAGAATCGCCCATAGTAACCTTGCCGAGGTCCGGTCACCTCGCGCCCTCTTCTTAATGGAGGTCGGCAGGCCTTTTGAGTTGCACCTAGGGAGGGATGGCCTAATGAAGGCCCCCTCCTTAGGCGGAAATGAACCAGGAGTTGTCCCCGTCCTATGTGGCAGGGCGAACGATGAGTTGGATGGAGAGAGCCCTGACCAAGACCTTTCCTAGGCGGCACGGCCCCCTAGGGACTAAATAGGAGAGAAATGACCACTACCGTCAGATGAAACCGTCAAAAGACTAATCCTCCTCTCCCACGGAGAAGGATCAGGATGAGGCTGACCTGTCCATCCTTGCCCCCCCCCCCTCCCTCCCCTTTCCACACAGGAATGGTATCCAGTAGCTGTAAGAGCTGCAGGTCCTCCCAGTCTTGAGTAAATTAGGGAACCCCTGTCACTGGATTGAATTGAACTCTCTGATGGGACTTGGGTAAGTTGTTAATGCACTTCCACTGCGCTCTTTTTTTTTTTTTGGTACTAAACTTCTCTCTCCCTACACTTGGTATGAAGAGGAGCTGTTCTCTCCTGGAGCGAGTGCAAATTAGGAAAGTCGCATCGCCCTGTTGAATTAAACTCGGCGCTCTTTTTGGCACCACTACCCCGCAACATTTTGCTAGGTTTAAGGACCTGAGCAGCTACCTCGTGCCGTATCAGAAGAGAGACTTTAGAACCTCACGAAACGATTCCAGGTTGGAAGAAACCAGGACTTGAGGGGTTCTGGCCGTTGGACGAGGTTAATGGGAAGATCGGTTTTGTCCTAATAACACGTTCCTGCGCATAATTGGTTGCCCCTCCCCATCCTCCCTCCACTTCGGCCGTTCTCGGGTGCATAAGGCTGAATTGCTGTAGAGCAAGAGTGGTTAATCGTTTTCCAAGTGGAAATTACACAATGCAAGTCCTGGTGGAAGCGAAGCTGAAATTAAACCTTCACTTCCCAGCTTGCAGGGTTGGCAAATCATAGTCTAAAAAGGTTTTTAGAAGGCGACCCCATACCTTATCTTAGAATGGGTTTCCACAGGGTACAAGTAGAATGGTTGTAACAAGCACGAAACAAGGATTTATTACAGGGACACCAATCTTTACCTTGGTTTTAACCAGTTTTCTTTTGGCAGGTATTGGAAATTCTGTCACCATACCCCCCGGTATGTTGATTCACTCCTCAGCCCTCTCGACAGGGCTGCTACCAGGCGGGACCATGCTAGACCGAGGATCCAGCATTCCTCCCTCCCTGCCCCATACGTTTCCCCAATACCCATTTTTCAACTTTTCCGATGGATCAACGAGCGACTCCGGCGCTCCAGTGGCACCCCTCTTGCAATCTCCTCTCGCTTAGGATCCAAGGTGGCGTGCGTTGTGCCTTAGCACCAGGCTCGAATCCCCTTAAGGATGTCAATGAATCCATCCAGCAAAGGATTATTTAGAAGCAGTTTCATTTTATTATTCTTTTCCTATTATAAATTTATTTTAATTGTTTTTGGATGGAAAACTGCCACCCCAAAATGGCATAACAATCCTTATTCAAAACAATTTTTTTTTTTGCATGATTTAGGACAGGTTTGGCTTTGCTTTCAATAAGGGCATTTGAGTGTGTGTACATATGTTTGGATTGTTTAAATTGCTGTAGAAGGATACTAGTAGCCTTTAAGTTAACTATACTTGTTCCTTATTAAGTTCAAGGATACTAGTAACCTTTAAATTAATTGTACTTGTTCATAATTAAGTTTACTCCATATCGTTGGCATCATTTCAACCCAACCTGTTTTCCAGCAAGCTTTCCCAGGCGGGAATATTAAATATTCTTGATTTTAACCAGGGTTAGAAAAATGTTAATTTTTTTTACCATTCGTGGGGCGGATTTATGGTAAATTTATCACACATTCTCACTTTTCTTAAAAATGTACAAAAGGTAATACATGTCGCACGCCAGCATCTGGGAGCTGTGCCTGACATGGAAGGGTTTAGTGCCTCCCTGATGGCACTAGTAATTATGTACAGCGGGACTAAAATAGGAAATCGCTATTAGACCTTTAAAGTTTGCAGAAATTTTAGTTTGTCTCTCAAAGCCAAGTGAAGGTTGGTTAGGCTGAAGAGGAAGCTTTGACGGATGTTCTCGCAGACCATTTTCGGATCCAGGGTAGGGATTATGAGGTTAAGGTCGGAGTAATCGGACTCTTGTAGAGATGGAGTGTGGGTGCACTCGTTTCTGAGAGAAGAGACTTTATCGTTTAAGGCGGCTTCGAATTTATCCAGTTTGGAGACTACTGACGTTACGTGGTTGTTGTGGTGGATCACAATTTCAGGCTGCAATCAGATAAAGATAGTTATTTGTATTTATGAATTTGAAAGTTAGCGGGTGTGAATAAAACATTAAAAAAATACTAAGGCCCGGAATTGATTCTTAATACGACGCACACCTGACGTAAGTGTCGTGAATGCAATGATGCACAGTCTAACAATAAAGGAAGACAGGTATCTACGTGTGGAAAAGGAAGCTAACCTTAAGGGGAATTGGGGAGCACCAATGATACGACTCCAACTATAGGGTTGCTTTGCACACCTCGGCAGCGGCGGAGTTGAACATTGGTTCGAAACCACGGCTCTGCGTTATCTAAGCACGACCACCCGAGTGGACATTTGTTAAAGGGATTTACAAGGGAGGTTACTTTTACAGTTGAGGAAAGCGAAACTGCTTTAACTAACGTAGACATTTTCATGCAGGGATGAATTGTGTTCAAGAACAATCACACGCAGGGGCAATGGGAGTTTGGGTATGAATAACGGTTATGGATCACCGCCCCCAAAAGCAAGAAAACTCATCTCTACAAAGATGCGAACATAAGCACTACCAGCCTCCGACTTCAGGGGCTGGGATTACTTACAAGCATCAAATTTCCTTTCTTCTTGTTCTTCTTGGCGACCTGCGCCTTGAGGGGGGCCACCAAACTACTGCAGCACTCTACGAAAATCGTCACTAAAGCCACCGTCTGTCCAGCATCGATGGAATGGGAAAAGATGTAACGGAATTAGAAAAATAAATAAGAATCAATGAAGGGCTGGGCCTAAAGCTAGAAAAGAATACGGCGATGGATTGCGCTGTGTGCTTTGAACAAGGGTGTTCTAAGAATATAAGGTGTGTCGCGGATGAGGCAGATTGCAACCAAGATGTTTTAAATGGTGTGGAAGAAAGATCGAGAATGAGTGTGTAAATGGACAATTTGAGCGAAGTGTATGTAAGGGGTGGAAATGACACGTGAATGGATAGTGTAAATATTGTGTGAGCGAGTTTGTAACAATGCTAATGAGCTAAGGTTGAGTAGAAAGAATGAGAATAAACAAGCGTTAAAAGCGAGGCTGTGAATGTGTTTGAGAAGGTGGGTGGCAGAGTTGAGAGTGCATACTCAATATTTAATTTAAAAGTACTGCGCGACAGTTTTCCAATATTACCAAACGGATAACGGGTTGGCAGTAATTACAAACATTACTTAATAAAAGCATGCCAAGGGAATAAAGAGAGGACGCCATATTCACCCGAAACAAAAATCATAAAAAGGCGCATTAACAGTGCTAATCCAAACTGAGCTCAACTTTAATTGGGGGTGGTACACAAACAAACAGTTGTCGAGGGGGGGGGGGTGAGAATGGGTCAGGCTCACTACTGGCATGGGAACAGATAGGCGGAGTCTTGCAAGTGCGAGACAGTCGACCTTTAGATGGGCGGTGGGTCAGTTTGGTATGGCAAATTGGTAAGCGACGAAGAGGCACCTCAGAGGAGAGTCTTCGGGGAGCTCAAGAGCCAGAAACGAATCGACTACTTGATAGCCCATAACTTAAAAGCAACGCAACCATTCTACCCCTTCCCCCATACATATTCTTCGAAGATGCCATCTCAAACACGACTGCTGCAAACTATAAGTGGCAGCACACAACTCTCGATATAGAGGCTTTTAGAGGAGGAATACGGAGAGCACCAGTAGAGAGTCGGACGCCCAAGTTACGGTTCTTTGTTTTTTGTTTAAAGAACATTTAACGCCCCTTTTCACCCTTTGCTGGGTTTAAACAGGTGTAAAAACAAACAGTAACCGACCCCGCCTTCTTGGCTATGAAAAGGTAGGTGATACACAAAATGCTACCTTGCGGTACACCATGTTGGAGTAGGGTTCTTCAATGCGTAGTTTTGAAATTACGTAAAGATAAGCAAAAATGTAAGTAGGTAAAACAAAACCAAACTTTGTTTTCTCCAACCATGCTATTGCTGCAAAATGCAACACGGCCAGGAGATATAATAGGACTTCTCAACGTCAAAATAAGATATGGTCTCTTTGCAAAGACCTCAAAATGATGTCTCGAGACGTACAAGGAGATCAATTTGACTAGTTTGGTGAGGCAGCTCGTGTCAGGATTCAAACATACTCGGCTAAATTTAAAAAAAAGAAGATAAACACTCCTATTTAGGCTAAGAAATCGGGTATAATTCTTTTACCGAGACAGCCTTATAAAGATCTAATAAAAACAATAATATACGTGAATTATGCCATAAAATTTTCACAAGGGTTTCGTCAAGACCGGGTGATGGAGATCGAGAAAGGGCACCGCGAATTGCAGAGATCGTAAATAAAATATAAAGCTGTATGGTGGCGAAATTCAGGGTGGGAGACTTGCGCATTCATTAAGTGCTAAAAACTCGTAGAGATACGAGGCAATACTGGTAACACCGTGGAAGTGATCAGCAAAAGTGAAGCCATCATTACATGGTTATAGAAAATCCCGGGACAACATGGCCGCTATACGTCCACCGGATTTTGCAAGCGGAGTCGAGGAAAATATCGAGGATACATAAGTATGCCATGGGGCTCGACGGGCGTGTCAGTGTCCTATGGACCGACCGCTCCTTATTGCCGTCAATTCGAGTGCACGGTATACAATTCCTGCGCTCTCTTGAATAGGTGAACTTATTATAGGCGTGTACAGCAATCACGCCAGAGCACAGACGAATCTTTTCCACGACTAGACGCACTGCATCTAAGGAGTATTTTAAGGCAGAAAGAGAAGGGAGAGGTTGGGCGTAAAATGCGCATCCACTTGTCCAGCATTCATCACGTGGCGGCTGGGTTGCAAAGCCTTTTACAACGGGGAGGGTGAGTAGAAGGCACTCACCCAAAACGGTGCCCTGAAGAAAAATAGCTAAAGGGGAGCGAGAAGAGAGAAGCCTCCGCAGCTGCTCCTTCTATATAGCATGGAACACACGGCAATTCCACTGTAGGAAAATGCCATGGAGGAGAGGATGTGGAAGCCCTCCTTGACGTGAAGACTCTCACGATAGTGACTCCAGCTTTCCTGAGAGAGAACCATCGGGGCTGTTAGCCGTAGAAAACAGCTAGTACCATCGAGGGCTTACAGAAGGATGATTAGCTCGGCTTACATGCCTTTCTGTCTTCCTGCTTCGAAACCTTTTGCGGGGCTTAGTGGTGGGGGTGTCCTTTTTTTTGAAGAGCCCCAAAGCACCCAGTCCAGCCTCGTACAAGAGCGAGAGACCCTACCCTCCTTTCGGGGGGGGGGGGCAGACTTAGATGTCTCAGAGATGGCCTCACCACCACCTTGTGGGGATTCTCACGTGAATCAAACAATTCGGTGGAAGCGCGTACCTGATTCACTTGGGTCTACAATTTGGGGGGGGGGGGGGTAGCTAGGGAGGGGCGCGAGCTCGAACTAGGCACGGCAGCTACCGTGCTCGTAGACCTGCAGGGGCAAGGAACAGAAGTCGCTTTCTTAATCTGAGAAGCGGAGGAAGTCCCGGGTTTCGTAGGGCACGGCAGCACCAATACTTGGCTTCTCGCAAAGAAATTCGTCCACATCTGAAAGGCCAGGACCTTTCTTAAACAAGTCTGAGTCCGCCTCGCCGCAATTCACGCACTTGGACTTAGACCATACAGCTTTATCGTGTAAGACCTTGGAGCAGTTAGCGCAGATTTCGGGTTGACTCGTCTGAAAGCTCGATTCCTATGGCCGAAATGTTAGCAGTAGTAACACCGTAGGAATGGCATGAATGCTTTGGGGTAGCTATACCAGCCTGTCACGATCGAACGTAACGAATAGTGTCAAGGGGCATCTCGAAGCCCCTCCCTATTTCCTGGTCACACACTCGACCTTGAGCGGTCTGTGGCAGAGCAGCTCTTTCGTAATACATTCAAAGTAGTCCAAGAGTTCCCTCACATAGAATACTTACTCCTTTCATTAAATTCATGGTAGTGTGTGGTGTCACCTGTACAGGCAACCGAGTGTGTAAAGAACATTCACAATAACTACTTGGGCAAAGGCCCCCTTCACCAGAAGGGTCCACTCCGAGAAACGGGCAACCTTCGGGTTCCTTATCCAGAACTCTAGCTAATTAATGCCTGACGCCAATTAAGAATCGCTCGAATCCGGCAGGATCAAAGACACTGGGTAATCTCTTAATAAGAGATCCCGATATCGCCGAGACTCCACTCACCCTGTAGCTCTGATTTTTGGCATAAGCTCTCCTCCGTCCGAGTCATCTTTGGCCACTTTCCAATTCGACAGGTCATATTCTTTCGTTTTCTTCTTTGGAGAGGTCGGGGTAATGCCCCTTATCCCTCACCCCCTCCGAAAGGGTCTCGATCGGGTCCCATCAAAAAGAGGAGGGCTCTCATCTCCCCTCGAGTCCTCAGTGGTCCGTGATACCGCGAGATGATCTTACCCTGAGCGGATTAAGGCTGTCTTTTTCTCACACCGAGTCAGCGTTCGCTTCGGGGGAAACCCAGTCATATGTGGAGAGGGCACATTCGGGGGCTTGCAAATCTGGCCATCTCCCCCCAAGGTGTCGGAAAAACTAGACCTGTGGCCTATTAAAACTGGGATCACGACACACGAGTCAAGGAAGGGAAGACAAATGACCCAATGGAGCGGTCTGGCTTTGCACTGCTGCTTCCGTCTGGGTTTTTTTTTCGTCTTGGCACCCCCCATGCGAAAGAGAAGGGGATGCCGCCGAAAATGGGAGCGGGGAGCAAACCTGACTCCGAAGAAAGGGGTGGGCAAACTTCTTACCCGTAGACATAGGAGCGGAAAAGACTCCTAATCTAAAAAAAAACTTGGAGGGACCCTTAGAAAGCATAGGGGGCCACCTGCCCTTTAGGGGTAGAGCTGACGGCGGACAGCTCCAGAAATAATTTTAGAGATAAGAAGAAAGTATCCCCCCCGCACCAGTCAGGGGGGTGTTAATGTGTTCCTCACCCACCCCAACACAAAGGTTGGGTGGTTTTACAGAGGTATATAGTCAGAAATCTTTTTAGCAAAACTTGTGACCAATGTAAAAACAAGGTCTGCTGACCAAAAACTTTCAAAACTTTCCATAATTCCCGGACTAACCTTGGGAGGACTTTGGCAATTATATCCATCGAAAGAAAATGTAAAACAACATAAGGGTTTCAAATTTCGTTAGAATCGGCCGAATAGTTAAGATGTTATTACCAAATAATTCTTGGACTAACCTTGGAAGGACTTTGGCAATTATATCCTCCGAAAGAAAATGTAGAACAACACAAGGGTTTCAAATTTCGTTAGAATAGGCCGAATAGTTATGATGTTATTACCAAAAAAAAGAAGCAAAACGGACACCGACTGACTGATACGAGTATAGTGAGATAGAGTCACACGCGACTAAAAAGGGGGATGAGGGGGCTATACCTCGCGTCCGGCAGCTCCCACCAATCCAGGCTCGGTTTCATCTTTCAGGGGTTCCAACGATGGTCGTCTTAAAGTGTGATGTGCGCGCCTAGGTGGCAGTTGAAAATTGCGAACGAATGCCTTGTGCACCCTGTATTTAGTGAACTCCACTGCGGGGTCCCGACTAAGCAGCCAGAAGCAGGTGCCACAGGGTGGAATCCTTTACTAGGTTGTACTTGTCAACAATATAACCAGGATCTGAAGATCTGTTATGACAGACCCAGGGACTTTTATTTGGCCAAGCAGTGAATTTTTTATTTTTAATTTGCCCATTTGGCGACTGCCTTCAAGGGCATAAGTTGCCGTAATTAAAATTCTAGCCTCGTAGTAGGCTATTCTAAAATTAGCAATAAGAAAGTAGAAGGAAGCACGTTCAAGCGTCGGGTGGAGGTCCGCCTACCCCTGGCACAACAACATACAACCTACAAAAAAGATTTAAAAAAAATGCAAGAGGAAAGTCAGAGTTCACACGTCTGTGTGCACGAACCCGTCCCGAGTACAAGGAACAAGCGGTAGCGACCCCGCTCATCCCGGTACCTGGACAGGTAACATGCACGAAGTTCACCCACACTGGAACATTCAACAAGAATGTGCCGAACAGTCCGGGGGACAACGCAGTCGCTGCAATAAAGTGCAGGCGATCACTCGATCAAATATTTGGTGCGTCCTGCGAGATTGCCCAATTCGAAGACGACAATAAGAGACCCGTAGCAGTGAACAAAGCAGTACCTCCGCGCACATAGGCAGTACACCCTTATGCAACCGAGAACGACTGCAGAGGGGTGGGTGGTCAGTCCATCACACGCTGGGAAGCGGTTTTTGAGGCGCAAATCACACTCGTGCCTCAATTATCAGGCTCTCTCAAGCATTGGTATCTTGCAACCTGCGATGGTTTATAGGGTTTCCAAAGACTTTCTTCTGCTATGGCATGAAGTAGGTGATCAGGTCCTTAAACAGGGTTTCCACAAGAATATGAATATGAAAAAAACTGACTTTTACCCTACTTAAACCTGACTTACTTTTAAAATTACCTGACCATTAAATCGATAATTTTCTACTACCTATTATGAAATAATAATAGGAATATAGTAAACTTTAAAGAATAACTGAAAAAAGCACTTCAAGAGAATACCCCCCCCCCTCCCCCGCCCAAAAATCCACTACATGAAGGCCATCCTGCAACAGAACTTTTTAAAAAATTATGAGTGGAAAAACATAAAAATTTGAAATATATATATATATTTTTTTTTACCCAAGTTTTTTTTTTTAGAAATCTGCACAAATTACAACTTTTTTTCTTAAAAAAAAACTGACTTTACCTGACAGAAATCCCCGAAACTAACTTTACCTGACCGAAATAAAAAAATCTGACTTTACTTGACTGGAAAAAAAAGACTACCTGACCAAAATAAAAAAAAACTGACTTCACCTGACCGAAATCCCCCCAAAACTGACTTTACCTGACCGAAATCCCCAAAACTGACTTTACCTGACCAAAATAAAAAAAAACCCTGATTTTACCTGACGAAATCCCCCAAACTGACTTTACCTGACCGAAATCCCCCAAACTGACTTTACCTGACCAAAATAAAAAAAAACCCTGACTTTACCTGACAAAATCCCCAAAACTGACTTTACTTGACTGAAATCCAAAAAACTGACTTTACCTGACCAAAAAAAACAAAAAACCCTGACTTTACCTGACTGAAATCCCCCCCCAATACTGACTTTACCTGACTGAAATCCCCCCCCAATACTGACTTTACCTGACCAAAATCCCCAAAACTGACTTAACCTGACCAAAATCCCCAAAACTGACCTGTGGGAACCCTATTAAAACTAGATAGAAAAAAAAAATTAAAATAAAGTGTAAATGAGGGAATAGTTTTAGCAAAAGAGGGTACATAAAAAGACCGGGGCAACACAACAGCATATCCAGAGATTTGAAATAGATTCAGTGAACCGCCCCCCTTGCGGGCACATGAGCATGGGGAATGTGACTTTCCTCCACATACCAGGTGTACCAGTCTACACCTGTGTGAGAAAGTCGTGAAAGAGTCATACGGAGAGCAACAAAGCCAACCAGAGCGAAAATAGTGGAAAATATCAAGCCGAAAGCAGTGGGGCAGGTAGGGTGCACAACTGTGGGCACTTGGGCTGGGAGTTGACTGCACCCATGCTTCAGACTATGGACGCCTAGCTCCCTACGAAGGCCGAAATCTTGTATTTGGTCTCGTTGAGAGAACCAACACCCTGGGGAGGGGGGGACAAAAGACAGGCAGTGATGTTTTTATTTAAATCTAAAACCAACGAGGCCATCTGCGTCAGAAAGTTTGTAAGGGAACCCATATTCGGTCATTGGGGCAGGAAGGGCAGGCACTTTTCTAGATGCAAAAAAATTATGTGCACACAAAACACATCACTCTTCCCCAACGTAACCAACCCAATATTATTTTGATCCACACTCCCCTATCGTTGAAACGTTGTCCTTCCATCAAACTAGGGAAAGGTTCAAAACCAATCGCTTCTTGGTAGCAAATGCCCCATCTTTTCAGTGCTCGTCACACTAATCTTTATGTGTTTCATTATTCGATTTGGGAAAATCACCCAAATAAAAGAGATTATTGTAAAAGACGTAATAATAGGGTGGATCTAATCAGAATGTGCGACAGTATTGAGGGCGTCTCCTCTTATGTAAAGTGGGCGAACACCGGGAAAGTCACCAAATCATCTGGGGGCGTTCCACAGTTCCCATAGTGGTGATTGGAGAGTGTTTCGTGCTTGTGCGAGAGTAGTGGAGCTAAAGCTGTTAAAGTGTCGTCTGTGTCAAATGCGAGTTGGCGTCGGGCCGAAGATGACCCCCCCCCCTCCTCCCTATAAGCTTGGGAGATTAAGGAAGAAAGCCTTCGATCCTACACCCTGTGTTGTCAACCAAAACATTACACCCACTCACCTGTATAAAATGCGAGAGATGCGTTAGAGGAGTGGTATTAATGAGTGGCAAAGCAGTGAAGGAAGTGACGTTGAGGAGGTCCAACTGAGTGGTGTGGAAGGCAATCATCCGTTCCGTCGTCTCCAGCAAACCTTTTAACGTGGCGCCCGACCACGAATCTAATCCTAAAAGGGGGAAACAAATTAAGAGCGGCCGGTTTGGAGTCGGAGGGGGGGAGGGGGCGCAGTGGTAATGGCGCATTTCAAATCTCCACGAGTAGAAGAAAGGCGACAAGGACAAGGTTGGAAGATGCCTGATACCAAATGGCAGAGAGAAATGGAATCCAGGTGAGTGGGGTTGAGCCACATGGGGAGGGAGGGGGGGGGGCATTGTGTAGGAGTAACGATTTTTTTTTTA
The DNA here is from genome assembly GCA_963969495.1 of Ceratothoa steindachneri. Classification (NCBI taxonomy): domain Eukaryota; kingdom Metazoa; phylum Arthropoda; class Malacostraca; order Isopoda; family Cymothoidae; genus Ceratothoa; species Ceratothoa steindachneri. The sequence goes on from OZ018317.1 coordinate 178,979,773, forward strand.
AGGAAACCCTCTGGCGACTGACTAGTAGGGCATAAGTCGCTGTAATCATGCTACAAGCTGATACTAGGTTAGAATAACAAACAAAAAACACAAAAAAGCAAGAAGGGAACACGCTCCGGGGCTCCCCCCGGCGCACGACACATGGGACCTAAACGGAGTCAAATAAAATGGGAGAAGCCAGCCTCCTCCAAAAAGTCAGATAGTCCGTGCGTGCGTGTGTGTGCATGAATCCGTCCCGAGTGCAAGGGGCAAACGGCAGTGACCCCGCTTGTCCCGATACGGGACAGGTAACGCACGCGAAGATTACCATTGGTAGGAATCACGATTCGGTTCAACTATGTTTAAACGGCTTGGAGAGCCCCCCCCCCCCCGCCCGTGGGTCGGGTCCCACTTTAAACTGTAATCACTCACGGCAAGATTTTTTTTTCAGAACTCATCTGGCGACCGCCCACATGGGCAACAGTCGCTGTATTAAAACTGGCCTAGTTCTAGGCTACGTTAAAATAAAATAAAACGAAAAAAAACCCACTCCAAATGGGGGAAAGGAAGCAAGCTCCTGCGTCGGGGGGAGGTCCCCCCGGGGACGAGCGTGCAACCTAAAGGAAAAAAACAACAAAAAAAATGCAAAAAACAAAGCAAAACAAAAAGACAAACCCTGCGGCGCAATGGCACGCAATTTAAGTTCCCTTCGACCGTCTCCCATCTTCTTTGCCAAGCAGTCCGAAGAGCTGCCCGTATTCCTGCCATGTAGTCGGTGTAGGAAGAGCAAAACGCTGGTCGGTGTCGCAGAGTCCTCGCGGACTCTTTGGCGCGCTCATTCCCCGCAATTCCTACATGTCCAGGAACCCAGCCGAAGATAATCTCGACATCCACCCGGCTCGCCAAAACCGTGGCGTCACGGATATCGCGAACCAGGGGATGCGGAGATTCCAATGCCCCGAGAGCACTCAGGGCGCTTTGTGAGTCGCTATAGATCACAATCCGGTCTCCGAACCGGGCACGTCGCGTAATCTCCCGTACCGAGTGGTGTATTGCCACCAGCTCTGCAGTAAAGACAGACGCAGCGCCTGGTAGAGCCTCGCTGACTTCAAACAGAGGGAATACGGCGTGGAAGCCAACCCCCTCTTCAGATTTGGAGCCATCCGTATACACAGGCACGGTTCCAGCGTGACACGATGTGTGCTCCAAAAAGGTCGAACGCAATACTCCCGGCGCCGTACAAGCTTTGGGAGAAGAGGAGTGGCGACAAATAGCCAAATGTGGTACCCTCCAGGGTGGCGTCCTGGGCAGAACCAGGGGCGCCACCGGCCCAAGAGCTATATCTACCTTTCGAAGGAGTTTCCTGGCCCTAAACCCAAAGGGCTTAGGGTATGACTGGCGTCTCTCGGCGGCATAGGCACCATCGATATCAGCTGCGGAAGCAGTGAGAGCTGTTGGCGACTGAGGGAGGCGCCGGACTCGCGCGTACAGGCGGGTGATGCACTGCATGCGGCGCAGAGCGAGTGGCATCTCCCCAGCATCGACCAACAGGCTCTCAATGGGGGAAGTGCGGAAGGCACCGGTCGCAAGGCGAAGGCCGGTGTGGTGGATCGAATCCACCTTCCGCAATAACCGCTCGGATGCGGATGCATAAAACTCGCATCCGTAGTCGAGCTTCGAACGAACAAAGGATCGATAAAAAAGTAGGGCAGTAGTCCTATCAGCGCCTCAAGCGCTGAACGTCACGGAACGGAGAATGTCCATGGCGCGGGTACAGGAGACCCTAAGGCTGCGAATATGAGCCTCCCAGGTGAGGCGTCGGTCGAATACAAGACCAAGGAAACGGTGCGACTCAACCACATCCAGGCGCACCCCATTAAGAAACAAATCTGCGTCGGGCTGAAGTCGTGAATGGCGGCAGAAGTGCACCACCTTAGACTTGACCAAAGAAAACCGAAACCTGTGCGCTTCGGCATAGCGAGAGACGCGGTTCAATGCCTGTTGGAGTCGACGCTCCAGAGTTGGCATCTGGGCCGCGCCAAAAGAGATCGAAAGGTCGTCCACGTAGAGAGTAGCGATAACATCTTCCGGCAGCACCGAGGTGATGCCGTTGATGCTCAGGGTAAAGAGTGTGACACTGAGGACACTTCCCTGCGGGACACCCTCTTCCTGCTCCTTTGGGCCGGAGAGGGCTCCCCCCAATCGTACGCGGAATCGACGATCTCGCAAAAATTCAGATATAAACATTGGGAGGCGTCCCCTCGCCCCCATCGTGTGGAGTGTCTCCATGATACCGTATCGCCATGCGGTATCATAGGCCTTCTCTAAATCGAAAAACACCGTGGCGTAGTGCTGTCTACGAAGGAAAGCCTCGCAGACGGCATTTTCCAGTCGGAGCAGAGCATCCGACGTGGAGTGGAACTTGCGGAAGACAGATGGCCTCCGCTGTCCAGGAAAAAGGCTAGTCTAACATTTACCAATTTCTCCATCAACTTGCACACGCAAGAGGTTAGAGAGATTGGGCGGAAACCGGTCGGAGTAGAGTGATTTCTCCCCGGTTTGCGAAAGGCGAGCACAGTAGCGATTCGCCAGGAGTCTGGGAGAAGACCTTCCACCCAGATCCTGTTGAACAAATCTAACAGAAAGGCCATGCCTCGCTCACCCAGGTGTCGAAGCATGGCGTACGGGACATCGTCCCGACCATGGGCGGTGTCCGCGCACGATGCGAGAGCGGAACGCCACTCACTCACAGTAAATTTGTCGTTGAAGGGTTCTCCGCCTCTGGAGGTAAAGTCCAGCCGGCAGCCTTCCGCGACATCACGGCTAGAGAATGCGGAAAAAGCGGTCGCTAAGGATTCCGCCACGGACACGGGGTCCGAGATTGCGGTCCCATTCTCCTGGAGAACAGAACGGGTCCTGCGAGAACTTGCCCCGAATCCTTTTGACTCGCTTCCACACCTCAGCTAAAGGGGTCTTCCCGTTAAGTGAAGACACGTATGCCCGCCAAGAAGAGCGGCGGGCGTGCTTCGAAATATACCGGAACCTAGCCCTAGCCCGACGAAATTCAGCGACAGTGAAATCGTTCGGGCGGCGCTTATAGCGCATGTAGGCATAACGCTCTGTTTGAGGGCTGTCTCACACTCAGGCCCACCACCATGGCAGTGGTTGAGTGCAAAACGGCCAGACGTTCTAGGAATAGTAGTCAGGCCCACGGCGATGAGGTTGCCGGAGAAGAACTCAACGGCCTCATCTACCGACCTAAACTCCTCGACTGAGGTAGAGAATTCAGTCATTTCCTGAAATGCAGGCCACCGCGCACGCGCCAACAACCACCGAGGTGGTCTCTCAGGCAGCAGTTGCTCTGAAAATGATATTTGAATGGGAAAGTGATCACTACCATGGAAGTCATCGACCACCCCCCCCAATCAAAATCAGGCTGTGCATCCGAAGAGCACATAGATAGATCAAGACAAGAAAATGAAGCGGTTCTCGGACAGTGATGCGTAAACTCATCCACGTTTAGGACACCTATCTCAAGCTCTTCGATCAGATCGGCAGGGACTTGTCCCCTGGGATTTATGGAGTAATCTCCCCAGAGAAGATGCCTGCCGTTCAGATCTCCAAGCAAGAGATAGGGCCTAGGCAACCGTGCCACGACGCGGCGGAAGTCCCCCGCGTCGAAGTCAGCTGACGGTGGAATGTACGCAGAAATGATAGTATACCTCCTATCCAGGTGCAGCTGCACAGCCACTGCCTGAAAGGAGGTATCTAAAGAGAAAGGAAGAACGGAGACATCATGCCGGGTGTAAACCGCGGAACCCCCAGCCCGGCCATCCCGCGGTGGTGGGGTCGCAAGACCCTTATACCCCGAGACGGCGGGCAGGGGGCACGCGCCTAGCATGGTCTCCTGCAAAACGATAGCTAACGGGGAACGGGACGAGACGAGCCTCCGCAGCTCCTCCCAGTTGGCCGGAGTCCACGGCAATTCCATTGAAGGAATATGCCCTCGAGGCCTAGCTCGGAGGAGACGCGGGGGCCCTCCTCGAATTGAAGACCCTCACGGGAATGGCCGTACGCTTCCCGGGGGCAGAACCCCGGACAAAGCGCTGTCGCCTTCGAGGACTTATTGGGGGATGGTTGGGCTCCCCATGCGAGTCTTTTCCTCCCTCCGCCTCGAAACCTTAGGCGGGCGTTGCGGCGTCGGAGGCGGGGGGCCCTCTTTTCGAGGAACCACCGTCTCCGAGCCACTTGCTCCACCTCAGGGCGTGGGCCAAGGAGCCGAAGCTCCTTTGTTGCTGTCCTCCTTTCGGGGAACAGCTTTAGGAACTCTGGAAGATGGCCTAGCGACCATCTTCAGGGGTGTTGCCTCCTGTGAGTCTAATTACTCGGTGGAGGCGCGTGGCCGTTTCGCCTTACGGGAAACGGTCACGCTGGGGGAAGAGGGGGGAGCCCTGGTTTTAGCCGGGGCTGGGTATGAACCCTTTTTGCCGCCAGCTTTACCAGGGGACCACCCGGGTTGAGTAGAGCCCGCAGAAGGGCTCCGAATGGGCGCGGAAACAACCGTGCTAGTTGGCCTGGATGGGCCACGAGCAGAGGGTGCCTTTCGAACTACTGAGGCATATGACGTCCCAGGCAGAGCCTGGCGCGCCAGGACCAAGTCCTAAGCCTCGCGGAATGAGAGTCGATCCTGGGCCTGAACGGCCAGGATTTCTTTCTCAAGGAGATATGCACCACATTGCTTTGAAGAAGCAGGGGGCGGCTCTCCGCAATTGACACACTTGGCACACACGATTTGGACTTATCGTGTGCGACCTTGGAGCAATTTACACAGACTTCGGGTGACCCCGACTTTGCACGTCTACAAGAACGATTCGTATGGCCCAAGCGGTGACAGTAATAGCACCGCCGCGGCAGTGGCACGAATGCCTTCACGCGGTAGCGGTACCAACCGGCATGCACCGACTCAGGGAGCTTGTCACAGTCAAACGTGACGAAGAGTGTAGGGGTTGGTCTCGAGGCCCCTCCCTGTTTTCTCATCACACGTTCGACCTTGACCGCCCCATGGTCGGCCAGCTCTAGGGTGATGTCCTCAATGGAGTAGTCAACGAGTTCCCTCGCATAAACTACTCCTTTCACAAAGTTCATGGTAGAGTGCGGCGTCACACTCACCGGGGTGCCATGAAGTGTCCGAAGAGCACTTATCTTGGCCGCCTCGGCGGGATTCGCCGCATTCGCCAGAAGGCTCCCGTCCGAGAAACGGGTCAACTTCGGCTCTCTACCAATTGCACTAGCTAATCCTCTCCTCTGATGGATCATGTTGCCATCAGTGGAGCGAATAACGAGGAAGCGTTTGAAGCCAGCGGGCACGAAAACGCCAGGTAACCTCTGAATCAGGGGCCCCGATGTCATCGAGGTTCCGCCCTGTGCACTCTTGGTCTTAGTCTTAGTCAGGGGCTCCGCACACGGGGGGGTAGAGGGGCCGGATGTGCCGATCTTGGCTTGGTCACCTACCAAAGTGGCAGCAGACCCATCCGTCCCCGCAGCTCCCGCGGATGGAGAGGAGCCCCGAGTCTTTTTGGCCTTGTCTTTTTATTCTTCTTTTTAGGAGAGGAGGGCGGGGAATGAACTCGCTTCTCACCTCCGCTGGCAGAAGCCCCGATGCCAGATGGACCGGCCTCAGCCAGGTCCCTCTCCGAAATGAAGAAGGTCCCGGTAGTCGTAGGGGCACCTGTCGGAGGAGATCCCCCCTCCCCCCCCCAGACATCGCAGGTCCCGTTGGCAGTATCGTCACGAGTCTTGTGTGGGGAGGCATGGGCCTTGACCCCAGCAAGGTTCAGTATTCTTGCCAGCAGGTCTTTTGAGGGAAGCGACCGAAGGGGCCTGGCTTCCCTCTCCCCCCTAAGGGGGTTTGCCCTACCGAGCCGCTTACACGAGGGGCGGTCGGCAATGGGCTGCCTGCTGGCTTTCTTGGCAGTCCCCTTAGAAAGCAAAGGAGGGACTGCCGCTTGAAATAGGGAGGTGCCCAAAAGCACCTCCAGAGAAGGGGGTGAGGGGGAGTCCCCTTTACCCGTAGGCGTAGCAGAGGAGTAAGCCTCCTCTCCGGTTAGAGAGATATGGAGGGTCCCCTGCGCAAGCACAGGAGGGGGCGGCCCTCCATTTTTTTTGCTGGAGCTGCCCGAGGGCGGCTCCGTCGCTGTTTCAGGGGAAGTTGGGGGTTGTTTTTTTTTTGGGGGGGGGGTTCATACATGGGCATGGTGACCCTCTTTTTTTATATGGGACGCAATAGCTCATCACCTCTTGCGGTTGCCCGCACTGCAAGAGGTGCTTACAGGCCTGGCAGAGCCAGGCACCGCCATTTCGGACCACCCCTCCCGCCTGGTGGCCTGACAGTCCATCGGCATGGCGGCTCCACCTTGAACACAGCGTAAAAATGGATAGAATGTGAAGAGGAGAGGAAAAGGGATGTGAGGAAGGTATGGGTGGGGATGAAGCAGGTTGTTAAAAAAAACCCATCCCGAACCGGAGCGCAGGGGTTAGGGAACATTGTCCCCTTCCCCCTCAGCCCCGATCCGGGACGGTTGGCTTGAGAAGAAGGTCAGCATCTACCCTGTGAAATTAGAGGCTGACCAGAGAAAGTTGTGGGAGAGGTTGTGTGAAAAGAGAGGAAACAAGTGTTTTGAAGGAAGGAAGAGAGGCTAAGCTGGGGCCGGACGGGGTGCTGAGTCCCGTCCGCACGGCGGCCAGGATGGCAAATCGCCGCGCCCCTTACGGGGTCACTCACGGAAAGAGGCCTAAAAAGCCAAATCAGTTCTAAAACTCCAAAAGAGTCGTAGAAGTTCGCCAACCATACACACATCCTTTATCCAGGCTGATCCTGACCAGATAATGAAATAGACATAAAGGTCAGTATGACAATCGCTGGTGAGCCCGAGGGCACCAGGGGCCGGTCCTCTTTTGGGAAGAGGTGGCAGGAAGTATTATAGTTCGACACCGAACAGCGTTCAGGCGGAATCTTCGTCGCCCCGGGGCGGAGGGACCCGTTTACCCGTCAGAGGTATGTAGATAGAGATACCTATCTGCAGGATTCCTTGGAACAGAAAGTGTGTGTGTGTGTTATGCTGCGAAGACGGGAGAGGAAAGAAAGCAGTGTTGTAATTGGATGTGTGTGTGTGTGATGAGAAGCGTTAGATCTACCCACCAAAAGAGTACAAACCAGTGATGAAAACTTAAAAGTGCCGCTGCAAACTGATGAGAACACTTTAAAAATTTTAAAGTGCAAATCAATGTGAAAATTTTAATAAGGAGTTTAAATAAGTGATACAATCTTAAAAACTGCAAATCGTAGTATTTTTTTGAAGTACAAGTATTTGGTATAAACCTTTTCAGTGGCTCAATGGTAAAATAATAATAAACGCATATTAGTGGTAAAATTAGGCGGGAGGCCATGTGGTTAATTAAACCAGATCCATTATCCTATGCACTCTCACCACAAACGAACACAGACGCCCATCAGAGCATCACACTACACAGCCTCCCTTTAAGAAAAACATCCAACCTAAACATCCTCACACACATATCCAACCTAAACATCCCCATACACACATTCAACCTAAACATCTCCATACACACATCCAACCTAAACAGCCCCATACACACATCCAACCTAAACAATCCCATACATACATTCAACCTAAACATCCCCATACACACATTCAACCTAAACGTCCCCATACACACATTCAACCTAAACATCCCCATACACACATTCAACCTAAATATCCCCATACACACATTCAACCAAAACATTCCCACACACACATGCAACCTAAACATTCGATACACCACCCAACCTAAACATCCCCATACACACATTCAACCTAAACATCCCCATACACACATCCAATCTAAACATCCCCAGACACACATCCAACCCAAACATTTCCAGATAAAAAACATCCAACCTAAACATTCCCATACACACATCCAACCTAAACATCCCCACACACACATCCATGCCCGTTACCCTGACATAAACCTGAGCGCCCTTAGAGCACTCACAACCACCAAATTCGGAGAGCCAAAAGAAACACTAAGCACACTTCATACGCACCTCCCTAAACTAGGCCTTGCTGGACAAGCCCCCATACCTAACACCAATCTTCAAAGGAGATAAACTGTCCACTTCATTCCCACCACAAAATACACCCCCAGCAGCGAGACCCTTCACCCTGAAGCTAAAATTCTTCCTACCACCTAAACACGATTGGCACTCATTTCTTAAGGTGACGTCACCAGTATACCCACTCCTTGGCACATAACCCCCCTCCCCACTAGCTAACAAACAGCTCATTACACACCCGTATTACTTTCAAACACTTGTGCACTCCATAACACAAACCCTAAAGCCCACATAAGCCCGTACCACACACCCATCCAAAACCTCACTCAACCTCCAACACGTCTACAGTGAGGACACCACTCACCCCTGCACCTACACAACTAGCCTTACTGCAACCTCCCTCACAACCCTATAATGCCCATCACCTCAACCTTCCATACCTTGGCCGAAATCACCTCACCTCTTTCCATATTCTATAATAAATAATTTGGACTTTTACCACAAAGGGAGTGTTCAACTTTACCACCTAAGTGGGGTCAGGTTGCATCAGTGCTATTAAAACTATCCTACCCCTACCCCCAAAAAGGCCAGGCCAGGCTAAATTGGTCCTCCATAGCGATGGGCTGGGGCGGGGGGGGGGGGAGGGCTGTGCTGTAACATCAGGTTCAGTCGGGCTTTAACCATGAGCAGACCCCCTCCCCCCGCTCTCTATCATCTCCTCAACCTCCAGCTAGCAGCCTAGTGGAGATAGCGTTGGACTTCTAGTGTCAAGGTGTTGGGTTCAATCCAGAGCGAGAGCGTACGAAAACGTCAACGCTCGGAGAGGTCTAACCACCAATTGGTGGAGGGGCTGCGTTTACCCCCCCCCCCGCGAGGGTAGGTAGACCTTACAGTCACCATACATATTGCCAATCACAACACCGCTATCTTCCCTCTCCCGTCTTCACCGCACAATATACTTTACCCCATTCCGAAAAATTCTACCAATGAGTTGTATCCACATATCCCTGACGCCGATCGCCCTCCCCCCCTCACCAGACTATTCTTATCTCATGGTTGGTTGCTGTCAAAAAGACAAAATACCCTCCTAGCGCACCCTTTCCCCAGAAAGAAGACGGACTCAATGTGCCTTGTGGGTCACCAGCAAGTCATGCTGATCTTTATGTTGGTTTCATTATGCGTTCGAGGAGTTCGTCTGTCCTGGCCAAGAGACGGATAGCATTACCTACCTCATTGTTCCTCCTCCTAAAGCAGAATAGGTCACACTCTCGGTATGCGGTTAGCCTTAATGGGACTCATAGGATTATTATAAATAGGATTTTTATCCAACGTATACATCTTCGCCAGATACATAATACCGAGGTTTGAGGTAAAAAAAGAAGTTGAAATTAGATGAAGTGAAAGTGTGCGGTAGAATAGCCTCAAATGGACAACTGAGTGTCATGGATAAAACCCAATACTACCGGACACCCCCACCCCCTGCCTTCAGTCTAGCCCCCGATCGTCATTCTAATCTTTATGTGCATTTCATCGGGATGGGAGGGGGTATCTCATCCACGCCACGCGGGCTGGATGGCGCAACTTGTTGACAAGGATCAGGAGCATATCCGTACAACTAGCGCAGAGACTTAATGCATGTCCTCAGCTCATATAATCGTCCCCCACTGCTTTCCCATTAAACGAGATCGGCGCGCGTCAATACCAAGAAAGTGGGAAGCGGCCTTGGAGTATGAAATAGGAACTTCTGGATCCTCCTCCCCTTTGATACCTTCAGAGCCTTCGGTGCAATGGTAGATTCTCAGGAGCGCCTCTGCATGCTGCACGACGCACTGCGCGTAGTATCCTTTCGCGTACACATAGATCCGGGGGACATCCGAGCCTTGGAGGGGAATCTGAGAGAGAGGAGGGGGGCAGTGATGAAGGTGGATGGATGGATTACTACACACCAAGTCCCTTGGTTTTTTGTTGTCGTTTTTTTATTTTAGGAACCCATCTGGCGACCTCCTACTTGGGCATAAGTCGCCGTATTCACAACAGCCTAGTACTAGGCTCCATTAAAATAACATGTCTCCCCCCCGACAAAAAAAACAACCATAAAAAAGGGGCAACAAGCAGGAAGCACAAATGCAGGGATATGGAAGCTCATTCAGGAGCGGAAAATCTGCCCACAATGGCTATTCGGGTATAATGCCATCCGGGGTATTTGATGCAATCCATTCTCTAAAAATAGATTTAACTGATCATTAACTATGAACATTTACTCACGATGTGAGGTTGACGCCTTATCACATCATCAATGCCCATCCCCTCTGACTCATAAGAAACCCTATCAACCATTATGTCGACATCATTGGCTCTGTAATAGCAAATGGGCATTATGTGCCCTAGCATCCAGTCTAATGGGGATTGATCCCTGGGTAGAAGGCATCAAGCAGCATGCTCTCTATCAAACCCCCTTCACCCATATTATATACAAAGCATCACGCCCCTCAATAGCACGGGTGCACACCCCCCCCCCCTTCCATGAGTCACATTGATCGCTTACTCTCCCCTTCATGTTTGTCTGACATAGCGCAAGCATCTGCAATCTTATAAAAAACACAATCACTACTTAGCCCCCTCTTTCTATTAACCGTCAAGTTCCAGACAGCTACGCGCTTCACAAGTGCATGTCCATTAACCGACTTGGCGAGAGGGAATTCAAGAGAATTCTGCCCAGCACCGCCATAATATACAATGTTGCTCATCCAGGAGTTGATGACCTCTGCTTCCTCGAAGCGCTTGGGAGATTAAGGGAGATACGCGTTTGAGCCAACGGCCTGTGCTGTAGGCCCCATTAACGTTGCAATTAATCAGGGACGCGCCTTCTGTGAGATTGTCCCATTATTTCATAATGTAATGATCATGGTGTGTAGGGTTAAAAAGTCTGGAGCATGGGTGATAAAACGTGAGGAAGGTGGAAAGGTTATTGAATCCCATAACTACTCCTGGTTACCTAACATTATCCACACACCTCGAAACACGCACACATAATCCCCATTCTCAAACCAAATAAATCCCTGAACCTCTCCACCTTTCTACAGACCTATCTGGTGCCTCTCAACCATATAAAAAATTGAACACATTACACCCTTCACACACACATGGCTTCAGAGAAAAACACTCCCACAACAACACATATTGGAAGGCTTCAATCAAACTTTCCGCCATAAAGTAGTCATGGCCGCAATAAACATCAGCAAAGCCTTCGACCCCGTCCCACTCCATATCCTCATACAAAAAAAACTAGACACCCATTACCACACTGGAAAACGAGGTCTGCTGACCAAAGTCGCATGCTCTCACTTACGCTGATTTATGACCTTACAACCTTCAAAACTTTCAATAACCTTGAAAGGATGTTGGCAATTATATCAATAGAAAAAGAATGTAAAACAACATGAGGGTTTCAAATTTCGTTCGAATCGGCCGAATAGTTATGATGCTATTGCCAAATAGTTCTTGGGCTAAACTTGGGAGGACTTTGACAAATATATCATTCGACAGAGAATGTAAAACAGCATAATGGTTTCAAATTAGGTTAGAAATGGCTGAATAGTTATGATGTTAATGCCAAAACAAAAGTTTTCCCAGGCTAACCTTGGGAGGACCTTGGCAAATATATCATTCGAAAGAGAATGAAAAACAACATAAGGGTTTCAAATTTCGTTAGAATCAGCCAAATAGTTATGATGTTAATGCCCCCCCCCCAAGCAAAAAGCAAAACGGACCCGACGGACCGACCGACCGACATAGTGAGATATAGATTCGCGCGCGACTAAAAATGATAGCAAACTTTCTTTCCAACAGACATGGACAAGTTCTCCCCCACCGCAATCCAAAATGTAAAGCCTTTCGGACGGGGTGGGGTCACCAGGGGCCAGTCGACGACTGTTTGACACCCTCATTTCTCGCAATCGCTAATGTCTAGGAACCCAGCAGAAGAGATCTATACATCCTTCCGACTTTCAGCATCCGTGGCATCGAGGATACCGTGAATAGATCACAATTTTCTCAAAAATGGACTGGGCGGGTACTATCCCAATACCGATCGATGTTGTGCAACAAACTCGGCCGTGAAAACATGGTGTCTTCAAAGCTGATCCCCTATTTGGAGTTGGAATCATGTACATAGGCGGGGCCCCAGTGTGACACATTGTGGATACAAACGTTCAGATGTGGTACGCTCCAAGGGGAATCCTGGGCACAGCCAGAGGCGCCAACGGCCCGCGAGCTATATCGAGCTTTCGAGGGGGTTGCCATCTGCTAAATCCAAAATGATTTGGTGAAGATTGGTGTTTCACAGAGGCATCGGCAACATCACGATCGGCCGCAGATGAAATTTAGTTACTGATGGAGAGGCTGGGCGGGGGACGGGGGGTGGCGCTTACAAGTGCACGATGCAGTTTGTACGGCGTGAAAAAAATAACCCTAAGTATTGAACGCCAGGGATAGAAGAATGTCCATGGTGCAGGTGCAAGACACTACTATGCCCTTCCATGTGAGGCGTCGGTCAAAAACAAGACGACGGAAACGGTGCGACTCTACATCCATTTAGCAACAAATCATGGTTGCGGTGAAGTCGTGAATGGCGACAGATGTACACCCCTAAGTCTTAGCTAAAGCATCCCGAAACCCGTGTGTTTGACATAGCAAGAGATGCGGTTCAGAGCCTGTTTGAGTCGACATTCTAGGGTAGGCAACTGGGTCGCACCAAAAGAGATAGAAAGGTCATCTACGCATTATGTAGCAGGAAATCTTGCGGCAGCACAGAGGTGATATCATTCATGCTTAAGGCAGAGTGTGATACTGAGGACACTTCCATGACGGACGACCTCTTCCTGTCTTATTGGACTAGTAGTAGTCAGGCTCAAGGCAATGATGAGTGGAAGAGGTCAACAGCTTCATCAACTGATTTTTTTTATTATAAGGCAATATTATAAGGCTATATTAAAAAAAAAAAAAACACGCTCCAGCATCAGAGAAAGGGGTGCCGCCGTTAGCCGCGGGGCACTCGACCAAGATCCCAAAAGTTAAATGAAATGGAGGCCAGAATCCTTTAAAATTATTAAATTGAGGACACTTCCTGAAATAGCGGCCACCACGCCTGCTTCAAGTAGCAAAGGGGTGGTTTCTCATGGAAGAGCGGCCCATCAAAAGATATCTGGATCGGAAAGTCATCACTACCATCAAGGTCATCAACCACCAGCCCTAAACCAGGTTGTGTCGGGAGAGCACAAGGACAGATCGAGGTAGAAAAATGAAGCGATTCTCTGACAATGTTGTGTGGATTCATCCACATTTAGGACACCTCTTTGATCAGGTGATGAAAGACCTGGCTCCTAGGATTGACCATTTAGTCCCCTCAAAGGGGACGAGAAAGGGCCTCAGTCACCGTGCCACGACGCGGGGGAAAGTCCGCTACATCGAGCTCAGATTAGGGTAGTATAACTTGTATCCCTAGATTTTGCTTATATACCTCGTGTCTCTAATTTTGCTTATACAGGGTCACCCTAAAAAAACAGGCCTGCACAGACTTTTTGCGATATATCCTTCATTCGTTCACTAATCACTCTTACTTTGCAGGACATGACAGAAGCAACGCCTGTAAACACAACTAGATCTCAATGGGAGCTCCAGCAAAGAATATACTGCGTCAAACATTACTACAAGACAGGCACGTTTAAGAAAGTGCAGGACACTCGTGCATCAATTCGAATGTAAAAAGACCCCTCCAAGAGCAGAATTCAAGACTGGATGGACCACTTCGAGAACTATGGGATAGTGGAAAACCTCAATGCAGCCAGTGACAACCGTCCAAGCCATTCAGAACGCCCCAGGAAGCGTATAGCTGAGCTGGTCGAGAGCGTGAGAGTCAGTTCAGCAGAGTCCAAAACGCTCTATGCGCAAGCGAAGTCAGTCCCTCGGAATATCCCATGAGACTTGCAGGAGAGTGCTAGTAATGGATGTAAAGGCCTACCCATACAGAATACAGACAAAGCAGACCTTTACAGCCTCAGATAAGGAGTAGAGAAAGGCTATGGCAGTCAAGATACTGGAGAAGATTCAGGAGACCCCAACTTTCCTAAACCTCCTTTGGACCTCAGATGAAGCTCACTTACATCTTGAAGGAAAGGTAAACTGGAAGACAAATGTTTTCTGGGGACCTCCAGACAAAATGAGGTAGCCACCAAGCCCCTACACTCCCCTAAGTGCACGGTATGGACTGCAATCTCAGCCAGAGACATCATCGGACCATTCTTCTTCGAGGAATCTGTCGCGATAGTGACAGTCACCTAGGAGCGGTATGTTGAGGTCGTCCAAACCTTCAAGAGGGAGCTGCAGACCCTGTTCCCGTCGCTTATAGGAAAGCTCTGGTTCCAGCAAGATGAAGCAAGCTCTCACACCTCAAACCTGTCCCGAGATTGGCCGAAAGAGAACTTTGGTGGTCGTGTGATGAGTCACAAGACTGATTTTAAGTGGGCACCTCACAGTTCAGACCTTAGCCCTCCAGATTTCTTTCTCTAGGGTTAACTTAAAGACAAAGTGTGTGCAGGGAGAGCCAGGACCATAACGGAACACAAGGAAGCCATCAGGGAGGAGATCAGAGCCATTAGTCGGTCGGTTTGTAAGGACGTCATGGACAACTTTGTGCTGCGCCTCAAGAAATGCACAGAGCTAAAGGAGGTCATCTCGAACTCGTGCTCTAGAATAAAGAAGAAAAGTCCAAGGACTCATGTTTTGATATGATGTTTTTAAACCCAATAAACTAGTTATCACCAAAGTTTCATTCAATCCTTGCAGAAAATTAAGAAATGAGGCCTATCGATAGAATACCTCCTATCCAGGTGTAGCTCCACTTGCCCAGCCTCCATTTCAAGGTGGCAGGATTACAAGTCCTTATACCTTGGGAAGATGGGCAGGGTGCTCACACATTTCACCCTCATGAAAAATAGCTCAGGGGGGTCGGGAAGAGAGGAGCGTCTGTAGACCCTCCCAGACAGCCCCGAGTCTACGGCAATCCCATTGAAGGAAATGCTCTCCCGGCCTAACTCGGAGTTGTGCGGGCCCCCGTCGAGGTAAAGACCTTCACATGTATGGCTGTAACCTTCCTGGAGACAGAGATCGGGATGGGGGGGAGGGGGGGATTGACCATAAAATGTGATGTTGCCTCTTCTAGGGGCTCCTGGATGCCTAACTCAGCGTGTCAGCCTCCTTCTCCTCTTGCCTCGAAACCTTTGTCAAGCAGATCGGCTTAGGGGGTCCTTTCCAAAACGCCCGGTCCCAATTCATATAAGAAGGGGGGGGATGGGGGCACTCCTCTTACAGAGGGGTTTGCCAACAGCAAAAGGAGTCGCAGAATCGGCACTGTAGTGATGCAAGCTATCTATGATAGTTTAAAAAGCAGTGGTGATTGTGTTATGGAATGGATCTGGTGGCTGTGTTGTAAAGCATTTGAAAGTGGAAGAGTGCCTGAAACCTGCAGAGTCCGGTAATAGTGTCAAGTAATAAAGAGCATCACCACCACCTTTCCCACAAGGGGTTATTGCATATCAGCCCTAACCTCAACAGGAACAAACTTTCGGGTGCATGATTCCTGGGCCAGTGGCCCTATATAAGTTTCTTCATCTTTTATGACACACCAGAAGCCTGTATGAGTGTTCTTCCTAACCCACCGACAGGTGATATATCTTGCTAAATTCAATTTTCGATAAGTTCAAACATCGACGTTTCTCAAATTTTGATTTCTAAACAAAACAAAGGCATCAGGAGGATATTTACCAACCTTCGGGGTTTTTGCTATTGTATATTTATCACAGTTTGCTATTTGTGTGTGCAGCATCTGGATTAAATCCTTCAAAATGATGGCAGAAGTATCACAGGTTACATGAGCATCACCATTTGCCAAGACACTGCAATACAATAATTTTGTAATATTTGTCAATATAGGTACCATAAAATGCCTAGGCTTATAATATATATATATATATATATATATATATATATATATATATATATATATATATGAAAGATAATGGTAAACCACAATATTTGAATCAAGATTTTATTTATAACTATCGGACTAGTTTCGGCAAGATGCCATTTTCAACTAATAATGAAGAAACTAGGCAAGGAGCACAGTATATATAAGGTAAGACACATCCTAAACAAAATGAAACAGCAGGAAACAATCTGAAAAAAAAAAATAACTCAAGTGAATCTGGCGTGAATAACAAGCTAAACAAAATGAAATGGAACCGGAAACAATCTGGCGAGTTTATAAATAAGATTGGTGACTATTCATTATATATTTGTTAAATTTGTATTGACTTTCAGATAAATTAAAATTATCAACTTTGTTGATGATGATGGATTCTGCAATTCTCCTCTCAATATAATTGTTTTATTTATAAATGATTTTTGCATGGTTAAAATAAATTCTATGGTCATGCTTTTGCATGTGCGTAAAGAGACTTGAAGAGTTCATACACACACCTTCTAATATCAGATAAATGTTCTTTCATCATCTTATTAAAATGACCTGACTGTCCAATGTATGTTAATTTGCAATTATACCGTGGTATACTGTAAACTCCAGCATTGAGATTGATTGGGCGCAGTTTAGTCAAGGATTTTCAAATGGTATTAGAATATTCAAATGTGATATTTATGTTATTTCCATTTGCATATGATTTTAGAGGAGCCAAGGCTGGAGTATATGGGAAACTAATACATTTTTCTTAAATCGTCCCTTCGTGGTGTGGAGGTGGCATAGAAGTTTTTTTTGTGCTTTGGAATGGTATCTATTTATGAGCTGAATTGAATATTTTAGTTCAATGAAATTGCAGATAAGGTGATTAATTTCATCCTGAAGGAAGATTGGGTCGCACGTTCTATAGGATAGGAGAAAAAGGGAAGAAATACAGATATCTTAATGGATGTCATGTAGTGAGAAAAAATGTATGTAAACATTTGAATTTGTAGGCTTTCAATAGACTGAGCACTGAATATAATTATTTAAACCGTGGATATTTACATCTAGAAACGGTAGAGAATTATTCTGTTCCCATTCTACTTTGAATTTTATTAATGGATGTAACGAATTCAGGTTGTTGAAAAATTAATTGAAATTGTTGTTGTCGGCCATGCCAACAGGATGTTGTCTACATATCTGAACCAGATAACAGGTTGGGAATGGATCCTAGGAAGGAGGGTCATTTCATAGTTTTCCATAAATAGATTGCATAGGATGGGGGAAAGGGGGTTACCCATACTTAGGCCATATTTTTGGCAAAAAAAACTTATATTCAGTTGAAAATACATTATTAGTTACACATAAGCGCACTAATTTAACATTTTAGGGATCGGTAAAGGTAGGTTAATATCTAAATTGGGAAGAAATATTGATAACGCATCAAGCACTTCATCGACTGAGACTTTTGTAAACAAACTATTTATGTCAAAGCTTAACAGTTTTTTATCACTGAGGTCAAGATTTTTAATTTTGGAAATAAGGTCCGATGAGTGGATAATATGTGAGTGAGAAGTTTTTCCCACAGCATATTATCACAGGGGCTAACCAAGGGACAAGTGTGTGATAGCGTAGATAAAAAATATGCATTAAGGGATTTGTAGTCGGGGCAATTTTGAGCCTATTCTGTCTTCAAATGAACCCTGACTGGACGAAATGGTACAGTTCAGAGCAGCACCCCATGCTATGAAGGACAAATGGAAAATGGGAGGGGTGGTGGGGTCCTGCGAGAACTTGCCCCAAATCCTTTTGATGCACTTCCACACCTCTGCTAGAGGAGTTTTCCCCATTCAGTGAAGGCACGTCTGCCCGCCAGGAAGAGCAGTGGGCGTGCTTGGGTACATACCGGAACCAAACTAGCCCTAGCTAGACGAAATTCTCCAACGGTGAAATCGTTCGGGCGGCGCTTATAGCACATGTAGGCTAATGCTTCTGGCTGAATGCATTTATATATATATATATATATATATACACACACGAGGGGCGGTCAATAAGTTTTGCAATTCGGATATAAGGAAACGAGATATGAGGAAAAGTGTTTTATTATTTTTCAATATAACTACCCTCGACTTCAATGCACTTGCGTCACTTGTTCCTGAGGTTTCGAATTCTCGACAACCAGAAATCTCCCGACTGCTGTTGAATCCACTCCTGGACGGCGAGCTGGACATCTTCATCGGCCCCAAACCGGCGTCCACGCAGTGCAGCCTTGAGCTGGCGGAATAAAAAATAGTCGCTAGGGGCCAGATCTGGACTGTAGGGGGGATGGTTGAGCTCCTCGAATCCGCACTCGCGCAGGGCAGCTTGTGCAACTCTGGCCTTGTGGACTTTGACGACGTTGAAGTCGATCATGGGGGCGTGAGGTTTCTAGGGATCCAACGGGCAGAGTCCTTGGTCATGGCCAAATTGTGGTGGATGATGTTGATAACACTTCCATGTGATATTCCAAGTTTCGCTCGATTTCTTCGACCTTCACCCGTGATTTTCGAGGATCATCCTCTCCACACGGGCCACATTGTCCTCGTTGGTCACGTCTGACGGGCGTCATCTTCAAGGGACTCAAGACCATGGCGGAACTCCCTATTCCAGCGAGCAATGGTTGCATAGGAAGGGGCGGTGTCGGTGGATCTCTTTTGCATTCTTGCCTTCCTTGGTCAAAAATTTGATCACTGCACGGTGCTCAACCTTCTCCATTGTTGAAAAATTTGTGACTGACGACCTGCGATCAGCTACTGCTTCTTAAATAGACGAGGAAGGAGCGTGCGGCTGCAGATCCTGACTTGTCATAACTTGTCCTAACACCCCCACCAACAGCCATCCCCCTTCCTCTGTTTTGCCCTACCGATTCGCAAAACTTATTGACCGCCCCTCGTGTATATATATATATATATATATTAGCATCCATCTTGCAACAGTCTACAAAGGCATAAATTGCCGTAATTAATTAATTACAAGCTTAATATTAGGCTATATTAAAATATGTCAAAGATCAAATCTAAAACAAACAAATCAAAACAATAGAAAGGGATTACAATTAGATCTCTGAACCAAGCACAACGCGTTATCTCCCGTACTGAGCAGTGGATTGCAACCAGCTGGGCAGTGAAGACAGACTCAGCACCTGGTAGAGCATCGCTGACTTCGGAGCGGATATGGCGTGGAAACCGACCCCCACCTCCTGGGTCTTGGAGCCATACGTATACACTGGCACGGATCCCGCATGACACGAAGTGTGCTCCAAAAAGGCTGAACGCAATACTCCCGGCGCTATGGAAGCTTTGGGAACAGAGGCGTGGCGACAAATAGTCAAAGGTGGTACCCTTTAGGGTGGTGTCTTTGGCAGAATCAGAGGCGCCACCAGCGCGAGAGCTATAACAAATTCTCGGAGTTTCCTAGCCCTAAACCCAAAGGGCTTTGGGTATGACTCGCGTCTCTTGGTGGCATTGGCATCCTAGAAATCTGCTGCGGCTGCAGTGAGAGCTGTTGGCGACTGAGGAAGGCGCCGGGCTCGCGCGTATAGGCGCATAATGCACTTTGTATGGCGCAGAGCGAGTGGCATCTCCCCAGTATCGACGAGGGTCTCAATAGGAAATGTGTGGAAGACACCGGTTCCGAGGCGGAGACCGGTGTGGTGGAGCGAGTCCACCTTCCACAATACACGCTCGGCTGTGGATGCAAAAAAAACAAAACAACCTCGCATCCATAGTCGAGCTTCGAACGAACAAAGGATCGGTAGAAAAGTAAGGCATTAGTCCTATCATCACACCAGCTGCTGAACGGCACGGGACGAATAAAGTGCATGGGCAGAATATAAGAGAGCATAAGGCTGCGAATATGAGCCTCCCAGGAGAGGCACACTTCTAGGCGAAACCCGTTTTGGAACACGTCCGGCTCGTGGTGAAGCCGTAGACGGCGGCAGAAGTGAAACCATAGTCTTGGCCAAGGAAAACCGAAACGTGTGCGCTTCGGCAGAGTATTTCATGGCTGTTGGAGTCGACGCTCCAGACTTGGCACCTGGCCCGGACGAAAAGAGATCGAAAGATTGTCCATGTAGAGCGTAGCGAGAACATCTTCTGTAAGCAACGAGGTGATACCGTCGATGCTCAGGGCAACGAGTGACACAGGACACTTCCCCGCTAGACACACTCTTCCCGTTCCATTGGGCCGGAGGGGGCTCCTCCAACCGTACGCGGAATTGACGATCTAGCAGAAACTCAAAATAAAAATTGGAAGGTATCCCATCGCCCCTGTCGTGTGGAGTCTCCATGATACCGTATCGCTATGCAGTATAATAGGCCTTCTACAGATCGAAAAACAAGGTGGCCTAGTGCTGCCTACAGAGGAAGGTCTCGCAGACACAGAATTTTCCAGTTAAAGGAGAGCATCTGACGTGGAGAGGAACTTGCAGAAGCCCTACTCTGCACAAGAAAGGTGGTCTCCACTGTTCAGGAAAAGGCTCATCTAACATTTACCAATTTCTCCAACTTGCACACGCAAGAGGTTAGAGAGAGTGGGCAGAAACTGCACAGTTTCTGAAAAGCAAGTACAGTAGCTATTCGCCAGTAGTCTGAGAGGATACCCTCTATCGAGATTCTGTTGAACAAATCTAACAGAAAGGCCATGTCTCACTCACCTAGGAGTCGAAGCAGGCCATACATGACATCGTCCGGACTATGAGCGGTGTCTGCGCAGCTGGCGAGAGCGGAACACAACTCATTCAATGTAAACCTTTCGTTAAAGGTAAAGTCCAGTAGGCGGTCTTCAGCGACATCACGACGTGCATTGAATGCTGGCGAAGCAGCATCCCGGCGGTCACGAAGGACCCCGCCATGGACGCGGGGTGAGAGATTGTGGTCCAATTTACCTGGAGAATGGGAGGTTTGTCCTGTGAAACTTGTCCTGAATCCTTTTGAATCGCTTCCACACCTCTGCTAGAGGGATCTTTCCCGTTCAGTGAAGACACTTATGCCCGCCAAGAAGAGAGGAAGGCGTGCTTCGCAACATACCGGAACCCAGCCTTAGTTCGCCGAAATTCACCGACAGTGAAATCATTCGGGCAGCGCTTATAGCGCATGTAGGCATAACGCTTCTATTTGACGGCCACCTCACACTCGGCTGACCACCACGAAAGCGGTCGGCGTGTATAACGGCCAGACGTTCTAGGAATAGTAGTTAGGCCTACGGTGATGAGGTTGCCGGAGAATTTAACGGCTTCATCCACTGCCTGAAAGATATTTATAGCGAGTAGAAGAACAGAGACAACAAGACATCATGTTGGATGGAAATCACGCACTTTCCTGCCCAATCTCTATCCTGTAGCGGTGGGCTTACAAAATGTTTATACCCCGAGAAGGTGGATGGGGAGCACGCACGCAGCATGGTCTACCGGAGACAGCTAACAGGAAACAGGAGGAGACGAGACTCTGTTGGATTTCTCATTGGCACGGAGACTACATCAAATCCATTGGAGACGTGCGGCTGTTTCGCCTTCGGAAAACGGTCAGGCAGGACGAGGGAAGGCCTCTTGTTTTAGACAAAACGGGCTCTGAGCCCTTTGATCCACCGCCACCGGGGACCGTACTCATAAGCCTAGAGGAGCAAAGAGCAGAGGGTGCCTGTTTAACCTTTGAGGCAGACGAGGTCCTAGGTAGCGACAGGACCACCTCCTCCAGTAGATGCACGTCACATTACTTCGAGGAAGCAGGGTGTGGCTCTCCCCTTTTGACTCACTTGGCCATCCAAAATAAGCAACTTATCCAAAGTTCGGATAAACTGGAATTTGTACATCTACAAGAGCGATTTGTATGACCGAAGCGGTGGCAGGAATGCCTCCACATAGGAGCGATACCAACTACACAAACCGACTCGGGGTCTGTCACGATCGAACGTGACGCAGTGTCGGGTGGGTCTCAACCCTCCCATTTTCGCATCACGCGTTCAATATAACCGCTCCTTGGTCGGTCAGCTCTTCGGCGATGTCTTCCAAGGAGTAGCCAATCAGTTTCCTCATATAACCAACTTTTCTTACGAAATTCATTGTAGACTGCGGTGTCACCTACACTAGCTAGCGATTGAGTGTCCGAAGAGCGGTAATAATGTCCGCCGCATTCGGCCGAAAAGGGGTGACCTTCGGCTGTCTACCAGTCAACCTAGCTAATGCTATCCTCTGATGGAACATGTGGCCAATGGCCAACCTGCTGGCATTAGTGGAGGATTTTCTATTAGGAGTAATTGGAAATTTTGATAGTTTTAAAGTTTATCAACAATCAAAATCTCAGAAATTTGTGATCACTGAAAGAAAAAAAGGGGGATTGCTGTGGTATATCGCGCCTCCAGCCTATTCCATCACATTTGTTTTAACTTTTCAGGTCTCCACCCTGAGTGCATTAATGGTTCGCACTTCTGAATTGACCAGAAGTTGCCCAATGGACCGTCACTCTCCAAAGGTGGCAGCTCTCAAATGAGCAGCAAGTGATGCGGGGCAACAAGATGGATTTCCTTAAATTAGGTTGTACTAATCGTCTATAGGATGGCCAAGATCCGAAGATCTGTTGTGGCAGACCCATAGACGAGACCCAAAACTTTTTGTTGGCCTGGCAACCAACAAGGTAGTAGAGCCTGTCCGCCATGCCAGATCCGATCTTCCCATTTATCGCTCCCCAACACCCAAGACACCTCATGTCCTGGTCTCTTGCTACCTGCAGTCTCGTTTAGAGAGGTTCCAAAGCCTCGCTTCTGACACAGGATAAGGTAGCTAGTAGCTCTTAAACCAAGGTAGGGCTGGCTGGCAAGTAAGTGCTAGAAAAAAAGGAATGCTGAGAGGGGACGAGGGGAAGGTGCACCAACAACTTTCCCAGGCCCCATCAGAGTTCAAGCCAATATCATGACAGGTCTTCCCTAATTTGTACTCAAGCCGGGAGGAAATACACCTCCAGGTAGCTAGTGTAATAGATTACGCACATAGAGTACCCCTCGTTGGGGTGCAACACCAGTATTCTTATTTCTCTACCTAAGGGATAACTGTCATATAGAAATCTCTTTTGCACCATGAAACCATATACCTCGTAAACTCAGACAATTAAAGGAACCCTACCTCTTTTTATTATTATTATTAAGATTACTTTTCGATATCATTCTCCGAAGTTTGAAGGAAGCAGAAACTATCCTGAGGATTGTGTTCCGGAGGCGCAGTACAACTATTTCATCAGAGAAGGTTTCTTCTCTCATTTCTGGCTGTAATTTCCTGAAAAAAATAAGAGTCTATCAAATAGGGTTTCTTGGGCCAATTTGGTGGCCATTGGTTAGTTCTGGTCAGTTTTAATCATTGTCACATCAAGATTGTGTCGTTTGCATGGGCAAGGGTCGTGAGGGGTTGTATTGGGGCTCTCTGCCCTGGGATGATCCCGGGAGATGCTACAGCACATAATAGGCCATAGTTATGAAGGGCCAATTCGGCATAGACAAAGTGATGGGTGGCCTTGTGCTCAATAAAGCATATATGGGGGGTGAGGGGGGCAGGTTAGTGGCATTGATACACACTGACCGAAATTTGTTGGATCCTGGTGGATATTGAAGTCACATCAAATGCACTAACTAACAATGCATTCTTTGCAATAGAAGTCAAACCCCATTCAGTTAAGTTGCCCATGGCCGCAGGATGGATTTTTTTTGTTTGTTAAGAGCTCATCTGGCGACTGCCTACTTAGGCATTAATCGCCCTATTAAAAACTTGCAAAATACTAGGCTACTTTAAAATCAAATTCAAAAACACACATGCAAAAAAAAACAACCCAAACCCAACACAAAAATTTTTTAAAAAGGAGAAAAGACAATGAGCAGGAAGCAAGCTCCTGTGTCGGGGGGAGGTCCCTCCGGCGCAGGAATGTGCAACCTATAAGGGAAAAAACAAAAAACTGGTTAAATAAAAGGGAGAAGGCCGGCCTCCCACCAAAAGTCTATAGGTCCATTAGTCAAGGTGCAAGCACTCGTCCCGAGTACAAAGGACAGGCGGTAGCGACCCCGCCCATCCCGGTACCGGGACAGGTAACGTGCGCGAAGATCACCCAGACTGGGACATTCGACAAGAATGTGCCGAACAGTCTGGGGGACGACGCAGTCGTCACAATAGGGCACAGGCGAGCGCTCCATTAAATGGCGATGCGTCACACGAGTGTGCCCGATTCGGAGACGATAGAAAGCAACCTGAAGCCGTCGCAGCATTGGGGGATAGGTCCATGGGAATAGTCGCGGCGCAATGGCATGCAACTTTAAGTTCCCTTCGACCGTCTCCCATCTTCTTTGCCAAGCAGTCCGAAGAGCTGCCCGTATTCCTGCCATGTAGTCGGTGTAGGAAGAGCAAAACGCTGGTCCAGTCGCAGAGTCCTCGCGGACTCTTTGGCACCCTCATTCCCCGCAATTCCTTCATGTCCAGGAACCCAGCAGAAGATAATCTCGACATCCACCCGGCTCGCAAAAACCGTGGCGTCACGAATATCTCGAACCAGGGGATGCAGAGATTCCATTGCCCCGAGAGCACTCAGGGCGCTTTGTGAGTCGCTATAGATCACAATCCGGTCTCCGAACTGGGCATGTTGCGAAATCTCCCGTACTAAGTGGTGTATTGCCACCAGCTCGGCAGTGAAGACAGACGCAGAGCCTGGCAGAACCCCGCTGACTTCAAACAGAGGGGATACGGTGTGGAAGCCGACCCCCTCTTCGGACTTGGAGCCATCCGTATACACTGGCAGGGTTCAAGCGTGAAACGAGGTGTGCTCCAAAAAGGTCGAACGCAATATTCCCAGCCCTGTACAAGCTTTGGGAGCAGAGGCGTGGCGACAAATAGCCAAATGTGGTACCCTCCAGGGTGGCGTCCTGGGCAGAACCAGGGGCGCCATCGGCCCGAGAGCTATACCTAGCTCTCGAAGGAGTCTCCTGGCTCTAAACCCAAAGGGCTTAGGGAATGACTCGAGTCTCTCGGCAGCATAGGCACCGTCGAAATTAGCTGCTGATGCAGTGAGAGCTGTTGGTGACTGAGGGAGGCGCCGGGGTCGCACCTGCGAGTGATGCAATGTACGCGGCGTAGAGCGAGTGGCATCTCCCCAGCATCGACTAATAGGCTCTCAATGGGGAAAGTGTTGAAGGTACCGGTCGCAAGGCGAAGGCCGGTGTGGTGGATCGAGTCCACCTTCCGCAATAAACAATCGGCTGCGGATGCATAAAACTCGCATCCGTAGTCGAGCTTCGAACAAACAAAGGATCGATAAAAAAGTAGGGCAGTAGCCCTATCAGCGCCCCAAGCGCTGAACGTCACGGAGCGGAGAATATCCATGGCGCGGGTACAAGAGACCCTAAGGCTGCGAATATGAGCCTCCCAGGTGAGGCGTCGGTCGAATACAAGACCAAGGAAACGGTGCGACTCAACCACATCCAGGCGCACCCCATTAAGAAACAAATCTGCGTCGGGCTGAAGCCGTGAATGGCTGCAGAAATGCACCACCTTAGACTTGACCAAAGAAAACCGAAACCTGTGCGCTTCGGCATAGCGAGAGACGCGGTTCAATGCCTGTTGGAGTCGACGCTCCAGAGTTGGCATCTGGGCCGCGCCAAAAGAGATCGAAAGGTCGTCCACGTAGAGCGTAGTGAGAACATCTTCCGGCAGCACCGAGGTGATGCCGTTGATGCTCAGGGCAAAGAGTGTGACACTGAGGACACTTCCCTGCGGGAGACCCTCTTCCTGCTCCTTTGGGCCGGAGAGGGCTCCCCCACCCGTATGCGAAATCGACGATCTCGCAAAAATTCAGATATAAATATTAGGAGGCGTCCCCTCGCCCCCATCGTGTGGAGAGTCTCCATGATACCGTATCGCCATGCGGTATCATAGGCCTTCTCAAGATCGAAAAACACGCTGGCGTAGTGCTGTCTACGAAGGAAGGCCTCGTAGACGGCATTTTCCAGTCGGAGCAGAGCATCCACGTGGAGTGGAACTTGCGGAAGCCGCACTGTGCAGAAAACAGATGGCCTCCGCTGCCCATGAAAAAGGCTAATCTAACATTTACCAATTTCTCCATCAACTTGCACACGCAAGAGGTTAGAGAGATTGGGCGGAAACCGGCCAGAGTCGAGTGATCTCTTCCCGGTTTGCGAAAGGCGAACACAGTAGCGATTCGCCAGGAATCTGGGAGAAGACCCTCCACCCAGATCCTGTTGAACAAATCTAACAGAAAGGCCATGCCTCGCTCACCCAGGTGTCGAAGCATGGCGTACGGGACATAGTCCGGACCATGGACAGTGTCCGCGCACGAAGCAAGAGCGGAACGCAACTCACTCACAGTAAACCTGTAGCTGAAGGGTTCTCCGCCTCTGGAGGTAAAGTCCAGTCGGCGGCCTTCCGCGACATCACGACGTGCATTGAATGCTGGCGGAGCAGGATCCCGGCTAGAGAATGCGGAGAAAGCGGTCGCGAGGTCCGAGATTACGGTCCCATTCTCCTGGAGAACGGGAGGGGGGGTCCTGCAAGAACTTGCCCCGAATCCTTTTGAATCGCTTCCACACCTCTGCTAGAGGGGTCTTCCTGTTAAGTGAAGTCACGTATGCCCGCCAAGAAGAGCGGCGGGTGTGCTTCGAAATATACCGGAACCTAGCCCGACGAAATTCAGCGACAGTGAAATCGTTCGGGCGGCGCTTATAGCGCAGGTAGGCATAACGCTTCTGTTTGAGGGCAGTCTCACACTCGGCCGACCACCACAGGAGTGGTCGGCGTGCAAAGCCGCCAGACGTTCTGGGAATAGTAGTCAGACCCGCGGCGATGAGGTTACCGGAGAATAATTCAACGGCCTCATCTACCGACCGAAACTCCTCGACTGAGATAGAGAATTCAGTCATTTCCTGAAATGAAGGCCACCGCGCCCCACGTCGAAGTCAGCTGACGGTGGAATGTACGCAGAAATGATAGTATACCTCATATCCAGGTGAAGCTGCACAGCCACTGCCTGAAAGGAGGTATCTAAAGTGAAAAGAAGAACGGAGACATCATGCCGGGTGTAAACTGCGCATCCCCCATCTCGTGGTGGTGGGGTCGCAAAACCCTTATACCCCGGGAGGGCGGGCAGGGGGCACGCGCCAGCATGGTCTGCCGTAGAAAAATAGCTAACGGGGAACCGTACGAGACGAGCCTCCGCAGCTCCTCCCAGTTGGCCCGGAGTCCACGTCAATTCCATTGAAGGAATATGCCCTCCAGGCCTAGCTCGGAGGAGACGCGGGGGCCTTCTTCGAACAGAAGACCCTCACGGGAATGGCCGTACGCTTCCCGGAGGTAGAACCCCGGGCGCTGTTGGCTGGACAAAGCGCTGTCGCCTTCGAGGACTTATTAGGGAAGGTTGGGCTCGCCATGCGAGTCTTTTCCTCCCTCCGCCTCGAAACCTTAGGCGGGCGTTGCGGCTTCGGAGGCGGGGGGGACCTCTTTTCGAGGATCCACCGTCTCCGAGCCACTCAGCCCACCACTAGGCGTGGGCGAAGGAGCCGAAGCTCCTTTGTTGCTGTCCTCCTTTCAGGGGACAACTTTAGGAACCCCGGAAGATGGCCTGGCGACCAACTACAGAGGTGTTGCCTCCTGTGAGTCTAAGGACTCGGTCGAGGCATGTGGCCGTTTCACCTTACGGGAAACGGGACGCTGAGGAAAGGGAAATGGGGGGGGGGGAACCCTGGTTTTACCAGGGGCTGGGTGTGAACCGTTTGTGCCGCCAGCTTTACCAGGGAAGCGCCCGGGTTGAATAGAACCTACAGAAGGGCTCCGAATGGGCGTGGAAAAACCGTGCTCGATGGAATGGATGGGCCAGGAGCAGAGAGTGCCTTTCTAACTATTGAGGCATATGACGTCCCAGGCAGAGCCGGGCACGCCAGGACCAAGTCCTTAGCCTCGTGGAATGAGAGTCAATCCTGGGCCTGAACAGCCAGGATTTCTTTCCCAAGAAGATATGCACCACTTTGCTTCGAAGAAACGGGGTGTGGCTCTCCGCAATTGACACACTTGGCTACACACGATTTGAACTTATCGTGTGCGGCCTTGGAGCAATTTACACATACTTCGGGTGACCCCGACTTTGCACGTCTACATGAGCGATTCATATGGCCGAAGCGGTGACAGTAATAGCACCGCCGCGGCAGTGGCACAAATGCCTTCACGCGGTAACGGTACCAACCAGTATGTACTGACTCAGGAAGCTTGTCACAGTCGAACGTGATGAAGAGTGTAAGGGTGGGTCTCGAGGCCCCCTCCGTTTTCCCATCGCACATTCGACCTTGACCGCCCCATGGTCGGCCAGCTCTATGGAGTAGTCAACGAGTTCCCTAGCATAAATTACTACTTTCACAAAGTTTATGGTAGAGTGCGGCATCACACTCACCAGGGTGGCATCAAGTGTCCGAAGAGCACTTATCTTGGCCGCCTCGGAGGAATTCGCCAGAAGGCTCCCATCCAAGAAACAGGTTATCTTCGGCTCTCTACTAATTACACTAGCTAAAGCTCTCCTCTGATGGATCATGTTGCTGTAATCAGTGGAGCGATTAATGAGGAAGCGTTTGAAGCCAGCAGGCTCAAAAACGCCATTTAACCTCTGAATGAGGGGCCTTGATATTATCAAGGCTCCGCCCTGCGCCCTTTTCGTCTTAGTTGGGGGCTCCGCACCCGGGGGGGCAGAGGGGCCGGATGTGCCAATCTTGGCTTGGTCGCTTACCGAAGCAGCAGACCCATCCGTCCCCACAACCCCCGCGGATGGAGAGGAGCCACGAGTCTTTTTAGTCTTTTTTCTGTTCTTTTTCTTTTTAGGAGAGTAGGGCGGGGAATGAACCCACTTCTCCCCTCCGCCGGCAGGAACCCCCAGGCCAGATGGACCAGCCTCAGCTAGATCCTTCTCAAAAATGGAGAAGGTCTTGGCAGTCGTAGGGGCACTGGTCAGAGGAGATCCCTCCCCTCCTTATACTGCCTCAGAAACCCTAGCCCTTTGAGGAGGACCTTGCATAGGGGCGGATTCGGGTTCGGTGCTTGGCGCCGAGCCCGGATTCCCTCCCATGGAAGGCCCTACCGTCTGAGGCTGGGTTGCCTCAAGGACCATGTCTATCTCAGGGGGGGCCTCCAGTTGGCCATCCCCCCTCCCCCGGACATCACAGGTCCCGTTGACAGAGCTGTCTCTAGTCACGTCTGGGGAGGCACAGGCTTTGACCCCGGCAAGGTTCAATATTCTTGCCAGCAGGTTTTTTGAGGGAAGCGACCGAAGGGACCTGGCTTCCCTCTCTCCCTTAAGGAGGTTTGCCCTACCGAGCCGCTTTAATGGGGAGCGATTGGCTATGGGCTGACTGCTGGCTTTCTTGGCAGTCCCCTTGGAAAGAAAAGGGGGGGTTGCCACTGGAAACAGAGGGGTGCCCAAAAGCACCTACAGAGAAGGGGGTGAGGGAGAGTCCCCTACACCCGTAGGCGAAGGAGAGAAGCCTCCTCTCCAGTTAGAGAAATTTGGAGGGTCCCCTGCGCAAGCACAGGAAAGGGGACCTCCATTTATTCTGTGTAGCTGCCCGAGGGCGGCTCCATCGATAGAACAGGGAAAATTAAGGGAACTTTTTGTTTGACATCATTGGGCATAGTGACCCTCTTTTTATTACGGGATGCAATAGCTCGTCTCCCATCGCAGTAGCCCGCTCTTCAAGGGGTGCGTACGGGCCTGGCAGAGCCAGGTGCCACCATTTAAGGCCACCCCTCCCACCTGGTGACCTAGCAGCCCTTCAGCATGGCTGCTCCACCTTGGGCACGGCGTAAAAACAAAGATAGATGGTGAAGTGACAAGGAAAGGGGATGTGTGGAAGGTATGAGTGGGGATAAAGCAGGTTGTTAAAAAAACACCATCCCAAACCGGAGCTCAGGGGTGAGGGAACATTGTCCCCTCCCCACTCAGCCCCAATCAGGGACGGTTGGCTGAGAAGAAGGTGAGCATCTACCCTGTGAAATTAGAGGCTGACCAGAGAAAGTTGTTGCAGAGGTTGTATGAAAAGCGAGGAAACACAAGTGTCTGAAGGAAGAAGAGGCTAAGCTGGGGTCAGATGGGGTGCTGAGTCCCGTCAGCAGGGCGGCCAGGATGGAAACCTCAATGAGCTCTGCCACCCTGAAGGGGGGATTCTCCCAGAGATCCAGCACTCCTTGTATCTGCCGAATTAGTCAAGAGGTGTATTGGAGATGTTATTAATGAAGAGCTGTTTGGGTCATGGTGACAGTAGGGGTGAGGGTGTTTTAAATCTTTTCTTTTCGATGGTAACCGCCTTTGAGACTTGCCAAAGTGAGTATATGATGGCAGCAGGTATATGTGCATCTTCTGGGTTGATGGCTATTAGGAAGTCATTTCAAAATGCTGTGTTATGTGGATTCGGTTGTACGCAGTGAGGCCTGTTTTCATGAGGGGGGGGGGCACCATGGAGTACCTATGTTTAGTTATCGTTTGAGCTTTGGGCATGTTTCATGAAGGAAGGCACCAGATCTTATCGAAGTGTTAGAGGCTGCTCTTCTATTGCAACAATGATTTTCTTGCAATACTTATCCTCCTTCATAATAATCCAATGACTTCATTAATGGCAATATGAGGGGTTTATTTTCCACATTATTCCACACAAGGGTAAAGGCTAGCCAAGTGGAAACACCCTCTTCCAAATAAAGGCAAAGTCAAGCCATATCGAGTGTGGTTACTCAATGGATGCAGCTGACATACCATGTAGATACCCATAGTTCAAATCATACGTAAATCAATAGGTCCCAGGTCCCCACTGAAAATAGAAGGCAGCTAGGCTCATACAGATACGTGGTAAAACTCTTATAAAATTCTTTATTTCATCTTTTGGCACCGACTCACGCTGACAACCATTATTGGACAACTGCAGAGTCAGGATAAACATCAAATTGATCAATTACCTCAGTTGGAGTGTCCTAACATTGAATCTGTGGGGTTTTGAACCCCTTGCGGCACTAATATGAGGTAGGGCACCCTGACAAGCTCACAATTCTAAAAAAAAATGAGGGAGGGGGGGAGATACTAGACAGCAATGCCATGGATAGTTGGACCCCATCAAGGTACAAGCAAATTTGTGTCCATTACCTTTCCTGAGGCTCCCAAGTATTCATAACAGACAGGTCTCGGTTGTCTTGCAGGTCATCCCAATCCGTTTTATCATTGGCAGGGTCAATATCCATTTGACCCATGGTACTCTCTAGCTCGCCCTTAGAATTGACCTGCACAAAGAAACAATGCAATCAACATAACACCCAAGTCACCCCTGATGGCAAAAATCAGACCGATCAATAAATTTTACTGCAGAGTAAAAAAAAAAATGTTGTTAAATGACCCCGAGGACCAGATGAGCTCCGCTCCCTATGACTGCTAGGAAGATTAAGGGAGAAAGCCTTAGATCCTAGAGCCAGTGATGTAGGACACTGGCAATGTTGCCACAATTAGGTGCAGCTGTACCTTCAGAGTGGAAGGAAGCTGTTGCAGGCTATGGGAATTTTATAGCAACTCACCCTCCCAAGCTAGGGTCCATGTAACAGCTAGGAGGTAGGAGTTCAATTGCAGCTTAACTCCCATACCAGGATTACATCAAAGTAGGGGGGTGTCACATACCAGGATTACATCCAAGTAGGGCAATCCCATACCAGGAGTGCCTCCAAGTAGGGTGGCCACATACCAGGAGTGCATCCAAGTAGGGTGGTCCAATACCAGATTACAACCAAGTAGGGTGGTCCCATACAAGGATTACATTAAGTAGAGTGGTTCCATACAATGAGTGCATCCAAGTAAGGTGGGCGCATAACAGGGACGCATCCAAGTAGGGTGGTCCCATACCAGGATTCCATCCAAGTAGGCTGGTCTCATACCAGGATAACATCCAAGTAGGGTGGTCCAATTCCAGCATTACATCCAAGTAGGGTGGTCTCATACCACAGGTACATCCAAGTAGGGTGGT
This sequence comes from Ceratothoa steindachneri, assembly GCA_963969495.1. NCBI lineage: Eukaryota > Metazoa > Arthropoda > Malacostraca > Isopoda > Cymothoidae > Ceratothoa > Ceratothoa steindachneri. The sequence continues at coordinate 179,011,935 of OZ018317.1, forward strand.
CACATTCCAGGAATTCATCCAAATAGGGTGGTCCCATACTAGGACTGCATCCTAAATAGGGTGGTAAAATACCAGGAGTGCATCCAAGTAGGGTGGTCACATTCCAGTCCAAGTAGGGTGGTCCCATACCAGGTGTGTATCCATGTAGGGTGGTCACATACCATGAGTACATCAAAGTAGGGTGGTCCGATACCAGGATAACATCCAAGTAGGGTGGTCCCATACCAGGATAACATCCAAGTAGGGTGGTCAAATTCCAGGAGTGCATCCGAGTAGGGTAGTCACATACAGTAAGTGCATCCAAGTAGGGTGGTCATATATGGGGATTACATCCAAGTAGGGTGGTTCCATACCAGGAGTGCATCCAAGTAGTGTAGTCACATACAAGAAGTGAATCCAAATTCAGGATGACATCCAAGTAGGGTGGTCCCATACCAGGATAAGATACAAGTAGGGTGGTCCCATACCAAGATTACATCTAACTAGGGTGGTCCCATACCACAGGTATGTCCAAGTAGGGTGGTCATATAACAGGATTACATCCAAGTAGGCGGTCCCATACCAGGATTACATCCAAGTAGGGTGGTCCCATACCACAAGTGCATCTAAGAAGGGTGATCCCATACCACAAGTGCATCTAAGTAGGGTGGTCACATACCAGGAGTGCATCCAAGTAGGGTGGTCCCATACCACAAGAGCATCCAAGTAGGGTGGTCCCATACCACAAGAGCATCCAAGAAGGGTGGTCCCATACCAGGATAACATCCAAGTAGGGTGGTCCCATACCAGGATAACATCCAAGTAGGGTGGTGTCATACCAGGATAACATCCAAGTAGGGTGGTCCCATACCAGGATAACATCCAAGTAGGGTGGTGTCATACCAGGATAACATCCAAGTAGGGTGGTGTCATACCAGGATAACATCCAAGTAGGGTGGTCCCATACCACAGGTACATCCAAGTAGGGTGGTCACATTCCAGGAGTGCATCAGAGTAGGGTAGTCACATACAGTAAGTGCATCCAAGTAGGGTGGTCACATATGAGGATTACACCCAAGTAGGGTGGTCACATACCAGGAGTGCATCAAAGTAGGGTGGTCATATACCAGGAGTGCATCAAAGTAGGGTGGTCATAAAACCAGGAGTGCATCAAAGTAGGTTAGTCACATACAGAAAGTGAATCCAAGTAGGGTGGTCCCATACCAAGAGTGGATCCAACTAGGGTGGTCATATAAAGGAAAGGCATCCAAATTTGGTGGTCCCATACAAGGATTACATCCAAGTAAGGTGGTCCCATACCACGAGTGCATCTAAGTACGGTCACATACCAGGAGTGCATCCGAGTAGGGTGGTGACATAGAGGAAGTGCACTCAAGTAGGGTGGTCCCATACCAGGAGTGCAAACAAGTAGGGTGGTCCCATACCACAAGAGCATCCAAGTAGGGTGGTCCCATACCAGGATTATATCCAGGTAGGGTGGACCCATACCAGGATAACATGCAAGTAGGGTGGTCCCATACCACAGGTACATCCAAGTAGGGTGGTCACATTCCAGAAGTGCATCCGAGTAGGGTAGTCACATACAGTAATTGCATCCAAGTAGGGTAGTCACATATGAGGATTACATCCAAGTAGGGTGGTGTCATACCAGGATTACATCCAAGTAGGGTGGTCCCATACCAGGATTACATCCAAGTAGGGTGGTCCCATACATAGGATTACATCCAAGTAGGGTGGTGTCATACCGGGATAACATCCAAGTAGGGTGGACCCATACAAGGATAACATCCAAGTAGGGTGGTCCCATACCACAGGTACATCCAAGTAGGGAGGTCAAATTCCAGGAGTGCATCCGAGTAGGGTAGTCACATACAGTAAGTGCATCCAATTAGGGTGGTCACATATGAGGATTACACCCAAGTAGGGTGGTTACATACCAGGAGTGCATCAAAGTAGGGTGGTCATAAAACCAGGAGTGCATCAAAGTAGGTTAGTCACATACAGGAAGTGAATCCAAGTAGGGTGGTCCCATACCAAGAGTGGATCCAACTAGGGTGGTCATATACAGGAAAGGCATCCAAATTTGGTGGTCCCATACAAGGATTACATCCAAGTAAGGTGGTCCCATACCACGAGTGCATCTAAGTACGGTCACATACCAGGAGTGCATCCGAGTAGGGTGGTCCCATACCACAAGAGCATCCAAGTAGGGTGGTCCCATACCACAGGTACATCCAAGTAGGGTGGTCACATTCCAGGAGTGCATCCGAGTAGGGTAGTCACATACAGTAATTGCATCCAAGTAGGGTAGTCACATATGAGGATTACATCCAAGTAGGGTGGTGTCATACCAGGATTACATCCAAGTAGGGTGGTCCCATACCAGGATTACATCCAAGTAGGGTGGACCCATACATAGGATAACATCCAAGTAGGATGGTGTCATACCGGGATAACATCCAAGTAGGGTGGACCCATACAAGGATAACATCCAAGTAGGGTGGTCCCATACCACAGGTACATCCAAGTAGGGAGGTCAAATTCCAGGAGTGCATCCGAGTAGGGTAATCACATACAGTAAGTGCATCCAATTAGGGTGGTCACATATGAGGATTACATCCAAGTAGGGTGGTCACATACCAGGAGTGCATCAAAGTAGGGTAGTCACATACATGAAGTGAATCCAAATAGGGTGCTCTCATATCAGGAGTTCATCCAAGTAGGGTGGTCCCATACCAGGATTACATCAAAGTAGGTGGTCCCATACCAGGATTACATCCAAGTAGGTGGTCCCATACCATAAGTGCATCTAAGTAGGGTGGTCAAATACCATGAGTGCATCCGAGTAGGGTGGTCCCATATGAGGATTACATCCAAGTAGGGTGGTCACATACCAGGATAACATCCAAGTAGGGTGGTCCCATACCAGGATTATATCCAAGTAGGGTGGTCCCATACCAGGATTACATCCAAGTAGGGTGGTCCCATACCAGCATTACATCCAAGTAGGGTGGTCCCATACCACAGGTGGATCCAAGTAGGCTGGTCACATACCAGGAGTGCATCTGAGTAGGGTGGTCACATACAGGAAGTGAATCCAAGTAGGCTGGTCCCATACCACGGGTGGATGTAAGTAGAGTGGTCCCATACCAGGATTACACCCAAGTAGGGTGGTCACATACGACAAGAGCATCCAAGTAGGGTGGTCCCATGCCAGGATTACATGAAAGTAGTGTAGTCCCATACCAGGATTACATTCAAGTAGGGTGGTCCCATACCAGGAGTGCATGCAAGTAGGGTGGTCACATACAGGAAGTGCATCCAAGTAGGGTTGTTCCATACTAGGATTACATCCAAGTAGGGTTGTCCCATACCAGGATTACATCCAAGTAGGGTGGCCCATATCAGGAGTGCATCCTAGTTGTGTCATATTCACTTGGAAATGACTGACCATTCAGACCCTTTTTCAATCATGGACGAGATCTCACGACTGAATAATGAAATTAACATAAAAATCTGAATGAGAATCAATCACTGGTTAGCCAGAAAGTAGAGGGGACCAGTCCACATTGGGTCGGGTGGTGCAGGGTAGTACTCTTTCAACGGTGACCAGTGGGGAGAGTAGTACTCTTTATGACAGAGTGGTTGGGGGGCATTTGTTCCAAGTCGATGGTGTGTGGATATAGATACCTATATTCCAGATTCTGGGACATGAAGACAGGAATGGAAAGACAGCAGTGTTGTGATTGTCAATGTGGGTGATGTGAGTAAAGAGCTACCTATCTTATGTGGCAAATTCAGTGCATCTGCCAATAGGCAGTCAGCTCCTTCCATACGTTTAAGTTTTGTGTCCATTCTCACTGGGAATTGAGCCCAGGGCCTAGACGTTGGAAGTCCAACATTTTATCAACTAGTCCAACCATTCACCCAAAGTGAAAAAATTATCTAGGACCTACCCCAGTTGTCAACTCTAGAAGCATTTTCTCGGCAGTGACTGTAGCAAAGTGGAGCGAATTATTCAGCCTCTCCCGAAATGCTACAAACTCCGGAATTAGAATGAGGGATCCAAACTTATAGGACATAATCAAGGGATCCGAGGTCTGAAAAAACAAAAATGTATTATTTGCTGTTCAAAATACTAAATTTAGAATAAAAAAACCCCACGTTAATGATAAAGATCCAGTTCCCAACAAAACTCTCAATCAAATAATGCATTTTTACATAACACAAAATCTATTGACAAGGTGTATTATTTCCTATAGGAAGCCCATTGTTGCATATTCTGTGTTGCATTTACATAGAATATTTCCTATCAGGATTAGTGTTAACATATCTATCAGATGGTGACCAGACTCACAAATAGCATTCAAGTACAAATAATGACACAAACACTGACTAAAGAAAATGAAAAATGATTCTGAGCGCTTTCACCTTTGCTAAAGACCCATACACCCTATTAAAAACAATTCAGCCCTCACATTTGACAGTTTTTGTTCCAGTTAAGATGTACTACATTGTCTCATGTCTGCTTAAGACTACAAAAATGTTGACTATGGCTTCCCCGTCTTCCCAGTCTCCTTTCATCCTTTTAATGTGCTTAAATGCATGTGTGAACCTCTCAGATTGTGTGTGGAAGAAGATTCTCATTTTCTAGAGAAATGGGGAACCTTTTCACCACCATGGTGAATTGCAAATCTCCAAATTATGCAGATGCAATCGAATGAATCTATTTTTGAATTAAAACAATAGCAATGAGGCCTTATTAAGCAGAAAGTGATAGCTATAAACAGTGGTGAATATAGACAGACCAGTCATAATTTTGCCAGGGCTGGGGTCACAAATATTTGGTCGGGGCAGGGGTGGGAAAAAAAACCAGCGCGGGTTAACCAGAGCCCAGATTGGTTTATACTCGGCTATAGACCCACTAGGGTGGAAAAAAATATGGCCGGGGTTAGCTGGGGCGAGGGGTCCAGTCAGTCTATAGTGGTAAAAGTAGACAATTTGAAAATATAGAGCTGCAGGCCCACCTTCAGGCATTGGAGAGAGTAGTGTGCACACTGGGGCCGGGAAGGGTGTACCATTCGAACTGAATCACCAAATTAAAATAAAAAAGTTTGCTCATTCCAAACCCATTTCCTCAACCCAAGACATTAATAACATAAATAATACTGTGAAATGAAAAATGTATGACTTATAGGAAGAAATCATTTATATGTTGTGTAGTAAGTTGAAGTGTAAGAAATACTCTTAATGCATCATCTATATTGACTTCATTAGTGGGCAATTAAAAATTCAGCCGTGTGGAAGGGGCTCCCCCACCCCTGACCTAGGGTTTAATTTGAACAATCATTTGCCTTGTAAACTTCCTGATGCATAAAACTCGCCCAAGCAAGTGTCACTCCCCAACATGGACAAGAATGCACTCTAAAAGCAATGTGTGGAAGACACCAGTTGCCAAGCGAGCGAAGAGTGGAGTGCTCAGTCGAATCCACCATCGGCAAAAACTTTTGAACAGAGATGACTAAATTTTGCTCCAGAAGTCAAGTTTGGAATAAAAAAAAAAGGAATGGTAAAACAAAACGAGGTTAGTCCTATCAGCACCCCACATGCCGAATGCTACAAAGAATTTCTATGGTGGGGGTACAAGAGACTGTAAGGCTGCAAAGGTGTGCCTACATGGGGATTCAATTTGAGTCGGATTGACTTTGTGACAGCTCCGTCAGGTAGTGAAACCTGGTTAGATACATTAAACTATGGATCTTCAATGAGAGAGGCATCAAATGGGTGATAAAGATATACTCAAATGACAACATTCCAACAAACCACGTAATCTAGCTGCAACTCCTGAGTGTGACTAGATGCTACTGCCACAGGCTTAATAATGAAGCCAAAATTGATAAATTACCTTATGCCAAGGTCCCTGGGGCTAAAAATTATTATCTAGGAAACCATTAGTTCCCAAGGGAATTTACCCAGTTAATGAACAAAAACAAAATTGATAAATTAACTTATGTCAAGGTCCCTGGGGCTAAAAATTATTATCTAGGAAACTATTAGTTCCCAAGGGAATTTACCCAGTTAATGAACAAAGACAAAATTGATAAATTAACTTATGTCAAGGTCCCTGGGGCTAAAAATTATTATCTAGGAAATCATTAGTTCCCAAGGAAATTTACCCAGTTAATGAACAAAGACAAAATTGATAAATTAACTTATGTCAAGGTCCCTGGGGCTAAAAATTATTATCTAGGAAACCATTAGTTCCCAAGGGAATTTACCCAGTTAATGAACAAAGACAAAATTGATAAATTAACTTATGTCACGGTCCCTGGGGTTAAAAATTATCATTTAGTAAATCATTAGTTCCTAAGGGAATTTACCCCTCAAAACTTGGATTTGTACCATCTCAATATTCTTTGCTCAGTGTCTAATTGGGATTTTATTTACTTCATGCCACATCAACAGGGTAAATATTATGAAGTACTTACATCCTTGTAATTTGCCATGAAGAACTTAAGAGTGGAAGAAAATATATTGGCAGCAAGGGTATAGCCGCCTGTGTCTAGTATTTGAAAAGCTAGTACGTGTCCCAAGGTGTCCATCTGAACTTGCTTCAGGTCCAGTTTCTCATATATGCTGTAGGAAGCCTGTGTTGCCCCTACAAAAAAAAACAAACAAACTCTAAAATAAAAATAATTCAGTCCATTTTATTAAACTTCTAAAGACAACAATGGCAAAGAATATTAGGATTTTTTGCACCCAGCAAAAGCTTTGACCTCTTTGGTGATACATACTAAATCCTTCATATCATTAAGACGACCTTACAGGATACCTTCAACTTTAGAGTTGGGACCTCCTCTTATTTATTGGTATCTGAGCTATTTTATTTCCCTGTTTACTTTCATATATAAGTGATCCTCATCATATGAAGGGATCGGCATGCATCAATGCCACTAAAATAAAAATGCCCAACTTCCTTAGCACAAAGTGCCCCATCCTGCAAGAATCCTTTTACTATCCTCAGGCATGTCATAAAAGCTGACTAAAGTCAGCTAGGGACCACTGACCTTGGAAGGCACGCATCTTGAATTCCCTCATCCGCGGAGCGCTATAATGGAGATAATGGGTGAGGGTGTTAAAAGACCCTGTTCAGTCAGGCTACTCACTCTCTGCATAAATCCATTACATTTAACCCTTTTTGCAACACTTCCGAAAGGGAAGACTCAGTCGTCTGCAGACAAATGTGCAAGGGTCACCCTTATTGGCGATTCTCAAGCACGGGGTCTGCAGCCCCTGCTAGCGACCCGCCTTCGCACTAGTGTGTAGGTAAGCTGCCTGCCAGGACCACCACATCAGAGTAGAGGCGGAGAAATCTCAGATTTCTGACAGCTCAGTCGTTGCTCCACAGTCATGGGCACCGTGGACGACTGTGGGCTAAAAAACCCGCATGTGTGTTGTGGTTGGGATGCTCCCGAGGAGAGGTCCAACAAGGACCGCTCACTCGAGGAACGTCTCTTTGAACCGGTGCCTGGCAGATGTGTACAGCAGAGGGGGTCTTTTTTTGTGGACCCGTACCGCACCTTTTATGGTAGGAATGATCTCTACCAAAGGGATGGGGTACATCTTTCCTTTAAAGGAAAGGCCTTTCTGTCGAATATGATCCAGGATGTCGTAGAGAGGACCCAAAGGAGTATCCGGCCAAGAGTGAGGGCGGACGTACGTCAGTACGCCAGTGTCACTCCTGGAACGACCTTCCCAGAGGTCGCAAAGAGGGGTGCCTCCTCGCCAACAAATAAGCCGGGAAACGGAAGAGCGCAGGAAGTCCTACATTCGGGGACTCCCTGAAAGTTCTTCTGTTTAATGCGAGGTCGATCAGGAACAAGTTTCTTGAACTTCGTGGCCTCGTAGCGACGGAAGAACTTGAAATTGTGGCCATAACAGAGTTGTGGGTAAAAACCTCAAACTGAGATTTTGAAGGTGAATTCACGATTCTCGTTTACGAACTCTTTCAAAAATCTAGACCAGACAGAGAGGGTGGTGGTGTGATGTTGTATGGTCAGATTTAGTCAAGGTCCCCAAGGTAGAGTCTGCGACTAGTAAATCGAGGAAACTTGATTTGAGAAGAGCAGACTTGGCAGGTCTTCGTGCTGGATTAACTGATGCGAGGATGTTGAAGATTCGTGGAATAGATTCAAAACTACGTTCATGAGTCTTCAATCACGTTTCATCCCTTTGAAAAGCCTTTGTCGGTCTTCCGTTCAACCAAAGTGGTTTAATCGAGAAATCAGTCAACTGCTGAGGGAGAAGAGAACGGTGTACCGGTAGTCAAAGATTTCTGGAGACTCTGACGAGTACCATATGCTAGCTAGGAGGGTGAAGTCCAGCATAAGGGCGGCAAAGCATACCGAGGAACTCCGAGTGGCGAGACTCTGCAAGGAAAATCCCAAGGAGTTCTTTGGTTATGTAAACAGCCGTAAACCAATCCATCGCACGATTGGCCCTTTAGTGAATGAGGAGGGGGCATTAAAGCACTCGGATGCAGAAAGTGCTAACCTCCTCAACGACGACTTCTCTTCAGTGTTTACTGAAGAATATGGTCCCATCCCCCAGCCCACGGATTCTTACTCGGGGGAAAACTGGAGGAAATGGATCTCACCTAAAGAGAAATAGAAAAAAAGATCACTGATCTAAAGACGAATAAGTCCCCTGGCCCGGACGGGTTTCTACCTAAAGTGTTGAAAGAAGTGCGCGATGTAGTGTCACAACATCTGAGCATAATCTTCAACATGTCAATCCGGACCGGATGCGTTCCAAGAGACTGGCGTGAAGCGGAGGTGACTCCTATCTTCAAGAAAGGAGACCCTAGCCAGCCGTCGAACTACCGACCTTTTAGCTTAACCTCAATAGTCGGTAAACTCATGGAAAGCATCTTGGTGGACAAAATGACGTCATATTTAGAGTCCAACTTGCGATTGAGGAGTTCCCAGCATGGGTTCCGAAGGCACCGGTCATGCCTAACGAATCTTGTGGAATTTTTCCACTTCGTTTATACTGAGCACGACCGGGATAAGGTACCACACCGCCACCTCCTTCGGAAAGTGCGTGCGCTGGGCGTAGAGGTAAATGTGGCAAGTTGGATAAAAAACTGGCTAAGCGGAAGACGGAAACGGGTAGTGTTGAATGGACAGGCTTCCGAATGGGTGCCCGTTACTAGCGGTGTTCCTCAAGGTTCTGTCCTGGGACCACTACTATTCATCATCTACGTCAACGATATGGTTGCGAAGATTTCTAAATTTGCCGACGATACCAAGCTTGGTATGAACGTTGCAAAGGAAGGAAATACTGCCCGCTTTCAAGATGATCTTCGGAAGATTGGGGAGTGGTCGGCCACGTGGCAAATGCCATTTAACGTGAACAAATGCAAAGTGATGCATATCGGCCACCGAAACCCCCATACTCAGTATATCCTTAAGGGCACTGCTCTTGAATCCACCGACACTGAGAAAGACTTGGGTGTAACAATCACTAGTGACTTCAAGTTCTCGAACAGTGCATTGAGGCGGAGAAAAAGGCCCAAAGGATGCTAGGCTAAATAAAGCGTCAGTTTCGATATCGGGACAAGGAGATTGTACTGTGTTTGTACAACTCACTTGTCTAACCGCACCTGAAGTATGCCGTACAATTTTGGAGTCCTTCGTTTCGAAAGGATATTGCGAGATTGGAACATGTGCAAGCCAGGGCAACCAAACTGATTCCCTCTATCGGTCACAAAAGTTACGATGATAGATTAACGGAATTAGATCTGTTCTCGTTGGAAACCCGGAGACTGCGTGGTCAGCTTATTGAAGTGTTTAAAATACTTCGAGGCTTCGATAATGTAGACTACACGGATATTTTCCAACTTAGTGAGGGTAGAACGAGAAATCATGGCTACAAACTTGAACTGAAGCGTTACAACCGTGATCTGTGTGGTAAATTTTTCACATACAGCATCTGCGGTAGCTGGAACGCACTTCCAGTGGAAGTTGTCAACAGCAATTCTGTTGATCAGTTCAAGTCAAGACTGGACAAAGTCTTGAAAAGTGGCCGTTTGGGCACTTAAGTCGTTGTGCAGAACTGTGCCTGCTCAACGGTTAGCCCAAAGGTACCCTCTTTCAATGGACGGTAAAGTCTCCTAGGGTACTTCTTTTCCATGTAGCTCTCCCATCCCTAAGCATTTAAATAAATGGTTCAAAGCTCAGAACCTACGGAACCTCTGGAAGAAACCACACGCCGGGGCATCCTTCCTGAGAGCTGCTTGGTTCGATTAAAGAGAACCTGAGGGTATGGGGGCAAGGCTGAAGAACCCATCACTGGGTCAAACAAGGCAGCAGGAGTCAATTTGATTATGGAAAGAAAAGGAGGCTTGGTGTAGTTGAATAAGGATATAACCAAAGGAAGAAAGGAATAACAGCCAGAGAGAAAATGAAAATAAAGGCAACCAACTCATCATAATCACCATTTTGCCACATAAAAAGGGTGTGGGGGGGATTGTGTGTGTGCATAAGGCCTTTAAAATAACCCTTTACATACCGCTCCTTTGCAACCCTATCAAACATATCCGTTTTAGGCGGTGTGATTGGCTGCTCATAGGATCTCACCCAAGCACGCTACATTACATGTACTCTAATCATCTACATGCCCCCCTCACACAATCAATCCACATAGTACGCACTCTTCAACGTCACATGTACACCCGTCATCCACAACATTTACTTGCCCCTCTCACACAATCAATCCACGTAGTATGCAGTCTACATCACATGTACACCCATCACCCACATCTACTTGCCTCACACAATCAATCCACCTAGTCTTCAAACCCTTTAAACATCCTCTTCACATGTGTATTCTTCTACATTCTTCTTACATCACAGCACAAACTCAGAACATTCTTATTCATTTCTCATTCCATCTATCCTTCCTACACCCAACATTCCTTTCTGTCCATCTCTCTCACTCTCGATATTACCTCTTATTTTTTTTACATACATAACATTGGCAGCAGCATACTCTCAAGCCATTTTTGTGCAGATTCCACACAAACCATTGCACTTCACTAATTCTCTGTGAAACTTTCCTACAAAACATTCATAAGCTTTGTTATCACAGTCTGCCTACTCTATACTCTTATCTTTCACAACACACACTCCTTTTTCTCATTTTTACTTTAACCACTTCCTCTCACCCACTAAGGGCTTCAATCAACAAGTCCATACCCCTCTCAGCCAATTACATGCCAGATCATCGGGATACACCAACAAAGCAGTCACTCCTTAACTTAATATCCCGGTCTGTCATTCTCATTTGTAATCTGCTCCGCACTCCATCCATAAATAAACAGCCATGCAACATCACACACACCCATGTATCTCAAACCTATAATCATAAACCTACCAAAATTTAGTTGAATCTCACCTATCATGTTGTAAGCTTTGATTAGCAATAATTTTAATTGAAAATTAGCTTTAGAAAGGTTGGTGCCGTGTTCAAGAAGACAACACAACTTGACAAGAAGTGCCGTTGCATTCCTGGTTGCAGCCATCTTTTCTCCTTCCGAAGCTTCGACGGCCGCCCGCACAAAAGGAGGCAAAGCAGCGAAGTAACAGTGAGCAGCCATTATGAGGTAAGCATCGTTTGGCCTGAAATGAGATTGGGAAAATTTATTGATGAGCCAATCCAAAATGAAAAGGACTCCCATAGAGTCAGATAAGCTGCTATCCTTGCCGCCATACACTTCAACCTTATCAAGGCATTATTACGACTACATACTACTCAATCAGTCCATCTGAGTCTATCCATTTTTGTAGATTAGGTTTTTTGTTGTTGAAGGCACCAGGCACAGATCAAAGTGTACATCGCATACCAGTTTAACCCTGCAAGCACAGCCTCCGGGAACCTAACCTAAACACTGGTTCACAATAAGAATTTCCACCACCCCAAAACTAGTTGACCAACATACCCTACTCCCCCTAAAAAAAAAACACTGGTTCACCAACAGAATTTTCACTTCCCAAATCTGGTTCACAAACACAATTTCCACCCACCAAAACTGGCTCACAAACAGTTTAACTTCACATGCACAGCCCCCAGGGACAAAAACACATACCTACAACAACACTAGTTCACGAACAGAATTTCGACCTCCCACCAAATATCAACCTCTTCACCCATTACCGATGCAAATGAAGCCAGCGTCTACACATGCTCTATGGTCAACCTCTCCTACTCAACCCTAACCCACATTACTGGCAACCACCCTAGACCCACACAAGCAGCATTACCTCAAATCCCATATTCAAACTTCTCACCTTCAGAAGACCAACTTTAGGCAACACCAAGAAATGGTGAACATACTATACACACAGTTTATTCACACCACCCTAAATTTATACATTCCCAGGCTGTGCACCATCCATATATTTATTCTGTGAGACAGGGATGAGTACCAATTGATGCATACACATCCAACTCAGCGCACACTTCCAGTATCATGGGGTGGAAAAAGGGTAGGAGAGAGAGAGAAAAAAAGAAGAGGTAATTATATCAATGGGAACAGGCGGGTAGCAGAAAGGAATGTAAGGAAATCGATACCCCACCCTCACAATTGAGCCGGTCTGTAACCACAACATCCTGGCAGTGGAGGCGAGATAGCCCGACCACTTAACCTCCTCCCCTCTCGCCCCTCGTCTCAAAGAGAAGCTGAACGGCCGCCCCAGACCACATAATGCACTAATCAGCTCAGGTCGGACCCATGACCCTAACATGGGTTAAAACAGCAAGATTTCCCCTAAGAGTTGATATTCAATTTCGCCGCATATGGCAAAATTAGAGGAGCGTCGTCCTAAAGCCAGAAGGTCCCTTAGGGCTAGTATGGTGCATCAGGTGACAGGTGGGGCCGAGGTTGATGGGCAAAAGGTATGTGTGTTTGCCTGGTGTAACCTGGGCATGGATGGGACAGTACCACTTTTTTAGGGTGGGAATGGTGGAAAGAAGAGACCCAGTAACCGAGATGGGGTTTAATGTGGTGGCGGTGGTGAGGGGGAGGGGGGTAACAGGCAGTGAGCTCTTGTGCATTAAGGGTCTCCTTTACATGTGGAATGAGATGAGTGAGTGAAAGGGTAACTGGGTGTGCTGGGCCATAGGCCGAGCAAGAAGTTTCGCTAGCTGCTTCATTGTCATGTAGCCCAATGTGGGATGGCACCCAGCAGAAGGCGACAAGTTTATGTGTGGTTGAAAGATTAGAGGATTGCGATGGGAGAGGTGAGACAATGCAGAAATTGTGCGTCAGGGATCTATGAAGAGTACAAATTCGGTAGGAAGGAGTAGGTAGATAGTACAGATGGCCTCTTAGATGGTGTACAGCTTTGACCTGTATGATGAGTGTCCAGGCATCGTCTCTACCACAACAGCAACAGATGAACTGCAGAGGGAGTGGGAGCCAATGATCAAGATGGCTGTGCCCTAACGATGGATGGATCATGGCTAAGGCACTCTGATTAGCTGGTTGCATATTCTTGCTGGGGTCAGCCTCCATGGAGGAACACCCCTAAAAGACATCTGATAGAGTGGAGGGAGGGAATGGAATGGCAGATAAGAGAGGAACCAGTGTCTTTGGAAAGTGCCAGTTGTTTTCAGTAGAAGCGAATGTCCAGTTGAGAAGAGACATTAAATTCTGCACACTGGCTCCTCTAGAAGAGTGTCATGCCACTGTAGCCAGTTGAAGACTCGGGTTCAGAATAGATCAAGAAGATAGATGATTGAGGGTAATGCAGAGTTATATACCAATTAGCCAAAGTCCAGTTTGAACTGGACCATGGCACTGTAATGGCAAAGAAAAGTATGGTTGTCAGCGGCCCATCTATTGTGGGACAGATGACTAAGAAGGTTGTGTAAGCTTGGTGGTGGTAATGAAATTGGAAACGAGGCTTCCATGAGATTCTCATCAGCGATGGGGCATGGAAACCAGAATGGACCTCAAGGCTGGATGAACCAGCCTCAGCAAGATTTTTCGCACCAGGAGGGGAAGGGTCCCTCCTCTCCTTGTAAGTCCTCGGGGGCCCGTACCACCCGAGGAGAGCCTTGCACAAGTGCAGATTCAGGTTCAGTGTCTGACACCAAGACCAGGTTCACTCTCAAGGAAGATCCTGCTATCTGGGGTGGGGGCACATCCGGGACCATCTCCACCTCGGAAGTGGCCTCGAACTGCTCCCCCTCCAGGTATCGCGCATCCGGAACAGGGACTCATATGGCCTATGGCCAGTCACGAACGCCACTGGTGCCGGCTCCCATCAAGGTCACGAGCCTCGGGTCTACGAGGTGTCGCGGCAAGTCTCTGTGGTCGACGCAGCCTCTTACTCTTCTTAAGGAGTTATGGTGGATTGCCCGACCTCAATGGGAGGGGCGCGTCGTCTGTCTTACCGTGTTCTTGGCGCCCCCCTGAGAAAGCAAAGGGGGACCTGCCCCGAATGGAGACTCCCCTTGAGGCAACTCGACAAAAGGAGGTAAGCGGGGACCCCCCTCCCCTGAACCCCTCAGCAATAGAATGAGAGAAACGTCCCCCTCCGCTATAAGTCTTGGACGGACCCCTGAGAAAGCACAGGCTTGGAGCTACCCAGGAGAGGTTCCGAAGATGGCAAAGAGGAAACTCCTTTGCCACTATCAAATAGTTCAAGGAGAACCCCTCAAACCCATCAGAGTGATGCGGTCTTTAAACTCCTCGTCTGCCTCGACACCAAGTCAGGCGAGAATTGTGAAATAGGAACGTAGTGCGAAGTTTTGAAAGCTTATTAAAACTTGCCAACATACAGGAACTTCTACACTCGAGACCACTGAAGGGAAAGGGGGGGGGGATTAGTGGGCCATATCCAGCCTATCCCATCTCACTTTTTTGGACTTTTTAGGCTCCCACCCCTAGTTGTGTTAACGGTTGTGTTCGCGTCCTGTGCAGCGACAAACACCGACCTGAAAGGTCGCAAATCCCAACTGAGGAAGGGTGACGGAGCTCGGAGATCCTTACCGGACAGGGTGGCCAAGATGTGAAGATCTCTTATGGCAGACCCAGTGATCGGACCCAGGACTTTTAGTTGGCCTAGGCAGCCAAAAAAGGCAGTGAAGCCCACTCGCCACAAACATTACAGCCTTATTATGCACTCAAGAACGGCCGCTGGTAGGGGATTAGCCCAATAAACATAGCAAAATGGTTATTGGGGGCAAAATCGATCTTCCAATTAATGGCGCCCCAATGTTCAAGGCCCCTCGAGTCCTGATCTTTTGCAGCCTGCAGGCATTAAAGGGCGATGTTTATAGAGATTCCAGACTTTTCTAAAAGCATGAAGCAGCTGTTCGGGCTCTTAAGCCTAGACAGAGGCTTGAGGGGAAAGTAGTATGAAAAGAAGAATGTAAGAGGGAACGAGGTTGAATCACAACTTGCCACGGATCCATCAAAGGTTGAGTCAACACAATGACTGGGGCTTCCCTAATTTTGTTGTTGTTTATAGCAGCTCCCTGGGAGCAGATGACATCTCGGCTCCCTCCGAACCCTGGGGGGGGTTAAGGGAGAAAGCCTTTGATCTTACAGTCTGGGCTGTAGGGCCCCATCAACATTACCACAATTAAGTGGGGCCACGCATTCTGTGAGACTGTCCTGAGGAGGCAGGTTAGAGTGGGAGGGAGGCTGTTGCATGCTGTGGGAATTTTATAGTACCCCCCCCCCCTCTGCTAGCAGTCCATGCAACAGCTAGGAAGCGGAACTTGAATTGCAACTTAACACCCACCAGGAGTGCATCCGAGTGGGGTGGTCCTGTCATATCCACTTGGAAATGACTCACCGCTCTTCAACTCCTTTCTCTTACCCTAAAGGGTGGCTAAAGTTAAAAAAAACAAACGACCTAGCTTGTTGGGAGTCCCTAATTTGTACTAAGGCTGAGAGGATGTGCGGCTCCTCCTGGTACCAAGTGTAACCACCTGCGGTAGGTACCATCTCCCCTACCAAGAGTCGAGAAATGCAGAAAGTAATGTTAGTGGAAGGAGAGGCTAAGCTGAGTCCTGTCAGCACAGAGGCCCTTTATGGTATTTAGAGTAGAGTGTACATTATTCAGAAAAAGTGTACATTGTTTACTTTAAGAGTAATGCATACAATGTTTACTTTACGAGTAAAGCGTACATTGTTTACTTTAAGAGTAACGTGTACATAACATGGAAGGTTTCAGCATTTTCTATTCTGGGGACGCCACACAAAATCTTCATTCCTTTCATGTTTGTTTCAATACAAGCCATTTCTCCTCTTTCGCAACTTTCCTATACTTCCATTAGTAACACATCCTTTATCATTACTTAAAACTAAGAGGCGAAAACTAACGAGGGTATCTCCGCTAGAAAGTTTCTAGAGAGATATTTAAAGTGGTGAAGCTTGAGACTAGTAGGGCAATTCTCCAGAAACCAAATACAACATGTTTGTCCACCATACAGCTCATCGCAGGGTGACATTCCAAACACCTAGATGATACATGCCATTGGGTCATCATTCCTAAATTCATGCATGAAAGAGATGTATTTTGTCATCTTCCATGACAGACACCTAACACCAGATTCATGGTCTTCTCACCCACCTACAACTGGGAGCACAGGATAGAAAATATGCCCTCAAATGCAACAGAGAGGGGACACAGGATCAAAACAAATAAAATACAACATTCGTCAAACCGCCTTGATGCCCTTTCATGGGTAAACCTTCAACTCTAGTTAGTTATGACATTCTAAAGACCCATATACAACCACAAAAGCCACACACACATACATTGCAGCAAACATTTCACCTCTTCCAGGCCTTTCCACCGAATACCGATCGACCCTGGAAGAAACATCCGTCCCATGTCACACAGTTCACCATGGCAAGTCTCCGGCGCAGTCATCAAATACTAAACACTAACACCAGACTGGCCAAACTGATAGAGAAATCTTCCACCAGGAACCACACACATTCCAACATACATTCACAAGTCTGAAACAAGAAGTGTTGGATCTCAGGAAGAATCCTGTACTGTCAGAGATGATAGAGGTTGTTGGGCTTACAGGGGTGTACTTTAGCTAGGGGCAACTCTAGTACCATTCTCATTACCTTATAATACAACTATAAGTACCTTATGTCCGTTGAAACCATCTGAGTGGATATGGAAGCTGTGCGTTCATAAAGGTCAACGAGGTAGTCAGCAAACTCCAGCTGTTGGTCAATTTCGTAAGCGCTGTGTTGACCGAGTGCACGACAGAGTTGCATCCAAATTTGGTGTCGGTGGATATTTTTCACCTGAAATGGTGGAGAAAGAAAGAAAATGGGTGTAAGTGAGTATGGCACTTTCTCAATGAAGAATGGGGGAGAGAAAGACTACCAATTTCCTACAGTGGGGTCAGCACAAATCAGCGTCACTAAAACTACCACCACCCCCCTTTATTCCATATCAAAAAGGACACCCATTATTTTGTCCATGCCAAATTGGTCCTTCATAGTGGAGTGCTATGTAGCACCTCCTCCAGTCAGGGTTCATCCCCGGAGAGAAGGGGCCCTAAGCAAGCCCCCTCCAACCACTTCTTCCTCAGTCACTCATTTACATAATCAACCCTTCTCATACCCTAACACTCAGTCTAACGCCCAGCATGTTGGGCAGCAGTTTGGGTTTTTATTTTAACTGTAAGCCACCCTGTAGGGCCCGAAAAATAGTTGTAGAGTGGTCACTCATTTTCAAGTGGATATGAGCCCTCTCCCCTGTAGAAGCAATCATCGAGTGAGACCACCCCACTTGGATGTAATCCTCGTGGAGTTTAAGATGTAATTGAACTTCCACTTCCAAGCTGTTGTATGCTACCACTAGCACAAGGGGGTGATATAAAATCCCTACAGTATGCAACAGCCTCCCTCCCCTCTAACCTGGTCCATCCGGGCAGTCTCACAGAAGGCATGGCCCTACGATCAAAGCTTTTTCCCTTAATCTCCCAATCAGTTGGAGGGAGCAGAGATGCCCTCTGCTCCTGGAGAGCTATAATCAACAACACTCAATCTTGGATATTCCCTTTGCAAAGTTATTTTTATCTCTTCTTCTTACATGCCCATAACACTTTCAGTTCCACCCTTTTTCACACCATAAAAACACTTAGCCAGTCCTTCCTCACTCTACCCACATTTCACTCTCAAGTTGTCCAATTTCAACACACTCATTTGAGATACTTGAATAATATATTAATTATTTTTTACGATTCATCTTCAACAGCTTTCAAAGTGGAATCAGTGCACATCAATGCTGCTAACGAATTTGGCTGTACAAAATTGTGTCGGTTGCCCTGTTCATGTTCTCCCCTATTCTTCTTTCATTCTATGGCACTGAGTCATGCTAATACACAAATCCTATGACTGAACTCAGCGTGGAGAGAAGCTGAGTGAAATTACATGAGTAAGGATGTTGATTACCTGCGAAAGATGTGATTACAAGCGCTTTTGCCTTTTACAAGGCTCTTACAGGGAAGGAGGCTGTTGTAAAAGGCAAAGCTACTTGGAATTATATATCTTTTTCCTCCAGGTAATCTACAGACCAGGTCTTGATTAGCTGTTGTGTTGAATGAGAGAATAGTCATGTGTCATGCATAGTGGTAGCAAATCACCTGCAACTCATGAAGGAATCGCTCCATCAACTAGGCTGCACTGTAGGGGTTTTTTTTAGGTTCTCTACTTGCAGCTACCAGCAAGGGCATACTCACAGAAATTACAAATTATTCTCTCTTTATATGGCCTACAAATAGGCTAAATAAAATCAAACCAACACACACACAAAAAAAGCGTGATCAGGTGCTGGAGGGGGCCATGCACATATGCATCAAACACCCCAAAACTAAATACTATGGAGGAGGCCCACCTCCTTCAGGAACTCGATAAAGCCACAGTCCAGTGTGCACAAACCCATCTCAAGCAGAAGGGAAAAGCGGTAGCACAGGAGAAAAGCTCCCAGAACAGAAATTCAGACATTCAACAAGAATAGATCGCACAGTCTGCAGGACCAAGTAGTCCTCACAATAAAATTCAAATGACTGCAGCAGCAAATGACCCAAAGCCAGCGAGGCATGATGGGGTAGCTCCATGGGCAAAGTCGTAGCACAATGGCATGCAAATAGATTCCCATTGGCTGTCTCCCATCTTCTTTGCCATACACCCAAAAGTGATGACCTGATTCCTGCCATGTAGTTGGAGTGAGGAAGAGTGAAATGGGGTTTAGTCACCCAGTTTGGGATACCTCATTTCTGAGAGCTTATGATTACAGGAAATTTAAGCCATATAGGGAGGGGTAAATCGGTGGATGTAGTCCCAACTTGGGTGTACTTCAATGTAGCTGAAACTCAAAAACACTACCCCTCTTATCCTATCCTGCCCTGCCATTCCCACCACCCCTAAATTTTTTTAATAGCACCCATCTGTCGACTGCCACTCTGGGCATAAGTCGTTGTATGTAATTAATGTAAAAAACAAATCAACCAAAACACTACCCCCCAAAAAAAAACAAAAGGAGGAAGCAAGCTGCAGCGTCAGAAAAGACACGCCCACCTGGGCATAGGAGCATGTGAAGACACCAAAGAGTGTTAACAAAAATGAAGCTGGCTCATCTACCTGGGAACATCTTTCAATAGTACCCCTCTAAAGGATGCTGGAAAAAAAAACACGTGCTGAGGCATCTGTCCATGTATGACTAAAAAGAAACCCCCACAAAATCAACTGATTTGTGGGCAAATTTCATTCCAAAGATGGATTAGTGTCTCAGCACAAGGAAATGCAATGGAGTACAGCACACAACAGGAAACTAAATGGCCAGAAATCAGTGATTCCACCATTAACTCTCATTCTGCCGCTGATGTTCCATGGTCAAGGTTAGAGTATAGAGTTAATGCGACTATTCAAGATGCTGTTCAAGCTAGTGGGTCACCTGTAATGGTTTGGGGAAGTGTTACTTCGAAGTTAGGTGGTTTATTAAATGTCACTACGCAATAAGGCAAACCAAGCAACACACAAATTTATGTAATACTATGGCACTACTTGTAACACAATCAAATACCCCATAAACATCTAAAGGAGAGATCTGTAAAGAATGTGAAGTAGAGTAAGCGAAATGTGTATAAGATACGAGGGGCGGTCAATAAGTTTTGCAATTCGGATATAAGGAAACGAGATATGAGGAAAAGTGTTTTATTATTTTTCAATATAACTACCCTCGACTTCAATGCACTTGCGCCACTTGTCCCTGAGGCTTCGAATTCTCGACAACCAGAAATCTCCCGACTGCTGTTCAATCCACTCCTGGACGGCGAGCTGGACATCTTGATCGCCCCCAAACCGGCGTCCACGCAGTGCAGCCTTGAGCTGGCGGAATAAAAAATAGTCGCTAGGGGCCAGATCTGGACTGTAGGGGGGATGGTTGAGCTCCTCGAATCCGCACTCACGCAGGGCAGCTTGCGCAACTCTGGCCTTGTGGACTTTGACAAAGTTGAAGTCGATCATGGGGCGTGAGGTTTCTAGGAACCCAACGGGCAGAGACCTTGGTCATGGCCAAATTGTCGTGGATGATGTTGATAACACTTCCATGTGATATTCCAAGTTCTCGCTCGATTTTTTCGACCTTCACCCGTCAATTTTCGAGGATCATCCTCTCCACACGGGTCACATTGTCCTCGTTGGTCACGTCTGACGGGGGGTCATCTTCAAGGGACTCACGACCATGGCGGAACTCCCTATTCCAGTGAGCAATGGTTGCATAGGAAGGGGCCGTGTCGGTGTACACTGCAACCATGCCTTCATGCATCTCTTTTGCATTCTTGCCTTCCTTGGTCAAAAATTTGTTCACTGCGCGGTGCTCAACCTTGTCCATTGTTGAAAAATTTGTGACTGACGATCTGCGATCAGCTACTGCTTCTTAAATAGACGAGGCAGGAGGGTGCGGCTGCAGGTCCTGACTTGTCATAACTTGTCCTAACACCCCCAAAACAGCCATCCCCCTTCCTCTGTTTTGCCCTACCGATTCGCAAAACTTATTGACCGCCCCTCGTATATTGTTGCAGATGCACCTGTGGGCATTGGGCATGGGAGGGTGCACAAACTTGTCTAGATATCAGTTGCAGATGGCACCCTGGCTAGAAATTTAAATATAAACTAAATAGAATTGATCAAGTCTAGACTAGACTGCTGGGATCAATTTAGTGAAGGGAGGAGTAATTATAAGAAGGACATACCTTAGGATGTTGCCCAACCTGATCGGAGCCCCCACCCCCAACTTTTTTTTATATGATAGGTGCTACCCCCATTGAAGACGCGTCTCCTCCATCTTAACCAGTGACAGAACAAAATTCAGGCCCCCTCACCTACATATGCTCCACATTCATCAACGTGTCTACCTCTCATAAGCTTACATCAACTTACGAGGGGCGGTCAAGGATTCGAGGAGCTCAACCATCCCCTCTACAGTCCAGATCTGGCCCCTAGCGACTACTCTTTATTCCGCCAGCTCAAGGCTGCACTGCGTGGACGCCGGTTTGGGGACGATGAAGATGTCCAGCTCGCCGTCCAGGAGTGGATTGAACAGCAGTCGGGAATTCGAAGCCTCAGGGAGACAAGTGGCGCAAGTGCATTGAAGTCGAGGGTAGTTATATTGAAAAATAATAAAACACTTTTCCTCATATCTCGTTTCCTTATATCCGAATTGCAAAACTTATTGACCGCTCCTCGTAACAGTCCATAAGCAATTAATACTTCTTCCAACACATATACCACCCACTGCCTTAACATTCTACAATTCCTCACAGACATCATCCCAAACAAGCAGCAAGAATTACATACATCACACAGAGTCAGTGATCCTCAACCAAACAGACAACCTTTTCATCCACAACATACCCAACCAGACCCATAAACTCCCATCATCACCAGAAATCACCTTTTGTCCGGCAACCAAACATCCTGAAGAGTGATCAAAACCCTGTTCTGACCACCTCCCAAATCAAACATTCTAGCTAGCCACAGACACAAATTACGAAAGTGCCAACCCCTTTCTCCTCCTGTATCCCCACCTGGAGTCTCCCCCAGACCCATAAACTCCCATCATCACCAGAAATCACCTTTTGTCTGGCAACCAAACATCCTGAAGAGTGATCAAAACGCTGTTCTGACCACCTCCCAAATCAAACATTCTAGCTGGCCACAGACACAAATTACGAAAGTGCCAACCCCTTTCTCCTCCTGTATCCCCACCTGGAGTCTCCCCCAGAGCACACCCACCTCCCTCTAGCCCAAATTATTAGATAACCTACCTGCAACCCTCCCGAGAGACAAAGTAAAAAAGGATATGCTACGGGATAGTAAATTGAATCTTGGGCACTTATTTCAATGAAGAGGACAGGGGCACGAAACTACCATTTTGAGGCCAGTCATAATTTTTCATGTAGTGACATTCAAATGACAGATTCGAGACACGAGACCGATAGAATTGATACCATAAACCTTCTAACTTTAATGATCCCTATTATCTGGTAATTAATGTTATTTTAGGAGCATTTTCAAGGGTATAAAAATGATCAAATTGACTTGCATCAATGGGTACTTGATCTTCATCCATTTGAACCAGAGCCTTGATCTTTTCTAGTAGAGGGGGCGCGTCTTCCTTTTGAACGAGTGGGAGGAAATTGACAATGTCACCAAAGCAACACATCTTGTCTCCAAAATACTCAACATAAGTGAATAACTGTTCTGTAATGTCACCTGAAATAAAAATTATGTGGAAATATAAATCATTAGGAAAAATTACCCCCCCACCGCATTATATAACCCCTTTTCATCAGCACAGATTCATGTATTAAAACTCATATTTGCCACTTTTAATTTCTCTTCAACTCAACTTAAAATGGATCAAAATGGACAATTTTTCAAGCAGTCAAATCATCCTAATCAATGAGAGCATTTTCACTCATTGTAGGACAATGGAAAAGACGATAATAAAGGGTAAATAAAGTAAAAGGGTGAGATAAACCCATATAACCAAACCTAAAAATTGGGTTCATGAAAGTGTATTTGAAACCTACAGGAAAAAAATCTGTACAAAGAACCCATTGCCTCAAAAGTACAAATGAGCGTGCATGCATGTTGTTACTCTTACATGTCTTATCTCATTTATTCGTGTGTTGGAAATGTGAAGGTGTTGAACTGTCTTGTTCCTGATTCCAACAGTCATACCAGTGTGGTATTTTTGTGTGTTTAAGTTTTGGGAGAGGACTGCCCCAGAGCCTTACAGGTCGGTGTGTGTGATGTGCGAGGGCTGTTTTTACTAGAATGTCTGGTGGGAGTGTATAACAATGTTACAATCACATCACTACAGGACAAATAGGTTGCCCAGCAAACCAGAGAATGCATACTGGCGTTCCAGTTGAGTGTGAAATTATGGCCAACCAGTAAAATTGATGAAGACACACTGCACACACAGGACCTGCACCTTCATGGGTCTGAACAAACACCCAACACTGAAATACTAGGGAAGAGGTCAACCTCCTGCCCAAAACTCAACTATGGCCCAATTGGGTGGGGAGGGGGGCACAAAGCTGTCTCAAGTACAAGGAATAAATGGCAGCAACATGCTCATCCCAGTAATGGGAGCAACACATTCCAACCATATCTGATACACACATACATAAGCTACAAACACTGCAAAAATAGTGTCCTCTCCATCACAAATCACTGCCTCAAAACCAACTGAATACATCATCTTCACATAATTTAAGACCATCTAAACATAATAGGTACATGGTTCTTCAGCAAGCTGCGATGCCCCTCACATCCTCTCCACTTCCACCCCACCCTCCCCAGAACATCTAATTATTAGCTAACCTTCCCCCAACACCATGGAACAATAACACGACACTAATACCCACTTCAAAACCAGCTGCAAAATTGCCCTACTACAAAGGGATACCCCCTCCACTATATCTAAAGCAAATCCAAAGCAACCATTAGTTGCCGAATCAATGTCAGTGGCTCGCGTGGAATCACCTACCCCTACATGAATCTAAAAACAAACCTCCAGCACTCACACCCTCGACTGGCACTGCTGCAGCCTGAAAACGGTGCTCATCTCATCCTATACTTGCCCCCCTCAGAGCCCATTTCAATATAACCTCTCTAGGAGAGCTCTAGAGAAGACCACATACCATGGCTTCCTTACTAAGTGCTGCCACGTTTGACTGAAGAAAACCAGGGGGGATGCAAAGTAATACAAGTGGACATTTTGGGAGATATTAATGGTAAATGAGTCATTTAAAGCATTAGTGAAGAATGCGAAGAATTTTACTTAAAAAGTTGCTACGATTATTCTCCAAATCACTGTACCTTTGCAACAGGGTGCATTCTCAGCAGCCCAGTTAATCTCCCTACACTCAGAAGCAAATATTGTGCCCATAAGCAATCTAAACCTCTGTAGAATGCAACTTTTCCACAACACACAAAACCTGAGCCACCATTGTATTACTCCTAATATCATCCATGGAACATGCAACCTCCCCATCATGTAATCAGACTGGGACCCACATAACACAGCAAGCCCCCCCCCCCAATCTTCCAGTCCAAACTATCTCAAGCCGTCTTTTTAAGCCCTTTGGATGCAATCTATGGGGTGTATTGACTCAGATGAGTCCACCATTGAATCTTATTTCCCATATACCATTCATCTTTGGAGGGACAATACCCAGAAAGTACCCCCATCCAAGGTTCACACAGGTTGTCCTGGTCACTGTTATCTTAAAACACGATACTAAGCCATCCCTGAAAAAGGACCAACCCCTGGTGCCTTCAGACTTACCAGTGATTTTCATTCAGATCTTTGTGTGTTTCATCCAGTCATGGGGATCTCATAAATGAGTAGACGGTGCAACTTACTCCTTACCCAGTTAAATAACCTGCAATCTATTACACTAATATCCATTGCTTAATAATCAACTAAACAGTCACCCTTGGCCTCACCGATCTCAATGTCCTAAGAAAGCCATCACCCTCAATTTAGGGGAAGCTCTAAGGGACTGTAATGGCAAAACTTGAAGCCCAAATCAAAATTCATTATTTATTATATCTAATGATAATAGGGACTCCAGGATTATCTGGTAGACGAAACATTATTCCAGCTATGTTAAGTTCTTACCACATAGGGAACTTATTTTGTCTTCTAATCCATTTTCCTTTAGTTTAAGAGTGAACTGAAGAATGCCAATTCATTATTTATTATATCTAATGATAATAGGGACTCCAGGATTATCTGGTAGACCAAACATTATTCCAGCTATGTTAAGTTCTTACCACATAGGGAACTTATTTTGTCTTCTAATCCATTTTCCTTTAGTTTAAGAGTGAACTGAAGAATGCCAAGGTGGGGACTTCTATACGTATCAACATCGTCTGACGTATTATTTCTAATCTCTTGTAAAAACTCAGATGCACTGATCAAAGGATCTATTTGCCCTTGTGAAGAATCTGTGTGATTTTGCCACTCAGCCAAAATGCATTCAGTAAAGTTAACGTAATGTTGCCAATTATCCACTCTGAAATAAAAGCAATAACAAACATTAAAATAAAAGCAATAGCAAGTATTAAAATAGCTTATTTCCTTCACTTGAGTCAGGCTGTGATAGTTTGGGTACATTTTCTCACTGAATAAGAAATGAAGGAATTATACCCTTCAACTAACCAATGCTGCCCAATGGATGAAAAAACAAAGCAGGGGATAGTGACTAAAAGGCGCCTAAAGGTGGATAAAAGCCACCACACCTACCAATACCAAACTAAGTCAATGTAATGCATTCATAGGGATACTATAAAAGAAAAGCCTTAATTCAATTATTTTCTAAACTGTCACACAAAGATCAGGTGACCTATGCATAGTCGTATAAGATTTAAAACCTTCCTGCTCTTCTGTTAATTGTTGTAAATTACTTAAGACTAAAAAGTGAAAACTAACAAGAACATTTGGTCATTCCTAAACTAGCAATCAGCCATTTTGCCCACTCTCAATATTTAACTATCGACTATTCCATTTATAATTAGCGGACTAATGCCTACCTATTATATGACTATCAACTTCTGCGAATTTTTACCCATACAAACTCCAGTTTCACATTCCATACACCGAAATAATGTATGATCCAATTATCTTTCAGCCAGTCCACTTCTCTCAAACACACTATTATTATTATTAAGGAAATTAAAATAGTGACATGTTCTAACATGCACAACACAAAATGATAGCTGGCTAACTATCTGGTGGTGACACACACCTGTCACATATGCTGCCAGTCATCAAACAAAATATATCCACGGCCAAGGGTGTGTACTGTTCTCCACTCTATAAACTCTACATGCATGACACCCACTTACACCCCAATCACCAAAGATGCACATCGTTCTATAGCACAGATGACCTAACTCTCACATGCACCAAAATATACAACTAGTCATCTCATCCAACCCTAGCTTAACAAACTACACACCTGGTTAGTAATGATTGCTTGCTACGCAGCGTCTCTCTTATTTTAAAAATAATTTGGTCAAGTGTTTTAGGCACCAACCTGTACTAGTCGTTTTGAGGCCTTTTATTTCTCAATTAAGACTTACTGTTTAATGTGGGATCTAAACCACGGGTATCTAGAGCATATGACAGCCACCATGAAGTTGACCCAAGTCAGTCATTAACTACACCTAATGTGGATTAAGTTTGCAGTAATCAGAAGTGGTGTTTACACTCAGACAGATAGTAGCCCTTTCATTTTTGTTTTGTTCCTGATCCTCAATTCTGATCAAGGAGGGTATATTATATTGTTGGTGTGTGATTGTATGTAGTGTAGTCTTCCAATTATGTGGTTGATCATGGCATGCTGTATTTCATTGTGGACAGGCATCCATGATGTTCAAATCAGGAGGGCTGGGTGATGTCCACTCCACAGCCTGGGCTGGTTGACTCTGTCCCCACAAGGGTGGATGTCAGGGAGTGTGTTGTGTGATAGAGCAGCGAGTAAAGTGGGTGTGGGTATGTTTCTAGAAGCTGGTTTTCAGTAGGTGAGGTAAGAGAATTTGCGGTGAATTAGGTGTTATACTTTTCTTTGTGCAAGTGTGTGTACTGCCCTGACTGTAGTGGCTACTCTGGGTTTGTATAGATTGCAGCAAGTATTTGTGTGCCTCATGTCATGGTGATCCTTGATTTTGAAAAAGAGGTTTGTATAAAGAGATGAAATTATAGAAATAGTGCTGAAGATAGCAGAAGACTTCAACATCCACCAACTTACCACAAACTGGGTCTGGCATGTGCCTCCCACCCCATTTATGCCCTATTAAGCGCAAAAATCCACCAGGCACTTTGTCCCCACCAGATTGGACAATATCATCCACTTCCACCTCCTCCGTCAGTTCCCTCTCAAACACATAATCAACCCTAATTTTATGAACTCTTCCAACACCTTGCACACCTTGTCACTCATATTTTCTTCACAAGTCCATTTCTATCCATAATTTGCATGCCGACACCACCTCAGACCTATGAGTCAAACCTTTGTTAACACCATACACAAAGCTACATTCTAACCACCTTTCTTTCTTCTTCCATATAACTATTTGGAGCCATAGGGTATAAATCACCTTATAAGGGCAGGAAAGATAATGACGTGAACAACTTTCAAGAACTATGACTCGGTTTGTAATTACACATATATTAGATTTCAAGTTGCCCAGCAGGCAAGGCTGTATGTTTTGTTTTTATTAACCTTAGCTACCCTGTGGTGCAAGAAGAGTTGAAGAGGGGTCACATCATTTCCAAGTGGATATGAAACAACCCCCACACACCACACCCAACCACTTTGATGAATTCCACATAAGGTTAAGTTGCAATAGAACTTCCACTTCTTACCTGTTGCATGGACCGCTATAAAATTCCCACAGCATGCAACAGCATCCTAAAGCTCTAACCTGGTCCCTTATGACCTCGCAGAAGGCACGGCCCCACTAAATTGTGCTAACTTCGATGGGAGGCCTACATCACAAGTTGTAGGACCCAAACTTTCTCCCTTAATCTCCCAAGCGGTTGAAAGGAGCATAGATGTCTTCTGGTCCTGGGTAGCTATAAACAACATTTAGATTTCAATTCCACAAACACACTCACTCATGATGAATGGAGTCCTTATATATGATGCTAGCAGCTTCATGTTGCTGAAGGCGCATGTTGTAGGTTGCCCTCTTCATTGGAATGAAGTTCTGTGGCTGTTGAACAATTTTTTTAACCAAAGGGCCATCGAGAACTTCAAGTGCTTCTTTGTATTTTCCCTGAGAAATAAAGAGCCATTTGAATATCACAATGACACTGAATCAAATAGTCATTTTGAAAACACACCCTAGAGATCTCTCTCAGACAATAGCATAGCAAATTGGAGACCCCCTTTTCCCCCAATAAGGTTAAGCAAAAATAAGTATGGCTAGTCTTTGGATGGGGCCCAAATTTGAGTCAAATGCCATGTTAGAGTGACCTCTGGTTTAGATACAATGTTAAACTAGTCTCACAACTGATATGGCCACGAGATGGTGCAAATCAGAGCTCAATGGCATACCAAGAGAAAGCACTGTGAATAACCAATGCAGAATTAGGGACTGGAGAAGACTTTGGGATCCACTCAAGCCAAATCTAAGATAAGAAAATAAGGCAGGAGAGAAGATCAGAGTGGATATTGTTGTTTATAGCTCCCTGGAAGCAGATGGCATCTCTGCTCCCTCCGATGGTTTGGGAGATTAAGGGAGAAAGCTCTGATCCTACAACTTTGACATTACCACAATTAAGTGGGGCCATGCTTTCTGTAAGGCTGACCCAAAGGGGACAGGTTAGAATAGAGAGGCTGCTACATGCTACAGGAATTTAATAGCACCCCCTCCCCCGATGTGCTAGCAGTTCATGCAACAGCTAGTAAGTAGAAGTTGTATTGTAACTTAACCATGTGGAATACATCCAAGGTGGGGTGGTCCTACAGCAGGATTGCATCGGGGGTGGGAGGGGGGTGCAATGTCCACATGGGAATAACTAACCACTCTTTTAACTCTTTTCTCTCACCCTAAAGGGTTGATAGTGTTAACAAAAAACAGCCTTGCCTGCTGGGATCCAATCAGAGTGGATGGAAGGGGAGAAGGAAATGGAGATAGGTATAGAGTCTGAGTTATAGGAAAACAAACATTTTTTTTATTATTATTTTACGAGCCTATCTGGCGACTACTCACTTGGGCCCAAGTCACCACACTCACGACAGCCTAGCACTAGGCTAATTTAAAATGAGAATATGAAAAACAACAACAATAAAAATGGAAAATGGCAACAATTAAGAAGCAAGCTCGGGCATCAGGGGGAGGTCCCCCTCCCCCCTGATGCGACCTACAAAGAAAAAAAAAAACTAGTTAAATAAAGGGGAAAAGGCCGGCCTCCCAACAAAAGTCTATAAGTCCACCAGTCAATGTGCACAAACTCGTCCCGAGTACAAGGGACAGGCGGTAGTGACCCTGACCATCCCAGGACCGGGACAGGTAACATGCACGGAGATCGCCCAGACTGGGAGATTCAACAAGAATGTGCCTAACAGTCTGGGAGACAACACAGTCTTCACAGTAGGGCACTGGTGAGCGCTCCATCTAATGGCGGTGCGTCCCGCGAGTGTGTCCAATTCAGAGACGACAGAAAGCAGCCTGAAGCCTTCGTGACATTGGAGGGTAGGTCCATGTGAACAGTCGCGGCGCAATGGCACACAACTTTAAGTTCCATTTGACAGTCTCCCATCTTCTTTGCCAAGCAGCCAGAAGAGCTACCCATATTCCTGCCATGAGGTCGGTGTAAGGAAGAGCAAAACGTTAGTCCGGCGCAGGTTCCTCGCAGACTCTTTGGCGCCTTCATCAGCATGCTCATTCCCTGCAATTCCTACATGTCCAGGAACCCAGCAGAAGATAATCTCGACATCCACCCAGCTTGCCAAAACTGTGGTATCACGGATATCGTGCAACCAGGGGATCGGAGATTCCAATGCCCTGAGAGCACTCAGGGTGCTTTGTGAGTTGCTATAGATCACAATCCAGTCTCTGAACTAGGCATGCTGTGTAATCTCCTGTACTGAGTGATATATTGCCACCAGCTCGGGCGTGAAGACAGACGCAGTGCCTGGCAGAGCCCTGCTGACTTCAAACAGAGGGGATACAGCGTGGAAGCCGACCCCCTCTTCGGACTTGGAGCCATCCATATACACTGGCATGGTTCCAGCGTGACATGAGGTGTGCTCCAAAAAGGCCGAACACAATACTCTAGAAGTTGTAGAAGCTTTGGGAAAAGAGGCGTGGCGACAAATGGACAAAGGTGGTACCCTCCAGGGTGGCATCCTGGGCAGAACCAGGGGCGCCAATGGCCCGAGAGGTGGTAGCCCTAAACCCAAAGGACTTAGGGTATGACTGGTGTCTCTCAGCAGCATAGGCACCGTCGAAATAAGCTGCGGATGCATTAAGAGGTGTTGGCGACTGAAGGAGGTGCCAGGCTCGCACGTACAAGCAAATAATGTACTGTGCATGGCGTAGATCGAGTGGCATCTCACCAGCATCGACTAGTAGGCTTTCAATGGGGTAAGTGTGGGAGGCACTGGTCGCAAGGCGAAGGCTAGTGTGGTGGATCGAATCCACCTTCCGCAATACACGCTCAGCTGCAGATGCATAAAACTCGCATCCATAGTCAAGCTTTGAATGAACAAAGGATCGGTAAAAAAAAGTAAGGCAGTAGCCCTATCAACACCCCAAGCGCTGAACATCAGGAACGGAGAATATCCATAGCGCAGGTACAAGAGACCCTAAGGCTGCGAATATGAGCCTCCCAAGTGAGGCGACAGTCAAGGAAATGGTGTGATTCAAGCACTTCTAGGCATACCCCATTAAGAAACAAGTCTGGGTCAGGGTGGTCATGGATCGCAGCAGAAGTGCACCACCTTAATCTTGGCCAAGGAAAACTGAAACCTGTGCGCTTCAGCATAGCGAGAGACACAGTTCAATGCCTGTTAGTCGATGCTGCAGAGTTGGCATCTGGGCCACGCCAAAAGACATCAAAAGCTGGTTCATGTAGAGCGTAGCGAGAACATCTTCTAGCAGCACTGAGGTGATGCCGTTGATGATCAGGGCAAAGAGTGAGACTGACGACACTTCCCTGTGGGACACCCTCTTCCTGCTCCATTGGGCTGGAGAGGGCTCCCCCCCACCCGTACAAGGAATCAACGTTCTCGCACAAATTCAGATATAAAGATTAGGAGGCGTCCCCTCGCCCCCATTGTGTAGAGAGTCTCCATGATGCTGTATCCCTATGCGGTATCATAGGCCTTCTCCAAATTGAAAAACACTGTGGTGTACTGCTGTCTATGAAGGAAGGCCTCGCAGATGGCATTTTCCAGTCAGAGCAGAGCATCCAATGTGGAGTGGAACTTGAGGAAGCCACACTGTGCAGAAGACAGATGGCCTCCACTGAATAGAAAAAAGGCTACTCTAATGTTTACTAATTTCTCCATCAACTTGCACATGCAAGAGGTTAGAGAGATTGGGCGGAAACCAGCCAGAGTAGAGTCATCTCTCCCCGGTTTGCAAAAGGCAAGCACAGTAGCAATTCACCAGGAATCCGTGAGGAGACCCTCCACCCAGATCCTGTTCAACAAATCTAAGAGAATGGCTATGCCTCGCTCACCCAGATGTCGAAGCATGGCGTATGGGACATCGTCCAGACCATGGGCAGTGTCCGCGCACGAAGCAAGAGCAGAACGCAAAGCACTCAGAGTAAACCTGTCGTTAAAGGGTTCTCTGCCTCTGGAGGTAAAGTCCAGATGGCAGCCTTCCGTGACATCACAACGAAGAAAACAAACAAACAAAACACCCCCTTGTGCCACCAAAACACTGCATTTTTATAAGAAATCCAAACTCCTGCTCATACTAGCATATGGATTAACTCAAAGTTAATAAACAAATGAATTGACTCCAATTAATTAACACTAACTGGCATATGGATTAACCTTAGCTAGCAAATAACCAATCAAATGGCTTAACTCCAATTATCAGGGATCTTCCAACAAATGAATTCGCCCTAAATGACAAATACTAGAGATCTTTCATTTCCAGGTAATGAGGCTCAAGTTGTAATAACTTGGATCTTTTTCTTTCACACTATTAACATTGCTCATCTTTACAGGGGATTAATACTAGGGGTCAACCAATCTGGCTTTCAATGGACAGGCCAATGCAAGATCTAGAGGATGACAGCCGATGGCTGATATATAATGCCGATATCACACTGTTGGGAGGAGTGGGGCTGTTTTAAACATTGTATGAGAGAAGATAATTAAATATAAGAAGATTTGAAAGCAAAAAACAAGAATCTTAGTTTTTTGAAGATAGACCAGGGGTGTGACCAAGCAGCACTGCAGAGATATTCCTCATTTCACACAATCGCAACATTTACTGATATGCAGAATCGTAAAATTGCCACTAGGTAGAACACTGCCATCATTAAAAACAGTCACACTGGAGAGTACTTTGGATGGGGGGGGCATAATCAGAACATAGTACATTACACCATTCATCACTCATATCATGAATGAGATCTCCCAACTACAGATAATGAAATGCACATAAAGATCAGAATAACAATCATTGGCAAGTTGGAAAACACCCAGGGGGCCGGGCCTCATTGGGAGGAGGGGGCGATCCAGGTGGGGTTATCTTTGGATGTGAAGATGGAAAGGGAAATGATTGCAGTGTTGTGATTGGTTGTATGCGAAGATGCGCATGAAGCTACTTGCCAATGGGCAACCAGCTCTTGAAGCCACTGAAAGTATCTTGTTATAATCACACTTGCTAGGATCAAACCATCCTCGAGGCTAGAAATCAACCGGCATAAGCTAGAGAGATCCCAACAATGCACCATCCAAAATGTGGAATAATAAAAATTAAAATAATAAATTAAAAATATATTTCATTTATAAGAAAACCTTACCTGAATTTCCAAAATATAGAGATAGGTTAAAACCTCTGCTTCAGAATCAATTTTATCCTCTTTTACAAACTTTAAAATCATCCTTTCAGCCAATTCAAGACCTACTTTCCGAGCTGTATTATCTTTCGCAACATGGGACTGAAAAAGAGATATAGACAACACACTACAAAGGTGAAAGGGAGCAAGTTTAGAAATAAAAAAAACAAAACTGAGGTACTTTGAGGAACCTTGCAGTGCATACAGTAGAAATATAACTAAGAACCTTGAGGGCCTTCCTTTCCGACCACTCCCTTCCACCAGTCTGCAAACAACCTGTTGTCTTAAAGGACTGCACATAAAGAAATTTTAACTAGGCATAATAAAAAATAATAAACTGTGTGACACTTCACACTAAAAAACATTAAGGCATTTTGGGAGCTAAATAACAAAAGTGTGACAATAATGAATACTGATTAAGAATTTTTTTTTTTCAAGTTTTAATATGAATATGATGGGTAGCTTTGTATATGGTAGGGTATAGTGTGGTGGGTAGTATTTTGCATTCATGTGTACCAACCCCACAGTCTAAATCAGTACCCTCTCTATCATAACTGTATACAGTCGCGGCAAAGAAATTGTAACATTCATACGATGTGGTTAATAAAAAACAAATATTTCACTTATAGGTATTTTATTGTAATTATATCCTTAAACTTAATACTTTCACATACTGCCTTTGTTCTTTAACACCATATGAACTCTTTTGGGCATTGATTCAGCCAGCTTGGTAAAGTAGGAGGCATCCATATTGATCCATAACCCCTTCAGTGCCTCCTGCAGGTCTTTGAAGTTGGTTGGTTTGGATACTTGTACCTTATTTTTCATAACATTCCAGGGCATTCTCAATGGGGTTCAGATCTGGCGAATTACCTGGCCAGCCTAACACATCAATTTGGTTGTCTATAAAGGAACTTTTTGACCGCTTTGACTTGTCTGCAGGGCCCCATTATGCATGAAATAATTGTACTCATGAATACTCCAGAAATATAGAAAATGTTCCTTCAACACATTAATGTAATTGTTCCCCTTCATGGTAACATTCTTGGGGAGGAAGTACAGCCCTGCTCTGCCCTTTCCACCACTGAAAGCACCCCACACCATTACACTGTCCGGATGTTTTACCATTTTGACTGTGTACCGGGGATTAAACCGTGACACACCTCTCACCCGATGCACTGTCTTGGACTGCCCCCTGACCAGCTTGAAGGTACTTTTGTGGTGGAGCAAATGTGTGTGTGGGTGTGAAGGGCCATTCTCCCACCCTTTTCCCAATACCCTCTCCCTCCCTCTGTGCGAATGGGTGTGTGTGAATAACGCATTTAAATTTTGTTTTTGTTTTGTTTTGTTTTTTCAATTTTTTTATTGATGTTTGTTTTCTCTTTTCAGAGATTGTACTTGTTTAAATAATCTTTTATCAAAAGATTAAAGTTAGTTAAAAAATAGGTTGAAAGCATAATATATATACATTTCAAAAGAATGCTGGTGAGGAGTGTTGTCCGATTGGAGACTATTTGCCGAGTTTGAGCATAGAGTGCAGACCGTGTGGACGCAGCCGTGGGACAGCGAACTTCTAGCGGAGGTTGGAAAGACACCAGATTCTACCCCCGCCGTGATAGGAGGGTTTGCATGACCTCTCATTGGAAGCCTCGACCACACCTGGTTTCCCCACCCTTTGACCTGAACAAAGAACTATACACCCTTGGCTAGCCTTGCCCTAACTCGCGAGTGATACCCCTGTACCCCCCTTTTGCTATAAAAGCAATGTATGGTATTGATTGAAATATCTTGTAACATTCAGTTTTTTTTTGTGCGCATTGTGTTTGACTCAGTACCGATTGGTGTTATTATATAAATTTTTTCTTCATCCATCGTAGGTTTTTTGTATCTTGTTTTGGGGGATTGGGGAATTTTGGCCTTGTTATATGCACACATTATTTTTCTCATTGAATTCTTATAAGAAAATTCAATTCTCTATCTTGTAAATATTATTGTATTTTTTTTTGTAAGTAAAGGGACTGTATATACAATCTGTTTCATTCTCCTTCAATTTCTCACATCCGAATTAGTGTAGGAAGCGAGTTGGATCAATTGGGGTTAGTCTAGATTTTTGGCCTGCTACATTTTCATCGCTGAACATTACCTTTTTCCATTCCTCTGAGGTCCAGTCCTTTTATTTCTTGCAAAATTCAAGGCACTTTTTCTGCATAGCATTAATGAAAAGGGGTTTCTTAGCTGTATGTGATGAGGATAATCCAAGTTCTATTTGCAGCCAGTGCTGAATCGTCCTAATAGCGACATTCTGGAGGATGTCAGTATTTTTTCTTGAGTGCTCACGTTTTAACAGCTTATCTGTCATTGCTGTCATCTTTCTTGGTGCACCAGAGCCTGTTTTTCTTGGGAGGGTTGTGCCTGGTGGTAATGTCACCGCCATGTCCCGGACATGATAAATAGCTCGTCTAGACACCTTCAGGTCGGTGGCTACACGAATCACAGACATGCTATTATCTAAAAGGGCGATAGCACAAGACTTTTCCTCCATGCTGAGCTTAGTACGTCCCATTGTGTGCAAATTGAATGGAATTATATGGCTTCAAAGATAGGGTTAAAATCAGGATCGGCGCTAATGAGAGCAGCATACTATACCACCTTTCTACAAAAGCATTCATCATGCACTGAGACATGCCTGGGTGGCAGTGTAGCTACAGATGCATCATGGCCTCTGTACCAACACAAGCTCTGTCGCACTCTATCTATGGTGGAACAGGAAAAATAAATCCATAACACGCAAATTCTGTGTTACGACTTTTTTTGCTGTGACTGTACACAAACAAAAATTTACTTCATTGGAGACTACCTTAAGATGATAAGTGTGAAATTCTTCAGTAAACCATGACACACACACATCTACCTGCAATCTCCATGCAGCCCCTACAAAAAAGAAACACTACGCCCAATTATTAGCTAACCATCCTAAAAACCCATATCCTCCCTCCCCTAAATACCCATTTAGGGACTGCTCCCAAGGTCATAAGTCTCTGTAATTAAAACTTCCGCCTAGTACTAGGTGACTCTTAAATTCACACAAAACAAAAACAAAAAGGCAAAATACAAGGAATAAAACAAAAGCAAGAAGGAAGCACGCTCAGGCATTGGGGGGAATGCCCGACTCCCCCAGTGTAGAAACATGAAACCAGCACCAATAAGAGTAAAATAAAATGAAGGAGGCCAGCCTCCTCCAAAAAGTCAAATAGTCCCCAAGTCTGTGCACAGGGACTCATCCTAAGTACAAGGGATGGGTAATGTGCAAGAATATCACTAGGGCTGGAACATGCAACAAAAAAACACTATAAAACACAACACACACAATTTGCCTGCATAACATTTAAAAACCTACTGCAAAATGCTTCACTTATTACGAGTCACCAATCCGAAACCAGTTTCACCGGACCCCCTGCTCTCTACATGTGCCTCACCTCTGGTGTTTACTAATCCGAAACAAGTTTCACTTGACCCCCTGCTCTCTACATGTGCCTCACCTCTGGTATTCACTAACCCTAAATAAGTTTCACTGGACCCCTTGCTCTCTACATGTGCCTGACCTCTGGTATTCACTAACCCGAAACAAGTATCACTGGACCCCATGCTCTCTACATGTGCCTCACCTCTAGTATTCACCAATCCGAAACCAGTTTAACTGGACACCCTGCTCTCTACATGTACCTGACCTCTGGTATTCATTAACCCAAAACCAGTTATACTGGACCCCCTCTCTACATGTGCCTCACCTCTGGTATTCACCAATCCCAAACCAGTTTCACTGGACCCCCTCCTCTCTACATATGCCTCACCTCTGGTATTCAATAACCAAAAACCAGTTTCACTGGACCCCCTCCTCTCTACATTTGCCTCACCTCTGGTATCCATTAACCCAAAACCAGTTTCACTGGACCCCTTGCTCTCTACACGTCTGGTATTCACCAATCTGTAACCAGTTTCACTGGACCCCCTGCTCTCTACATGTACCTGACCTCTGGTATTCACCAATCTGTAACCTGTTTCACTGGACCCCCTCCTCTCTACATGTGCCTCATCTCTGGTATTCACCAATCCCAAACCAGTTTCACTGGACCCCCTCCTCTCTACATATGCCTCACCTCTGGTATTCATTAACCCCAAACCAGTTTCACCGGACCCCTTGCTCTCTACACCTCTGGTATTCACCAATCTGTAACCAGTTTCACTGGACCCCCTGCTCTCTACATGTACCTGACCTCTGGTATTCACCAATCTGTAACCTGTTTCACTGGACCCCCTCCTCTCTACATGTGCCTCACCTCTGGTATTCACCAATCCCAAACCAGTTTCACTTGACCCCCTCCTCTCTACATGTGCATCACCTCTGGTATTCATTAACCCAAAACCAGTTTCACTGGACCCCTTGCTCTCTACACCTCTGGTATTCACCAATCTGTAACCAGTTTCACTGGAACCCCTGCTCTCTACATGTACCTGACCTCTGGTATTCATTAACCCAAAACCAGTTTCACTGGACCCCCTGCTCTATACATATATCTCACCTCTGGTATTCACTAACCCAAAACCAGTTTACTCGACCCCTTGCTCTCTACATGTGCCTCACCTCTGGTATTCGATAACCAAAAACCAGTTTCACTGGACCCCCTGCTCTCTACATGTACCTGACCTCTGGTATTCACCAATCTGTAACCAGTTTCACTGGACCCCCTGCTCTCTGCATGTACCTCACCTCTGGTATTCACCAATCCGAAACCAGTTTCACTGGACCTCCTCCTCTCTACATGTGCCTCACCTCTGGTATTCATTAACCCAAAAGCACTGGACCCCAAGCTGTCTACATGTGCCTCACCTCTGGTATTCACCAATGTAAACCAGTTTCACTTGACCCCCTGCTCTTTGTAGTAGTTTGGTTGTTCCCCTCCCCTCCCCTATGTCTAATCTCTTACTTCTTTTGCAGAATGTGTGTGTGTGGATCGTGTGATCACCGTCTTTGCTTTGTGTGGGGGGACTTGATGGATCTCTATCGTGCTCCCCCATTCATCTCCTGTTTTCTTTTTAGGCGGATTCTTTCAGCAAATATTTTAGAAAGTGTAATAGTTTGGAAGTCATTCATTGTGACTGAAGAAGGAAGAGCCGCCTAGACGGAGGATAGGTGAGTGAAGATTGTGTGAGAGTGGATATGGTGGAATGAGTTAGGAGTAAAGATGTTTGAGTGTGGCAGTGAATAGCTAACTGAATGTGCCTTCTCTTTTCCAGTTCTGTGGTACAGATTGTCGCCGACATCTGGCTTTCGGAGACGGCTGAAGCCAATCCTGACGCTCGCAAGTGCGCCTACTTTTGGGGGCGATTTTTTAAGGTGTGGACCTTGGATAGCACCTTCCAGTCTCCAGGGAGTGGTTAAAGCAGCGCCCAACCGACTGTGATACAGCAGTTGGGACCAACAAGAGTCCCAGCTACCCCAACTCCTTCGCTTTGCAGAGTCCTAGACCCCTAAGAATCCCGCAGAAAGTGAGCCACCTCCCACATTCTCCAACACGTCTCACTCCCATTAGTTAGATAAGGGTGCACCCGTCTTTCGCAATATCTTGATTGTACTATACATTTGTGTGGCCAAGATCTTGTGTAAGGCCGTTTTGTAAATATATACGTGTGGTGATTGGCCAGAGTATTGTGAGCCAACTGTATATATATATATATATATATATATATATATATATATATATATATATATATATATATATATATATATATATATATATATATATATATATATATATATATATATATAATGAAAATTAATGCAATATCGCAAGAAAAGATGAGGAATTAAACCACATTCTCCAAAGACAATTTAATTCAGAACAGTTACGGTGTATCTCACACCTTTTTTCAACTGACACCGGGTAGAAAATATAAGAGAAGTGCATATAAGCATAACACAAGATCCCTCTTTTTTCCCCCAATACCCTACTTGTGGATAATCGGGGGGGGGGGGGGGGGGTTAGGCCTAAACATATTGAAGGGCTGACATTTTACTATTTTGTTTATTTGCTTTCTTATTACAGGATTAAAAGAAAATTGACCCTTAGATAGATTTAAATTAGGAACTGACGATATCAAGCTCGATTCTACGATTCTTCTCTTAACATAGTTAGCCGATTTAAATACCATTTTACTTCCATTGAAATCGATCGTATGATTCAAGTCTCTAACATGGCAAAATATTCCACTGCTTTCGCTCCCCACTCTAATATCTCTTTTGTGTTCATCTGCACACATTATGAACACTCAAGATTTTGTTGACCGCCTCAACCACTTGAAATTACTGGATGGAAAACTTGTGAGATTTGATGTGAACTCTTTGTTTACCAAAGTTCCGGTTGACCAAACCATGGGCCTTCTGCGGGAAATCATGCCTAGACTTAATTTGGATCTTCCCATTTCTACGAGTAAATTTATCGATTTAGTTGAATTATGTCTCTCTGACAATGTGTTTCGAGTAAATAATGAGTTTTATAGACAAATATTTGGCCTTAGCATGGGAAATAGTTTATCTCCGATATTCGCATGTCTCTTCATGGAATATTTTGAGACTGAACTTCTTCCCACAATTTCTCCCCCTAACTTTATATGGTTAAGGTACATTGACGATGTATTTTCTGTATGGCCTAATGGCCATGATTTTGATACCTTTTTTAATAATTTGAATAATTTGCATGTCTCCATCAAATTTAAATATAAATGGGAATATGATAATAGATTACCCTTTTTAGATGTCCTCATTAATAAAGATCACCATGAATTAAAACTTGACGTGTATAGGAAACCAACCCACTTTGAATGCCTATATACATTATTTTTCGTTTCACGATAATACTGTTAAAAAATTGGTAATTTCTAACCTTTTCCTTAGAGCATACAAAATATGTCATCCTTCCTATTTAGATGAAGAAATTGTCATTATCAGGACCATTTTTTCTAATTTGTATTACCCCGATTGGTTCATATCGTCTGCCCATTTTGCAGCTAGGAAAACATTCTATGGTAATAAGCCTTCCCGCACTAATGACTTCAACAAATGTATAACATTGCCATTTAATAATAAATTAAATAGTTTAAAGGACATATTTGGAAAAGCGGGTATTAATCTAGCCTTTAAATATAATAATTCCTTAAACCAATTGATGATTGCCAGGAAACCCAAAGAACATCATAACATAGGAGTATATGCAATACCATGCAACGATTGCCATAAAGTTTATATAGGGGAAACAGGGAGAAATCTAGACAAGAGATTGTATGAACACAAAAGAGATATTAGAGTGGGGAGCGAAAGCAGTGGAATATTTTGCCATGTTAGAGACTTGAATCATACGACCGATTTCAATGGAAGTAAAATGGTATTTAAATCGGCTAACTATGTTAAGAGAAGAATCGTAGAATCGAGCTTGATATTGTCAGTTCCTAATTTAAATATATCTGAGGGTCAATTTTCTTTTAATCCTGTAATAAGAAAGCAAATAAACAAAATAGTAAAATGTTAGCCCTTCAATATGTTTAGGCCTACCCCCCCCCCCCCCAGATTAGCCACAAGTAGGGGATTGGGGAAAAAAGAGGTGATCTTTCACGACCTGACCTTGTGTAATGTGTCGTAGAATGGACTCTCGACGATATACCATATATAACTATTCGTTGAGGGAGCTTATTTAATTATCTTTAGAGTGCGTGGATGTCTAGGCTGGCCGATATTATGTATCTTCGATATGCTTAAGAAGTGGAACTGAGCTCAAGGATAATAATATTGCTGTGGTGGAGCGAATGTGAGTGTGTGTAAAAGGGCTATTCTCCCACCCCTTTTCTCAGTACCCTATCCCTTCCTCTGTAAAAATGTGTGTGTGTCTGAATGGGAATGGGTTTGTTGTTTTTTGTTTATTTTATGTATAAAAATGATTACCATGTTTTTTTTCTTTCTTTCCAGGCGCCATATTCTGGAAAGATAGGACTTAGTTTCATATATCCTTATATTACAAACAAAGCGCCATATTCTGGAAAGATAGGACTTAGTTTCGTATATCCTTATATTACAAACAAAGCGTTATATCCTGGAAAGCTATATATTATTATTGTTAATAAATAAAGGCCAATAGTATAGCTTAATGAAGGAGGGCTTATAATAGCCACGCAAGCTTTTTAAGGTCATTATCTTCCATCAAGCGCAGAGGCGCCACACTTCTTGTAAGTCCTAGGCATTTTGCTCGCTCGAGTGGCAGGTGGCTGGACATCTACCCATCCTCTTTGAATAAAGTGAGGCCTTGTTTGTTGTTTATATATTGACTGTTGTAGTCAGGATTTTTTTTGGTTGTTTGATTTTTTATGTTTATTAGAATAGATTAAATAGTATTCATATATATAGGATTTTCTTTTTGTATTTTTTGGTGAAAAGTAAGATCTCCAATATAATCACCCCTCTCTATTATAGATATTTTGTGCATATTTACCCATACTTTTTTGTAAATATTGTATTTTTATGTTAGTAAAGGACTGTACATGCAATCCGTTTCATTCTCCTTCGATTTCTCACGTCCGGATTAGTGTAGGGAGCGGGTTGGATCGATTGGGGTTAGTCTAAAATTTTTTGGCCCGCTACATTTGGCGCCCGAATAGGGACGTGAGACTTCAAAACTGGGAGCGTGACTGGATTGGATTGCAGTCCATACCCAATTAGTGTGATAAGTAGTTTGATTGATTTTTCCCTCCTCCTATCTTTTTACTAACTTGGGAACAATGGATTAGCGGAAACATTGAATGAAGAAGTAGTGCGATTGAGACTGGAGTTGAGAAAGAAAGAAGAGGAGTGTGAAATGTTGCGGGGAATGGTGGAGGGAATGGAGAATAAAATAAAAGGGATGAATGAAAAGACTGATAGGATGAAGAAGGAAATGGGAGACCGACAGGATCAGACGGACCGACGGATGCAGGACCTGTATAACATGATGACAGGGGCTGG
The DNA here is from genome assembly GCA_963969495.1 of Ceratothoa steindachneri. Lineage (NCBI taxonomy): Eukaryota > Metazoa > Arthropoda > Malacostraca > Isopoda > Cymothoidae > Ceratothoa > Ceratothoa steindachneri. Next base: position 179,054,142 of record OZ018317.1, read on the forward strand.
ATCAGCCCCAGGACCTACAACCTTGACCCCTGCTCTTACTGAAGGGACTCCGCTAAAAGGAATGGATGGCAGTAGGATTGAGTCTAAAGAAGGTACGGTGAGTGGTAGGAAGGACGGAGAATGGAAGAGAGTTGAATGCAAGAGAAGGAAGAGTGGTGCAAAGGGAAAGGATAGGAAGGTAAGAGGCAAGAGTGTGGACTCATTGTACTCGGATGAAGGAGAGAGTGATGGTATGATTGGAATGAGTGAGACCGAGAGTAGCTCTTCGGAGAGTGAAGTGAATGTGGGGAAAGGTATTTTGATAAGGGAAGTGCCAAAGATAGATCGATTTAGGTTATATGGTGGGAAAAGTATGGAAGAATTCTTCGGGGAATTTGAGCGTTATTGTAAGCTCAAGTACCCGGAGAATAAGGGATACTGGATGAATGTTTTGGGGGAATGTTTGAAGGGAAAAGTATTGGAGTTTTTCCGTGTGATCACAAGTGTGGGGGAGCCAAAGTACGATGTAGTGAAGAAGAGATTGATTGGGCAGGTGAAACGAATGAAAGAGAGTGTGAAGTATAAAAGGGTGAATGAATTTGAGAAGGCTCGAATGGGGAAGAGTGAAAGTGTGAATATGTATGCACATAGGCTTGAGAGTATGGCAAGAACGAGGTATGGTGATGATGATGTAAATGAATGTAAACCACTGATGAGGAAATTTTTGGACACGATCCCGCAAAAGGTGAGTGAATGGCTGAGTGGAAAGAGAAAGGAGAGAGTGAGACTGACAGGTGAACGGTTGATGTGGGAGGATGTGTTGGAACTGTTAGAAGATGGACGATTTGATGATGAAAGCGATCTAGAAGAGGATGGATGGTACAGTGTGAATGTTGGAGGTAAGAAGCCCAGGAGCTTTCATCCACCCCAGCAGTTTGTCAGCTACAGGGATGCCCTGAAGGCTGCACCAGCTGGAGTGATGTCAAACTTCCTGGGCCGGCAGAATGGATGGGCAAATGGAGGGTGGTCGAATGGAAGGGGGCAGATGAATTTCAAGCGTGGGAACGGATATATGAGAGAGAAACCGAGGTATGTCCCAGCAAACGAGAGACCGAATGGTGGGAGAAAGATTGTGGAATGTCGTCGGTGTGGAAGGAAAGGTCATATGTTGGCAGAATGTAGGTGGACATCTGGTGCGTGTTTTGGGTGTGGTAAGAAAGGGCATATGATAAAGGATTGCCAGGAAAGTGTGAAAGAGTGCTTCGAGTGTAAAGAAATAGGCCATTTGAAGAAAGATTGTCCGAGGTTGAATGGTGGAGCAACTGGTGGGGAAAGTATGAAATATGCATGTGGTAATTGTGGAAAGGCTGGTCATTATGCAAGGATGTGTCGTGACCAGAGGAATGTATGTAGCTATTGTGCGATGGAAGGACATTCAAGTGAAAAGTGTTGGATTAGACTGAGAGCGCAAGGTGTGAATGGAAAGTCTGAAGCGAGAAACTGAATGGTAAGAGGGTACCTGCTGAAGTATCCTCTGGGTGCATGAGTGTGAGTAATGTGTTGGTAAGTCTGTCTAGTGTGAAAGTGCTGTCTGGTAGGAAGTATGAGTGTCTGAGTGTGAAGGTGGAATTGAATGGAATTGAGTGTTTGGCTTTAATAGATTCTGGATGCAAGGCGAGCTTGGTGTATAAAGATGTGTATGACAAGGTTAGCGAGAAAGCCCTCCTGTCTGAGTGCAAGGGTAGTTTAGTAGGTATTGGTAATAGGAGAGTGCCTGTGATTGGAATGATAAGGTCAGCTGTTCGAATGCATGGTATGATGATGAATGAATGTGAATTTTCTGTGATTGATAAGGTGAGTAGTGAGTATGGTGTGATTTTGGGGTATGATTTTATGAAAATGAATCGTATGGTTGTGCATCCTGCGAGTGATCAGATTGAGAGAAAGATTGGTAAAAATGGGGTGTATAAGTTGTATGTAGGGAAAGATGGTAGCATTTTGAGGAGTGTGTTTACTGGTATTGCGGTGACTGCTATGGAGAATGTAAGGCTTGTGAAGGGTGAAAGGGTGTCTGTTAGAGTGAGTTGGAGTAAGGATGTTAGTTTGGATGTGAGTGAGAACACTGTGATATTGGATGGAAAGGATGCATGTTATAAGGTAAGGCGTGTTGCTTGTGTGTTTGATGGCTTGATGAGAATGAATGATCCTTTTGTATGTGTGCAGGCGGACCCCAGTGTGAAAGGGCAGGTGAGGGGAATCCAAGTCGGAGATGTACTGGGCCACCTCTCCACTGTCAATGAGGTAGGTATGGACGATAGTACGGATATCAGGGTGAATGTTGCGAATGAAAAGAAATGTGAATGGATGTATAATGAGGTGAAGGACATGGTGAAATTGGATGGATGTTTGACTGAGTATGAAAGGGAGGATGTGTATCGAATGATATTTGAGCAAAAGGGAGCCCTCAGTAAGGGTGATCTGGATTTCGGGGTTGCAAAGCTCCCGGAATTCAAGATTGTCCTGAAGAAGGACTCCCCAATCTATCAGCGGCCGAGGCATTTCCCACGTCCGGTTGCTGATGAGATTGAGGAGCAGTGTTTGGAATTGGAGCAATTGGGAGTAATTGAAGAGAGCGAGAGTGCATGGAATAGTCCAATTGTACCTGTACGTAAGCCGGATGGAAGATTGCATCTGTGTGTGGATTATCGAAAGCTGAATGAAAGGACTGTGAAAGAAAGGTTTCCGATGTGTGTGGTATCTGAGTGTGTGTATAGTATGCATGGGATGGAGTGGTTTACGAAGCTGGATCTGGTACGGGGGTATTACCAGATGCCCATTGCTGAGGAGAGCCGGCCAGTAACTGCCTTCTCTTCTTCAAAGAGGCATTACCAGTTCCGGAACCTCAACTTTGGGTTGGCTAATGCTCCTGGAGCCTTCCAGCGAGCAATGAATGTTGTGTTGAGTAAGTTTGCGAGTAAGAATGTGATTGCGTTTATAGATGATATTTTGATTATGACTGAGACTTTTGAGGAGCATATGAGATTGGTGAATGATGTGTTGAGAACGTTGGAGAGTGTTGGTGTGAAGGTAAAAGTGGCGAAGTGTGAATGGTTTGCGAAAGAAGTGGAATTCCTTGGGCATATGGTGAGTGAGAATGGGTTGCGTAAATCACCGAAGTATGTTGAGAAGGTGCGAATGTTTCCTAAACCGGTGACTGTGAAGCAACTGAAGTCGTTTTGGGGTTTGATTGAGTTCCAGTGAAAGTTTATACGTGATTGTTCTGGTGTGAGTAAGCCTCTGACTGAGTGGATGGGCAAGAAAGGTAGTACGGTTGTCAAGTGGAATGAGAAGATGAATGAAGCGTATGAGAGACTGAAAGAGGCAGCGGCTGAAGATGTTGAATTGGCTTACCCAGATTATAGTGTGAATGCTAAAATGCTTGAATTGTATACAGATGCGAGTGGGTATTGTATGGGAGGTTTTCTGATGCAAGAGCAGCGTTTGAATGGAGAGAATGTCAGGCGAATAATTGAGTATGTATCCAAGGCTATGAATGTTGCAGAATGAAAGTATTCGACTGTGGAACGAGAGCTGGCTGCGATAAGATATTGTTTGAAAGTGTTGCGTTCATTTTTGTATGGTGTGAGGTTTGTGATAAAAACCGATCATCAACCTCTTGTGTATCTGCAGCGTATGAAGTGGGCTGATAGTAGGATTGCAAGGACTTTGCAAGATTTGAGTGACTTTGACTATGTGATTGAGTATGTGCCTGGTGAACAGAATGGAGTGGCTGATTTGATGTCAAGGTATCCTAGTACGAATGATGAAAATGTGTGTGGAGTGAGTGATCCTGAGTATTTGCCGAAAGGGATTATGAATGGAAAAGAGAGTAAGGGTGGTGGTGATTCCTTGTTTGAGAGTGTATGGAATGGTTTGCAAGATTTGAAGAGTGATGGAGTAGATGTGAGAGTGCCCGATAGTGTAGATGATTTAAGGAAGGAGGTAATGAATGAAGTGTGTAGGAAGCCTGAAAGCATTGGTATGGCCAAGGTGCGGAACTTCATGAAAGAATTGAGAGCGATGTGTATGCAAGGGGTCCCGCCATTTCAGGAAGTGTTGATTGTAGTGAGTCGTTTGTCTGGAGTGATTGTTTATGTGCACTTTGGTGGTGAGAGGCCGATTGTGTACAAGGATGAGAAGATGAAGGGTTTGAATCCTAATGTGGTACATCTGCAATGTTTGAGCGGTGTGCACTACAATTGGGTGATTGAAAAGTGTTCATATATAAGAGAGAAGAATGATTGTCTGGATGAAGATGAGTGTGTGGTGAGTGATGATATGGGAGTTAATGACAGTGTGGATATCAGTGCTGATGTTGGTGTGCTTGTTCCTTCGGTTTATTGCGAACATGGTGGACCTGATATGATGGAAGCGAGAGTGAAAGTTGGTGAAAGGTTGTTCTGTGGTTTGATTGATACTGGAGCGCAGGTGTCTTTAGTGAATGAGAGGATTCTGAGTAAGTATGATGAGTTTAAATGTTGCGAGCATAAACCTGTGAAGTTACGCATAAGTGGATTAGGGAATGGCATGATAGTGGCATGGGAACAGGTTAGTCTGAAAGTGAGTTTGGGTAATGGTGTGAATGTGAAGCATGACTTTGTGATTCTGAAGGATGAGCAAATGCCGTGTTGTTTCTTGCTTGGTGTAGACTTTATGAGATTGAATGATTTGTCTTTGGATGCTGATAAGGATTGTCTTATGAAAGGTGAATGTGAGGTGATGAGGTTGAATGAGTGTGCAAAGAATGTTGTCAAATTTTGTGGCATGATTGAGTTGGTCATGGATGATGAGAATGAGATTTTAAGTGATGATGATATTCTAGAGATGCAAGAGATGTGTCCTTTTGTTAGTGAGTTGAAGAGGTGTGTAATGATGCGTGTTGATTTGAATGAATGGCCAGACTGTTTAAGTGATTTTGTATGGATGTTGTATATTTTGTGAGGCATGTGAAGGGTGGTGATGATATGTATGTACATGTGATGTCCTTAGTTGGTATGATTGGTCTGGTGAAGGTTGTGCATGATAATTATGGGCATATGGGTAAGTTTAAGCTGTGGGAGTGTATGAAGGAGCGTGTGTTCCATCCGTTTCTGAGAATTGTTGTGAATGATGTTGCAACTACGTGTGAAAGGTGTCAGAAGCGAAAGGTGCAAGGTGTGCAAGTGAAACCACCGATGTTGAAAGTTGATGCGAAAGAACCGTTTGAATTGGTAGTGATTGATTGTGTGTCTTTGCTGTGTACGAGTGCTGGGAATGTTGGTATGGTTGTGATGGTTGATCATAAAAGTAAGTTTGTGTATGCAGCGCCTGTGAGAGATAAAAGGAGTGTGACTGTTGCGCATGTGGTTGAGCAGTTGTTTTTTCCTATGTGTGTATGAAAGCCTAGAAGATGTCTGAGTGATAATGGGCCTGAATTTGTAGGGGAAGTGTTTGAGCAAATGTTGAGAGAGAATGGTGTGGAGCATGTGAGAACAACTCCATATGTACCGTCTTCAAATGGATTGGCTGAACGGACTATAAGAACCTTGTGTGAGATGTTGAGAATGATGAGTACGACAGTGAATGACTGGGATGTGTGTCTGGGGAGAGTGTTGTGGGCGTATAATTCAACTGTGCATAGTGCAACTGGAATGTCCCCATGTCAGTTTGTGATGAATTTTGAAAGGCGAGTGAAAGTCAGCAGAGTGTATGGCGTGAGGCGCATGAAAGGTTCCGTTCATTTGAATTAGGTGCAAAAGTATTGAAGGTGAAAGAAGTGAAGGGTAGGTTGAATGTGTCAAAGATGAGTGAGAAGTTTGATGGACCTTATAGAGTTGTGAGAGTTTGGGAAAATGGGGTGACGTATGTTTTGTAGAGTTTGAATGACGGTATGACTGAAAGAGTGCGGGCTCATCAGAGTCAGTTAAGGAGATGGAGAGAACCTCCTGACTACCTGGTGAGCCATCAGGTGTATGGACTGTGTAGAGAGAGAGGTAAAGTGCATGATGATGAGATTGAATGTGAGAGTATGGATCTGTCTGGGAAAGAGCTAGTCTTAGTCTCGAGGAGTAGAAAGCATACAAAGAAGAGTGAAAGGAAGAATGCAAGCATGAATGAAAGTAAGTCTGAGCAGAGTGTTTCTGGTATGGGGGATCTTGAAAGGGAGACTGAGTTTTTGCGTAAACAGGTGAGACGAGTGAGTGAGCTGCCTGTGCCTGATTTTTCTGGTTTTGGGAACAGTATGAATGATAGTGTATTTGGGCAGAACGAACCTAGCGTGGCTGATTTTTCAGGTTTTACGAATGGTAATAGTAGGGATGAGTTTGATGTAGTGAATGATGAAGTGGCTGATTTTTCAGGTTTCTGGTGGGAACCAGTCGAAGGGGTTTCTGGTATGCCTGTTGAGAATACAGGGAATGTGAGTGACCTGTCTGTTTCGCAAGAATGTACCTTGAGTTGGATGAGAGCTGTGAGTGAGGAGCTGATGAATGGGGGTATGAAGAGTGAAGGTTCTGAACGGAAGAGTATGAAAGAATTCTGTTGTGATATGGGAGAACTGGTAATGAGGGCTAAGAGTATGGTTGATGAGATGATCAATAGTGACGATGAGACTGACAGGACGACTGACGAACAACCCCGACTAATTGCTACGCGTAGCCAGGGACCAGTAGAAGAGTGTGAATGGGTGCAGAAGGGTGCGATTGAGCACAAGTGGTACCGTGTCTGAGTGGGAATGGGTTTGTTGTTTTTTGTTTATTTTATGTATAAAAATGATTATCATGTTTTTTTTCTTTCTTTCCAGGCGCCATATTCTGGAAAGATAGGACTTAGTTTCATATATCCTTATATTACAAACAAAGCGCCATATTCTGGAAAGATAGGACTTAGTTTCGTATATCCTTATATTACAAACAAAGCGTTATATCCTGGAAAGATATATATTATTATTGTTAATAAATAAAGGCCAATAGTATAGCTTAATGAAGGAGGGCTTATAATAGCCACGCAAGCTTTTTAAGGTCATTATCTTCCATCAAGCGCAGAGGCGCCACACTTCTTGTAAGTCCTAGGCATTTTGCTCGCTCGAGTGGCAGGTGGCTGGACATCTCCCCATCCTCTTTGAATAAAGTGAGGCCTTGTTTGTTGTTTATATATTGACTGTTGTAGTCAGGATTTTTTTTGGTTGTTTGATTTTTTATGTTCATTAGGATAGATTAAATAGTATTCATATATATAGGATTTTCTTTTTGTATTTTTTGGTGAAAAGTAAGATCTCTAATATAATTGCCCCTCTCTATTGTAGATATTTTGTGCATATTTACCCATATTTTTTTGTAAATATTGTATTTTTTTGTTAGTAAAGGACTGTACATACAATCCGTTTCATTCTCCTTCGATTTCTCACGTCCGGATTAGTGTAGGGAGCGGGTTGGATCGATTGGGGTTAGTCTAAAATTTTTCGGCCCGCTACATTGCTATCATTAATAAAATAGTTTTATTAATAAAAACTATCAACAACACACAAAACGGAAAATATTGACATAAACAGAGAATGGAAAGGGTCGTGGGGAATCTAGCTAATCCGAGGATTAAGAGGGATTCAAAAAGGTAAAACAAATATAAAGTTAAAGGGATGAGATGGTTTGCTAAACCATTTAAAGCACAGGATAGAATTGGCAAAAGGGTTAAATACTCAAAGGCAACGTTCGGCTTACGTAATTATACTTGTTGTACAGAGGAAGGCGCCGTGAAGGAATTTTCGGTCCGCTGGCGAGTTCCAGCCGAAGGAAGGGGGGATTAAATGATCTTGACATGGCGTCTTGGGAATGAGAACCGTTTCTTGATGAACGGCTTGAAGAACAATGGCTGTTCTACGTTGTTCTCTTCTGAACAACAGGGGGGGGGGTGAGAACAGTCTCTTGTCTACGGGCTCAAGAACAATGGCTGTTCTAATGTTGTTCTCTTCTGAACAACAAGGGGGGAAGGGTGAGAACCGTTTCTTGGTGAACGGGCTCAAAAGAACAATGGCTGTTCTACGTTGTTCTCTTCTGAACAACGGGGGGGGGCGGTGAGAACCGTTTTTTGTCAACGGGCTCAAAAGAACAATGGCTGTTCTAATGTTGTTCTCTTTCTGAACAACAGGGGAAGCCTTGTGGACTTGGCGTCACAAAGGCTCGAACCTTGGCATACAAGGGATATTGTCCTTCTTCTGGACAAGTGATGGTGAATCTCGAGGTCAAGGTCCCTTGGCGCACAAGGTGAGAGTGGGTCGTAGTGATGTTTTGCGACGAAATTCTGGATCTTCAATCTGATCTTAGTGGTAAAGTTTCCATCTAAATAGTCGAGACATCCCCTTGGTAAGGGGGACAATGGAGTGGGAGCTTCGAGGGAATGCACAGCCGACCTGAGAACAATGCCTTATTTGCCCATAAGCCTAACTCAATCTGGCGAGGTCGGCGCATGGGGCGAACAACAAGGGAAGATAAACCTCCTTGTTTAAACATTGACTCAGGTAGCTGCGATAAGGCGCCAGGCTTCAAAGCGAAGATGCACGTGGGTAGCATCGTGGTTTTAAATAACATGTGATAGTGGTTGAAATTAAGCGGCCTCAACCCGTTCTATCACATTATGCTTGTATGCACTTTTCTTATATTTTCTACCAGTGTCAGTTGAAAAAGGGTGTGAGATACACCAAAACTGTTCTTAATTAAATTGTCTTCGGAGAATGTGGTTTAATTCCTCATATATATATATATATATATATATATATATATATATATATATATATATATATATATATATATATATATATATATATATATATATATATATATATATATATATATATATATATATATATATATATATATATAATGTGTATTTTGGTTTAGGTTGAGGGTTATATAATATTTCGGGTTGATTATTTTGGATTGTATTTTTTTGCTATAATTACGGTTTCTAAATTAAATTTAGAAAATACTCTCTCTCCTCAATACCCTCTTCTTGAACCACCAAGCGGACCTTGTCAGGGTGGCAGGAATTTTGTGCTGGGGAGGCGCGAACCTACCTCACCTCTGGTATTCATTAACCCAAAACCAGTTTCACTGGACCCCCTCCTCTCTACATGTGCTTCACCTCTGGTATTCACCAATCTGAAATCAGTTTCACTGGACCCCCTGCTCTCTACTTGTGCCTCACCTCTGGTATTCACTAACCTGAAACCAGTTTCACTGGACCCCCTGCTCTCTACATATATCACACCTCTGGTATTCACCAAAGTAAACCAGTTTCACTTGACCCCTTGCTCTTTTGATGTGCTTCACCGCTGGTATTCACCAATTTGTAACCAGTTTCACTGGACCCCCTGCTCTCTACATGTGGCTCACCTCTGGTATTCACAATCCCAAACCAGTTTCACTGGACCCCCTGCTCTATACATATATCTCACCTCTGGTATTTACCAATCTGAAACCAGTTTCACTGGACCCCCTGCTCTCTACATGTGCTTCACCTCTGGTATTTACCAATCCCAAACCAGTTTCACTGAAACCCATGCTATCTACATGTGCTTCACCTCTGGTATTCACCAATCCAAAACCAGTTTCCCTGAACCCCCTCATCTACATGTGCCTCACTTCTGGTATTCATTAACCAAAAACCAGTTTCACTGGACCCCAAGCTGTCTACATGTGCCTCACCTCTGGTATTCACCAAAGTAAACCAGTTTCACTTGACCCCTTGCTCTTTCGATGTGCTTCACCGCTGGTATTCACCAATTTGTAACCAGTTTCACTGGACCCCCTGCTCTCTACATGTGGCTCAACTCTGGTATTCAACAATCCCAAACCAGTTTCACTGGACCCCCTGCTCTATACATATATCTCACCTCTGGTATTCACTAATATGCAACCAGTTTCACTGGGCCCCCTGCTCTCTACATGTGCCTCACCTCTGGTATTCATTAACCCAAAACCAGTTTCACTGGACCCCAAGCTGTCTACATGTGCCTCACCTCTGGTATTCACCAATGTAAACCAGTTTCACTTGACCCCCTGCCCTTTACATGTGTTTCACCTCTGGTATTCACCAATCTAAAACCATTTTCATTGGACCCCCTGCTCTTTACTTGTGCCTCACCTCTGGTATTCACTAACCCAAAACCAGTTTCACTGGACCCCTGCTCTCTACATGTGCCTCACCCCTGGTATTCACCAAGCTGAAACCACTTTCCCTGGACACCCCATTCTCTGTGAAGAATATCATTCATGCACAACCTTCCTAAATTTTGTATCCAGCAGCAATTTGTGAATTTCTAATTCATTCATAATAAATACCATAAATCTTTCACCTTTTAACAATGATGAGTCCTGACAAGAAAGTCTGTTGATAACAATTTGAAAGGAGGGAAGTACATCTACAAGGTTTTTTAAACTAATCCTCTCATCATTAGTAATTACTTCGCCGCTGCCACAAACTGTTAAAGTGCTAAGAATGCATGTTTTAAGTTCTATTAATCTGGAAATCATAGCTATGGTACTGCTCTATCTTATCTGTGTATACAGCACAAGTTTAAGTTCTTTTCCATCCAATGTACTTTTAACGATATTTTGCAGGTAATCATTTTTTTAATGGAGATTTCCTAAACATCTTGCAAATTTTCCTAACTTTTAAGAGCAATTCACTAAAATCCATAGAAATATCTGAGTCATTAACATGTTCGTTGTCATTACTAATTTTCTGACTTGTGTTTGTAGCTGAGTCCAATGTCAGAGGAAGGTCATACTCGTCCCAGTCCTCAAGTTCACACAAATTATCCTCATCTTCCATGAGCAGCATCTCCTCTTTGCTTTCCATTTGTAGTTGCTTTTTTTTTTGTATAGAATGTTCAAACCACTGTGATGCATTCCATGAGCTAAACATAATTGATGGATGAAGCTATTTTCTTTGCCAAATTTAATCATCAATGAAGCACCATCTGTTGTAACACCCACAATATGGCGATCCAAATCTAGTTTAAATTCACTTAATCGTTCTTTGACAATTGCTGTGATTCTATTGCTAGTTAGTGATCCTTGAATGGGAATCAAACCCAGGGACCAATGTTCTCTTGCAGCATGTACTTGATGTTCATATATCTAAGATTCTGGGAAGACGTACACTGATCAAGAGAAATTGAGTAACGAATTCCAGCTTTAATTTGATCCTGCAAATACTCTGATAGTTAAATTTTCTTCTCTAAATATTAACCAAGGACAATATTTTTCACACCATTTCCAGTAGTTAGTGGCATCTTGTTGTACACATTTATTTCCAAGTTTCTTTGAATAAATTCACTATTGGTGATTTGAGTGAAACAAAATCCATCCTTACATACCATTTTTGCAATATCAGCAGTAATACTTCTTTTACTACTGGTGCTTGAAGCACTACCTCTCACTTCTCCAAAATTCTGGTCATGTACCTTTATATGCCAGCTCATTCCAGACATCATCCACCTGAACTTTTTATAATTTTATTGCATTGTAAGCACTAGGCTTCATCTTTATCTTTTCTTTTAAAGTATTTCCACACATTTGATTTTCTTTGAGACATAACGAATTAAAGGGTTATATTAAGAATGAATTTATAGAATTGAGAAGATAACGGAACGTAATTCTTCCCATGTATAACAGGCGAAAGTCTGCCAACAACTGAAAAGAGCCGCTAGAAGATGTCAGCCCTAACTGCATGGACTGCATTTTAATTCAACTTAAATTTTGTAATTTAAAAAAGTTAATATTTAAACATATTTTATGTCAAATGCTGGCACATTTATATTCACTAAGATTGTAAATGTGTTTTGACTCTGAAAATAGTGTTTGATTATAGCTTAAATATGTAGAAAAATGTTAAATGTGGAAAAAACAAATTTGCCTTGCGCAAATTTAAAAAGCCTTTATTTAATGTAACAATGTTCAAAAGAGAAAACAATTGAAAGAGGGCATTCGAAGTGAAATTACCAAAAATATATTTTAACTTTGGTAAATGATAATTACCGCCATCGACACCTAACAGTAATTATCAGTAATTACCAGCAGCAATGCATCAAATTTCAAACCCTAGTGGAAATCAACCATATCCTGGTCTGGGTAAAGCTGTAAATGGTAGTAGAAGTCCACTGCCATAGGTGGGCGTGATAATGAAAAAATGTATCACGATAACCGATAAATCAATAACGATAACCGATAAATCCAAAATTATAATACAATATTGATTATTGACTATATATAGCATTATTTTATAAAACAATAGTAAAAATATTTGAATACTGTTTCTTAGTTTCTTACCTGGTGAGGCTCTCCTTCATCTCCTCATAGGTTTTGAGGATCCTCCTCCCAGCTCAGACCTACCTATTTCTGCCTCCAAGGCACGCGTGGCTCGCCCCTGTGCTAAACTGGAACCAAAAACTGAAATTATTGATTATCGCTAGTTTGGAACCAAAAGTATCGGCGATAACGATGAATCGATAACGTGGGGGGAAAAAAATATCAGATAACCGATAATCCAATATCATTATCACGATAATGCCCATCTATGTCCACTACCTTGGCTTTGGCTAAGAAAACTGAAACCTGTGTGGTGCTACATAGTGAGAGATGCACTTCAAAGTCAGTTGGAGTCAATGTTCCAAAGTAAGATTCGGATGAGCAAAACAAAAAGACATTGAAAGGTTATGTATGTAGAGTGTAGCGAAAACATCTTCCAGTAGCAGAGGTGATACCAATGATGCTCAAGGCAAAGAGAGTGGCAGTCAAGATACTCCCTGAAAATTGTAAGTGGAATATAGAAACAAAGGTGGGCAAGGAGGATGTACCCAACAAGGTCTTCTGAAGACAGCAGTATTGGGGAATGAGAAGAGACTAGCCTCAGCAACCTGGAGTCCATAGTAATTCCAGTGGAGGTAAAGGCCTTCTGGATCACTAGTGTAGGAGCTCTCAGTCTTCCGAGAGGTGAAGACCCTCAGCAGAATGAGCAGAAATCTCGTGAATGCCTTTGGCTTCCAAGGGGTACTTGCCATGACCTGCAGTGAAGTAAACCTTCGAGGGTTGGCTAGATGTGCAAGCCTGTCTCATTCTTAGGAGAGCCCAAACTTTTTGAAGTGCTCTGCCCTCAGAGTGGGGTGAAGTACAAGGACAAGGGGCAGCGATCCCACTCATCTGGGTCACAGGACACGTAGTGCAAGCAAATGACCCCTAGACTGAGTGGGAGATTCACAAGAATGTGATGAACAATTCTGTGGACCAAGCAGTCATCAGAGTTAAGGTTCAGGAAAGTATGCCTAATTCAGAGGCAACAAAAAAAAACATCTTGAAGCCATTGAGGGATTGGGAAGTAAGACCACAGGAAAAGTCACACACACACAATGGCAGCACTTAAAATTCCTGTTGGATGTCTCCCATCTTCTTTGCCCTGCAGCCTGAAGAGCTGTCCTGTTTTTTGTCATGTATTCAGAATGGGGAAGATCAAAATGCTGGTGCAGTTATCCAGTTTGAGCAGACTGTTTGTGGCTTCATCAGCACACTCATTTCCAGCAATCCCAAATGTCCAGGAACCCAGCTTTAGACAATCTTGACATCCTCCTGGCTTAGAGGAGCTGTTGAATCAGATACTGTGAATCAAGGGGTGCAGAGATACCAATGTCCCAAGGCTGCACAGTGAGAGTCATTATGTATGACAATTCAGTTTCTGAATCAGATACTAGATGTAATCTCCTATAGGGACTAGTGTATTTAGATCCAGCTCAACTATGAAGGCATGCTTCCCCGGGGAGAGCCCTCTATGGCTTCAAATAAGGGGAATTTTGAGCCATCTGTGTACACTGGCATAGCTCCAGCATGACATGTGTTCTCCGAGAAATACAAAGGAAATACTCCCACTGCTGCAGAAGCTTTGGGAGCAAAGATGTGGCAAATGTTGAGATCTGGTACCGTAGGCAGAACCAGTGGCATCACTAGCCTGAGAGCTATGTCAAGCAGTTTTTGTGCTCCTAAAGCCAAGTCATTCAAATAAAAAAGCAAAGATAACAGAGGTATGCTCTAGGGTTGTAGCATGCACCCAATCCTAAAAAGGGTAAATAAGATGGGAGGTGGCTAGCTTCCTCCAAAAAGCCCACAAGCCACAACTAGGTGTGCACAAATTTTTCCTGAGTACGAGACGCAAGCAGTAAATGCCCCACCTGTCCCAGTACAAGGAGAGAATGTATGCAAAGATCCCCTAGACTGGGACAATAGAAAAGCATGTGCCAGACAATGTGGGAGACTTTGCACTGATCACAGTAAGTTACAGGAGAGTGCTCCATCAAATCATGGTACACTCCACCAGGATTTCTGCTATGACAGGCCCAGAGGAACCTTTACATAAATAAAAAACAACCTTTTATTTATATGATATTTAATCTTAGGAATCAGTTGTCCAAACAGATCTTGAACAAATTTCTATACTTACTCTTAATGACTTTAGAGGGGTGAAAGTTTTCTAACAACTTACTTCATTGAGGGGGAAAAAAATCACTTCCATATCTTATCGCATACAATTGTATTAACCACATTTTATTTAATTACCAAAAATTCTTGAGTACCTAAATAAGTCCCATCAAAATTTCAACTAAGTTTATAAACAAGTCATCATCTCACCAATAAACAAGTGTCATAATTAAAAAGAAATGGATGGTGCAATTAAGTAAGTGCTAATTACTACTTTATGATAAACAGTATACAATGGTAAATTTTATATGTACATCTTCTAATGGGTAAATGTTACCATGAACTCCAAGTGATACACAGCCAAATATATCAGTAATTCGGTGAAATCCCAGCAGAGCTGTTACTAATTAATCTTAATTTAAAATTAATTGTTCCAAATTAGTAAAAGACAAATCCAACAATACTTTGAAAAATGCAAAATATTATATGAAAGAAAAAGCTGCAATTCAGAGCAAGCTACTACTAAATATGTCAACCTACCCGTCATTGCAAACATAAACAATGGTATCTTACCTGCATAACAATGCTCATGACTGCCCAAAAGTAATATGGATTCTTTGGTTTTATCTTGTAAAGTAGGAGAGCAGTTTGGTGCTGCTTTTTGTAATTTCCCACCCTCACATGTGCCATGAATAGGTGAGACATAATATCTTCATTGTTTGGATCCAACTTGGCAGCTTTTTCATATATTGAACATATCAACTCAGCTAGATGAAATGGAAAACCATAAGCATCAACCCATACATATGGATCTAAAGGCTTTATTTTAATTCATATTTATGAAAGAATTCATTACATTCCAAAAAGATTTTTGTTCTTGGCTATTCATATTTCATAATTGTCTCAAAAATATAGAAAATTAGTACTATTGCCTCAAACTTCAGTTTGAAGCCATAAAATCCTTCCCAACATTTATCAATCCAAATCCACTCTGAAAGGCCAAACCAGTTTCTCTAAGCTCATCTATGGCCAGGAAACCACACCATATATGAATACTAAAATAGAATAACCCTCCACATTGCCTGACGCATCGTATATTTACCTTTCATTATCCATCTCAGAACTACTCTCAACATAACCTTTCTAGGAAAGATTGTTGAGTTTGACCGAAGAGAAACATAGGGCAACAAAGTAGGCATGTGTGATGGGAATGTGCAGTGATGATGTTACACATTACTCTCTGTCAGGTTTGTGCTTTGACCTAAACATCATAGGCACAAAATTCTTCCACAAACTACAATACACCTCTCACACCCATGTCCCACTTACCAGTCACCCACTAGAAGGGAGAAAAGGTCATTTATTTTAAAGTGAAAGTAAAAAAATATAAACCCTCAAACGGAGCTTCAGTTTGAGAAAAGCGATGAAATGCAGAAAAAGGTAAAGCAAGGGGGCAGTCAGGGATACAGACAGCAATGTTGCCTCCCAGGTCCAACTGGCCTTATATACCCTGATGATAAGGCCATCCTGACTGGGCAAGACCCAGTTCTTGAGGATCTTCCAAGGTTCAGGAGGAGACATCTTTAGCATTGTTCTGGGACACGATATAACAGATGTTCCTGGTAGAGATCTGAAAGGTCTTACTGATTAAGACCAAGACTTCCATAGAGAGGTGAGCCAGGCTGCTTTGAAGATCTTTCCCCTGATTCTATTGCGGATAGTGGGAATACAGTCAAAGAGGATCCTTGCTGAAGGGAAAAGAACCAGGGTAAGCAATGCCACTGTTGTATTATAAAAGGTGAACTGGGGAATGAGCAATTCCCTGATGGGAAGAGCTAGAGATGTAGCCACAGGTAATACCCAGAACATTTGGGAGGCATTGAAGAAGCCGGTGATGTGGTTGTCTTTCTTGCAGAGACAGTAATGCCACTTGGAATTGATGATGGGAATTAATCCCAGGAATCTGATGATGTTGCGTATGTTCTGGTTACATAACCATACACAGAATTTTTTTTTTTTTTTAAGAGCTCATCTGGCGACTGCCTACTTGGGGCCATACACAGAAGGAAAGCTGTAGGATCAGGAGTACAAAGTTGGGAAGTCTTCCTAAAAATTTAAGTATAGAGCATTAGTTGTTGCCAGTAGACATGGCATTTAAGACTGTTCCTCACAGCTGCCCTGGTGAGTGCCTCAGTGTTTGTCCAAGTAGAACATTACTTTCACACTTATTATTTAGTTGGAGAGAGATTTCAAAGAATTCACCCAGCGTGTTTAAGAAGTTGTCAGGGTAACCTATTTGAAGAACATCAAGATAGATGAAAGCAGAGATGTTATGTTTGGTGAAGAACATCATCAAGATAGATGAAAGCAGAGATGATATGTTTGGTGAAGAACATCAAGATAGATGAAAGCAGAGATGTTATGTTTGGTTGTCTCAATGAGTTGAAAATACTTTCAAGGCACATATGCTCAAGGTAAGATACCCATGAAGACCCAATTGCTAGTCTTTTAAACTGTCATGTCTTGTTGCCAATCAACTTATGTCTGGTGTGATGGTCTAAGAGAAGATGGTAGAATCCATTTATAAGATTATCTTTATTGCCATATCACCTTGTCTGCTTTTTCTTAAGAACTTGTGATGCTTAGGAATTTAAAACTGCCTGCTAGTTCTGACATATCATATAATGCTCAAACCATATAATGCTCAATCATTAGCTGCTAGCACCATTTCCTAATGCAGGGCAGGAAGTCGGGGAAAGAGGTCTAAAGTATCTATAGGATTTTGGATGGAATATTTTGATCTCTTTGCCTTGTACACTCTTGATAGTCATTAGTGGCTGGGACTTTGCTGAGATGCATCTATTTTACTAGGTTTTACCATGATTTTTGGTTGAACGATGTTGATGAGAGGTGAGGTCCCTTCATCATTGTCATCATCGTTTTGGTTCCTAATGTCCATAATATACGGAGGTCCACTCATAATCTCTGGACTGGTTGAGCCTGAGCCTTCCTCCAATGCAGTACTGACATTCACCTTGATAACAGTGCGTATGGCCAGACCAGGCATAGGGATTACAGTAATAAATTTTTGAACCGCAATTCCTGGCAATAAGAGGCAACGACGGGGTTGATTATTGAGAGGGCCTCTAAAATAGTCTTGAATCTGGTGAGGTTAGGCAAGATAGTGCCCTCCCAAATCACTGCCAGTCTGGATCATATAGCTCTATGGTTTTCTGGTCCTGGGTGCCAAAACTTGTATTTGAGAGAGAAAATCAAGATTCACTGGCACTAACATAATTCCTAAATTTTACATAGCTGTCTCGGTTGACCTGGGCACTGGAAATGTTATTGTGACATAAATAACACATTGAAGACTACTCCTATCACTAGAGGATAAAGAACTAAGCAAGCTAGGTGAAATAATGCACTAAAATCACTAGTATAGTAGTGCTTGAAGAGGGAAAAGCACCCAAGCTACAAGAGATCTACAACTTTACCTCTCAAGACAAGCTAGAATATAATGAGCAACCCTCATCATGCACCTAATTCATACAGCACAAAATGTGCAAAAACACAAATAAATGGCTGGCTAACTACTTATCTGGAGATGTGCACATGTAACATTTGCTGGCCAATCAGCAAAGACCAGAAACTTTTCACAAATGAGTACCCTAAGATTCTATTCTATCACCCAACCTTTTTAATCTATACATTCATGATATACCCACACCTCACAAATACACTGCCTCTTACGCAGATGACATAACACTCATATACAAGCACAAAAATGTAAACAGCTAATCAAGTCTTGCATACTAACGACATTCTTTATGAGTGGTTTACCACTAACAGACTCATAATAGCACCAACCAAATCCACAGCCACCCTACTTACCAGCCACAATGCAGAACACCACCTCAGTATAAGCAATGCCCAAATTCCATAACCACACCATAAAATTCCTGGTGTAACATGCATACATCAATGCCATTCAAACACCACATATCAAACTCAAAGAAGAAACTAACAGCAAGACAATGCACTAAGAACACTTGCACATACATTTAGACAAAGAAATCACTAACCAGGTATACAAACAATACATACAGTCAGTCGATAGAATATGCATGTCCTGAATGAGCTCCCAACCTGGCTAACACACACCTCAACACTCTACAGATACTATGGAAAAAAACCCTTAAAATAATCATTGTATGAACAGCTACCACACCCACAGACCATGTACAGCAGGAAATAAAAGTCATAAAAGTTTAGGCTCACCATCACATGAGACATACTTACACAAACAAACAATATCCTCTGCACTACATTGCAGCACAATGACACACACCAAGAAACATCAAAACAACACTCAGGACTAGATACTCTACACCTTTTCACCCTCAAATTTAAAAAATTGAACTTAAAATTTAAAAAACTGAATTTCATATTAAAAAAATTGAACTTCAGATTTAAAAAGTTACCATTCAAATTTTTAAAATTGACTTTCAACATAAAAGTTTCTTTCAATTAAAAACAAATGAAATTCAATTAAAAAAATGTAATATATGAATTTGTGTAACGTCAACAGCACTAATTTCACCACCAACCTACGTAAAATTATCCTAGTGTTTTCGCTTCTCAGGCACTCATTTCTTCATGAAATACCATCTTTTATACATAAAAACATTCGTAAGAGCCATATCTACAGTATTACTTACCATATGGATTTGTAATGATAAAGTGCTTAAAATTAGAAAAAAAATAAAATTCTCCATCAGTTATCTTCCGAACATTTCCAACATTTCAGGCAATTGTAAACCGTGATGTTAGAGAGCCTATTTTCATAACTTGTGGGATTTCTTCTCATATCCCCATTGGCAGCTCTTTCGCGCCCCTAGAAACCGTTCCCATACATAACTCAGTCAGCTCAGTAACCAATGAGTATTTTTCAAATACTGCACTGGAAAAATATTTAATAATTCAAATTTGCAATTCTGGTATTTTCTACCTGTATAAAATTAAGACATCTCTGAAAAAATGAAATAATATCCTTGAAAAAGATTAAAGGAACCACTAAAAGATGGGCTTAACACCACCTCCAGGCAATTTGTTTTTATTTGAAGTTAATTTTTTTTAATAGAAAGTCAGTTTTTAAAATTTTAAGTTCAATTTTTTTAATATGAGGATGAAAGGGTGTAGATACTATACTCAAACTGTGTCAACTATCCCTCCCCTCCTGCCCCAAGCCAACATTCAGAATCACATACACTGAAATAACTCACCACTTCATTTTTGCGCTCAGCAACAACAACTACTCACCAACCTGACATACACACACCTGAAACTACTTTGCATTGCAAGGACAGGGTGCTGCACCTGGCCAGACAGATGTAGGGGCCAACCAGCCCTCCTGAGGTACCAGAAAAGGCTAGATGACTCAATCTTGGGTGTCTGTCCAGGTTGTAGCTGATCTATCCACACCATAAAACACATAATGGAAGACTGAATAATCCACAACTACCACTGCAGACAACCCAACATACACTCACTGGAAAGTTTGTGCAAGTGCATTCCTCAAAAGTTTGAGGCAATTTGGCCAGTCAGCCTAGAGCTAAGCAACAATAACACAAAATGTGCTTGAGTTACGCTGAATGAAATTTATAACAATGAATAAAACCAAAATGTGAGATTGTGCACTCAATCTCACAGTTAACCACGCAGACTTAGATACAAAAGTTGTGCCCATAAAAGCTAGCCATTCCTCTAAAGAGTACATATCTCAACAATACACAAAACCTTATCCACCCATACCAGTACATGCAAGATTTATACCATCCTCTAAACAAGCATAAAACAGAGGAAATTCTACTCATACACACAGATATACAACTAGGAATCACACCAATGTATAACCAGAGACCCATTACCCTCAAAACGATCCACACACATATAACACAGCAAACTCTACCATATCATAAATGCCATTCCACCAGAAATCAACTGAGAAGAAACCACTCTCACCAAACACAGGTCATGCTATCAAAGCTCCACTAGTCATCATCCATAACTAAACACAAGAACTAGACAACCGAGCATATATTAAAACATGACTTACACTTGTGCACCTAATACAAAATCTACATACACAGGGTGCTGGGTCTCTTGGGAGAAACTAGTTAGATTGGGGATGAATTATCAAAGATATTCACAAAAATCTACACATTCCAAACTGACTAAAGACATTTTTGTACTCATATTTATTTATTCAAGTTATCTGAAATAGAATCACTTAATCGTGATTAATTTTTAAACTATATATATATATATATATATATATATATATATATATATATATATATATATATACACACACACACACACTTGATATAACTGCAAGGGGACAATGGGTGTAGCATGGGTAAAAAAAGTACTGTCCAGGGTTATGAAATCTGAGTCATGGCATTGCATACCCTCCTAGAAAAAATGCTATGTAGGCCCACACTTTCTTTACAGATCTTCCTTACAAATTGTGGAAAATGTCATCATTGGTTTTTACTTTGTAATTTTTTTTTACTATAACTACAATATAGTCTAAAAATCATGTTTCATTCACTCAACTATAAGAAATTCTAGATAGCAACAACTGGTAATTCAGTTTGCAACTTTAGTTTTCTTAAGCTGTACTAGTACATTCAATATATGAAATAAAAAAAATGGGTACTAACGTTGATGCATTTCCCTATAACATATTGTCAATGCTTGAAGTGTTGCATCATCTGCAGTGCCTTCCGAAACAACTGGCTTAATGATTTCTGAACACTCAGCATTTCTTCCTTGTCGAAGAAGGGCTAATGCTTTTAAAACAGAGGCTGACTTGAGTTTGGGCTGTTTTCTAAGGACTTTATCCGCCTCTTGAATGGCTTTTCTGTTGTTTCCATTGTCAAGCCAATCTACCGAGAAAAAAAAGTCATAAATAAGCTATCGTATGACAAAATGGATGAAAATATGGACCAGTTCCTGAAAGATTGTTAGGAATTTTGAAATAGCACTCTTCTCAAGAAATTAATGGACAAGGAGGCCAGGGCTATGTTTATGGATAAATGAGATAAGTTTTATAGTAAGAAGGAGTTGTATGTAAGACATGAATTGCATCTGATAGGAGTTGGATTTGCACACTTTGGTACTAGCCTCAATTCTCACAAGGCACTAAAAATCTTGCTCCTCACTGGGTACAGTAGCCAATCACAACACTACTCTTTCTTCACACACACAACATATGACTCTTTGGGCCTGGAACCTGCCAATGGCCTTTTCATATCCCCAATTCCCCTGATGAAGAATAAGTCGACCTCCATTGGGCCACAAAGGTGCCCACACTCCAAAACAGTACTACTCAGGTTTGCAGCATCAATGGTTTCAAGTTGGGAGTCAATAAGATGGGCAACTCTGCTCCAATTTGTGATGAATTTATTAAAACAACTAACAATGAGATTTAATTGAACTTACTATACTTGCCAGCCTCCCTATTCTCTTCTGCGAGGTAGGTGGCTCCACAGGTCCCTAGGAGAGGAGATATTGTGTGTAGCGTGTGCTTGTGTTAGATGTGGGCAGTCTATGAGTAGGTGTTCAATGTCTGGGCTTCCAATGCATCTGATGCATGTTGGCATTGGAGCCAAGGTTTATTATGTTTTTATTGTTGTAGTATAGTGGAGTGGCCAGTGGAGTGGCTGGTGGAGTAAAATGAAGTGGTCGGACTTGAGTTGAGATAGAATTACTGTGTGTGTTCTGTGTAGTGATTTCTCTGATTGGTTTATTAAGGGGGCAGCATGTTTATGATGTTGTTTGGTGGTAGTGTTTTCAAGTGTCTTTAGGTGAAGGTAGTGTGGATGGGTTTGATTAATTTAGGGTCTGGTGGTGGGGAAAGAAGATTATTGTAGAGGTGTTGGAAGAAGCGTGTTTTAATTGAATATAACATTACTGTAGCAAATAGTATTCAAACTTACTTTGTTGCCCTCTGACTTGTTATTTTCACCAGCCTGCATCCACCAGGAAGGCTGCCACTGTGAATGTCCAAACTCACAAGTCTAGGGGGATATGTTGTATCTCAATCTGTGGGCTTCAACCTAGTAAAACCGAACAGGCAACCAAATACTGCCCACATTGTTGAACACCTTCTCAGAAAACATAACCCTAACAATATGCACTAACCTTGAAGCCCACAGATCTTGTGGCCTAAACCCAAGTCTCAGGGGATATGTTGTATCCCGATCTGTGGGCTTCAAGGTTAGTATATGTTGTTAAGGTTGTTTTCTGAGGTGTTCACAATGTGGGCAGTATTTGGTTGTCAGTTTAGTTTTACTAGGTTTAAATATAGCAGTTTTGGGTGGTGGCCAGATCTGAATCTAGAATGACTGGTATTTTAAAGGAAGGACTTTTGAGATGCCTGGGGGAGGTGAGCACAGTATAGGATTGGGAGGTTGCATAAGTGGCGATTGATTATGATTAAAAGCCACCACATAGGGCACTGCAGCTGAAATTACAAGCTTATTCCTAGGCTGCTTAAAAAAAAAAATGCCAGCACTAGAGAAAAAGAAAGGGAAAAGACATGCTCAGGGGCCAGGAGGGAGGCTCATTCTCACAGAGGCCTGAGCATACAACTAACCCAAATACATCATACAATATCGCATGCACAAGTTCACTCCCAGGACTCTGGACAGGGAATAGGGACCTTATCCATTGCATACTAGGATAGGTACCACTAACAGGGCTTCCCCTAGACTAGGATATCCAACTAAAGGTATGGGGGAGCGGTGTGTGTGTGTGTCTGTAGGGCCATTCTCCCACCCCCCTTTACATATATCTTTCCCTACCCCTGTGTGAGTGTGTGGGTATAATTTGCCTTCCGATTTTTTATATTATGAATACAAATAATAACTGATTGTACTCTCTTTTCAGAGATATAATTTTTTAAATATTTAGGGAGTTAAATTGTAAATTTATTTGTTCAGCGCATTGGAATATTACCCTAGGTTAGATTGGTTCTTTGCTAGTGAATGATGAAGTGGCTGATTTTTCAGGTTTCTGGTGGGAACCAGTCAAAGGGGTTTCTAGTATGCTTGTTGAAAATACAAGGGATGTGAGCAGCCTGTCTGTTTCGCAAGAGTGTGCTTTGAGTTTGATGAGGGCTGTGAGTGAGGAGATGATGAATGGAGGTATGAAGAGTGAAGGTTCTGAACGAAAAAGTATGAAAGAGTTCTGTCGAGAGATGAGCGAGTTAGTAATGAAAGCGAAGAGTATGGTGGATGACATGATAAGAGTATGGTGGATGACATGATTGATAGTGACGAAGAAACCGAGACTGACAAGAAAACTGCCGAACAACCCCGACTGATTGCTATGCATAGCCAAGGACCAGTAGAAGAGTGTGAATGGGTCCAGAAGGTATTGCGTGTGACTGTGGTGTGGGGAAGCGGTGTGTGTGTGTGTGTCTGTAGGGCCATCCTCCCACCCCCCTTTACATATATCTTTCCCTACCCCTGTGTGAGTGTGTGGGTATAATTTGCCTTCCGATTTTTTATATTATGAATATGAATAATAACCGATTGTACTCTCTTTTCAAGATATAATTTTTTAAATATTTAGAGTTAAATTGTAAATTTATTTGTTCAGCGCATTGGGATATTACCCTAGGTGAGATTGGTTCATTACTAAAATACTAATAGGCTAACATTAATTTTAACAACGAGGGATAGCAAAGTTCATCACCAGATTTTTCT
Source organism: Ceratothoa steindachneri (assembly GCA_963969495.1). Lineage (NCBI taxonomy): Eukaryota > Metazoa > Arthropoda > Malacostraca > Isopoda > Cymothoidae > Ceratothoa > Ceratothoa steindachneri. The sequence continues at coordinate 179,078,401 of OZ018317.1, forward strand.
TTGGAAACGCTATACCAAGAATTTCTCTGGCTCTTTTTAGTATCGCATCCTGTGTCTTCAGAGTGAAGCTTCAGCGGACTGTGAGAGGAATCTTCGAGGCGAGTGCTCTGCCCAGCCCAGCCCTGAAACGGAGGGCATTACCTGCCTCGCTTGCCACCTGCATTGGCTGACAAGCCTGTCCCCCTTCTTATTGGACAACTATGACTACTACCACCACCACCCCAGCCTTCAAGTTATAGTCCCGTGCCCCTTCTCGTTCGGGTGTTGTTGTTTTTTTTTTTTGTGTGGACCTTGTTTGGGTTGTTGAAATTTGTTCTCTGCGCCTGTCATATTTTATTTTTGTTTTCGGTTGGAGAAGTTTAATTTCTATACTATTTATTTTGAATGCGCACCGGTGTTTATTTTTTTAAAATTAAACTGTAATTAAAACTATTTTTTTGTAAAGTAAAGTACTGTATATTAAATCGTATCAATTCTTCCTCGGGGTTCTCAAGTTTGGTAAATTCTAGGATAAGGTTGGAACGCGGGATAAGGTTAGTGTTGCTTTCGGCCTGCTACAAAGTGTCTCGGGAACCAAGTAGCAAGGTTGAAGGGGGGGCCTGATCCATGAAACAGTTGCTGCATCCCACCAGTGTGCCTGATTAAGAGCTGACAAAAAATTACCTGAAGTCAACTAGGGGGGAGGGGGCATGAGGGAAAAAGGCAGGCAACTTTACATTCCAATTTGCACTCTCTCTCTCTCTCTCATTCACTTTGCCATAAAATTAAAAAGGTTGTCCTGAGGAAAAATTCTCATCTTTGCAGATGAGTTAAAAACTATATTTAGCTGTACCAACTCTAAATTCTGAGTGTTGTCTTCAGTCTCAACACAGTCGATTTAGTTTTCTATGGTAGGAGTAATTCACAGAAATATGCAGGAAAATGACTGGCTAATGCAACTTCCAGACACAACACAATAACTAATCAAGCTTAAATAATGCCTAAATGAAGGGCAAGCTGGCTCTAACTCAAAACTGTAAGCAGAGATAACGATATCAGGTAAACCATTCCACAACTGATCTGGAAGGAAAAGAATCTGCATCTAGCCAAGGTGGAAAATCTATGGAGAAAAAGGTTGAGAGAATAGCCTAGGTTACTCCTCATAGATCACAGGTGAAAAAGCCGTTAAGAAGGACACAGATCATGTATTGCCCAATACATACTGAAATAACTCATCTCAACTACCAAAACATCTAGAAAAATTTATATGTATCTATTTCTGTACTGAAAATAAAAGTCCCCACAAATGGGCTCCTACAGAAAACTAAATCAATAGCCCATTGAAGTTGAAAATAACTAACAGAACAAAGAGCAAGCACTTCATCACGAGGCCAAAATTCAATACTATTTTGACCTCGGTTGTTGGAACACATTGCTGCATAGATATTTAAATTTTCTGCCTTGAAATCAGCCAAAAGCACCATTTCCATAGTCCTTTGAAACATGTTTTGCACTATAACTTGAAGCGCAACAAAATAAGCACCAAATCCTCTTTCTAACTTATACAGTTATGATAGTCTTGGAACAAGAAATGGCACATTGGTACATACAATGATTTCAGAAATATCACAAAATTGGTTTCTCACACTCAGGGCAGACAAGGTGCCTTATTCATGACACAAATTTGAGATCAACATTTTGTCACAAGTTGGTCAAAAAGTGAAAGCATTACTATTAATTTCATAATGATATTTACACAGTCAGTTGTAGAGTGTTTGCTTTTTGAAGTTGTCAAAGCAGAGACTATTAAACTCCACAGGTTGAAGGAGATAGTCCTTTTGCTTGGCATCTGCTGTTATGACATTCAGATTCTTAACATATTTCAATGCTTTTCTGTAGTCCTCATTATGTTGCCAAGATGTGACAGGTTCCAAAAGCCACTCAGATACAATGTTCAGTGTGTGCACCAGGAAATGTCACAACCAAGGTAGTCTTAGCTGTGGCTCTAAGGAAGAAGCTTTCCTCTTCTGAAGCTGTCAGGCTTCTCAGTGGCATATAACTGGGCAACAATGTCACACTTAAATGTGTCACTCAATCTCCTGCTGAATAGGGCAAATGGCACAACATCCTGCATCAGGTACCATTTGTGGATTTCCATTCCAGCATCTTTGGCTTTTCCTCAGACAAGTCTGACCAAATATTGTTCAGGTGCTCAAATAAGCGATTATCTGGCCATTTCACATTCTCAAACAGCTCCTAATAGGCAAGATAAAACACCTTTTTGTTCAGAATTTTCTCAATCAGTTTGGCAGCTTCTCTATGAACTCCACTGTTATTGGATGTAGTGTCAAAAACAAGGGCAGTAACATTATCCTTAAGTTCCCATGTCTCCAGTAAATCCATTAAAGCCCTAGCTTAGCTGAGCCAGAAGAATAGTCAATGACAGGTAAACCAATAACTTTGCTTCAGTGTATGAAGGTAGGTAGACCAGACATTAGCACACCTAAAACCTCTGAGGTACTTCAAGATACACTGCCCAAGATATCTTTGAGCAACTTTTCATCCCAGTGTAAGGCAGTGTAGAGTGGAGATGGGGTGGGGAGTGGGGGTGTGGGTCATAAAACTGAGACATGAATCTGGCTGATAATATACCTGGACAGCATTCTGTTGTGACAGGTTGATGAAGTTGAGATGATAAAGTTTTCCAGATGCCTCCAGCTATTTGGTGGCAGAAACAAAGATGATCAGCTGTATCATAGATTACATCACATTCCATGACCTTCGTGGGAAACATCAAAGTCACACTGTGGTGGAGCGAATGTGAGTGTTTGAAGGGCCATTCTCCCACCCCTTTTCCAATATCCTCTCCTTCCATCTGTAAGAATGTGTGTGTGAATGGGAGATGTTTTTCTTTATATATATATATATATATATATATATATATATATATATATATATATATATATATATATATATATATATATATATATAATATATAGAAATTCTGGATTTCATGTTTTGTCTAAAATGTTGTTTTTTTCTCTTCCTCAGCTAATTACTTGTTTCTTATTTTGCAAAAAGCCACTCTAGTAAATTATAAGATAATCCTACAATTTGTAAAGAGTGGCAGAGACTATAAGGTTTGAGGTACGCCATACAGTTATTGTACGTCCCATTTGAAAGAAGGGCTTTTATAGCCTCATAAGTGTGACTGGATCACTGTATAAAATATCAAGCTCGGAGGCGCCAGCAGGACTTTCCCCCAGGGGTAGCACATGAGGCCTTTTTTTTTTTTGTCAAATTCCAGTGTAGTTGTTAGGCCTCCTTGGTAAGATTTTGTATTATTTTGTTTGCCATATCTCTTTGATTGTAAATATTGCGAAGTAGTATTCGCACATAGTATTGATTTATATTTCATTATATAGATTTTGCCATTGTAAATTTATTACCCCTATCTCTTGTAAATATTATTGTAATTTTGGGGGGGAATACAGGACTGTATATCCAATCGTTTCATTCTCCCTCAGGTTTTCACGTCCAATTTAGTGTAGGAAGTGGGTTGGATCGATTGGGAGTTTAGTCTAGGTTCGGTGCCCACTACAATACTAGTCAGTGTCTTGATGGTGAGAACATCCAGAATGAGGCTGATGTAAATACATGCCCTCTGCGTTAGCATTGTTGTCAATTAAGTCACCCCAGGTAATGTCATCCACATAAACAACTGCCTCTTGTTCTGATGCAGCTGTAAAATAATAAAACATGTTAAGAGTAATTAAGTACATGTTAAATATTGCAATAGAGTAAAACAAAACTTATAACGTTCAAAGTAATCAGTTTTACCTTGTTTTTATCTATGCTGATCTTTCATTTATCGCTGCTTGCAGCAGGGATCTTGTCTTGATTCTTTTCATGAACAGACTTTGTAAAACCTGATATCCTAACTTTTCTTCTATCTGGATAACAACAGTCTGTTGTTCTGCATTTCCTGGATTACATCTGGAGCCCTTATATTGAACAGGCTGTCTAATTCCAGCACAAATGCTCCTCTTTTTTTTTCTCCAGGGTTATTTGCTATTCCTTTGCTTTTCACCAGATCACAAGTTTTTTTCATGTAGTTTCATTAAGTGCAGCGCGTTGTATTTGGTCATTACCTTGATCCTAGCCATCTGCCAGAATGGGATAATAGATTCAACGGTTTCATAAGCAAGGTCTTGAAGAACTTTAGACCTCCCTGCATTTTCTAGTAAATTCCTAAGATTAATGAAAAATTGGAACACCTGCCGTTTAGTGGGAACATGGGAACCACTGATACAAGCTGAAAAGTATCCAAACAGGAAAGTTTCACCGAGATATCTGGTAGATGTTGTGAAACTTAGATATCTGGTAGATATAGATGACACAGTTGAGCCATGCCTGTGGAGATTATGTGGAGGTTCTGAGATATTAACTATGCACCAACAGAGCTAAGCTCCTTGCTTAATGCCACTGTGAAGTAGTAATTTGTAGATGATTTTCTAGATTCTGAGTGAGTTTGTTATTTCTTGAAAAATGATAGATAATTATTATTAATTATTTATTAATTTTATGCTTTCATTTGATAACAAATTAGTTACTCCATCTTAATTAGATCAAAAGTTATAATGGAAAACTTTATTAAAGGGATACCAGAACGGGTGCTTTGGGGCAATTTCATGACAAAATTTAAAGCTCAATTGCTCTTCAATATTGTAGGTCAAAATAATTGTGATATTTTATTTTTTGCTTTTTCTGGTTAAAAAGCATGGAAAAATATACAGAAACCTATGAAAATAAACTTGATTTTTGAACAGAGCTAGTATACAGACATGGTCCTCATATTTTAGGCATGGTATTAACTTACTGGAGTCAGTACAAAGGATGATAGCTTTACTGAGTCATCTCAAAAATATAGATAGACTGAGGGTACTGATTGATAAATTGGATGTTGGCAAGTTCTTTGATTTGGAGGGTAATATAATAATAGGACTAGGGGGAACCACTTGAAAATTAAAAAACAGAGGTGTAGGTTGTATGTTAAAAATGGGGGAAAAGGTCATTAATCAGGGGGTGTAAGTCTAAGATCATTGACTAAGCTGTTTACGATGAGGTTACGAGAATGGGGGCTGCATTTCCATTGCCCATCTGACAAATTAAAATTGGGAATTTCTCTTATTAATATAAATTCTACTATTTTTCTTTTACAGAAATCTTTACAATTATATATGATTTGTGCCTTTGAATAGTCAATTTGGTGGTTGAAATTGCTAATATGATTAAAAATACTGGATGTGATAATGCCTCATCTGACATCAACTTTATGTTCATACATTCGTTTTGTTAAGGTTCTTCCAGTCTCTCCTATGTAAAATGAGAGACAGTTTGTAGAGCCATTAAATATACACCTGCTTCATTTGGCTGATCCACGGGCTTGGTCGAAAGGAAAGATTTAAGGAGAGAAAAAGGGTATTTAAATGTGGTTAGGCCTGGAGAAATAACTTTGTTAACTCCTTTAAGGAGGGGAGAAAAAGGGAGGGATAGACAATTTGTATTACTAAATTAGTTTTTATCCTTGGGACTGTAATGAGTAGATTTTGCTTTAGATAAACTTTTATTGATCACGTGGAGGGGATAATTTAATTCAATGAAACTGCAGGTTATATATGTAATCTCATCTTCTAGAAAGCAAGAGTCATATATCCTAAGTGCTCTCAAAAACATACATGATGTAATGGCTCACTTAATGTTAATATCATGATGTGAAATGAAATGGATATAGGAGTTAGAATGGGTTGGTTTTCAGTACACAGTGAAGCTAATTTTGTCAATAACTAACAATTTTTAAATTAGGAAAGGATATACAATTATCTTTTTCCCACTCTACTTTAAAAAAATTGATAGTGGGAAGGAGGTCATTAAGATTTTTAAGGAAATTGTCAAATAAGTTTAAACTATTTTTAGGCCAAATCGATATGACATCATCTACATACCTATAGCATACAAAATTATTATGGGGAATCACAGAAGGGAGTAATGATCCTTCAAAATGCTCCATAAAAAGATATACATAATATGGGTGATAAAGGATTACCCATGCTTAGAATATATTTTTGATGGAAAAAGACCATATCACTGATAAATACATTGTCAGTAACACAAAGTTTCAATAAATTGGGGGGCAGAGCCCCCCTCCCCAGGAAAATAATCATAATTATTTATAGAATGAAACATAAGCGCACTTAGTGTCATTTCAGCTGAAAAAAATATACTCTTTGGGGCGCGACACCAATCTTCAGGTTAACCAAAAATAGAGCAAATAGGGTGCTGGGATACATTAAGAGGAATGTTAGCTACAAGAGTAAAGAGGTTATCCTTAAACTCTACAACTCGTATGTAGGCCCACATTTAGAGTACTGTATACAAGCATAGTTACCACATTTTAGACATGACATCAACCTGCTAGAGTCAGTACAAAGGAGGGCAACAAAAATAATACCTTCCCTGAAGCACCTTGAATATGAAGATAGACTGAAGGTACTAAATATGTTCTCATTTGAGAGAAGATGTGTGAGGGAAGATATTAATAAGCTTTTTAAAATCTGTCCTGGGATGGATAAGTTGGATTTTAGCAAGTTATTTGAGTTGGAAGGTAGTGCTAGGACTAGGGGTCACCACTTAAAAATTAAAAAACAGAGGTGCAGGTTGGTGGATGTTAGAAAATATTTTTTCACCAATACAGTAGTAGATTACTGGAATAGTTTGCCATCCGAGATGGTAGAGAGTGCAAACTTGAATGTATTCATATGCAGATTAGATGATTATATGGGAAGGGACAGTTAACTTTGGGGGTTATTCTGGACTCATTCCTGTGATGCATTTTTTTTATCATTGTATATTACGATTGATTTGGATTTTAACGAGTCTGGATGATGATACTTTTGTTTTTGACATTCCTATGTATGGTTTGAATTGTATATTGTAGATGCATGATCTGACACAATCCTATGGATTGTTTAAATTGTATATTGTAGATGCATGATCTGACACAATCCTATGGATGCATTTTATGGGTAGGTTTTGACAGATGAGGATGACCTTTGATAGGCCCTTGTGGCTTTTGTTATACATAAAATTATGTTATGTTAGGATTCAACTGGGTCATGGAAACAGGAGCTGCCTTGTATAGGCTATTAATTAGGTATACATAAAGATTGGCGGTGCACCCGAAAAAGTTTATTTTTTTGCATGTATGTTTTGTTCACCTGTGCATGCATATTCATGCATGTTTGGTTAAATAAAAACGTTAGAACATTATTCTATAAACAATTTTTACTATATACTGGGGGGGCTATGCTACTTAGACCCCCCCAATTAAATGAAACTCAGGGTAGTAGGGGAGTCCCTCCCCAGTATTTAAACCCCCCATGAGCAGTCCCCTTGAATTTACGGTAAATGTTGTGAGTATGGGTGGATGCGATTCTAGCTTATTTTGAGGGTTCGCTTGTTGTTGGAGATGGCTAATCAGGGCGAAGGGCCTACAATGATCCTGAGATTTTAATCATTTGGGGGGGTCTGGGGGCATAGCCCCCAGTATATAATCAGAAATCGCCATAAACTTCGGCCACATAGATTTCAGCTCAAAAAACGTAGCTAGGAAAAATAGCCCAAAATAAGCTAGGACTCGGATCCGGCCATACTCTACATAATTACCAAATTTACTCCAAAAAGGTGAAACAAATTGGAACATGGACAAAATAGTTTACATCCCATCATTCACCCGTGATCGTAATATTTAACATTTAGGCTTTTGCAACCTCGTTCTTTTATGTTCTTATGGTTGAAAAGGGAGGACCGACACAATTTACGGTAAATATGTAGATTAGCGACTCGAACGATGGGACGTACTATTTCATCCATGTTCCAAAATGTTTCACGTTTTTGGAGTACATTTAAGGGGACGGCTCGTATGAGGGTAAACACAATGGGGGGACCACACTATGATGATCCTGAGTTTCATTAAATTGGGGGAGGTCTGGAGGGCATAGCCCCCCAGTATATAATCCTAATTGTTTATAGACTAATGTCCTAACGTTTACAGAGATGAATGATTTAACCAAATCATGTCAGCGCCTTTAATTGTTTTGCGAATTACAATGTCGGTGGGGGTGGGGTCTGACGTCAGACGACTCAAACATGCAGGAATATTCCGGCAGGGGTGAACAAAAATATTTACCAAAAAAAACACTTTTTTGGCTGAGTCGCTAATCTACATATTTACCCAATTTACCCCCAGTAATGCTAACAATTGTCAGCACTAATGCTGTCACCCAACACTAGGGAAAAAACATTTAAGATAATAGCAATTGCTGCATAAATAACTTTCGTTCCCGGACAGAGGTACGAGGTAGTTCAGTGGAAAGAATGAAACACATACCATAGATGGGCCTTAATCGTCGCTCACTCACTGAATCCTCAACCGTGGTTTTGTTGGACATCATTTGGTTTAGATTTTATAGCGATTAGCTAAAATTTTCAAATTTATGGAAACCCTTCACTTATAAGACAAAAATAAAATTGGTAGCAAGAAGAAAAATCATTCATTTTTCACTTATAATTCATATCTCGTGTATTGTGATTGTAAAGTTGTCCTGTGTCAGTAATTCTCTGTCAGTATGTTTGCGCCTTGCCTTTGTAACGAGGGAGTATCTTTTTCACCATCAGAGACTTTTCAGACTTAATCCGATGGATGTCTTGTGATTGGAGCTGGCAACCTTCTTAGACTTATAGTTTGCTCCGCACTGTTTTTTTTATTCTCCTCTGTTATACATTTACCATTTAATCTGCCACCCCTTTCCTTATACCATGCCTAAAACTTAATATTTTAGTTTCATCAGTGTAATTTGAATAAATCATAATTAGTCAGTATCATATTCATTGTAATAATATTATTATTTTTTAATCTAATGAGAATTATAAATGTATAAGCTAATGACGAATTTTAATGAAACCAGCGCCATCACAAAGAAATGCATTCATTTATTGAGTTTCGCCGTAAATTTGTTAAGAATAGTGGCCCTGCTCGATGCTCCCATAAGAAAAAAGCCTTAACCACAATTCATTTCGCTTGTGCTATGTTGTATTCAGGAACAAAACAATAAATAAATTTACAACATTCTTGCTTACAGAATTAAAGGATGACATTCAGAACTGTGACAACACAATAAAGAGAATTACAAATTTAATCGATTAAGAGTCCGACGTGAACGTTCCGAGCGGCTGAGCAGTTGGGAGTCACTAGGTCCTTGTGATAAACCTGGAATTATTGGGGTGGTTGGTTGGGCGGTATTGCATGATGTCACATCGTTTAACGGTGGAATGTCCTTCTGCCGCCTGCCGACGGTCCGTTTCATACATTCGTGCATGTTTCTTCAACAGAGCTGGTCCAGGTCAACATACCTAAGATGTCATAAATGCCCCAGTTGTCGAGCAACGAGTAGAATTAAATAAACCTTCGAGAGGTTTTACGTTCATAGTCGTATATAATAAAGAACAGGTCGAATGGAAGGCCTCTGGAAGTAAGAAATCACAGAACTGAGTGTGCCATTATAACGTTCAGCTTATTCATTGCATTGATGATTATGACTTGTGGTCCGGCCGTAGGCCACTCCTATACTGTGGAAGAAATTCCATACCTTACGACTCATAAATGATGAACCACAATTGAAATAGATGTGTGTTGGCATTCCTAAAATAGTAAACAGTGTAGATAAGTAGTTAATTACCGTTGTAGTTTCCATATCAGATGTAGGGAAGGTGTAGGGGTGCGAAGATGTATAGGAGAAAAAAAAAACTTCCTTCCAAAAGCGAGAATATAAATAGCCCATTAAATTACCAAGTCAACACGGACTGGGCCGTAGCGTCACGGCAGAGTGCTGGCCTCTGGATTCAAAGACCCGAGATCGATCCCAGACAGTCCACAATTTTTACGGAGAAAATCCCAGAAGAAAACGGAAAACGCTTTATGGACAACTCAAGAAATCGACTCAAGAGAAAAACCGATGTCAAGGAAAACGGAAAGAAAACGACTTCAAGGGCTAACTCATCTCAACTCATCAAAAAATCACCAAGCATCAAAGAATAAATCATCTCGCCACATCAAGAATTAGAAGGAATCATCACATCGAGATAAAGTTAAAATGAAGAATTATCCCAGCCAATAAGTATAACGAAGAGTCAGATAAATGGAGTCAATGTTTGAAGGGGCATCTATAGCATCTCTTTCCAGGATCTCCTAAAGTTCCCTGCAGCAGTTGTAACGAAGATCAGGAGATTGTTCGGCCTTTGAGGGTCACCAGTTCTGGAAGGGGGGGGGGGCATCTTTCATGTATTTATCTGTATCATACTTCATCTTGGAATTTGTATATTCGAATCTATTTATTTATTGACCTAGTAATTTATATTCTCGCTTTTGGAAGGAAGTTTTTTTTCTCTTATACATCTTCGCACCTCTACAAAGGCGACTGGAAATCTTGAAAACTCTTCAATGATTGTCAATATATAATGATTTTACCTGTACTTGGACAAGGTCTCTTAAAATCCATATTTAAACGTTCGAAGAGTTGCGCAGATTTGATGAGATATGCTCTTTCGGGTCGATGAAACTTTGATTGGCACTCCGCCAATGCTATGTAAGAATTTGTTAAATGGCTTACCTCATCTAACAATTTGGGTAGGGCGTTAGACTTCACAAAGTGGTGAATACGAGTGGCACCTGGGTCACAATGAGTTACATAGATCGATTAATAAACGATGAACGCTAGCTAACGCGTCACAATACCCCCTTGTTATCATTGTAATAATAGCAACGGTACCCAGCGTTGCCCGAGCAAATAAACTATTTTTAACAAATTAAATTATCTGCTTGAGTTAAATTTAGCAATTAAAACTTAGTAGGTATTAGAATGTAAGGTCTATTTTTACTTTTCACTAATGAAGTAGTGTATCATGAAAGACTTATAGGGATGTGAAGCGTCTCTGTCCTGTAGTTTGGTAGGCTGGGTAATCAGTGTGATCGTAACTTCCTCAAGGTGAAAGGAAATTTTTAGCTTGCCTCGACGTTATTTATTCGGCGGGAGCGTAGACTGTGTTACATGTAAGAACAAAAATTTATAACTCTAACTGCCTCCCTCACAAAATGCTGCTCTATATATCGTTATTCTAAGTAAATTTAAGCGATACAAAATTTAGCCAATCAGGATTAAGCAGATTTTAATAACAAGTTATATGTTTAATTTATTCTCTCACACATAGCGTTAATAAAATGACCAATCAGCTTTTGAAAAACATTTTAAGTTTTAAACATAAGCGCTACAAAAATTGCCTGATCAGCGCTAAGAAGTAACAATTTACATTTAAACACTTTCACGAGGTAGTTTGGCGAGGGTAGCAGATGGGGGTCCACACGGTATTCAGGGGGGGGGGTTCTTCAAGGACGAGAACAATCATGGTGCTTTATGCGGCACCAAGGTAGGCGTGGTCTCTCTGGCGAGAGTAAGTATAACTTGGTTCATAAACCAAGTTAACTTGGAGTGCGGTGTGACTACCGAGTAACGAGCTCGAGGGGGAGCTTTTCTCCTTCGTTATTTAATTCCTCATGGGCGAGGACTGAACTCCGGGAGGGTCTTCTTCAAGGGCGAGGATAGATGAGAGGGGGATTTCTCTGACGAGACTAAGTTAAACTTAAATAAGTTAACTTAAAGGTCGGTTTGGTAGCCGGGAACTAGCTCGAGGATGAGCTTCTTCTTAGTTCCAGCCTTCCTCAAGGGCGAGGATAACGGAGGGGGGTTTCTCTGACGAGAATAAGTTGAACTTGGTTCCTCAACCAAGTTAACTTATGAGTTTGGTGTGGCCACCGAGTAACGGACTCGAGGGGGAGCCTTTTCCTTCTTCTTTTCTTAATTCCTTAAGGACGAGGAATACCCCTGGTGTTTAAGATGCACCAGGATATGAGGATTCTCTCTGACGAGAGTAAGTTGAACTTAACCAAGTTAACTTAACGTTCGGTTAGATAACCAGGGACTAGCTCGAGGATGAGCTGCTTCTTAGCCCCTTCATGTAGGTAGCCCTGCCTCTCTTGCAGGGTACTTCTGGTCTGGCGAGCTAAGTAATCTACCTGTCCAGTCTCGGTAGCCCGGGGTCTTATACGGGAACTTCATCAACTGGAGACTGACGTATTCTAACAATCCAGTCTAGGTAGCCTGGGGTCTTAATCCGAGGACTTCGTCACCTGGAGACTGACGTATTCTACCAATCCAGTCTAGGTAGCCCGGGGTCTTAATCCGAGTACTTCGTCACCTGGAGACTGACGTATTCTACCAATCCAGTCTGGGTAGCCCGGGGTCTTAATCCGAGGACTTCGTCACCTGGAGACTGACGTATTCTACCTAGATTTTCCTCAGTGTTTCTTATTTATACATCGTCACCCCACTGGGGGAGTAGTAAGAGGGGGGAGGCTTGAGGACGGGCCCAGAAGGGTTCTTATGCCAAACGGTTTTCTCACCAAGTCTTACATCGGCTCCTCGTTAGCCTTCGAGCTTGGGAGAAACACGTCACAAATTTCTTACTTGACGTGAAATTGAATCTCACTCTCCTTGGAGAGATCTTGCATTTTACAACCTTTCGGTCTTTCATAGCGACGAGTGGCGCAGCGCGGCGGTTACGCGCTTGACCCGACGGTTTCGGGGCCGGATGTCTTTGCGGTAATCGCCTTGTGACTCCACTGCGAGATAACGGGAGAGTGACCATTCTTCTACACTTATAAGCGGCAAAGATTATCTTTTTGCCGAAACACGGAAAAGAGACAACACTGAGAAAGAGCTACCGACCAATTTGACTTCTAAAAGTTGGCGGGAAGCTCTTCGAGAAGATCCTCAACCGAAGACTGATGTATCACCTGGAGGAGAACAACCTCTACAATCCATACCAATACAGGTTTAGAAATAATCGAAGTACGGAGATAGCGATAAATGTCATCACGGAAAGGCTTCCTCAAGCCAAACGGGAAAGGAGTTAGGTGGACATTGTTTGTCATGATGTTTCAAAGGCGTTTGATAAGGTGTGGCAACGGGGTATGTAGTTTAAGATCCTACAGCTGGGCCTAAGTGAAAACTTAGAAAAACTCTTTGTGACTATGCCATGGAGAGAGCGGCGTATGTCAATTCAAGGTGCATGGACGGACCAAAGTTTCTGCTCAATGGGGGCCTCCCGCATGAGGGTGTCTGTCCTTCACTCTCTATTCGATTTTCACAGCAGACGTCCCAGTTCCTGTGTACCCAACTTGTCTCAACATTCAATACGCCAATGATTTCTGCCAGATAATCATTTGTCCTTGGGGGAATGCGCCCTGGCAAGCTCGCATGATTACGGCATGAATCGAAAGATTGAACAACTACGAGGCTCATTAAAAAATCCCATTGACAGGAGACTACTCTCAGATGTCAGGTTGGGGGATAGGCGTTATCCCTACACCACGGAGTGCAATGTACTCGGAATGAAAATTACTTCATTCGGGTATAGGAAGCACGTCGATGATAGAATTTCTAAAGCCTCGTGAAAGCATCAAAAGAAAGATCTACAACCCTATTGTTAGATCTACGTTGTTATACCCCGGTTCCGCCCCCTCTTGTGTCTCAAACACACAAAAGAGGAGACTACAAACAGTCAAAATAAATGCGTGTACTTAATTACGGGTACACGTAAGCTGGAAAAAAGACGCCAAGAAGAGCTCCACAGGGAACCGGGGATAACACCAATTAACAAACATATACTCAAATACATCTTCTTAGGGTTTTGTAACTATCACACATAGTACAACGGACTCGGAAAATGCAAGAACTGGGTAATCAGGAACTGAATGAGGACATCATTCAAATGATTACCCAGAGCAGAACAGCTATAGACCGCGCCAGATTTCCAGGTTCCGCTAAACTAGTGGCTGACGGAGACGAAGTGGCGTTCTACGCATGGAGAGAATATGAAAACCTTCAGAAATTTGACAACAAACGATCAAGACATAATATACTCGATTCAAGAAAAAAGCACCGATTTTGAACAATGAACAGGACTCAATTAAACCAAACTTGACGGGAAGAAAGAAGAAGAAGAAATAGAAAACACTGAATTACACATAGAACAAAATAATTAAAATACAATAATAACTAAGCACATATTTAAAGTAATATATCAAAAAACAACATTAAATGCTCATTAAATATAAAAAACATTCAAAATTATTAAGAGAAATAGCTTGAATGCCATAAATTAAAAACGATAACGAAAACAACAAAGGAAACTCATGACAATAATATTTATGAAAGTGATAGGCATGACCACCAGGCGCCTAGCAACTCTTTCACCCGACCACACTTATTTCTCTTTTCACCACTTGTCTATTTTCGTCTATATTCCCCACACGCCCCTTTGTCCCCTACACCCACTCACACACTTACATCAATTCAGAATTTAGAATTTTTCATTCATTTTGGACCCGGAATTCTTGAACGAAATACATTTGCTATTTACATCCCGCTACCTGTTAAAGGAGGGAACGGTTTCGGTAAGTCCGAAAAACGGTTTCGCTTAAAGATAAAAGTATAATGGTGAATTTTTATTCATATGGAAGAAAGAGATAATATTACAATTTTTATTCGTACGGAAAATGATGATACAATTTTATTTCGTTAAGAAAGAGATAATACTACAATTTTATTTCGTTAAGAAAGATTTTTTTTTAAGGGGTTATCTGGTGACTGCCCACTTGGGCATAGGTCGCCGCAAACAAACAGCCTAGTTCTAGGCTAATTTAAAATAAAAATTTTAGAATAAAAGGGTAAAAAGGGAAGATGACAATTAGGAAGCAAGCTCCAGCCTCGGGGGGAGGTCGCCCTCGCGCCGGCGCAGGAGCGTGCGACCTACAAAGAAAACCAATAACTAAAAAACAAAACCTAATTAAATAAAAGGGAGTAAGCCGGCCTCCACCTAAAAGTCAACAAGTCCACCAGTCAATGTGCACGCACTCGTGCCGAGTACAAGGGACAGGTGATAGCGACCCCGCCCATTCTGGCACCGGGACAGTTAACGTGCGCGAAGATCACCCAGACTGGGACATTCGACAAGAATGTGCCAAACAGTCTGGGAGACGACGCAGTTGTCACAATAGAGCGCAGGCGAGCGCTCCATCAAATAGCGATGCGTCACACGAGTATGTCCGATTTGGAGACGACAGAAAGCGACCTGAAGCCGTCGCAGCATTGGGCGATAGGTCCATGGGAACAGTCAACGCAATATAACGCAGCTTTAAGTTCCCTTCAACCGTCTCCCATCTTCTTTGCCAAGCAGTCCGAAGAGTTGCCCGTATTCCTGCCATGTAGTCGGTGTGAGGAAGAGCGAAACGCTGGTCCTTTCGCAGAGTCCTCACGAACTCTTTGGCGCCCTCACCTGCGCGCTCATTCCCCGAAATTTCTACATGTCCAAGAACCCAGGAGAAGATAATCTCGACATCACCGGCTCGCCAAAACCGTGGCGTCACGGATATCGCGAACCAGGGAATGTGGAGATTCCAATGCCCCGACAGCACTCAGGGCGATTTTTGAGTCGCTATAGATCACAATCCGGTCTCTGAACCGGGCACGTCGCGTAATTTCGCGTACCGAGTGGTGTATGGCCACCAGTTCGGCCGTGAAGACAGACGCAGCGACTGGCAGAGCCCCGCTGACTTCAAACAGAGGGGATACGGCGTGAAAGCTGACCCTCCTCTTGGGACTTGGAGCCATCCGTATAGACTGGCACGGTTCCAGCGCGATACGAGGTGTGCTCCAAAAAGGTCAAACGCAATACTCCCGGCGCTGTACAAGCTTTGGGAGCAGAGAGGTGGCACCAAATAGCCAAATATGGTACCCACCAGGGTGGCGTCCTGGGCAGAACCAGAGGCGCCACTGGCCCGAGAGCAATATCTAGCTCTCGAAGGAGTTTCCTGGCCCTAAACCGCATGCACTGCACGCTGCGTAGAGCGAGTGGCATCTTCCCAGAATCGACCAACAGGCTCTCAATGGGGGAAGTGCGGAAGGTACCGGTCGCAAGGTTAAGGGCGGTGTGGTGGATCGAGTCTACCTTCCGCAATAAACGCTCGGCTGCGGATGCATAAAACTCGCATCCGTATTCGAGCTTCGAAAGAACAAAGGATCGATAAAAAAGTAAGGTAGTAGCACTATCAGCACCCCAAAAGCTGAACGTCACGGAACGGAGAATATCCATGGCACGGGTAAAAAAGACCCTAAGGCTGCGAATATGAGCCTCACAGGTGAGGCGTCGGTCAAATACAGGACCAAGGAAACGGTGCGATTCAACTCTTTCCAGGCGCACCCCGTTAAGAAACAAATCTGGGTCGGTGTGGAACCGTGGGTGGCGGCAGAAGTGCACCACCTTAGTCTTGGCCAAAGAAAACCGAAATCTGTGCGCTTTGGCATAGCGAGAGAAGTGGTTCAATGCTTGTTGGAGTCGACGCTTCAGAGTTGGCATCTGACCCGCTCTAAAAGAGATAGAAAGGTCGTCCACGTAGAGCGTAGCGAGAACATCTTCCGGCAGCACCGAGGTGATGCCGTTGATGCTCAGGGCAAAGAGTGTGACACTGAGGACATTTCCATGAGGGACACCGTCTTCCTGCTCCTCTGGGCGGAGAGGGCTCCCCTCACCTGTACGCGGAATCGACGATCTCGCAAAAATTCAGATATAAAGACTGGGAGGCGTCCCGTCGCCCCCATCTTGTGGAGAGTATCCATGATACCGTATCGCCATGCGGTATCATAGGTCTTCTCCAGATCGAAAAACACTGTGGCGTAGTGCTGTCTACGAAGGAA
This sequence comes from Ceratothoa steindachneri, assembly GCA_963969495.1. Classification (NCBI taxonomy): domain Eukaryota; kingdom Metazoa; phylum Arthropoda; class Malacostraca; order Isopoda; family Cymothoidae; genus Ceratothoa; species Ceratothoa steindachneri. The sequence goes on from OZ018317.1 coordinate 179,095,308, forward strand.
GTCCTCGCAGACGGCAAATTCCAATCGGAGCACAGCATCCGAAGTGAAGTGGAACTTGCGGAAGCCGCACTGTGCAGAAGACATATGGCCTCCGCTGTCTAGAAAAAAGGCTAATTTAACATTTACCAATTTCTCCATCAACTTGCACACGAAAGAGGTTAGAGAAATTGGGCCAGAACCGGCCGGAGTAGAGTGATCTCTCTCCGGCTTGCGAAAGACGAGCACAGTAGCGATTTGCCAGGAATATGGGAGGAGACCCTCAACCCAGATCCTGTTTAACAAATCTAAGAAAAACGCCATGCCTCGCTCACCCAAGTGTCGATACATGGCGTACGGGAGATAGTCCGGGCCATGAGCGGTGTCCGCGCACGAAGCAAGAGCGGAGCGCAACTCACTCACAGTAAACCTGTTGTTAAAGGGTTCTTCGCCTCTTGAGGTAAAGTACAGCCGGCGGCCTTCCGCAACATCACGATGTGCATTGAGTGCTAGCCGAGAAGCATCCCGGCTAGAGAATGCGGAAAAAGCGTTTGCTAAGAATTCCGCCACGGACGCGGGGTCCGAGATTGCGGTCCCATTCTCCTGGAGAACGGGAGGGGGGTCCTGCGAGAACTTTTCCCGAATCCTTTTGACTCGCTTCCAAACCTCTGCTAGAGGGGTCTGCCCGCCAAGAAGAGCGGCGGGCGTGCTTCGAAATATACCGGAACCTTGCACTAGCCCGACGAAATTCAGAGACAGTGAAATCGTTCGGGCGGCGCTTATAGCGCATGTAGGCATAACGATTCTGTTTGAGGGGCGGCGCTTATAGCGCATCTAGGCATAACGATTCTGTTTGAGGGCCGTCGCACGCTCAGCCCCGACTATAGAATGGTAGGTGTGTAAAACGGCCACACATTCTAGGAATAGTAGTCAGGCCCGCGGCGATGAGGTTGCCGGAGAAGAACTCAACGGCCTCATCTACCGACCTAAACTCGTCGACTGAGATAAAGAATTAAGTCATTTCCTGAAATGCAGTTAACCACCCCCGCGCCAAGCACCACCGAGGTGGGCTCTCAGGCGGCAGTTGCCCCGAAAACGATATTTGAATGGGAAAGTGATTACTACCATGGAGGTCATCAACCACCCCCTAATCAAAATCAGGCTGTGCATCCGAAGAGCACAAAGATAGGTCAAGGCAAGAAAATGAAGTGGTTCTCGTGCAGTGATGCGTAAACTCATCCACATTTGTGACACCTATCTCCAGCTCTTCGATCCGATCTGCAAGGACTTGTCCCCTGGGATTTATTGACTAACCTTCCCAGAGAGGATGCCTACCATTCAGATCTCCAAGCAAGAGAAAGGGCCTCGGCAACCGTGCCACGACGCGGTGGAAGTCCTCCGCGTCGAAGTCAGCTGACGGTGGAAAGTACGCAGAAATTTTAGTATACCTCATATCCAGGTGAAGCTGCACAGCCACTGCCTGAAAGGAGGTATCTAAAGTGAAAGGAAGAACGGAGACATCATGCCAGGTGTAAACCGCGCATCCCCCAGCCCGGCCATCCCGCGGTGGTGGGGTCGCAAGACCGTTGTACCCCGGGAGGGCGGGCAGGGGGCACGCGCCTAGCATGGTCTCCTGCAAAAAGATAGCTAACGGGGAACGGGACGAGACAAGCCTCCGCAGCTCTCCCCAGTTGGCCCGGAGTCCACGGAAATTTCATTGAAGGAATATGCCCTCCAGGCCTAGTTCCGGAGGAGACGCAGGGGCCCTCTTTGAACAGAAGACCATGACGGGAATGGCAGTACGCTTCCCGGAGGCAAAACCCCGGGCGCTGTTGGACGGACAAAGCGCTGAATGCGCTGTCGCCTTCGACGACTTATTGGGGGAGGATGGGCTCGCCATGCGAGTCTTTTCCTCCCTCCGCTTCGAAACCTTAGGCGGGCGTTGCAACTTCGGAGGCAAGATGGGGGGGGGGGGCTCTTTTCGAGGAACCACCGTCTCCGAGCCCCTCAGCCCACCACTATGCGTTTGCGAAGGAGCTGAAGCTCCTTTGTTGCTGTCTTCCTTTCGGGGGACAGCTTTAGGAACCCCGGAAGATGGCCTGGCGACCAACTTCAGGGATTTTGCCTCCTGTGAGGCTAACGACTCAGTGAAGGCGCGTTGCCGTTTTGCCTTACGGGAGATGGTCACGCTGAAGGGAGAGAGGGGAGCCCTGGTTTTAGCCGGGGCTGGGTGTGGACCCTTTTTGCCGCTAGCTTTACCAGGGGACCGCCCAGGTTGAGTAGAGCCCGCAGGAGAGCTCCGAATTGGCGCGGAAATAACCGTGCTCGTTGGCCTGGATGGGCCAGGAGCAGAGGGTGCCTTTCTAACTATTGAGGCATAAGACGTCCCAGGCAGTGCCGAGCGCGCCAGGACCAAGTCCTTAGCCTCGCGGAATGAGAGTCGATCCTGGGCGTGAACGGACAGGATTTCTTTCTCAAGGAGATATGCACCACATTTCTTCGAAGAGGCGGAGTGCGGCTCTCCGCAATTTACACACTTAGCCACACACGATTTAGACTTATCGTGTGCGGCTTTGGAGCAATTTACACAGACTTCGGGTGACCCGACTTTGCACTTCTACAAGAACGATTCGTGTGGCCGAAGCGGTGGCAGTAATAGCACCACCGTGACAGTGGGACGAATGCCTTCACGCGGTAGCGGTACCAACCGGAGGGCACCAACTTAGGAAGCTTGTCACAGTCGAACGTGAGGAAGAGTGTAGGGGCTGGTCTCGAGGCCCCTCCCTGTTTTCTCATAACACGTTCGACCTTTACCGCCCCATGGTCGGCCAGCTCTAGGCTGATGTCCTCAATGGAGTAGTCAACGAGTACCCTCGCATAAACTACACTTTTCATAAAGTTCATGGTAGAGTGCGGCGTCACACTTACTCGGGTGCCATTAAGTTTCCGATGATCACTTATCTTGGCCGCCTCGGCGGGATTCGCCGCATTTGCCAGAAGGCTTTGGTCCGAGAAATGTGTCACCTTCGGCTCTTTAACAATTACACTAGCTAATGCTCTCCTCTGATGGATCATGTTACTCTTGGCCAACATGGTGCCATCAGTGGAGCGAATGACGAGGAAGCGTTTGAACCCAGCGGGCTCGAAAACGCCACGTAACCTCTGAATGAGGAGCCCCGATGTTATCGAGGCTCCGCTCTGTGCAGTTTTGGTCTTAGTCATAGGTAGGGGCTCCGCACCCGGGAGGGAAGAGGGGCCGGATGTGACGATTTTGGCTTGGTTGCTTACCGTAGCAGCAGACCAATCCACCCCCGCAGCCTCCGCGAATGGAGAGGAGCCTCAAGTCTTCTTGGCCTTTTTCTTGTTCTTTTTCTTTTTTGGAGAGGAGGGCGGGGAATGAACCCGCTTCTTACCTCGGCCGGAAGGAGCCCCCAGGCCAGATGGACCGGCCTCAGCTAGGTCCTTCTCCGAAATGGAGAAGGTCCTGGCAGTCGTAAGGGCACCGTTTGGAGGAGATCCCTTCCCTTCTTGTACTGCCTGGGAAACCCTAGCTGTTTGAGGAGGACCTTGCAATGGGGACGGATTCGGGTTCGGTGCTTGACGCCGAGCCCGGATTCCCCCCATGGAAAGCCCTACCGTCTGAGGCTGGGTTGCCTCAAGAACCATGTCTAGCTCAAGAGGGGTCTCCAGTTGGCCATCCCCTCCCAGGACATCGCATGTCCCGTTGGCAGCGTTACCAGTCAAGTGTGGGGAGACACAGGCCCTAACCCCGTCAAGGTTGAGTATTCTTGCCAGCAGGTCTTTTGAGGGAAGTGACCGAAGGGGCCTGGCTTCCCTCTCCCCCCTAAGATAGTTTGCCCTATCGAGCCGCTTCAATGTGGGGCGGTCGGCAATGGGCTGCCTGCTGGCTTTCTTGGCAGTCCCCTTAGAAAGAAAAGGAGGGACTGCCGCTGGAAATAGGAAGGTGCCCGAAAGCACCTCCAGAGAAGGGGTTGAGGGGAAGTCACCTACACCCGTAGTCGTAGGAGAGGAGTAAGCCTCCTCTCCGGTTTAAGAAATATGGAGGGTCCCCTGCACAAGCACAAGGGGGGGGGACCTCCATTTTTTCGGTGGAGCTGCCCAAGGGCGGCTCCGTTGATGAGCAAGGGGAATTGGGGAGAAATTTGGTTTGTTTTTTTTTTAATTTTCATCCATGGGCATGGTGACCCTATTTGTTCGACGGGAAGCAATATATCATCACCCCTCGCAGTTTGCCCGCTCTGCAAGGCGTGCGTACAGGCTTGGCAGAGCCAGGTGCCACCATTTGAGGCTACTCCTCCCGCCTGGTGACCTGGCAGCCCTTCAGCATGGCGGCTCCACCTTGGGCACGGCGTAAAATTGATAGTGTGTGAAGAGAAAAGGAAAAGGGACGTGAGAAAGGTATGGGTGGAGATGAAGCAGGTTGTTAAAAACCACCATCCCGAACCGGAGCTGAGGGGTCAGGGGACGTTGTCCCCTTTCCCCTCAGCCCTAATCTGGGACGGTCGGCTGAGAAGAAGGTCAGAATCTACCCTGTGAAATTAGAGGACGACCAGAGAAAGTTGTAGGAGAGGTTGTATGAAAAGCGACGAAGTAGGGGAGAAATACAGGCTATTTGAAGGAAGGAAGAGAGGCTAAGCTGGGGGTGGACGGAGCGCTGGTCCCGTCAGCACGGCGGCCAGGATGGCAAGTCGCCGCGCCCCTTACGGGGGACGAGGAACAGAGACCGCCCTCGCCCTACTAACGGAAAAACTTGCATGCAGCAAAGCTGAGCGAAAATATATAGACGTTGTGCTCTGGGATGTAAAGAAGGCCTTTGATAAGGTTTTGGCCGAGAGGGCTACAATTCAAGATCCTTAACCTCCAGCTAAACTCAATCCTGGAATGGGCCCTTTGTGACTATTTCATGGAGAGGAGAGCCCAAATCGCGATCGAAGGCTATAAAAGACCCGAATTAGAACTCGAGGAGGGAGTTCCACAAAGCAGCTGTCTGTGTCCGTTGCTGTACCTCGTGTACACCCTAGACCTCCCTGCTCAATTGAGGGACGATTCGATGTATTGTAGTTCGCAGATGACATCACACAAATCGTTCCAAGTCCCATCAGAAACGTTGGAGTTCAAGCAAGGCCGACAGCTGCCGAGATTGATAACATCAACCGTTTCAAAAAAAAGGTGGAAAATCAAGACTAAGCTGCAGAAATTCCAGATAATTCCGATGAACCGCTGGAAAATAGACGACGTCCTCGTTGAGGATGAAATTTATCCGTACTCTAACGAGGGGAAAATCCTGGGCTTACTACTTTCCCAACCAGGATATAAGGCCCACAAAAGAGAGCTGAAGAAACTGTACCGTTTCCGAAGCTTCAACGTGCCAAACAAGAGGTAACTCTACACAGCCTTGGTACGCTCCGTCCTGGTGTACCTGGCCGTGATCGCGCAGATGGGAAACTGTACCTCTCACAGGACGATGCAGAGGTTACAAATTCAAGCCACCCTGCTTATAACTCGCATGGAAAGGATCGACCGTATTAGACAATCGGTTCTACACGATAGAACCGGACTCAAACCGATCAATATGGAGATCCAGAGGCTAGGAAGAAAGAAATGGGATAAAGTAGAGGAAGAAATACTCCCAACAATCAATAATAATTTCGACATACTTTAATTCAATCAACGCACAATAGAAATTAACAGCATTATTCCCCAGCGGAAGAAACTGTGCAAGAGAAAATATATGACCAATCTGCACCAAACAATGCAAAAACAAAAATTAATAATTGAATAAGAGAAAGCGAAAATATCAATCAAACAATAAAAAAGAGGCTAAGTCCCAAAGTGACATGATAGAAAAACCGAGACAAGTCAAAGAAAAACAATCAACAAGGACAATAAACTTTAATAAAAAGAGGCGAAGTGCCCAAATTAAACTTTAATAAAACAAAAAGAAGGGAAAAATCAATAAAAAACAATAATAAAAAAGTATAAAGAAAAAAAAAGGCAAATTGCCCAAGCTAAAATTAAATTTAAATTTAAAATAAGAGAAGAAGAATAAATAATCAACAAAGTTAACTAAAATAATAAGAAAAGGAAGATAATCTAACAGCAATAAGAAAAAGAGGCGAAGTGCCCAAATTAAGATTTAAATTAAAAAATAAGAAATGAATAATTAAATAACAAAATCAATGAAAATAAAAAGAAGAGAAAGATAAAATAACTGCAATAACAATATGCATAGATAAAAAAGCGGCAAAGTACCCAAGTTAAAATTTAAGCAAAAATAAAATAATGAATAAATAAACAACAAAGTTAAAAAGTTCAAATAAAAGAGGCAAAAATGCTCATATGAAACTACAAACAAAATAGTTAGCAAAAATACTATTTGAAAGGCTTGAAAGCCACGACGGGGGAACTTACAAAAGAAATAAACAAAGTTATAAACCAATGGAAGAACCTGATCGTCATAGACGGTCAGCACTATTATTGACTGAGGATACAAAAACAAAACAAACAATAAGAAGAAAGTATGCTAGTGATCCCCTCAACACCAGGGCAACCTAGAGAACTACTTCATGCCTATTTAACCTATCACACATTTCATCACTTTCATTAAAGTTTTTACATTCATTGTAGACCCAGAATTCTGGAACGAAATACATTTGCTATTTACATCCCGCTACCCGGTAAAGAAGGGAACGGTTTTGGTAGTCCGAAAAACGCCTTCGCCTAAAAATAACAGTCTAATGGTAAATTTTTATTCACACTTTAGAAAGAGATAGTATTACAATTTTTATTCGTACAGAAAGAGATGATACAATTTTATTCGTTAAGAAAGAGATAATACTACAGTTTTTTATTTCGTTAAGAAAGAAATAATACTCCATTTTTTTTGTTAAGAAAGAGATAATACCACAATTTTATTTCGTTAAGAAAGTGATACGAGTAATACTACAATTTTATTTCGTTAAGAAAGAGAGAATAGTACAATTTTTATTCGTTACGAAAGATATAATACTACAATTTTATTCTGAGTTAATAATTCAATAAGGGTTTAATATCTCATTGCTTCCTTCACAACACTTATTGATTTCCCATTTTATGGAATGTTATTTTGGCTTACTGTGAACCAACTATAGAATTTTGTAAGACTTCAAAAGGCTTATCTTTGAGGTAGTTTTGAGTCAGATGCGATTCTATAATGTGGTTCCAGCACCAAAGACTAACAGAGAACGAACTTTACATTAGCATGGCATTCTAGATTCGACTTCTGAGTCTTAGATTCTTAGTTATCTAGGGCTTCTGGATAAACTACGTTTCTTATTCGTTGGTTAGGTGTAAAGATGCTGAGTTTTTCTGAGCTGCTAGGGAATTGGCCACATATTTACAGCTGGCCAGGAGAGAAGAAGGTAGTCGAGATTTCGACTCCAATCGCTTTGAAAGTTTGTCCCTGACTTTTATTCACAGTCATAATAAAGCATTGCTTGCATGGAAATTGGAGTCTTCGGAATTAGAAAGGCAGCTCAAAGTCTAATGGAATGATCCTTGGGAGAAGTACCACTACATTTGTGTATGGACCACAGGGGATTGTAGTTCAGTTTGAGTTTCGTGTAACCGTGTAATGGTGCAGCGACTGTCGTTATTTGTTTGTGGAGGCTCCATATTGCGTAGGATCATGATTGGTACAGCAACCTTCACCTTGAGGAAGCATTCTCGATAGATCAACTGTGTTTAGCAGCTCCGTGAGATATGTCACAGCTTGGTCATCAAAAATGGTGTTGTCCACAGACTTATAGAAATTTTCATCAGCGGGGAACTCTTTCATGAGCGAGTGGTTCATTTATTTGATATTTGCATTCAACGGTTAGAGAATTGCACGCCCAGTCAACCATTCAGACATGGCACCGTTAGCTCATCCAAGGTAGAAAGATTATTTCCTAATTCCCCAGGGATGGCAATGGTGTCTGATCTCTCGGCAAGTGGAATTTTGCCATTTCCAACTTCTACAAGAAGATTTGAGAAGTGGGCACCACCCTCATCACTAGAAATGCAAGCACGCATGTTGGGGGTTAAATGTAAGATGGCCACATGTTCCCAGAGGTGTGATGACTTCAGGATGACATTGGCAATGTTTGATCTGGTTCCGTTCTTTACTGCTGGAAGAATTTGCATGAATTACCACGTTGTAGTGTCGGGTTGACTCCCATTGACTGCCTGTTCCCAACATATCTTGCAATATGCAGTCAACATTGTATTGGTATAGGGACCATATCGTAGGATAGAATAAGACACTCAAAGAAATTTTATGAAATCTCATAATTTGTTCACATCGAACCAAAATAACAGTTGATGTTAAGGAATCCGAATGAATAAGTGCTCTAAAAAGTGCACTGTTCCCTTTTGGGAAAAGTCCAAAAGGGCAGTTGTCAAATGACCTTTTTTTGTTCCCTAACCTGATGGAATCTGTACCAGCCATACAATACTGCAATAATTGTACAAAATTGAAAAAAAAAAATACGAGCAGCTAAAAATACTGCCAAACACATTAAAGAAATGAGGAAAAGTCCTGCTTGGGGGCGAAATCTCTGAAACTATGAGCATAGTTTTCCTGGCTCAATAAGTAATTAGTCAAATTTATAATAGTAAATACCGTAAACATTATATTTTATATATCTCCTAATGTTAAATGAATAAACAGGTTAATCATATTATTCCAAATATCTGTCATTTTCGTAAGCAATTTCTTATTTTGTATGACTAACTAAATCATTCCTTTTTTTCGTTAATTCGAGGAACCTTATAACCGTTTTAAAAAGAAACCAAAGAATATTACCTAAGGGTTGAGATGTGACTAGTACTGTATGTGATGTTGATTCACGTCAATCTTACTTTTTCCTGGGTGAGTGCTGAAGCTGAAGTAAAGCGGGGGGTTTTTCCAGACATTTTAAATAGATTTTTTTTCATAAGCGATAAAAGAAAATTAAAAGTATAAACATCGCTTTCCAAAGTTTATTGAAACAATTAAAAAAACATCTATCACTTTTCTAACTAAAATCAAAGATAATATGAAGTATATGAATAAATCTAGAACATCACATAGAAGAAAATTTGTGGCACTTCCTTAAAAGTCCAGTGAAGAATTTTGTACTCAATATATGTAAAGGGTTAAATTAAAGTTAACATCACTACTGAAGTTATCCTTACATATAAGGCTTTCTAAAATAATGTTAGTGCAAGTTAGTTGGCTAACATTTTACTTGAGGTGTCTGTTTAAATAAAAATTTTAGGTAGCCTTGCTCTTTAATTAACTGTAACTTAACAAATCCGTGATGATAATTTAAACATTATCTCAGAATCCGAAGGTCTTCTGATAATTCACTCTACTCTTTAATGCTGCAAACATCTCCAATTCTAGAAATGAGAAGAACAATGGGCACGGGTCTAGTTAGGAGTTGAGACGTAGAACAAGACATAGATAATTTAAACACTCTTTTAGCCTTCTGTCAGTGGCGGATTTAGAAACAAAATGGGGAGGGGGCTAACATGAATTCCTCCCTCTGAGTAGTCTTAGAAAAGGCATTGATGATTAATAATACCCACACATCAGAAAATTATGAATTGTACTTTTTGGACGTCAGTTAAAGCATAATACTGAATTAAATAATTATTTTTGAGATTTACCTGTATTTAAGACATGTCTCATATAAGATACATTCGATTGCAAAGGTTTAAAAAACTGTTATATACTATATTCTATATTATTATATAACTCTTTCTGAAAAGCATAATGCAAGTAGGGCTTAAACAAAATATGAACATAAACGGGTCGGAAATTTGGTGTGGGAGCTTCAGCCCCATAGCCCCCCTCTGGATCCGCGCCTGCCTTCTGTCAAACGATGACTGTTGCAAATCTCTGCAAGTAGTCGCATTTTGACATAATAAGTAATTTTATAACTTTCAGTACCTAAAAATAGGCTTTGCTTCATAGAATTCAAGTCAGATACGTCTGAAACCATAAAATAGGAGTAAATTCTTATATCACTCCTGAAACCAATAAATAACACAATATTATTGAAAGAGATCTGATTAGGGGGCAGTGAGGGGTTGAAAGGAATAGTGGGTTGGAAGAATAACAGAAAGTTCCCTTTTTGTAGATTGAAATTTCATACCTCACTTATGCACCATAGTCCGTACGACTTATTTATCTCCTTTACTGAACACTATAACGTTAAGAGTATTTGAATAGAAGATTTTAGTCTCCTCCATAATATAATATTGCTGCACTAAAAACTCTTTAGCCATAGGTGGGCGTTATCACGATAACGATATCGGGTTATCCGATATTTTTTTCCGCGTTATCGATTAATCGGTATCGCCAATACTTTTGGTTCCAAACTAGCGATAATCGATAATTTCAGTTCAGTTTTTGGTTCCAGTTTAGCACAGGGGCGAGCCGCGCGTGTCTTGGAGGCAGAAATAGGTAAATCCGAGCTGAGAGGAGGATCCTCAAAACCTATGAGGAGATGAAGGAGAGCCTCACCAGGTAAGAAACTAAGAAAGAGTATTCTAATATTTTTACTATTGTATTATAAAATAATGCTATATATAGGCAATAATCAATATTGTATTATAATTTTGGATTTATCGATTATCGATTTATTGGTTATCGCGCCCACCTATGTCTTTAGCTCGTTAAGGGGAATATTATCGTTCCTTTGATAACTCCGAGGTCAAATACCTCATTGCGGCAAACAGATCTTCGCCCTGAAATGAAGAAAAAATTAAAATTTGCGAATGAAGAAATACAGATGTGTTTGAAAACTGGAGGTTAAGGAAATTTCCACCTGTTTGAAAGGTATTGGAAAAAAATAACCTCCAGCAAAATCAAAACTTATAATATTTCTTTTGGATCATTGATAAACATATCATCGATGTATATTTAAACTTGGACATGACTAAAAGACTCTACAGAAGAAGAATCCAAATGTTGATAGTATGGGCACGCCACCTCCAAGAGGGTAAGTTCCTTGAGATGTTTTGTTTTTAGTTGAAAGGCTATAGCACCCTTTTCCCGCCCGTAATTAGGTCTCTCTATGCGTGAGGGAAAATGAAATAACAGTGAGATGGGGAAAAGAACCAGTAAATCCCCACAGAAAAAGGTAAAAGGATTGTGGGATAAATGGTATGGCAAAGAAAACTTCATCAACATTATATGTTGGGCCTATAGGGAAAAATTGAAAGCCTTCAAGAATAAATATGTAGAAGTATGGGAGGCCAGAAGTGATATATATATATATATATATATATATATATATATATATATATATATATATATATATATATATATATATATATATATATATATATATATATATATATATATATATATATATATATATACATACGAGGGGCGGTCAATAAGTTTTGCGAATCGGTAGGGCAAAACAGAGAAAGGGGGATGGCTGCTTGTGAGGGTGTTAGAACAAGTTATGACAAGTCAGGACCTGCAGCCGCACGCTCCTGCCTCGTCTATTTAAGAAGCAGTAGCTGATCGCAGATCGTCAGTCACAAATTTTCAACAATGGAGAAGGTTGAGCACCGCGCAGTGATCAAATTTTTGACCAAGGAAGGCAAGAATGCAAAAGAGATCCGTGGTTGCAGTGTACACCGACACCGCCCCTTCCTATGCAACCATTGCTCGCTGGAATAGGGAGTTCCGCCATGGTCGTGAGTCCCTTCGAAGATGACCTTCGTCCAGGACGCCTGTCAGACGTGACCAACGAGGACAATGTGGCCCGTGTGGAGAGGATGATCCTCGAAAATCGACGGGTGAAGGTCGAAGAAATCGAGCGAGAACTTGGAATATCACATGGAAGTGTTATCAACATCATCCACAACAATTTGGCCATGACCAAAGTCTCTGCCCGTTGGGTCCCTAGAAACCTCACGCCCCATGATCGACTTCAACGTCATCAAAGACCACAAGGCCAGAGTTGCACAAGCTGCCCTGCGCGAGTGCGGATTCGAGGAGCTCAACCATTTCCCCTACAGTCCAGATCTGACCCCCAGCGACTACTTTTTTATTCCGCCAGCTCAAGGCTGCACTGCGTGGACGCTAGTTTGGGAACGATGAAGATGTCCAGCTCGCCGTCCAGGAGTAGATTGAACAGCAGTCAGGAGATTTCTGGTTGTCGGGAATTCGAAGCCTCAGGAAAAAGTGGCGCAAGTGCATTGAAGTCGAGGGTAGTTATATTGAAAAATAATAAAACACTTTTCCTCATATCTCGTTTCCTTATATCCGAATTTCAAAACTTATTGACCGCCCCTCGTATATATATATATATATATATATATATATATATATATATATATATATATATATATATATATATATATATATATATGCCCGAAGGGTGCATAACTGCATGCCCTGGCCGTTCCTCCAGGTGTCAGTTGTATTAAGGGTATTACTCCTTCTACACCCCCCTTGCAAGTAAATAGGAGATTAGGAGCTCCGAAGTCTATTAACTGCGGCAGCTTCGAGGCCTATTGGTCGCTGGAACTTCGAGGCCTAGTGATCGCGGGATGCACTGTCGCCTTCGAGGTCTTACTCGAATAGATTCGTCTTTGAACGCGAGCCGTTTCCTACCTAGAGCCCTTCGACCGGTGGGGCGCTTTTCGAATCGCCACTCCATCATCCAGGGAAGAGGGGACCGATGCACTCCGTCCAGGTTCTGGTAAGGGCGAGGGGGGCAGCAGAAGTTCGTTTGGGCTACCCCCTTTCTGGTGAGTAGGTCCAGAACTACTTTAGCGGGGGTTTGCCTCCTCTGCGTGAAGCGTTTCCGTTTCAGAGGGGGCTTGGGGGTATTAGCCGGGGCGGTGCTTCCCTTATTGCTGACAGTTGGATTAGGGAGGCACCGGTGGGAAGGTAGGACCCGATGAATGGTTCTGAATGCTAGATCAGAGAGGTATCAGGGAAGGTAGAACCCAGTGAATAGTTGTGAACTTCCTCGCCCGTCTCCCCTGGAAGGTAGCGGGGGAGGATATCAGTCGTAGTTGTAGGATGTCCCTGGTCCCTGTGATCCCTTAGCTTCTCTTTACAAAATGCGGTCTGCATCCTGGAGAGCCAAGACCTTTTCAAGAGATACGAACCGCGACGCTTAGAGGAAACAGGGAGTGATCCGCCTACCTCACTTCTTTGGCTGCGCACGTGAGAGATTCATCTTGAGCGGGCTTAGAACAATTTAGGAAAAATTGGGTTGACCTTTCTCTACATATCGACACGTTTGGTGCTTATAGTTGAAGCAGTGGTGGTAATGACAGCATCGTGGTAACGGCATGGTTGCCTCCTCACTGTAGGGATAGCTTCGAACTCAAAAGCAACGTGGCCTTATCATGTAGAAAGTTAACAAGTGAAGGAAAGGGTGAAACTAGAGAAAGTGAAATGTATCGAAGATATATAGCAGCAGATATTCATGCGAGTATTGGGGCGTGAAAGGCAAACTGCCGCTGTATGGAGCGGGTAGGTATACATCTCCTTGTATTTCCCTCAACGTCCGCTAAACGCTGAACATTTCCTGGTCGGCCCCTTTTTCAGTAATGCCCTCAATGTAGTACTCTTTGCGAAGTTAAGGTTGATTGTAAAGTAGCCCGTAGGGGTGTCATCGAGCGCCCGAAGAGCGCTCAATTTTTTACTCTAACTGGGGTTCTGCTACCAAATATAGATCCCTTAAATCTGATATTAATTGAGCTTGTGTCCATCGGCCAGCCTTGCTCTATCAGTCAAGCGGATTACGATAAAGCACTTGAAGCCGGCGAGCTCGAAGACGCAAGGTAATCTTTCAATGAGGGGCTACGGCATTCTCGATCCTCTGCTCCCCTGCTTAATTATCTTTTGAGTGGTGGGTGTCAGCCTTCTCCATTCCCATCCTGAGGGGGGATACGAAGCCGGACGGACACATCGGTCTAGTCCTTCGCTGAATCGAAGAAACACGTCTTCGTGGAATACAGAAACTCTTGAACCCTTTTTACTTTTTCGTTCTTTTCTGTTCTCATGAGGACCCCCTTCCCTATCCTTAAGAGAGCCATGCCCAGGAGTTGGTTCGGGTTTAGAGAACAGTCTTTTTTACTATGTTCCTCAACTTGGAAGAACTTCACCTTCTGGGGCAAGGGCTCCTCGCCCTCAGCCTCTTCTGTCCTTCATCCTTCAGAGGTGGGATTGGGCTTGCGGATATCCATCTTGCCTTAAGCCTCCTTCCTCGGGGACTGTGGCTTCCTGGGCTTTAAGGGAGACCGACTTTAGTGTAGAATCCACTTGTCCTTGTTTCTACTAAAAGGAGATCTCTGTTGACATTCCAGATGATTTTTGCATAGGCATCGGAAGGCTACCGGGTGACGATGCGTAGACATCCAGTTCAGATACAGGACGGATGGTACCCCGGCAGCTCCATGGAAGAGCAAAACTGGCGTATTTCATGTTGTATGGGGTTCCTCATCTTGGCCCAAATTTGGGGTCCCCACCGAGAATGGGCAGTTGTATGGTCGGATGATTTCAAATAAGACGGTTATAGGGTTATAGGTTTCCATAGAGGAATGAGAGAAGTGAAGCCCCTCTCCCTGACAGTGTTTGAAGGGAAAACGTTCCACCAGAAAGAAGTGCCATTAACAAGAGATCAATAAAGAAAGTGGGAAAATAAATGAAGTGAAAAGTGTGGGAGAAATATAACCACATATCATCCTACGATCAGTGGGGCCTAGCGGGTACGCAATCATTTAGATTTCAGTTGCAAGATGATTTCAATGGTTCATATGACGCCCCATTGGGGGGGGATAGTAATAAAGAAGAAAGATGAGGCAGAAGAGAAAATGGTTGGGAGAAAACAGGCATGTTAAATACACACACACACAAGAGATAAGAGGAAAGGTTGACCCACCTCCCGTACTCGACTTAGAATGAGTGGACGAAAGCTGGTCGGCAACTAACCAGCATAATTATTTGACCCCCCCACCCAAAAAAAGGATGAGAATAGACTTGTAAAAAAAAAGGATAAAATTCAGATGTATAGAAAAAAGGAAGAAAATCCACGAAGTATAAATCTAGTGTGAGAGTGTAGGGTACATCGGGTCCGGATGGGCGGATTACTCCTCCAAATGCCCGATCTCCACCTCTCATTTCTCCACCTCCCTTTTCTTTATCTTTTCTTTCTTTTATATTTGTTTATCTTTATTTTTTGTCTTACCTCTATTTGTTTCTTTTCTTTTTTCTTTTATTTCTCTTTATATCGATTATTTATTTTTCTATTTCTGTTTAGTTTATAATTCTATTTCTTATTTTCTTTCCTTATTCATTTCTCTTTTTCTTTCTCTCTCCTATTACTTCTTGCTTCTTTCTCATTATCTCACATTTCTTTCCCTTTTTCGATCTCTTTCTCTTTTATCTTTAATTTTATTTCTCATTTATTGTTATTTTTTTTTATTTTATTACTTTTTATTTCAATTTATTTTCTTTCCCCCTGCTTCCTTTTTCTATTTTCTTTCTCCTTTTCTTTTTCTTTTTCTCTTCACTTATTTTGCTTTCCTTCTTTTTATTTATTTTCTTATTTTATCTTTTTCTTCCTCTATTTCTCTAGTTTCTCTCCTTTTATTTTTATTTTCCTTTTCTCATTCTTTCTTACTCTTTTATTTCGTCTTTTCTTTTAGCTTATATATATATATATATATATATATATATATATATATATATATATATATATATATATATATATATATATATATATATATATATATATATATATATATATATACATATATATACTAGCCCCTTGTTAAACCCAACTCAAAAAACTTTCACAAGACTAGGTTTGAACTACTTTAGTTTTCGTGATACAGTTTGTTAGTTGGTTTGTTTTTTAACAAACCAAGCGTCACTGTAACCTATATATATATATATATATATATATATATATATATATATATATATATATATATATATGATTAAATACCATATTCCATCTAAGGAGCGTACAAAATTTGATGACCATGATTATGAATATAATTTTCACGTTCTTAATCCCAACGCTGGCTTTTCATATTCTACTGAGGCTTTTTTATAACTCTGTAATATTGTTTTTAAATACATACTTGCTGAACCCTCAGTAGATTTGTTCACGAGTTCATCATACATTGACCCATAAACCTTAAACACTAATAATTATTGGCAGGGCACAATCTTTACCAGTCGAATTTCATCTGTTAGAGCTCTCGATTCTTGGCACGCCATTGTTCAACCTCAACTCGTGTAAACAAAGAGACACGAGTCTCTTTCATGAGCACCACAAATCTACTACGATAGTGACTGTTCTTTACGAATGCCAGCGACACTGTAGAAATAGAGGTATTTGTTGTGTATTTACATGACCCTCGTAAAGATAATCTATGATAACGAGAAATAACGTCGTCGCCGTCATTTCACGACACACATATCGGTTTCATTATCGGTGGGGGGGGGGCTTTCCCTTGACAAATAACGTTGAGGAGAACGTCACTTTTTCATTCGGCTCCTGCTACTTTCATCCGGATTGCGACTACATTCCTACAACAAGCTTCTACTGGCTTACTCTGACAACCCGCGCAACCGTTCACTTTAAGTGAGAACACTCCTTTCGAGTCAACAATCATTCTTTACTCAATTCAACACCGCGTGCAAACCCGAGCTTGCACTCAGTTGCTGCTAACGACTGGAAGTATTCAAGCCTCTCACAGAATGCCTTCCCCTGTAAAACGCCAATCATGACACTACACACACGCACACCTCTCAAGAGCGACCCGTCTGAATGGCAGGAAGCTGGTAGTACGACTCAACCTCTGAATATCTCTACATGTATCGCGAATGGCCAATTTCTCTATTCATTTGTACTCAAAACACCAATCCTTGAATGATGATGCATTTGAAATATTTTAATTCATCTGTGGCAAACTGCTAAAAAAAATCCCCCGAGACCACCTTTCCTGCTAAACATTATTCTCAATCCTTTTATTAAATTAACTCTTTGATATGGCGCACTTTATATAATATATAAGTTCTCAAGGTTGATGTAGTCCACACTATGTAGTTTGCATAAGAGTTTTCTAATTTGGTGTCAATGTACGACTAGAACTAGTACAGTTTAAATTTGATGCTGTCCCTTGAAGTATTTTTGCTGTCTTTATCCAGTGGATCGGATCACCCAGAAGTACTGTAGACAAACTATCCATGGCATTTGCCACTAAGTTTTAAGCCATGTATGGTGACGTGTTTACTTGTTTTCCCTCTCCAAACTTATATTTTACGTATCTAATCCTAATCGGTAGTTCTTTATGTAATTCTCTGTTTTATGGCAAAGATAGTTCACATAGCCAAGATAATACCACATAATACATCATTGTATATGAGTCACTGTAAGATTCAAACCAATGTTGCTGATGTGTCCCTTCAAAAACTAATCTGCAATTAAAATAGTCGTGTTTTTTTTTTACCGTGGGTCTGATAAAGATATCGGGCAAGATGAAACCCATAATTCCATGCTTATCCCTCAGCTCGAAAAGATAAGAATATGGCACTCCTATATCATAAGCCCAGTCCATCGAAGTACCGGAGGCAGGATCTGAAAAAAAGGAATGTGACGGAATAAATATAAACTGATCGGAGGAAATTTACACATTAAACTTGTTAAATTCGCAGCTACATTTCACTACGTAAAGTCTTCACTCCCCCTTTCCACACTCCCTCCGTGAGATAGATTCGAATCCGTACTTATTCACGGGTGTCCAACTCCATCGCTAAAGAATAAAGAAAGGCTGGACCTCTAAAAGAAACCCTAGCATATCAGTGGAGTTGATTAAGGCGGCTGGCCTATCTATGGGAAGGATCACTAACTTTTCAATACCACGTTTGTAAAAATCACTTGGCTTTCATTTAAAACGTTCTTCTAACGTTGTTTTCGACCTCTTCTGTTGTTGAAAACTTTATTCTCTTCAGGCGATTCGCTAAACTCCTAAAAAGAGAGTAATCTGATGGGGCTAAGTCAGGGGTGGGGGTGGGGGTATGGAGGATGACTCAATAGTTCACAATCGAAATTGTTAAGCTTTTTTAGGCTATCTCTTGCGAGCTGAGGTCGCGCATTTTCTTGATAAAAAGTACTCACCTTCCCTTGATTAATTCTCGCCTTTTTTTTCAAGTAGTGCATGTAAATGGTCCAATGAAGGGTAGTTGGGGTTATAACAATCATCAGGGGACTATTGCGTCTTCCTCTACTATTGGTTCAATCTTGTCTTTGTAAATTCTTTGTCTCATCGCTAAATTTTACTTAGATTCCCGAACTATTCAAGGATATAACAATTCTCAAGGGATTATCGCGTCTACTATTATTATTGGGCTAGATCCTAGCAAAATAGAAACACCACTTCACATTAAAGTAAAATTAAGCTATATTGGGCAACGGTAATCAGGGGATTATCGCGTCTACTATTATTATTGGGGCTAGATCCTAGCCAAATAGAAACACCAGTTCAGATTACAGTAAAATTAAGCCATATTGGGTCACGATTCGGGTCGAATTTTCGCGTGCTGCCATACGCTTTATATCTCCGTGATTCGGAGCCCTCGTTAAACTTTAGTTCCCTACTGAAAAATAAGAAGAGTCATCAAAAAGAATGCAGATCGGTGGTAAAGCCATTACCATATTACCTATTTGCTACTAATACTCTAGAAAGAAGGGGGTACTTACATAGAAGGGCAGCTCCTCGCCCCGTCCTGTAGTTTACGCTTTGTGATCGTCTTATGGCGTTAACCATTCCTTTGGATATCCGTTCCTGTGAGAGGCAAAGGAAGGCCTAGATAAAGCCTTATCAGGTTGACTCAAAGGGGGCGAAATGGGGAGTGAAAAGGGCAGGGAGATGGGGGGAGTTTATTGAGGAACTTCAAGAAAATATCTCATTTTGGAGTATTTAAAGACATAAAAAATACAATGATACATAATTAAAAGCACTAATGAGTAAGCAACAAGAAGAAACGGATCCTTTTCGGAAAAGGCCCGGCAGTGAATTTGACGTTCGAAGATATCGCAAGGTTAAGGTTAGGCTATAGCGTTAGAGGTTAGTAGTTTGAGTACACCCTGTAGGTCAGGTTAGGTTAGTTTAGGTTTTCGAGCAAGGAACTGGCGCAAACTTCTCGCAAAAGGTTTTCCACTTAGTTATGGCTTCTGTTGACATTTTAAGTTCTTCAACACAAAAAAACAATAATTGACAACCCTTTGTACCATATGTGAATAAAATAAACGATTATCGCAAAATATAACTTTGATTCTTCTAACCAACAGGAGCTGCCAAGTGTAGGCCATGAATGGTCTTTTGCAGTCTCCTTCTTTTCTTATGTTCTTATGTTCTTAACCAAATATCTATCCAGAATCCAACAATGAAATTGCATTAACGCTTATTACAGCGGCAAAGGTAAAGCAAAGATGCTAATCAAAGTTTCACAATATGTCTATTTTTGCAAAGTCACTGTGCTAGTCTAATATATATATATATATATATATATATGAGGCGCGACTCCAGGTCATCAGAGTCACTCGGGCTCATCACAGATATCGCATAAGATACATGTATAAAAGAAGGTAAGAGACGTAATGCAAACCACAGACTTATGTATATGTGCACTATAATTTAACAATAAGACAGAATTATAGTTTTAATATAAAAATTACTCACTTCATTTATACATGAACTCCAGTCGTCATGGTTCGATGGTGTTTCACGTTTATCCGCAATATTTCTAGCCCCAAATGGCTTATTTTTATATCTAACACTATGTCTTTCTCCATTTCTAAGTTAAGGGTAAAAATAAAACAACCCTGCAAAACACAACTAATATTTACACACAGACGCACAGAATAACAACAATCAAATAACGACAGCAGCGTGCACAACAAACATTAGCCAGAGAGCCATCTGATTGTCGCCTGTACTGTACTCTTGACAAGATATGCCAGTTAGTCTTTTACAACTACCAGGCTCGTTCGTATTAGCCCGAGTTGCTGGCTAATTTTTTGGTTCCTTTAAGAATATTATAGAACGGAAACCATTTATAGATTAGAATTTAAATCCTAATCTCTATAGAAATCTATTGTTTCAAGAAAACATTGAATTTTAATTACTTTTTATTTTTACGATTATAGATAACAACTTGGGGTGTAACTTCTGAGCCCAAGTCAAGCGCGTGTGAACAATGTCGAGAGAACGTCTGCTCCGAATGATATTTTTTGACACAGGGCACCTCTAAGACGACCGCTAGACGCTGAACGAAAATATATGAACTGCAACCAGGCTCAATAAAAGGAGCCCAAGTTATTGGCTACAATACTTACTTGAAGTCAGTGTTGGCAGAAATTAAATCAGCTTGTAAATACACGTTTACTTTACTAAATTTATACTCGGGCTAAGCCCTAACAGCCCGAGTGCCGGAGTCGCCACTGATATTTATATATATATATATATATATATATATATATATATATATATATATATATATATATATATATATATATATATATATATATATATATATATATATATATATATATTCCCGTATGGAGCTGGGATTCTTGGTATCAGATGCGGCAGTGACTTTTTTAAGGAGGATCCGTGACTTTCGGGCACCATGTAGCTTGCAAGGAAGTCACAGGATCCACAAGTTGCCGCATACATTTTTTGCTTCTCATAAATGATTTATAGAAAGGAAATAAATAAATAAACGAAATATAAAATGGAGACCGTGACGAGCCCGTTTATAGTCCCTCGCCTATGTCGGCAATGTTAGATTCTGGTGAGAACAAAACATTGTCCAGCTGTAGAACATGCGGCAAAAATTGCTGTAGAATATGCGGCAAGATTTGCTGTAGAACATGCGGCAATATTTGATGTAGAACATGCGGCAATATTTGCTGTAGAACATGCGGCAAAGTTTGCTGTAGAACATGTGGCAAGATTTGCTGTAGAACATGCGGCAAGATTTGCTGTAGAACATGCGACAAAGTTTGCTGTAGAACATGCGGCAAGATTTCCTGTAGAACATACGGCAAAGTTTGCTGTGGTGTAGACGTGTCAGTAAAAGTTTATTGGTGTTAAACGTAAAAATGGTCTGGAATAATGGTAAAATATATTTAAGTATATAAAATGTATACAATTTTCGCGAACTGTTTCAATAAATATTAAATTCAATTGTTCCTATATGTCTTTTGTAAATAAAGATTATTATAAGGAAAATATTCCCAAAGTCTAAATTGTTGTAATCAATTAATTGGTCGTCTGATAAACTAACAATCTAAGTAAATCAATAGATTTCAGCCCTCCATGAAAAAATTATGTTATGTACATATTCAATAAAATAAATACCACAAGTAAAACAAGAAAAAAATATTTAAGTTTAAATACAAATAGAAATAATAATATGACTAAATAAGACTCCCCCCCCTTTAAAGCGGAGACCTTTGCCCCCTTGGCTTAAAACTATCGGTATACATATGAGGATCAATCAGTAGTGATCAGGTTAAAATATTAGATAATTTGTGCTGCTAAATCAGTTAGTTAGTAAGCGCCAATCCTTCCATGATACTGGGAGGATCCCCGACCGGATAATGAAATTTATATAAAATCGGTATGACAATCGCTGTTCGGCCCGAGGGCCCCAGGGGCCGGTCCTCTTTTGGAGAGAGGTGCCAGGAAGTGTTTTGACGCCTAACAGCGTTCAAGTGGAAGTCTTCGTCACCTCGGGGTAAAGGGACCTGTTCCGCGTCAGAGGTACGTGGATATAGATACCCATCGGCAGGATTCCTTGGAACAGAGAGAGAGAGTGTGTGTGTGAGTGTGAGTGTGTGTGTGTGTGTGTGTTGTGCTGTGAAGGTGGAAGAGGAAAGAAAGCAGTGTTGTGATTGGCTATGTGTGAGGTGAGAAGTGTAAGATCTACCCACCCGAAAACGGGGCTGAGCAGAGCGCGTCCACCACTCTGTAGCCAGGTCCCTCCATGCGATGACGTTTGTGTCCGTTCATGCCGGGTTTCGAGATCGAACCCGGTACCGCGCCGTTGGGAGGACAGCGCCCTATCCACTCGGCTAGCATGAGCTCTTTCTAAATCAGTTATGAGTAGAGCTGCTAAATGCCGTTGACCTTGAGAACAAAACTACCACCTAATACCATTTAGTCAGGCATTTTATTCGCTGGTATGTTCTATCCTCATCTCCAGGATTCTATACAAAGTTTTGTCCAGTGATAGGCGTAGTATTAATGACCGTCATGGCCAAAGGTTTTGAGAATACTATATTTTTCTATATAATAAAATTAATAGAACTAATCAAACTTTGCGTTTTGTCTTAGTATGTTTGTATCATAATTCGAAGGTGAAATATACAAAAAAATTAGAGCCCAAGCTCATCATCATTATCATCATCACTAACTCTATAATTTAAGGTGGTATTTTTTTACTATTTGAATAATAATTTCATCTTAGTTTGGTTATGACTTATGTTTTATATCAAAGTTAATTCTAATAATTCTTTTATAATATCAAAAAACAAAATGGTGGAGTTCAGAAATAAATATAAGTATCGAAATTTTGTGAACTTTTTAAAACTTAAAGAATTACAAATGGTGAAGTTCAGAAAATTTATAAAAATTTAACCATGGCTGCTTTTGGGGGGATTTTAAATTTCAATCTTAGTAGCGAAGCGCGAGCTCATTATCATCATTATTATTATTTGTTGCTGTTATCTTTTTAGCCGCGGGCGACTCTATATCTCACTATGTCGGTCGGTCGGTCCCTGTTTTATTTTTTTTGTTTTGGTAATAACATTGTAACTATTCAGCCGATTCTAAGAAAATTAGAAACCCTTATGTTGTTTTACACTCTCTTTTGAATGCTATAATTGCCAGGGTCATCCCAAGGTTAGTCCTGGAATTATTGAAAGTTTTGTTGGTCGTAAAGTCACAAATCAGAATAAGTGAGAGCAAGCGAATTTGATCAGCAGACCTTGTTTTCTTCTCATTTTGTATATAAGGAATGTCTTAGGTCAGAGAAAAGCCAGATCACCGTCTGCCCTTACAGAAACGAACGCTTGCAGACAAGGATGACAGCGCTAGAAACCAGCTATATTAACAGATACGAAAGGGACGGTAAAATAAGAACTAAGAGAGAAAAATTGCAATAGTCCCAATCTCCAGGAACAAGGTAGCGAGAGTCAAAGTAGACGACCAGCAATATAGATACCACTAGGAAGGAAAAGTCTTGGAACTAAAATTAAGATCTACCAGCCATAAAAATCCCATAGCTGAGAGGAACAAGCGGGAAAGTACCTTCAATGACCTGCGGCGTTTTGTGGTAAGATGATAAATGGTAATTGCATTGATGGTTTCCCCATAGTTCAAACCACTTACAAGTGCCTTTGAATGGCTAAATGAGGCTTCTGCCACTAGATGGCGCCACCCAGCGCCAAATCCAATGGCTGCTTTGAAATCTCCAAGGTGAATAACCCTATGTCCCATGGTCATATGGGTCATTTCATGGCTCTAAATGGGTACAATTGAACTTTACTCCTTTTGAAAAAAAAAGCGACGCCTAGACCTTGCGCTTCGCCGCAAGTAAAAATAAGGCCATATCTAGCTTAGCTTGCTATACAAACTAAGGGGAAGGTAAGCATAAGGTGGGTTAGGTATTAGGAAAGCAGGTACTCATTTACCCTCCCATCTCATTCAACAGCGAAACGAAAAAAATGGACTCCCCCTCCCCCCCCCCCCCCGCATAAAAGACTCTCTACCTAATTACAAATATAATAATAAGAGAGAAGAGAAGTTTTGGGAGTCAATACCAATAACTAGGAATAGAACTGCTCCATACTAACATCAAGAAAATGGCGGAGAAAATAGAGAAGATAGAAGCTTTCCCCCCAATATTTGCAGAGCTACTCGTAAATACCATCGGAACAGATAACCATTTCAAATCTAGATTTCCCAGAGGAAAACAGCTGGTAGTTTCAAAAGCATCGTTATTTACTTAAATGAAGACATATACGATACAAATAGCCCCAAATGAGGCAACTCCAAATGGAGTATTAAACCAAAAATGAACCAAAACCGATAAAGATAAATATCCTGATTGATATCCTGATTGATATAAGACATACCATTATGACACCTAAATAAACCAACCTGAGTTGCCTAATTTACCTTAAAGTGAACTAATCAATAAAGGGTTCTACATGCAAAGAGCTTAAAGTGTAAAGTGCTAGATACTAAACTGAAAGTCAAAAGTCTCTATCCTCTCTCCATCAGGAGGCGTTAAAGGTCTTTACCGATGATGAATCTTTCTCTCTTACTGTACAAAAATTTGTCAGTGTTTGTACAGTTGAAGGATGGATCGTGATGCTTCGAAAATAGTCCCGTACTTGTGAAAAAAATTTAAAAGTTATCTTAAAACAAAACGTTTATTTGCATTTGACCGGTGAGAATATACAGATATTCTTGCAATCATGTTTATGAAAACGGAAATTCATTTGATTCATATAACGCTATGCGTAGGCTGAGGTCTTTATGACAACGGAAATTCGGCTAATTCATTTAATGCTATGCCTAGGCTAAGAAATGTATATATAAACTGCACCCCTCAAGATTATTTAGGTTTGTTCTTTTAATAAATATTATTTGTAGGACAAAACTTTGGGTAAAGTTGAAGATAAGCTGCTCGGCTGCTAATTTATATTTATCGATTATTCGTATATGCGTTTGGTAATTCGTATATTATATGTGTTTGGTTACTGGAAGCCTGTTTCGAACCGGGCTATGAGTTACTATATGGGGAGGTTATGTCCCCCTATACCCCCCGCTTGCTCCGCTCATCCTCAGGAACGAGTAGCCGAGCAGCTTATCTTCAACTTTACCGAAATTTTACCCGTGTTTTCCTTCAAAATAGAATGTAAACCTCCAGCCCAATAATGGAAACTCTTATCATGTAAAAAAAATCATCCTATTAACTTCCCTATTTTTTTCGCCGGTTTTTATTCAGTAAATTCGAACTTCTTTCAAGCTACAGGGTGTTTCTTTAAGAACACACTTTTAGTATAGAATTCTACACAAAGTTTAGTAAAGTTGAAAATAGGGGAGTTAATAGGATGATTTTTGTTTACATGATAAGCGTTTCCATTATTGGACTGGAGGTTTACATTCTATTTTGAAGGAAAACACGGGTAAAATTTCTTTTGTTTAGCCATGTAAAATGACTCAAAGCGAGGTTGTAGACACATTCGTGCCTCATAACATTCCACTTACGAATTATTTGGGCACAAAGACTCCAAGTCGATCCAAAAGAAAAGAAAATGACAATTTTAAAAGAGAAAACAGTTATAGCAAAAATAAAAGAACAAATTTAGCAGAGAAAAGAGTTATAGCGAAAAGAAAAAGAGAAACTTAGCAGAGAAAATAAATGTAACGAAAATAAAAGGACAAATTTAACAGAAAGAACAGTTGTAGCGAAAAGAAAAGGACAAATTTAAAAGAGAAAATAGTTGTAGGATAAGAAAGGGACAAATTTAGCATAAAAACTAGTTGTAGCGAAAAGAAAAGGAGAAAATTAACAGATGAAATAGTAGTTGGGGAAAGTAAAAGAAAATTAAGAGAAAAAACATGTGGAGTGAAAATAAAAAACAAATTTAACAGAAAAAAACAGTTTTAGCGAAAAGAAAAGGACAAAATTAAAGAAAAAAAAAGTTGTAGCGAAATGAAAAGTATAAAATTAACAGAGAAAACAGTTGGTGGGAAAAGAAAAAGACAAAATTAACAGAGATAATAGTTGTAGCGAAAACGGAAGGACAAATTTAACAAAAGAAAAATGTTGCGAAAAAATGACAAATTTAAGAGAAAATAGTTGTAGGATAAAGTAAGGACAAATTTAGCAGAGAAAACAGTTTTAGCAAAAAGAAAAGGACAAATTTAAAAGAGAAAGCAGTTGTAGCAAAAAGAAACGGACAAATTTAAAAGAGAAAATAGTTGTGTAGGAAAAAGAAAAGGACAAATTTAACAGAGAAAACAGTTGTAGCAAAAAGAAACGGACAAATTTAAAAGAGAAAATAGTTGTGTAGGAAAAAGAAAAGGACAAATTTAACAGAGAAAACAGTTGAAGCACAAATAGTGCTACAATAAATCTCACCTCCTCTAAATCTTGTGTCCTTGAGCGAACATTCAAAGTTTCCAGCGCAAATCGCTAAATCCCTATCAAGAGCGTAGGTGTTCAAAAGAACTCATTTATACCATCCAGGTGTGTAATTTTAATCAACATATATTACAGGGAAGAGGCTTAAGATAGCTTAAACATAATTTTGCCTTGGCTTATGCAAATGAGCTCGCCTCTTATGGAGAAGGAAGGCAATTTCAAACCCCTCGGCAATCTCACTGTTTAAATACTTTACCACTTTGTTTATAAACAAACTATATTCCTGAAAAAACAAAAGTAGAGAGGTACTCAAATATATTTAAGGATTAATGTTTGAAAAAAAAACATAATTACCAGTTCAAGAGCATTCTTTGGGATATCTTTGTCGCTGTGGCAGAAAGGGTACAAAATCTCTTGTCCCCAGTTGTGCAACGAGATGTAGGCCTGAAACAAGGGCGGATATATATATATATATATATATATATATATATATATATATATATATATATATATATATATATATATATATATATATATGGGGCAATTTGGGGGCAGCCGCCCAGGTGCGGCATCTTGCCAACGGACGCATGGATTGTTCGGGGAAAACAATTAATTATTATTTTAATTTAGGTTTTATTGTACATATATGCACAAATGCACACGTGCATATATGCACACGTGTGAAGCTCATACGCCCAATAAACAAGTTGGTTTGTACATAATTTGTTGGTTTGTTTATATAGAAAATTTAGCTCTCTATGTTGGAAGTTGGGTATCATACCGAAGGGGGAAGGGCGCTGAAAGGGGGTTTCGCCGAGGGCACCATATAGGCTAGGGCCTGAAATATACAGTTATGATTTAGTAATACCTTCTCAATACCAAGGTTATAATGCTAGTATTATTTGTCCTCAATTTGTGTAGAATTAGTTAATGATAATAT
Source organism: Ceratothoa steindachneri (assembly GCA_963969495.1). Taxonomy (NCBI): domain Eukaryota; kingdom Metazoa; phylum Arthropoda; class Malacostraca; order Isopoda; family Cymothoidae; genus Ceratothoa; species Ceratothoa steindachneri. The sequence goes on from OZ018317.1 coordinate 179,122,466, forward strand.
ATACCATCGACAAGTTTGTATTTTTCTATATTAAATTATCACATAAGTAATGCGTCATTTTTTGCATGTCTATCAATATTTTATAGATAGAACTCAAACAACATTTGAAGTTATTGGTATTTAAATAAGTATTTATTAACTTAATAAGTATTATAATTTCCAACAAATTTTATCACTAGTTTACATCTTTCTAATACTTTTCAATAAATGTTTGGAAAAATCCTTTGACTTTGACTTTGATTTAAAAAAAAACCTTTAGGGTTGATTCGACCTTTTCTCCTTTTCTTATCTTCATTCTCTTCAGGTGATTCGGCAAAGATAGTAATCTGGTGTGGCAAGGTCGGGTGAGTTCCCAAACGGAATTGTTAAGCCTTTGTATGGTATCTTTCACGCTATGAGGACGCGCGCTGAATTAATGAAATAAACCCTTCTTATATTGATTAATGCTATCCATTTTTTATACTCAAGTGCTGCATATAAAGGGTCGAACTGAGCAAAATAAACCTCTTTAGTGATATTCTGATTTGGGTTAAGAAGTTCAAAATGGATTGTGCAATTCATAACGATGTTTAACGATGCTTATGAGTATTTAATGTTTAAAAGTACATGCTAAGTAATACGTATGTAAAACGATATTTATGAGTATTTATTGTTTAAAAGTACATAGCAAGTAATACGTCCGTAAAACGATGTTTATTAGTATTTATTATTTAAAAGTACATAGCAAGTAATACGTCCGTAAAACGATGTTTATTAGTATTTATTATTTAAAAGTACATAGCAAGTAATACGTCCGTAAAACGATGTTTATTAGTATTTATTGTTTAAAAGTACATAGCAAGTAATACGTCCATTAAAGGATGCTTATGAGTATTTAATGTTTAAAAGTACATGCTAAGTAATACGTATGTAAAACGATATTTATGAGTATTTAATGTTTAAAAGTACATGCCAAGTAATACGTCCGTAAAACGATGTTTATTAGTATTTATTGTTTAAAAGTACATAGCAAGTAATACGTCCATTATCGGATGCTTATGAGTATTTAATGTTTAAAAGTACATGCCAAGTAATACGTTCGTAAAACGAAGTTTATGAGCATTTATTATTTAAAAGTACATAGCAAGTAATACGTCGGTAAAACTATGTTTAAAAGTATTTAATGTTTAAAAGTACATGCCAAATAATACTTTCATAAAAGGATGTTTATGAGTATTTAATGTTTAAAAGTATATGCCAAGTAATACGTCTGTAAAACGATGTTTATGAGTATTTATTGTTTTAAAATTACATCATGCCAAGTAATACGTCCGTAAAACCATGTTTATGAGTATTTATTATTTTAAAATTACATCATGCCAAGTAATACGTCCGTAAAGCCATGTTTATGAGTATTTATTGTTTTAAAATTACATCATGCCAAATAATACGTGCGTAAAGCCATGTTTATGAGTATTTATTGTTTTAAAATTACATCATGCCAAATAATACGTCCGTAAAGCCATGTTTATGAGTATTTATTGTTTTAAAATTACATCATGCTAAGTAATACGTCCGTAAAACCATGTTTATGAGTATTTATTGTTTTAAAATTACATCATGCCAAGTAATACGTCAGTAAAGCCATGTTTATGAGTATTTATTGTTTAAAATTACATCATGCCAAATAATACGTGCGTAAAGCCATGTTTATGAGTATTTATTGTTTTAAAATTACATCATGCCAAATAATACGTGCGTAAAGCCATGTTTATGAGTATTTATTGTTTTAAAATTACATCACGCCAAGTAATACGTCCGTAAAACCATGTTTATGAGTATTTATTGTTTTAAAATTACATCATGCCAAGTAATACGTCCGTAAAACAATGTTTATGAGTATTTATTGTTTTAAAATTACATCATGCCAAGTAATACGTCCGTAAAGCTATGTTTATGAGTATTTATTGTTTTAAAATTACATCATGCCAAATAATACGTGCGTAAAGCCATGTTTATGAGTATTTATTGTTTTAAAATTACATCATGCCAAATAATACGTCCGTAAAGCCATGTTTATGAGTATTTATTGTTTTAAAATTACATCATGCCAAGTAATACGTCCGTAAAACCATGTTTATGAGTATTTATTGTTTTAAAATTACATCATGCCAAGTAATACGTCAGTAAAGCCATGTTTATGAGTATTTATTGTTTAAAGTACATCATGCCAAGTAATACTTCGGTAAAACTATTTTAATGAGTATTAAGTATTTAACGTTTTAAAATAACAGCATAACAGGAATTAATAGGCATTTCATTAAAGAATACATTTTTCACTTTCTGAACCCGCACATATCTGGACGTACATCCATTATTGGAGAATTTTGTGTTTTCTTATAATTTACTTGTCATTTGACACACGGGAAAAGGAAAAGGGACCATTGAAATAGAAAGATCGGTGGTCCTGTATTTGTTTCTCTCTTACCGATGCGTATTTAACGATTATAATTATTAATTTTATCGTTCCGCAATCATCTTTTCTCGGGGAATACGATTAATTAATTATTGGGAACATAGGGGGGCGTTATCGCGATAACGATATCGGGTTATCCGATATTTTTTCCCCGCGTTATAGATTCATCGGTATCGCCGATACTTTTGGTTCCAAACTAGCGATAATCGATAATTTCAGTTCAGTCTTTGCTTCCAGTTTAGCACAGGGGCGAGCCGGGCGTGCCTTGGAGGCAGAAATAGGTAGGTCCGAGCTGGGAGGAGGATCCTTAAAACCTATGAGGAGATGAAGGAGAGCCTCACTAGGTAAGAAACTAAGAAACAGTATTCAAATATTTTTACCATTGTATTATAAAATAACAATATTATAATCAATATTGTATTATAATTTTGGATTTATCGATTTATCGGTTATCGCGCCCACCTATGATTAGGAATGAAAATGGAATTTTGGTAACACAAGGAGAGGATATTCATTTGGGGAAGGATAAAGAGAATTACCGGATTGCGGATGAGGGAAGACCGTAAGAGCTACTCAAGGTGAATCTAAGGAAGGTAAACAAGAGAGGAGAGAAGATTCGAATGGATGAAAGGAGAAAAAGGTTATAAATCGGATGTCAGTCATATGCTCTCTACTATTTAAGTCTGACACGGGATGACCTAGGTTACAAAGACACCACGATATGAACACTATTAAAAAAAAAAGGTCCTAATAAATTGTTCTTGCTCTCGAGCTGAGTGGACAATGGAAGAGACTCGGGATTCTGAGGCGGCGCGCGTCAGAAAAGCGAAATGGGCTCAAGAAATGGGCGGAAGCGAGAATGAAGGAACGTAGCGGGTGAGCGCTTGACAGCTAGTATCTAAGTTCCTGTTCTAGCAGAGGATAGCTGCGTCTAGTGAGTAGTTGGCGATTCTGGGTCATATAACTCGGAACAATGCTAAATTTATTCTTTAAAGTAATATTTCTCAATTTTATATATTCTTATATGTATTAACAGAGGTGTTTTTAACGACTTGTTAGAGCAAAACATTCCATATTTGAATAATTTTATAAAAGAAGAAATTTTATATTATCGCAGTGTTAAAAAAATGAATCTTTTGCGTTTGATGCACGTTTTCCTGTTGTTGGGTTTGTTAATTAGATCGCTAATGCATTTTTTTTTACCCCGATTCCAAATATGTATTTATTTGGGGGGGGGGGTGAACTTATTATTTTGAAAGGTTGGCTAAGGTTAGGTTATCTTATTAATTTAATTTAACAAACTTCCAAATGCAGCGCAAACCTTGTTAAATAGGCCTGTATTTTCTACTCCATACGAATTCACACAAATACAAATCTAAGTTGGTACAGGCTGCGCCCTACAACGGCCTACCTTACAATGGCCTACCTTACAGTTGCCTTGTCAATTATATGTCCCAATATTAAAGAATTATGTTATGATCATCAAGCTCAAATTTTCTATTAAACTTTAACGTAAGATATTTAATATATTCAATTCTTTATGTCTTATCTCGATTAAATTAGGTTAAGAGTCAATCATGGTTAATTTTGAAATGTTTTCCACGTAATTAAGTAATTCAATTCTACGTGAATTATTTCCTATTGGGGAGCCATGGATAGCAATTAGGGTGCCACTGTCATAAAAAGGTTGAAAACCACTTCCTTAATGCATTCTTCTTAAAAGTTTGGCGATCTTGTTATTTAATTTAATAATTATCTAACCTAACCTAACGTTAAATAGAATAATTTAACAAATAAATACATATTTGGAATCAGCGTCATGAAATTTTTAAAAATGATTGAAGAAACGTACACCAAATTGTGTACGTTACTTGAAGCCATTATTGTGCACTTGAAGCCATTATTGTGTACTTGAAGCTATTACTGTGTACTTGAAGCCATTACTGTGTACTAAAGCCATTAGTGTCTACTTGAAGTCATTATTATGTACTTGAAGCCATTATTGTGTACTTAAAGCCATTACTGTCTACTTGAAGCCATTATTGTGTACTTGAAGCCATTTATGTGTATTTGAAGCCATTATTGTGTACTTGAAGCCATTTATGTGTACTTGAAGCCATTTATGTGTACTTGAAGCCATTGCTGTGTACTTGAAGCCATTACTGTGTACTTGAAGCCATTATAGTGTACCTGAAGCCATTACTGTGTACTTGAAGCCATTATAGTGTACATGAAGCCATTACTGTGTACTTGAAGCCCTTACTGTATACTTGAAGCCATTACTGTGTACTTGAAGCAATTACTTCAGGTGTCTGACCACGCAAACTCGATATTCCAATGGAAACTAAACCCTTAACGAATTATCCCGTATATTTACATTCCTCCTTAAATTGGTTCTTCTCTGAAGACCAACGTTTTCTGTACGTTTCTCAGCTCTGATTGGCTATTTAACATATGTCACAGCTTTTGGGTGTAGTTTCCCAATTAGAGGACCAATGGGAATAGTAGTAGTAGTTCGACAACCTTCTTTATCCAGGAGGATCCCGACCGGATGATGAAATAGACATAAAGATCAGTATGACAATCATTGGCGAACCCGAGGGCCACTTCTTTGGGGAGAGGTGCCATGTTTTGACACCAAACAGCATTCAGGTAGAACCATCGTCGCTCCGGGTCAGAGGGACCTATTTCGCGTAACAGGTAATGTGGTTCCTTGGTGAGGTGTTGCACCACCACATGCCCTGATATTTGTAATCAGCTAGTAGTATATATAATTAGAAAGCCTATCATTAGGTTCAAATTCAAATGCGAACTTGTTAGGCGCTCTAATGTTCATTGTTTTTATGCCGTGTTTCTTGACTTCAGACATATAAGCCCCGCCCCCGAATGTTTTTAAATCAATCATATTTTCTTTAATATAGAGTAATATAAAATGTCCATATCATATTTTAATTCGGAAAAAATATCCCCTCAAATGATATATAATACGATATGATGCGATTCCAATTAACAATGTTTCTTTGTATTCCATATTTAGCATTTTGACTAAAGTTTCAGTGGAAGAAAATGATAATTTATGGGTAACTTCCGGAAATTAAATATGTGGTTGGTTAAAGAGTTAAAATTCTTTATTTTCTTCATAAAATTTATGCCCTGGTTTCGAAACATGAATAAAAGGCGAAAGGCGAAAGGAGATGTAAGACGTACAGTACCAAGTCATTTATTACACCCCGTTTTTCACACTAATTGCGTTCCTTTCTTTACATTTTCGCTATTTTAACTTCTCTACTCTTTCATTCTCTCTTTCTGACACCGGATGCAACCACGACGCCACAATTCCACTCTCTCAACTCATTCAATTCAGATACAAATAAGGAAGGGAACCAAAAGAACAGCGATGCCCTCGTTGTTTGGAATCACGGAGAGATCCTACCGGTCCACCGGTTGTCCCGGTAACGCCCTTTCCGCTTCACTTACACCTTTGACATTTTTTGTGCCTTGTTTGTTTGTTTGTTTTGAGGGTCGGAATTTTAAAGTAGTCTAGTACTAGGCTAAAATTTTATTTACGACTGCTTTTATGCCTTTGGCGGGAATCGCCAGATGGGAGAATTTGAAAAAAAGGTCGTTAATTCGAGCGGACGATGGAATGATCAATTTATTTATAGAGATCTTCTGACGTCGGATAACTTTGAATAGCATTATGTAAGTCGTAGCCTTGAATGAGCTTTAAAAATCATCACGTACAAAGTTAGTATAGAGCAATATTTACGCATTACAATCTGCAATACCTTATTACGTTGTGCATTTAGCGATAAGTAAGAAAATATATACAAAACCTTTCTTTATATTGATTAAAATCTTGACGGCTCTTTGTAAAATGATCCTTTCACTATTATCCTTAAAAATCTTAGTCCTAGAAAAAAAATCATCGGAATGATATTAACGGAATTTATAAGAATTTAATATACATACTTTTAATCTCTTTTTGTGTTTTGACAAGATTCTGGCGATGATTTGGGTTTCTATTTCACTGTTGGGTCCTTTACCACCATAGTGTTCTGAGCAAGGATTCGAGCTAGTGTCGACTTCTGCGGAGAAAGAGGATACATGGCGTTCTTGCATTACTTCTGGGCAACTAAGACCACATTAGATAATATACAAACGCGATCAATCGAACACAATTTTCTATGAAAATGGAAGAAGCCCCTCTTCCCAAAGGATCATCACCACTATGACCACTTACAGAGAGAAAAGTTGGGTTAGCTACAACACCCTAAGTAACCTCGTACTTTTATTGTGATGAATGATCGAGAGGTTTGCAATAACCTACACTCATAGCAAACTAGATATTGAAGGACAACAGAGAGGTCAATAAATAAAGGGATCGAGTTCAAGTTAAAGCGAGCAACGCCAATTGAAATGAAAATAGGGAGATGCTTGCTATGGATAGAGAGAGAGAGAGAGAGAGAGAGGGAGAGAGAGAGAGAGAGAGAGAGAGAGAGAGAGAGAGAGAGAGAGGGAGAGAGAGAGAGCTACAGTAACAGATAAGTCGATCATGAGAGTAACGAAATGTCGTAGTTTTCCCGAGGTAGCAAAGCGTTCGGTGAGTCTCGGGGGGTTGCCTCGTGTCGTGAAGGTCGAGCAAAGTTGAAGCAAATGCAAGTGTAAAATATGTGAGGGAGCTTGCGTGAGTTGCTTGTTGAGTGATTATTGCTCGAGTTCAAGGGTGAGTATTTACTCTTAGAAAATAGGTGGTTTGGCTTTTGAGTGTAAGTTGATGTGGAGTCTTGAGGCGATCTGGTCAGAGTGACGTCCGGTCGATTCAATCTTTAGTAAGGAGCTTCTTTCAAGAACTTTGAAGTGGCGACTTTAGAGTGGGATAGCAGCCTTGCTCTCAATGTGAGGTTGATTTCCAAGAGAGATTCATCTCTTAAATGTGGAGGAAAAATCTGTGCGATGGAATGGTGCGGATACGATGGGTTATCATTATCGGAGGTTTGTTTGACCAGCTGCATTCGGGCTTATATGGATATCTGGAATCAATTCGTCCGGGAATCTTGCATCACCTGGTCCAGTAGTCTATATGGATCCACTACTCCTTCATTATCATTACCCAGTCATGACTTATCCTTGGGAAGAAGGCTTCAACTATGCCCTTTCACACACCTATTATGCGTATTATCATCTTCTTGTACCTAGGTCACTCTCATTTCTCACAAACATTCTCTCCCCTTATCAACTATCTTATGCCCCAAATTCCAATCCTTCCAGCTCCTACACACTCTCGTTCATATATTTCCTTCGCAAGTCTATTATCATCTATTCTTCGTACACTTCCCTAACATATCAAAACATTCTTCGTAACATCCTTGATCACATCTTCCCTCATAGGATGCAGGGTTTATAAAATTTTTATATCAGTTGAGATGTAAATATCCCAGAAACTTCAAAGGTATGTGGATTCCATTAACAAGTTCACAAATATTTCAATATGCGCACCGCCTGAGACACGACACATGTCACTAGTCCAGGTCCTGCCAAAGATGCTCCAGCATGTCATTGCTAACAGTATCCAGTGATTCTCTGCTTGAGTTCCTCTATGTTTAGAGGAAGAGGGGGAACATAGACCAATCTCTTCACATAGCTTCAGAAAAAGAATCGCAAGGTTCCAGGTCAAGCGAACGTGGAGGCCATTTTAACAACACATAGTCTTCATCACCATCACACCCGATCCAGGTCAAGCGAACGTGGAGGCCATTTTAAAGGGCCTCCATGTTCTGAAACATTTGCAGTTAAACATCGCCGGTCACATTTTCTTGAAGGAAAAAGAGGCATAGAGACGATTCTTGGAGACGGGGTAGAAATAAAAAATTCGCTTTTGCCGAGTCCCTTTCGTGCTCCACTGCGGAATGGGGATTTCCTCCGCCCTAAATGCGAACATTATTCTTATTGACTTTGCCATTCGTTTTAAATGTGGACTCATCACTGAAAACAAGACGTTCATCGAACTCATATCAACAAAGAATTGTTTGCGCTTTAGCTTGCAGGAGTTCATTTGCAGGCGTTTCCACAGAACACGCCAGATTGTCGTTGGAGGAAGCTAGATTTCCAGGCTGGCTATTCTTATGGTCTTCTTGGGGCTTCGCGAGAGTTTTCACGAACCCGCTCGAGCATCTCTTCCGATGCTGTTGGTCGAAGAGATCATTTTGACGTGCACAAACAGCCTTCCCTCACCAGAAGTAAAACACTAATTGGAGAGAAGTCCTTGGTCGCACGTTGTCCTTATCAAACGACTGAGGTCGACCTCTTTTACACTTACGATCTGCCAGGATCCTGCCTTGCCTTCTCTGAAACAATGGCGACCTTACGAGGATGGATCTCTTCGAACCTTCACTCCGTTGTAGTTTTCTCTTTCCAGCTGGTCTTTTTGTCGCCGCATCTGCCTTCCTTTAAAACACGGTATGAACTAATTCGTTCACCTCTTCCCAAAGGTTAGTTCTAATTCTCTGTCCCATTGCCACCATTCAAAGTGCTTTGCGGCCTGGTCACACGTACACCAGGACCCACCTGTGCTTCGTTTGAAGACTTTTTGAGGTTTAGTGACACATGCACTATTTAATATTGAATATAAAATATACAATAAAACTAATATATAACATACACCAGTAATACACTAGGCATTATAAAATAATTTTTAACAAACCAGTAAAGAAATAATATAAGTTTACCGGCTAGTATAGTGGTTAGCGCGCTTGCCCGGTAATCGCTGGTCGCCATTTCGAATCTTCGTCCGGATTTCTTTTAAAAGCTGAGACTATTTACTAGGGAGGTTACCACCGTGACTGGGCTACCAACGGGGAGGGGGGGGGGGAGTTGCGGCTTTCCCCTGAAACCAGCAAACTTGAAATATCAGTGGAGTTAATTAAATTAAAATTGTGCTCTGTTAAAATTTATCATGTATCCTAACTTAAAAATTCAACTTTTGAAATATGTAACTAATCATCACTTAACTTCACTAACTATAATTTAAGAAGGGGATTTTTTTGAGTATTTGAATAATAATTTAATCTTAGTTTGGTTATGACTTATGTTTTTTTATCAAAGTTATTTCTAATAATTTTTTTTATAATATCAAAAAACAAAATGGTGAAGTTCAGAAATAAATATAAGTATCGAAATTTTGTGAATTTTTTAAAACCCAGAGAATTACAAATGGTGAAGTTCAGAAAATTTATTTATATATGTCTTCTTCTATAACTATATTTTAGCAACGCGATATTTTGAAAGGGGGGAAATTTAGTTTAGAGTTCCTTTTTTAAATTATTATAATTGGCCAAGTTCAATTATAATAACTAAGTTATTTAAGTGTGGTATATCAAAGACCATTTGTCAGATTATCCTTTGCTCTAACTCCCTCTACAGGATTTTGAGATCCATCCTTAATGAGAATCGTGTTATCCGATTTTATGGCAAAATTGTTTGTGTATAGTCGGGTTATAGACGCGTCCATCTCTGCCTTAAATCATCCATGGCCAACAGTGGATTTTGGTCAGTTTTTGAGGGTTGTGCAACACACCTGTGGTCATGAATCTGCTTCTCGCTGTTATTCCCATCGATATAAATATTAGGCTTATAATATGACCTGGAACACAGTTACACTAAGGCTAACCCATTTGGAGCACTCGGTCGAGATTTCCGTGGCCACGGAGGAGAATTCCAATTTCAAATGGGGGCAAGCACAGAGTTCGGACCTGAAACCCATTGACAATTTTTGGAAGACACTCGGAGAGAGGCCTAAAGCGAAGAATCCGAAAACAGTTCAAGAAACTCTGGGAAATTCTTCAAGATGGATGGACCAAGATTACCGTGCAAGAATGGCACAGTTGGTTCCTTCCTGCGGCAGGTGTTAAGTATCATCTATAATAAAGTCTTCCACCTTTAAATATTAATTACTTATTTATTTATAAATGGTACAAATGTTTTCCACTGATAATTTAATCGTTATATTCCAATAGAAAGTTGTTTCAACTGTCGTTCGTATCATTTTGGACGCTTCAATATTTACTAGTAAATTGCTTATCTGTTGATAAATTTAGTTTTATTCACGCACATTTGAATAATATTTACACATACGTAATTAATGCCTGTAGTTTATACCTGTAGGTTTTCGTACATCAATTTTGGAAACCTTGTATTTTCTCTAGCAAAAGTTATGAAAGATGTTGCGTTAGAAATAGAGGCGTTTTGATCTTTTTGGACGGTACTACTGTATAGCCCTATATCCACCAGCGGAATTTGGGGCCACGAGGAAATGTAATAATGTAGATGTTAGTTACAGCATAGCTGCCCACAAATCGGAAAATATAGTAATTCCCCTGTACAAATCTTTGGTTCGACCTCATTTGGAGTACGCAGTTCAGTTTTGGAATCCATTCTTGCGGAAAGATATAGAAATGTTGGAGAAAGTGCAACATCGTACTACAAAAATGCTACCCGAACCACATCAAAAGTCCTACGAAGACAGACTTAAAGGCACTCAACCAGCAATTACTTGAGATAAGAAGGTTAAGAGGAGAACTCATACAAGTCTTTAAGATCCTAAACAATTTGGGTAAAGTAAAAATTGAAACCCTTTTCTAGTTGGACGCTTCCTCAAGAAACGAAGACATTTTTTTGTTGTTTTTTTAAGAGCTCATCTGGCGACTGCCTACTGGGGCATAAGTCGCCGTACTCCACACGGCCTAATACTAGGCCATATTAGAAAATAAATAACAAAACAAATAATATGTAACTAACAAATAACTATAAAAAATAATGAGAAAAAGCAAGAGGACAAAAAGGAAGCATGCTCCGGCGTCGGGGGTAGGCCCGCCTCCCTTCGGCGTAGGAACATGTGACCTACAAAAAAAACCCCACGAAGAAAGGTCAAATAAAGAGGAGAAGGCTGGCCTCCTCCAAAAAGTCATAAAGTCCATAAGTCAATGCGCACGAACCAAGTCATGGATACAAACTTAAGAAACGAAGATTTGTAACAAATATAGCAAAGAATCTTTTCTCAAACGATGTAGTTTCTTCGTGGAACGAGTTGCCGGAGATCGTTGTTAAATCAACAACCATAAACATGTCTAAGAACCGCTTGAGATGCACACTTTAAGTGCATTGGCGTGGTTTGAAGGAGAGCTGGCCCAGAAGTGGACCACACGGTCTTTGACGGCTCTGGCATCTTATAATCTTATACCACCTTCGCCGGGTATCGTAGGGGAAGGAAGGGAAGTGGGAGAGGCAGAAAAAGGAGACAATCAAGGTCACTATAAAAAGAGCTTGCACGAATCCACCAAACTCTCTTTTTGAACAGTTGCAAAATCCCTCTCAATCCATCTTATTTCACTACATTTTTCCGCTCTTACAATGGTCAATCTCCCGCAACCAGATCATTTTGGTGTGAATGAATGAACCGAAAATTCCCCAGTATTTTCATTCTTCAAATTCTAGATGATAACCTTTGATACCCATATTATCAAAATGCTGACCCCATCTTGCCCTCTTTGAACACTCATCATCATTATGGTCATCACATTACACTATTTCATCCCTTAATTTCATAATCTATCTTCAAATGCCTAAACACATCTGAATTTTCTCTTCATCATCGATTTATTTCGATTGCTGCCCGTTTCGTTAATATCTAATGTAGGTCCGAGCCCCGCGTTCGCCATCTCGTAAGTCCGACCCCGAGATAATTCGCTGAACAGGCAATTAGTATAATAAATCTTATTTAGGCTTATCTCGAGATTTGATCTAAAAGATGGCGGACGGGTCGGGCCTATAATACATACTACTTAAGCCTTCTTTTGCCTTACCTCCCCAACGGAATTCGAAGTTTCGGTTCATATCTACCCCGAAGCATCCGGAAGACCCCGTCTTTGATCGAGTCTTCCTCCAAAATCGATCCTAGGGGATGAAAAAAGGTGTCTATTTAGTGGTCTTCCTTTGACATTAAAGAATTGCCCGAAAAGAGAATTGAAGGGAAAGAAATATGGCAACTTAAACCCAATCTATTATCTGGAACTCCCAGCTCTCTGATAGACCGAAAGAACGAAGACCAACAAAGCCAGAGTTGGACTCCTAAGCCACCCGTGATTCCATTAATAGGCCTTGGACTGAAATTTGGACTATCTACTTCGGTTAGACGGAGCTTCTCAGCCTCGGCAGGTAGTCCGTCTAATGGAAGGAACCCCTTCGATTTCTATGCCGTTGCTGTCTTGCGGTCATACACAAACAGAAGACGAGGTTATGACAGTAAATCCTGAGGGGAGTCCTAAAGCGGCTCGTTGCCAACTCCTGCAGCTCTTCGTCCAGGCCTACATCCTGTAGAGGTCACTCACCATTTTTGGTCGACTAAGACTCTACCATTACCTATCGAGGAAAAAGTAGAGGCCTCTTAAGAAATGTTAAGTTTATTCGAAGAAAGTAAAGACCTAGTTGACATGCTGGCTATTTGGAGTATTATAATTATTATTATCCGTTGTGGTAGGGAGGTAAGAAAACCGACACCCTCTTGTCAGCTGGTCCCAGAAAGTGACCATAAAGGAAGAGGAGTTCGTGGCGAAAGATGTTTAGGAAGTGTAAATGTGTGAAAAGTGTTTAATGCGAAATATAGATTGTGAGCATCCCTCATATTAAGTTCAGGGGAGGAACATGTCTTGTATTTCGCTAGAGTGAGCAATGAACAAATTGGAGACCATTACAACGACATTCACTGGAACAGTGGCGGAAGACGATCTAAATTTGCCATGGCAACGCTATAGCCTCACCTCAAGACTTGATTCTCCGCCAAGCGTTAGAGAGCCGTTCTTACTCTTTTTATTTCTTTTTAATTGTCAACTGCCGATCCTGATCTACCAGTCTCATCTACATATCCACTTGCTCCTTAAAAAGGGGTCAGGATATAAAGGGGCGTTACACACAAGGGTGACAAGATCTATATAAGGTGACATGGGCGATTAAATTCAAAAGTGTTTTAATAATGTGTGAAAGCAAGGATAATGCCATCGCAGTTATGTTTTTACAATCGGTGCAAGGAAGGATAATGCCTATGGCGGTGAGTGAACGAATATTAACGAAGCAAAAGCTTTAACCAATCAAAAAGAACGTGTGTATGTGTGTGTGTGTGTGTGTGAGAGAGAGAAATATTACTCTGAGGAATTTGCTCCATAACAGTTTTGTTAAAATTCTCATGGACAGGAGCTGCGAAAGGTCTAGAAACTGGAGGAGAAATAACAATTTCAGAGGAAACGCTTAAGTGAAAGAATGAAATAAAGAATGGAAGCCATAAAATTGAGTATTTCTGTTTGTGTCCAAAGTACAAAAAAACAAAAAAAACAAATACGGCTGCGACCGAATCCCCAAAAGATGGTCGCCGAAATTACGCATTATTAAAACTTAAAACCTCGGTTAGGAAGTCCAAGATCTGCTCTCTTTCCAAAGGGGCATACATTTATTTATTTAGCGCATTATTAAGCGTTAAATGTTTGTACCTGCCCTTTTTTTTTAAGAACCCCTGTCTTTTTTTATTATCCATTTGCCTCTTCCTTATTTGGCTGTAGGGTAAATTTGCCTCTTTGGTTAACACGAGTTTCTTTACGCAAAAAGAGAAAATCAGAGAAACAAATTTTGATTATCAAATTAATTTGTTTTCCAAGCGAGTGTTATGACCACTGTAGCAATAGAGCTAATTAATTCAAAAGATATAGGGAATGGATAAAATAGAGCTAAAGAATGTAAAACTAAATGAAAATGATGGTAATTACACTAAATAATGGCAGAGAAAATGTGAACTGGGAACATAAAACGAATTAGTGCAATAGAAAAGGAAGACTGTGGAAATATAGTTAAATAAAGCCTGTAAAAATAAGGTCTGGTAAAGAGAGCTAATAAATATTAAACATTGAGGACTGCAAAGTAGAGCTAATTAATTGAAGAATAAAAAGTGATTATAAATAGTCTTACTCATTTATTCATTCATGCATTCACTCAATCCACGCCTAGATTGGATTTAAAGAGCACCGTTCGGTTCCAAAATCCTCGCAGAACACTGTATTTTGGAATGGAAAAGGGAGTATGAAAGGGGGAAATTACTAAATCTAGAGCAGAACAATGGAGGGGACGAAGTGTAGAAGAGATGACTTGCCTTAAAACAGGCAGCAGATAAGGTTACGGGTAAAGACAAAAGCGGCATTCCACACTTCAAGACCACCAACGCAGAAGGTAGGCCATATAAGATAGAGCGAACTACGAAGGTAGAGGAATTCTGGTAGTGGTCCAAAGGAAGACATTGCATACATTTAGTATAACTTTAATATAAACAAGAACGTTTAGAAGAAGCGAGTGAACTGCACGCAAGACGTGTAGATGGAGACTACGTAGTTGCAGAAGAAGACGGACACCATAATTTTAGGCCTCCTGGAGGGAGGGGAGATGGAAAAAGGTGAGCTAAAAAGAATGCTAGAACATCAATCAAAATTAGAGGTAATGGATGTGGGGCCTGTGAGGACCCATATGCTTTTCATGACTCATGTTTTCCACAAGAAGACGTAGTCACACAAATGTTCTTACGATACATCGTGCTAAGGGTAAAATTTCAAGTCGCCTATGCCGGTTCAGAAACTCTCGGGTGAGCTTAAGGTGCTTTTTAATACCACAGAAGTACAGCTTTCTCGAAAACCACCAACGAAATCGCCAACATAAATTGCAGATATGTAAGAAAATTATAAAGGATAGTGTCTGAAATAGAACGTGGCTGCGAGAAAATAAGGGCGATAATGGAGGAGTCTGCCATACCTATAAGTGGATCAGAGAAAATAAGGGCGAGAATGGAGGAGTCTGCCATACCTATAAATGGATCAGAGAAAATAAGGGCGATAATGGAGGAGTCTGCCATACCTATAAGTGGATCAGAGAAAATAAGGGCGAGAATAGAGGAGTCTGCCATACCTATAAGTGGATCAGAGAAAATAAGGGCGAGAATGGAGGAGTCTACCATACCTATAAGTGGATCAGAGAAAATAACGGCAAGAATGGAGGAGTCTGCCATACCTATAAGTGGATCAGAGAAAATAAGGGCAAGAATGGAGGAGTCTTCCATACCTATAAGTGGATCAGAGAAAATAAGGGCGAGAATGGAGGAGTCTGCCATACCTATAAGTGGATCAGAGAAAATAAGGGCGAGAATGGAGGAGTCTTCCATACATATAAGTAAGTCAGAGAAAATAAGGGCGAGAATGGAGGAGTCTGCAATATCTATAAGTAAATCAGAGAAAATAAGGGCGAGAATGGAGGAGTCTGCCATACCTATAAGGGAATAAGAGAAAATAAGGGCGATAATACAGGAGTCTGCCATAACTATAAGTGGATCAGAGAAAATAAGGGCGAGAATGGAGGAGTCTGCCATACCTATAAGTGGATCAGAGAAAATAAGGGCGAGAATGGAGGAGTCTGCCATACATATAGGTGGATCAGAGAAAATAAGGGCGAGAATGGAGGAGTCTGCAATATCTATAAGTAAATCAGAGAAAATAAGGGCGATAATCGAGGAGTCTGCCATACCTATAAGGGAATCAGAGTAAATAAGGGCGATAATAGAGGAGTCTGCCATAACTATAAGTGGATCAGAGAAAATAAGGGCGAGAATGGAGGAGTCTGCCATACCTATAAGTGGATCAAAGAAAATAAGGGCGAGAATGGAGGAGTCTGCCATACATATAAGTGGATCAGAGAAAATAAGGGCGATAATGGAGGAGTCTGCCATACCTATAAGTGGATCAGAGAAAATAATGGCGAGAATAAAGAAGTCTGCCATACCTATAAGTGAATCAGAAAAAATAAGGGCGATAATGGAGGAGTCTGCCATACCTATAAGTGGATCAGAGAAAATAAGGGCGAGAATGGAGGAGTCTGCCATACCTATAAGTGGATCAGAGAAAATAAGGGCGATAATGGAGGAGTCTGCCATACCTATAAGTGGATCAGAGAAAATAAGGGCGAGAATAAAGGAGTCTGCAATACCTATAAGTGGATCAGAGAAAATAAGGGCGAGAATGGAGGAGTCTGCCATACCTATAAGTGGATCAGAGAAAATAAGGGCGAGAATGGAGGAGTCTGCCATACCTATAAGTGGATCAGAGAAAATGAGGGCGAGAATGGAGGAGTCTTCCATACCTATAAGTGGATCAGAGAAAATAAGGGCGAGAATGGAGGAGTCTTCCATACATATAAGTAAGTCAGAGAAAATAAGGGCGAGAATGGAGGAGTCTGCAATATCTATAAGTAAATCAGAGAAAATAAGGGCGAGAATGGAGGAGTCTGCCATACCTATAAGGGAATAAGAGAAAATAAGGGCGATAATACAGGAGTCTGCCATAACTATAAGTGGATCAGAGAAAATAAGGGCGAGAATGGAGGAGTCTGCCATACCTATAAGTGGATCAGAGAAAATAAGGGCGAGAATGGAGGAGTCTGCCATACATATAGGTGGATCAGAGAAAATAAGGGCGAGAATGGAGGAGTCTGCAATATCTATAAGTAAATCAGAGAAAATAAGGGCGATAATGGAGGAGTCTGCCATACCTATAAGGGAATCAGAGTAAATAAGGGCGATAATAGAGGAGTCTGCCATAACTATAAGTGGATCAGAGAAAATAAGGGCGAGAATGGAGGAGTCTGCCATACCTATAAGTGGATCAAAGAAAATAAGGGCGAGAATGGAGGAGTCTGCCATACATATAAGTGGATCAGAGAAAATAAGGGCGATAATGGAGGAGTCTGCCATACGTATAAGTGGATCAGAGAAAATAATGGCGAGAATAAAGAAGTCTGCCATACCTATAAGTGAATCAGAAAAAATAAGGGCGATAATGGAGGAGTCTGCCATACCTATAAGTGGATCAGAGAAAATAAGGGCGAGAATAGAGGAGTCTGCCATACCTATAAGTGGATCAGAGAAAATAAGGGCGATAATGGAGGAGTCTGCCATACCTATAAGTGGATCAGAGAAAATAAGGGCGAGAATAAAGGAGTCTGCAATACCTATAAGTGGATCAGAGAAAATAAGGGCGAGAATGGAGGAGTCTGCCATACCTATAAATGGATCAGAGAAAATAAGGGCGAGAATGGAGGAGTCTGCCATACCTATAAATGGATCAGAGAAAATAAGGGCGAGAATGGAGGAGTCTGCCATACCTATAAGTGGATCAAAGAAAATAAGGGCGAGAATGGAGGAGTCTGCCATACATATAAGTGGATCAGAGAAAATAAGGGCGATAATGGAGGAGTCTGCCATACGTATAAGTGGATCAGAGAAAATAATGGCGAGAATAAAGAAGTCTGCCATACCTATAAGTGAATCAGAAAAAATAAGGGCGATAATGGAGGAGTCTGCCATACCTATAAGTGGATCAGAGAAAATAAGGGCGAGAATGGAGGAGTCTGCCATACCTATAAGTGGATCAGAGAAAATAAGGGCGATAATGGAGGAGTCTGCCATACCTATAAGTGGATCAGAGAAAATAAGGGCGAGAATAAAGGAGTCTGCAATACCTATAAGTGGATCAGAGAAAATAAGGGCGAGAATGGAGGAGTCTGCCATACCTATAAGTGGATCAGAGAAAATAAGGGCGAGAATGGAGGAGTCTGCCATACCTATAAGTGGATCAGAGAAAATGAGGGCGAGAATGGAGGAGTCTTCCATACCTATAAGTGGATCAGAGAAAATAAGGGCGAGAATGGAGGAGTCTTCCATACATATAAGTAAGTCAGAGAAAATAAGGGCGAGAATGGAGGAGTCTGCAATATCTATAAGTAAATCAGAGAAAATAAGGGCGAGAATGGAGGAGTCTGCCATACCTATAAGGGAATAAGAGAAAATAAGGGCGATAATACAGGAGTCTGCCATAACTATAAGTGGATCAGAGAAAATAAGGGCGAGAATGGAGGAGTCTGCCATACCTATAAGTGGATCAGAGAAAATAAGGGCGAGAATGGAGGAGTCTGCCATACATATAGGTGGATCAGAGAAAATAAGGGCGAGAATGGAGGAGTCTGCAATATCTATAAGTAAATCAGAGAAAATAAGGGCGATAATGGAGGAGTCTGCCATACCTATAAGGGAATCAGAGTAAATAAGGGCGATAATAGAGGAGTCTGCCATAACTATAAGTGGATCAGAGAAAATAAGGGCGAGAATGGAGGAGTCTGCCATACCTATAAGTGGATCAAAGAAAATAAGGGCGAGAATGGAGGAGTCTGCCATACATATAAGTGGATCAGAGAAAATAAGGGCGATAATGGAGGAGTCTGCCATACGTATAAGTGGATCAGAGAAAATAATGGCGAGAATAAAGAAGTCTGCCATACCTATAAGTGAATCAGAAAAAATAAGGGCGATAATGGAGGAGTCTGCCATACCTATAAGTGGATCAGAGAAAATAAGGGCGAGAATGGAGGAGTCTGCCATACCTATAAGTGGATCAGAGAAAATAAGGGCGATAATGGAGGAGTCTGCCATACCTATAAGTGGATCAGAGAAAATAAGGGCGAGAATAAAGGAGTCTGCAATACCTATAAGTGGATCAGAGAAAATAAGGGCGAGAATGGAGGAGTCTGCCATACCTATAAATGGATCAGAGAAAATAAGGGCGAGAATGGAGGAGTCTGCCATACCTATAAATGGATCAGAGAAAATAAGGGCGAGAATGGAGGAGTCTGCCATACCTATAAGTGGATCAGAGAAAATAAGGGCGATAATGGAGGAGTCATCCATACCTATAAGTGGATCAGAAAAAAATAAGGGCGATAATGGAGGAGTCTGTCAAACCTATAAGTGGATCAGAGAAAATAAGGGCGCGAATGGAGGAGTCTGCCATACCTATAAGTGGATCAGAGAAAATAAGGGCGAGAATGGAAGAGTCTGCCATACCTATAAGTGGATCAGAGAAAATAAGGGCAAAAATGGAGGAGTCTGCAATACCTATAAGTGGATCAGAAAAAAAAGGGCGATAATGGAGGAGTCTGCCATACCTATAAGTGGATCAGAGAAAATAAGGGCGAGAATAGAGGAGTCTGCCATACCTATAAGTGGATCAGAGAAAATAAGGGCGATAATGGAGGAGTCTGCCATACCTATAAGTGGATCAGAGAAAATAAGGGCGAGAATAAAGGAGTCTGCAATACCTATAAGTGGATCAGAGAAAATAAGGGCGAGAATGGAGGAGTCTGCCATACCTATAAATGGATCAGAGAAAATAAGGGCGAGAATGGAGGAGTCTGCCATACCTATAAATGGATCAGAGAAAATAAGGGCGAGAATGGAGGAGTCTGCCATACCTATAAGTGGATCAAAGAAAATAAGGGCGAGAATGGAGGAGTCTGCCATACATATAAGTGGATCAGAGAAAATAAGGGCGATAATGGAGGAGTCTGCCATACGTATAAGTGGATCAGAGAAAATAATGGCGAGAATAAAGAAGTCTGCCATACCTATAAGTGAATCAGAAAAAATAAGGGCGATAATGGAGGAGTCTGCCATACCTATAAGTGGATCAGAGAAAATAAGGGCGAGAATGGAGGAGTCTGCCATACCTATAAGTGGATCAGAGAAAATAAGGGCGATAATGGAGGAGTCTGCCATACCTATAAGTGGATCAGAGAAAAT
Organism: Ceratothoa steindachneri; assembly: GCA_963969495.1. Lineage (NCBI taxonomy): Eukaryota > Metazoa > Arthropoda > Malacostraca > Isopoda > Cymothoidae > Ceratothoa > Ceratothoa steindachneri. Next base: position 179,142,628 of record OZ018317.1, read on the forward strand.
AAGGGCGAGAATAAAGGAGTCTGCAATACCTATAAGTGGATCAGAGAAAATAAGGGCGAGAATGGAGGAGTCTGCCATACCTATAAGTGGATCAGAGAAAATAAGGGCGAGAATGGAGGAGTCTGCCATACCTATAAGTGGATCAGAGAAAATGAGGGCGAGAATGGAGGAGTCTTCCATACCTATAAGTGGATCAGAGAAAATAAGGGCGAGAATGGAGGAGTCTTCCATACATATAAGTAAGTCAGAGAAAATAAGGGCGAGAATGGAGGAGTCTGCAATATCTATAAGTAAATCAGAGAAAATAAGGGCGAGAATGGAGGAGTCTGCCATACCTATAAGGGAATAAGAGAAAATAAGGGCGATAATACAGGAGTCTGCCATAACTATAAGTGGATCAGAGAAAATAAGGGCGAGAATGGAGGAGTCTGCCATACCTATAAGTGGATCAGAGAAAATAAGGGCGAGAATGGAGGAGTCTGCCATACATATAGGTGGATCAGAGAAAATAAGGGCGAGAATGGAGGAGTCTGCAATATCTATAAGTAAATCAGAGAAAATAAGGGCGATAATGGAGGAGTCTGCCATACCTATAAGGGAATCAGAGTAAATAAGGGCGATAATAGAGGAGTCTGCCATAACTATAAGTGGATCAGAGAAAATAAGGGCGAGAATGGAGGAGTCTGCCATACCTATAAGTGGATCAAAGAAAATAAGGGCGAGAATGGAGGAGTCTGCTATACATATAAGTGGATCAGAGAAAATAAGGGCGATAATGGAGGAGTCTGCCATACGTATAAGTGGATCAGAGAAAATAATGGCGAGAATAAAGAAGTCTGCCATACCTATAAGTGAATCAGAAAAAATAAGGGCGATAATGGAGGAGTCTGCCATACCTATAAGTGGATCAGAGAAAATAAGGGCGAGAATGGAGGAGTCTGCCATACCTATAAGTGGATCAGAGAAAATAAGGGCGATAATGGAGGAGTCTGCCATACCTATAAGTGGATCAGAGAAAATAAGGGCGAGAATAAAGGAGTCTGCAATACCTATAAGTGGATCAGAGAAAATAAGGGCGAGAATGGAGGAGTCTGCCATACCTATAAATGGATCAGAGAAAATAAGGGCGAGAATGGAGGAGTCTGCCATACCTATAAATGGATCAGAGAAAATAAGGGCGAGAATGGAGGAGTCTGCCATACCTATAAGTGGATCAGAGAAAATAAGGGCGATAATGGAGGAGTCATCCATACCTATAAGTGGATCAGAAAAAAATAAGGGCGATAATGGAGGAGTCTGTCAAACCTATAAGTGGATCAGAGAAAATAAGGGCGCGAATGGAGGAGTCTGCCATACCTATAAGTGGATCAGAGAAAATAAGGGCGAGAATGGAAGAGTCTGCCATACCTATAAGTGGATCAGAGAAAATAAGGGCAAAAATGGAGGAGTCTGCAATACCTATAAGTGGATCAGAAAAAAAAGGGCGATAATGGAGGAGTCTGCCAAACCTATAAGTGGATCAGAGAAAATAAGGGCAAAAATGGAGGAGTCTGCCATACCTATAAGTGGATCAGAGAAAATAAGGGTGAGAATGGAGGAGTCTGCCATACCTATAAGTGGATCAGAGAAAATAAGGGCGAGAATGGAGGGGTCTGCCATACCTATAAATGAATCAGAGAAAATAACGGCGAGAGTGGAGGAGTCTGCCAAACCTATAAGTGGATCAGAGAAAATAAGGGCGAGAATGGAGAAGTCTGCCATACCTATAAGTGAATCAGAAAAAATAAGGGCGATAATGGAGAAGTCTGCCATACCTTTAAGTGGATCAGAGAAAATAAGGGCGATAATGGAGGAGTCTGCCATATCTATAGGTGGATCAGAGAAAATAACGGCGAGAATGGAGGAGTCTGCCATACCTATAAGTGGATCAGAGAAAATAAGGGCGAGAATGGAGGAGTTTGCCTTCCCTTTAAGTGGACCAGAGAAAATAAGGGCGAGAATGGAGGAGTCTGCCATACCTATAGGTGGATCAGAGAAAATAAGGGCGAGAATGGAGGAGTCTGCCATACCTATAAGTGGATCAGAGAAAATAAGGGCGAGAATGGAGGAGTCTGCCATACCTATAAGTAGATCAAAGAAAATAAGGGCAAGAATGGAGGAGTCTGCCATACCTATAAGTGGATCAGAGAAAATCAGGGCGATAATGGAGGAGTCTGCCATAGCTATAAATGGATCAGAGAAAATAAGGGCGAGAATGGAGGAGTCTTCCATACCTATAAGTGGATCAGAGAAAATAAGAGCGAGAATGGAGGAGTCTGCCATACCTATAAGTGGATCAGAGAAAATAAGGGCGAGAATGGAGGAGTCTGCCATACCTATAAGTGGATCCGAGAAAATAGGGCAAAAATGGAGGAGTCGGCCATACCTATAAGTGGATCAGAGAAAATAAGGGCGAGAATGGAGGAATCTGCCGAACCTATAAGTGGATCAGAGAAAATAAGGGCGAGAATGGAGGGGTCTGCCATACCTATAAGTTGATCAGAGAAAATAAGGGCGAGAATGAAGGAGTCTGCCATACCTATAAGTGGATCAGAGAAAATAAGGGCGAGAATGGAGGAGTCTGCCATACGTATAAGTGGATCAGAGAAAATAAGGGCGATAATGGAGGAGTCTGCCATACCTATAAGTGGATCAGAGAAAATAAGGGCGAGAATGGAGGAGTCTGCCATACCTATAAGTGGATCAGAGAAAATAAGGGCAAGAATGGAGGAGTCTGCTATACCTATAAGTGGATCAGAGAAAATAAGGGCGATAATGGGGGAGTCTGCCGTACCTATAAGTGGATAAGAGAAAATAACGGCGAGAGTGGAGGAGTCTGCCATACCTATAAGTGGATCAGAGAAAATAAGGTCAATAATGGATGAGTCTGCCATACCTATAAGTGGATCAGAGAAAATAAGGGTTATAATGGAGGAGTCTGCCATACCTATAAGTGGATCAGAGAAAATAAGGGCGATAATGGAGGAGTCTGCCATACCTATAAGTGGATCAGAGAAAATAAGGGCGATAATCGAGGAGTCTGCCATACCTATAAGTGGATCAGAGAAAATAAGGGCGATAATGGAGGAGTCTGCCATACCTATAAGTGGATCCGAGAAAATAAGGGCAAGAATGGAGGAGTCTGTATACCTATAAGTGGATCAGAGAAAATAAGGGCGAGAATGGAGGAGTCCGCCATACCTATAAGTGGATCAGAGAAAATAAGGGCGATAATGGGGAAGTCTGCCATACCTATAAGTGGATCAGAGAAAATAAGGGCGAGAATGGAGGAGTCTGCCATACCTATAAGTTGATCGTTGAAAATAAGGGCAAGAATGGAGGAGTCTGCCATACCTATAAGTGGATCAGAGAAAATAAGGGCGAGAATGGAGGAGTCGGCCATACCTATAAGTGGATCAGACAATATACGGGCGAGAATGGAGGAGTCTGCCATACCTACAAGTGGATTAGAGAAAATAAGAGCGATAATGGATGAGTTTGCCATCTTGTGTGACGTAGAGAAAATAAGAGCGATAATGGAGGAGTCTGCCATACCTATAAGGGAATCAGAGAAAATAAGGGCGATAATGGAGGAGTCTGCCATACCTATAAGTGGATCAGAGAAAATTAAGGCGATAATAGAGGAGTTTGCCATACCTATAAGTAGGATAAGAAAAAATAAGGGCGATAATGGAGGAGTTTGCCATACCTATAAGTGGATCAGAGAAAATAAGGGCGAGAACGTAGGAGTCTGCCATACCTATAAGTGGATCAGAGAAAATAAGGGCAAGAATGGAGGAGTCTGCCATACCTATAAGTGGATCAGAGAAAATAAGGGCGATAATGGAAGAGTCTGCCATACCTATAAGTGGATCAGAGAAAATAAGGGCGGAAATGGATGAGTCTGCCATACCTATAAGTGGATCAGAGAAAATAAGGGCGAGAATGGAGGAGTCTGCCATACCTATAAGTGGATCAGATAAAATAAGGGCGATAATGGAGGAGTCTGCCATACCTATAAGTGGATCAGAGAAAATAAGGTACGAGAATAAAGGAGTCTGCCATACCTATAAATGGATCAGAGGAAATAAGGGCGATAATGGAGGAGTCTGCTATATCTATAAGTAGATCAGAGAAAATAAGGGCAAGAATGGAGGAGTCTGCCATACCTATAAGTGGATCAGAGAAAATAAGGGCGAGAATGGAGGAGTCTGCCATACCTATAAGTGGATCAGAGAAAATAAGGGCCAAAATGGAGGAGTCTGCCATACCTATAAGTGGATCAGAGAAAATAAGGGCGATAATGGAGGAGTCTGCCATACCTATAAGTGGATCAGAGAAAATAAGGGCAAGAATGGAGGAGTCTGCCATACCTATAAGTGGATCCGAGAAAATAAGGGCAAAAATGGAGGAGTCGGCCATACCTATAAGTTGATCAGAGAAAATAAGGGCGAGAATGGAGGAATCTGCCGAACCTATAAGTGGATCAGAGAAAATAAGGGCGAGAATGGAGGGGTCTGCCATACCTATAAGTGGATCAGAGAAAATAAGGGCGAGAATAAAGGAGTCTGCAATACCTATAAGTGGATCAGAGAAAATAAGGGCGATAATGGGGGAGTCTGCCGTACCTATAAGTGGATAAGAGAAAATAACGGCGAGAGTGGAGGAGTCTGCCATACCTATAAGTGGATCATAGAAAATAAGGTCAATAATGGATGAGTCTGCCATACCTATAAGTGGATCAGAGAAAATAAGGGTTATAATGGAGGAGTATGCCATACCTATAAGTGGATCAGAGAAAATAAGGGCGATAATGGAGGAGTCTGCCATACCTATAAGTGGATCAGAGAAAATAAGGGCGATAATCGAGGAGTCTGCTATACCTATAAGTGGATCAGAGAAAATAAGGGCAAGAATGGAGGAGTCTGCCATACCTATAAGTGGATCAGAGAAAATAAGGGCGATAATGGGGGAGTCTGCCGTACCTATAAGTGGATAAGAGAAAATAACGGCGAGAGTGGAGGAGTCTGCCATACCTATAAGTGGATCAGAGAAAATAAGGTCAATAATGGATGAGTCTGCCATACCTATAAGTGGATCAGAGAAAATAAGGGTTATAATGGAGGAGTATGCCATACCTATAAGTGGATCAGAGAAAATAAGGGCGATAATGGAGGAGTCTGCCATACCTATAAGTGGATCAGAGAAAATAAGGGCGATAATCGAGGAGTCTGCCATACCTATAAGTGGATCAGAGAAAATAAGGGCGATAATGGAGGAGTCTGCCATACCTATAAGTGGATCCGAGAAAATAAGGGCAAGAATGGAGGAGTCTGTATACCTATAAGTGGATCAGAGAAAATAAGGGCGAGAATGGAGGAGTCCGCCATACCTATAAGTGGATCAGAGAAAATAAGGGCGATAATGGGGAAGTCTGCCATACCTATAAGTGGATCAGAGAAAATAAGGGCGAGAATGGAGGAGTCTGCCATACCTATAAGTTGATCGTTGAAAATAAGGGCAAGAATGGAGGAGTCTGCCATACCTATAAGTGGATCAGAGAAAATAAGGGCGAGAATGGAGGAGTCGGCCATACCTATAAGTGGATCAGAGAAAATACGGGCGAGAATGGAGGAGTCTGCCATACCTACAAGTGGATTAGAGAAAATAAGAGCGATAATGGATGAGTTTGCCATCTTGTGTGACGTAGAGAAAATAAGTGCTATAATAGAGGAAAGTTCCATCCATCTGACTTAATTAAAGGGAACTAAGGGAGATGATAGAGGCAATCATCTATAGGACTTAGTACCGTTAAAATAAGGGGAATAATGTAGGACATTGTCCTCCAAAGGACGTAGTTCCGTGAAAATAAGGATCAGAGTAAAGCCTCTGCCCTCTGAACGACGTGATTCAGAATAAATACTAAAAATCGAAGTTTATATTAAGATATTTTGCAGAAGGGACAGGGACTTGGGGCCAGTAAGGTCACTGGAGGGAACTCTACCCTTAAAGTGCCACTTCGAGGAGTGCCAACAAACAGGATCTTAACCCTGAGTGATTGATGTTCAGGTAAGTGACAGAAAACCATGAACAACAACCACAGTTTTGAACTTTTAAAATAGATAACAAAAATAAGTTTCCGTTAGGGAACAAATTTTGGTAATTTTTATACAAGTTTTACCATACATTACTACCGTCTGAGGTTTTATCCATTGAGACTTATAGGTTAATGGTCGGACCCCGAATCGGGGGCACATCCGTTGACTAACCTGACGCAATGTGGCTTAACTTAGTTAAACATGATTTTGGAAATTTTGTACACAAATATTGAAGAATTTCAATCAATATTAATTATGTAGGAGAATTTGGGGGTAATGCAATTGGGGCATTTTCACTCAGGTAATAAATAATTAGGATATAGGGGAAACTCGTGCGAGGGGAGATCATGGACAGGTGTAATCAATTTTTAGAGGGCTGGAAACGTTATTCAACCTAAAACTAACTTGATATAATCTACGCAGCACAGCCAAGAACGCATAACCATCAAATAAAATGAACAAACCTAAATACACTGACCTAACCTTCATAGCAAATAGCTCAAAATCATCAAAAAAAAACAAATTATACGTAAATATCCTGACCTAACTTTCATCATAAACAGCTCAGATTTGTCAGAAAACAAATAAACAGCCCCAGATCACCAGAAAACAAATTACACCTAAAGAACTTGACCTAACCTTGTTTACAAATAGCTCATAATTGTCAAAGAAAACAAATTAACCCTAAACATGCACACTTAACCTTTTTCATAAACAGCTATCACAATCATCAAAGAAAACAAATTAAATCTAAATATCCTAACCTATCCTTCTTCATAAACAGCTCACAATCATCAAATAAAACAAATGAAATCTAATTATCCTAACCTATCCTTCTTCATTAACAGCTCACAATCATCAAATAAAACAAAGTAAATCTAAATATCCTAACCTATCCTTCTTCATTAACAGCTCACAATCATTAAATAAAACAAATTAAATCTAAATATGCTAACCTATCCTTCTTCATTAACAGCTCACAATCATCAAATAAAAAAAATTAAATCTAAATATCCTAATCTAGCCTTCTTCATAAACAGCTGACAATTATCAAAGAGAACAAATTAAATCTAAATATCCTAACCTATCCTTCTTCATAAACAGCTGACAATCATCAAAGAAAACAAATTAAATCTAAATATCCTAACCTATCCTTCTTCTTAAACAGCTGACAATCATCAAAGAAAACAAATTAAATCTAAATATCCTAACCTATCCTTCTTCATAAACAGCTCACAATCATCAAATAAAACAAATTAAATCTAAATATCCTAACCTATCCTTCTTCATAAACAGCTGACAATCATAAAAAAAAACAAATTAAATCTAAATATCCTAACCTATCCTTCTTCATAAACAGCTGACAATCATCAAATAAAACAAATTAAATCTAAATATCCTAACCTATCCTTCTTCATTAACACCTCACAATCATCAAATAAAACAAATTAAATATAAATATCCTAACCTATCCTTCTTCATTAACAGCTCACAATCATCAAATAAAACAAATTAAATCTAAATATGCTAACCTATCCTTCTTCATTAACAGCTCACAATCATCAAATAAAAAAAATTAAATCTAAATATCCTAACCTATCCTTCTTCATAAACAGCTGACAATCATCAAAGAAAACAAATTAAATCTAAATACCCTAACCTATCCTTCTTCATTAACAGCTCACAATCATCAAATAAAACAAATTAAATCTAAATATCCTAACCTATCCTTCTTCATAAACAGCTGACAATCATCAAAGAAAACAAATTAAATCTAAATATCCTAACCTATCCTTCTTCTTAAACAGCTGACAATCATCAAAGAAAACAAATTAAATCTAAATATCCTAACCTATCCTTCTTCATAAACAGCTCACAATCATCAAATAAAACAAATTAAATCTAAATATCCTAACCTATCCTTCTTCATAAACAGCTGACAATCATAAAAAAAAACAAATTAAATCTAAATATCCTAACCTATCCTTCTTCATAAACAGCTGACAATCATCAAATAAAACAAATTAAATCTAAATATCCTAACCTATCCTTCTTCATTAACACCTCACAATCATCAAATAAAACAAATTAAATATAAATATCCTAACCTATCCTTCTTCATTAACAGCTCACAATCATCAAATAAAACAAATTAAATCTAAATATGCTAACCTATCCTTCTTCATTAACAGCTCACAATCATCAAATAAAAAAAATTAAATCTAAATATCCTAACCTATCCTTCTTCATAAACAGCTGACAATCATCAAAGAAAACAAATTAAATCTAAATACCCTAACCTATCCTTCTTCATTAACAGCTCACAATCATCAAATAAAACAAATTAAATCTAAATATCCTAACCTATCCTTCTTCATAAACAGCTGACAATCATCAAAGAAAACAAATTAAATCTAAATACCCTAACCTATCCTTCTTCATTAACAGCTCACAATCATCAAATAAAACAAATTAAATCTAAATATCCTAACCTATCCTTCTTTATTAACAGCTCACAATCATCAAATAAAAAAAATTAAATCTAAATATCCTAACCTATCCTTCTTCATAAACAGCTGACAATCATAAAAAAAAACAAATTAAATCTAAATATCCTAACCTATCCTTCTTCATAAACAGCTGACAATCACCAAAAAAAAAACAAATTAAATCTAAATATCATAACCTATCCTTCTTCATAAACAGCTGACAATCATCAAAGAAAACAAATTAAATCTAAATATCCTAACCTATCCTTCTTCATTAACAGCTCACAATCATCAAATGAAACAAATTACATCTAAATATCCTAACCTATCCTTCTTCATAAACAGCTGACAATCATAAAAAAAAACAAATTAAATCTAAATATCCTAACCTATTCTTCTTCATAAACAGCTGACAATCATCAAAGAAAACAAATTAAATCTAAATACCCTAACCTATCCTTCTTCATTAACAGCTCACAATCATCAAATAAAAAAAATTAAATCTAAATATCCTAACCTATCCTTCTTTATTAACAGCTCACAATGATCAAATAAAACAAATTAAATCTAAATATCCTAACCTATCCTTCTTCATTAACAGCTCACAATCATCAAATAAAACAAATTAAATCTAAATATCCTAACCTATCCTTCTTCATTAACAGCTCACAATCATCAAATAAAACAAATTAAATCTAAATATCCTAACCTATCCTTCTTCATTAACAGCTCACAATCATCAAATAAAAAAAATTAAATCTAAATATCCTAACCTATCCTTCTTCATAAACAGCTGACAATCATCAAAGAAAACAAATTAAATCTAAATACCCTAACCTATCCTTCTTCATTAACAGCTCACAATCATCAAATAAAACAAATTAAATCTAAATATCCTAACCTATCCTTCTTCATAAACAGCTGACAATCATCAAAGAAAACAAATTAAATCTAAATACCCTAACCTATCCTTCTTCATTAACAGCTCACAATCATCAAATAAAACAAATTAAATCTAAATATCCTAACCTATCCTTCTTTATTAACAGCTCACAATCATCAAATAAAAAAAATTAAATCTAAATATCCTAACCTATCCTTCTTCATAAACAGCTGACAATCATAAAAAAAAAACAAATTAAATCTAAATATCCTAACCTATCCTTCTTCATAAACAGCTGACAATCACCCCAAAAAAAACAAATTAAATCTAAATATCATAACCTATCCTTCTTCATAAACAGCTGACAATCATCAAAGAAAACAAATTAAATCTAAATATCCTAACCTATCCTTCTTCATTAACAGCTCACAATCATCAAATGAAACAAATTACATCTAAATATCCTAACCTATCCTTCTTCATAAACAGCTGACAATCATAAAAAAAAACAAATTAAATCTAAATATCCTAACCTATTCTTCTTCATAAACAGCTGACAATCATCAAAGAAAACAAATTAAATCTAAATACCCTAACCTATCCTTGTTCATTAACAGCTCACAATCATCAAATAAAACAAATTAAATCTAAATATCCTAACCTATCCTTCTTCATAAACAGCTGACAATCATAAAAAAAAACAAATTAAATCTAAAGATCCTAACCTATCCTTCTTCATAAACAACTGACAATTATCAAATAAAACAAATTAAATCTAAATATCCTAACCTATCCTTCTTCATAAACAGCTCACAATCATCAAATAAAACAAATTAAATCTAAATATCCTAACCTATCCTTCTTCATTAACAGCTTACAATCATCAAATAAAACAAATTAAATCTAAATATCCTAACCTATCCTTCTTCATTAACAGCTCACAATCATCAAATAAAACCAATTAAATCTAAATATCCTAACCTATCCTTCTTCATTAACAGCTCACAATCATCAAATAAAACAAATTAAATCTAAATATCCTAACCTATCCTTCTTCATTAACAGCTCACAATCATCAAATAAAACAAATTAAATCTAAATATCCTAACCTATCCTTCTTCATTAACAGCTCACAATCATCAAATAAAAAAAATTAAATCTAAATATCCTAACCTATCCTTCTTCATAAACAGCTGACAATTATCAAAGAAAACAAATTAAATCTAAATATCCTAACCTATCCTTCTTCATAAACAGCTCACAATCATCATAGAAAACAAATTAAATCTAAATATCCTAACTTATCCTTCTTCATAAACAGCTCACAATCATCAAATAAAACAAATTAAATCTAAATACCTAACCTATCCTTCTTCATAAACAGCTGACAATCATCAAAGAAAACAAATTAAATCTAAATATCCTAACCTATCCTTCTTCATAAACAGCTGACAATCATCTAAGAAAACAAATTACACCTGAAGAACTTGACCTAACCTTCTTTACAAACATCTCATAATTATCAAAGAAAACAAATTAAATCTAAATATCCTAACCTATCCTTCTTCATAAACAGCTGACAATCATCAAAAAAAACAAATTAAATCTAAATATCCTAACCTATCCTTCTTCATAAACAGCTGACAATTATCAAATAAAACAAATTAAATCTAAATATCCTAACCTATCCTTCTTCATTAACAGCTCACAATCATCAAATAAAACAAATTAAATCTAAATATCCTAACCTATCCTTCTTCATTAACAGCTCACAATCATCAAATAAAACAAATTAAATCTAAATATCCTAACCTATCCTTCTTCATTAACAGCTCACAATCATCAAATAAAAAAAATTAAATCTAAATATCCTAACCTATCCTTCTTCATAAACAGCTGACAATTATCAAAGAAAACAAATTAAATCTAAATATCCTAACCTATCCTTCTTCATAAACAGCTCACAATCATCATAGAAAACAAATTAAATCTAAATATCCTAACCTATCCTTCTTCATTAACAGCTCACAATCATCAAATAAAACAAATTAAATCTAAATATCCTAACCTATCCTTCTTCATTAACAGCTCACAATCATCAAATAAAAAAAATTAAATCTAAATATCCTAACCTATCCTTCTTCATAAACAGCTGACAATTATCAAAGAAAACAAATTAAATCTAAATATCCTAACCTATCCTTCTTCATAAACAGCTCACAATCATCATAGAAAACAAATTAAATCTAAATATCCTAACTTATCCTTCTTCATAAACAGCTCACAATCATCAAATAAAACAAATTAAATCTAAATACCTAACCTATCCTTCTTCATAAACAGCTGACAATCATCAAAGAAAACAAATTAAATCTAAATATCCTAACCTATCCTTCTTCATAAACAGCTGACAATCATCTAAGAAAACAAATTACACCTGAAGAACTTGACCTAACCTTCTTTACAAACATCTCATAATTATCAAAGAAAACAAATTAAATCTAAATATCCTAACCTATCCTTCTTCATAAACAGCTGACAATCATCAAAAAAAACAAATTAAATCTAAATATCCTAACCTATCCTTCTTCATAAACAGCTGACAATTATCAAATAAAACAAATTAAATCTAAATATCCTAACCTATCCTTCTTCATTAACAGCTCACAATCATCAAATAAAACAAATTAAATCTAAATATCCTAACCTATCCTTCTTCATTAACAGCTCACAATCATCATATAAAAAAAATTAAATTTAAATATCCTAACCTATCCTTCTTCATAAACAGCTGACAATTATCAAAGAAAACAAATTAAATCTAAATATCCTAAACTATCCTTCTTCATAAACAGCTCACAATCATCAAATAAAACAAATTAAATCTAAATATCCTAACCTATCCTTCTTCATAAACAGCTCACAATCATCAAATAAAACAAATTACACCTAAACATCCTGACCTAACCTTCCTCACAAATAGCTTATAATCATCAAATAAAACAAATTAAATCTAAATATCCTAACCTATCCTTCTTCATAAACAGCTGACAATCATCAAAGAAAAAAAATTAAATCTAAATACCTAACCTATCCTTCTTCATAAACAGCTGACAATCATCAAATAACACGAATTAAATCTAAATATCCTAACCTATCCTTCTTCATAAACAGCTCACAATCATCAAATAAAACAAATTAAATCTAAATATCCTAACCTATCCTTCTTCATAAACAGCTCACAATCATCAAATAAAACAAATTAAATCTAAATATCCTAACCTATCCTTCTTCATTAACAGCTCACAATCATTAAATAAAACAAATTACACCTAACCATCCTGACCTAACTTTCCTCACAAATAGCTTATAATCATCGAAGAAAACAAATTACACCTGAAGAACTTGACCTAACCTTCTTTACCACCAGCTCATAATTATCAAAGAAAACTAATTAAATCTAAATATCCTAACCTATCCTTCTTCATAAACAGCTGACAATCATAAAAAAAAACAAATTAAATCTAAATATCCTAACCTATCCTTCTTCATAAACAGCTCACAATCATCAAATAAAACAAATTAAATCTAAATATCCTAACCTATCCTTCTTCATTAACAGCTCACAATCATCAAATAAAAAAAATTAAATCTAAATATCCTAACCTATCCTTCTTCATAAACAGCTCACAATCATCAAATAAAACAAATTAAATCTAAATATCCTAACCTATCCTTCTTCATTAACAGCTCACAATCATCAAATAAAACAAATTACACCTAAACATCCTGACCTAACCTTCCTCACAAATAGCTTATAATCATCAAAGAAAACAAATTACACCTGAAGAACTTGACCTAACCTTCTTTACAAACAACTTGCAATCATCAAACAACCTGACCGTACATTCTTCCCAAATAACTCACAATCATCAAATAAAGCTACCAAACCTTGACATCCTGCCCTAACCAAGGAACCCCCTCCCCCTAAAAAAATTTCCTCAGTATCCTTTACTGTACTTTCGAGGCTGTCCCAAGAAAACCCGAGGGTCTCTTGTTTATAAAAAAAGAGTCATGAAATGAAAAACTCACGTATTCCCAGGAGAACTTGTATCCGTCGGGGTTGGCCATCGGCATAATCAGCCAGTCGATGTCAGAAGTGAGAGACGGGGTCTCGGCGAGTTTCTTAATGAGGTAGAGCGCAGCAGCCGGAGTCACCCATTCCCTCGGATGAAGACCTGTTTAATTTGGGGGTTCGAACACTAAAAACAGATGTGGTTCCCCCGATTATTATCGGGTGTAAATTAAGGTTCAGATAACCCAAGCGAATATGCGCAAATAAAGGTTAGGATAAAGATAGTGCGGTATGCTAGACGATTTCAGCTCTCGAGTTCAGAGTGAGGAACAGAGCGCTGTATGGACGAAGCCTTAGCGATGAGAAACGTCCCTCGTTATTTATTCATCCAAGGCCGTTATAGAAGATCAAAGAAAGGGCCACTGCACCCTATTGGGGTGAGGCCCAAGTTCCTAAGCAAGAATAGCATCTCAACCTGTCATGGCTCGTCGAATGTTACAAGCGAAAAGACCAAAGAGACCATAACCATCAGACAATCTGAAAGCAAACACGGGAGCTCCCCTGTGAGTGGCGGGGGTGATCTCACCCTCTTAAACCTGTCTAATTTAAATACTGAGCTCTCTCCTCAGCCATTTCCTCCCCTCCCCTCAAAGCTCTCTTACTCGACTGACGGCCATTTCCAGCCTGGAGCCAACTCGTTAACATCTTGACCTTTGTCCTTGGCCTCATTAATCAACGCGTTGACTTGAAGCTGCCAAGCCTCTCGAAATAGCCCCACCCTAATGCAGAGTCCCTTATTGGTTGCCGACATCTTATGATGGGGGAGTTACTCCACAATTTAGGGCTCAGTCATGTCGTACTCCTGGCAGTAGCACCGAAATCATCACTGATGGCGATTCTAACTCAATAGCCATCGCGAGAGAGTTGCATTCAACGCAAACTAAGATGGTACCAGGACGCTAATAATGAGTGCATCATGGTAGCATCAATGAACACACTAAGACTCCTGCCAAAAGGACACCAATACCCTTCAAATCGAAGGAAATTAGAACACCAGCTAGGAGAATAGCATGGACGCAAATAAAAGGCCACCAGGACGTCAACGAAAAAGACACAATAACCCACAAAAGGTAATCCGAAAAACCAATCAGAGGAAACCAAGAGTCCAGTAAATGGATTACAATGATAACAATTCAAAGTAAACCATTGCATTTAATAAAAGGAAACCAAAACAGCAATTAAAGTGATACCAGGACGCCAACAAATTTGATACTAAAAACCCAAAGAAAAAGGCCTTGAAAACACCAACTAACAGAATACCCGTACCCTAACTAAGAGGACCCAAGGCCATTAATTAAGAGGACCAAAGGACACTAACTAAACGGACACTATCACTACCACTAAGAGGACCCAAGGACATTAATTAACGAAAAAAAGGACATCAACTAAACGGACACTAAAATTCCCACTAAGAGGACCCAAAGTCATTAATTAAGAGGACCCAAGGAGACCAATTAAACGGACACTAGAACTCCCATTAAGAGGACCTAAGTTCATTAATTAAGAGGACTAAAGGACACCGACTAAACGGACTCTAGAACTCCCATTAAGAGGGCCCAAGGACAGCAACTGAACGGACACTAGAACTCCCACTAAGAGGGCCCAAGGACAGCAACTGAACGTGCACTAGAACTCCCACTAAGAGGACACTAACCTGCATCGATGAATATCATAGATTTGGTCGAGGAACCCTTTTCCTTGCCGCTTCCAGACATCTTCCTTGGAACGCCTTTGCGAAATTCGGCCCCGCGGGGGATCTCCCACTGCCCTTTGTTCCTCCCTCGTTCCAAGCTGGAATTTAAAAGTTGCCCACGTCTTAAACGACGCCTTCTCAGAATCGGTCGTCGAAAACGACCTTTACGAACTGGAAGACTCTTAATTCTCTGGCGGGTATTCACTCGATAGGAGCTCCTTCTTGATTTTTGCCTTGACCCTTCGCAGGCAGCAGACTCAGAAGTATTCCTCGATGATATAATAAATAGGGAGATATTTCGACCTTCGTAACTGCGACCGACAGTTTTCAACTTAATCTGAGTCGGGTGGGAATCGGCTAAAGTTTTGAAGAACTTCTCCATCTGAAAAAAAGCAGTAATTTATATGATTGGGGGGGGGGAGCTCAAGGAAGGATGATGATACATATGTAATTATATTTAATGTTTCAAAGGCAACTTGGCCCAGTGAATTGGTTATCATGGCCCCAAAACTGCTATTGTAATATTTATATTCATACATGATATGTAATGTTTCTTTTTAAGTGTAATATCTAGCAACATTGTTAATAGCGAGTACGGTAAAGGGACCGAGTTGAAAAGATGAGGGAGCTACCTATACAACCCTTCTAAGGACATAAAAGGGAGAAATATAAACTAAATTTTACTTATGGGCTTAAAACAATTTACAGGAACTCAAAGTAGGGACAAGGTTAAAATTCATTATTTGGGGTCACTACCCACGAAACTGAAAGGTCAACTACAAATATAATTACAACCTTATTCACCTTCTGGGCAAACACTCCCATACAAATGCGCCATTGACTATGGTTCACTTTTATCTCATTATTCCCACTATTGATCGAAGATAATCCTCGTACCTCCTGCGAGGTCTTCTTCTGGATATTCACTAACTCTATAATCATCATCATCACTAACTCTATAATTTAAGAAGGTGATTTTGTGAGTATTCAAATAATAATTTCATCTTAGTTTGGTTATGACTTATGTTTTTTATCAAAGTTATTTCTAATAATTCTTTTATAATATCAAAAAACAAAATGATGAAGTTCAGAAATAAATATAAGTATCGAAATTTTGTGAATTTTTTAAAACTCAAAGAATTATAAATGGTGAAGTTCAGAAAAGTGATTTTTATATATCTTCTTCTCTAACTCAATATTTTAGCAACGTGATATTTTGAAAGGGGGAAAATTTAGTTTAGAGTTCCTTTTTAAAATTATTATAATTGGCGAAGTTCAGAAAATTTATAAAAAATTAATCATAGCTGCTTTTCTTTAGATTTTAGATTTTAATCTTAGTAGCGAAGCGCAAGTTTTCCCCGTAGGGGGGGGGGGCGAAGCCATTGCCTGGTCTCCTAATAATTTACTCCTAGTGTGTATCTTTTCGGATCAATGCTTGTTTTCTAGGCCTAAAGGCAAGAAAAACTTTTAGCGGAATTCTTTGGAAATAAGATAAAAAAAACAAGTCCGCACTAAATTTCTCTAATAATTTCATTTTGTTTTTATTCGTTTTTAGGGGCCAATATGCATTTCCTCTTGCTAAAGATTAAAATTAAAAATCTATTTTAGAAATAACTTCGATAAAACCTCCGACTAATACGAAAAAAAACCCAGAAAAAAAATCAATGCCGAAATTTAATAAATTTTCTGAACTTCACCTTTTTTAAAATTTTCTATCTTTTAAAAAATTCCAAAACATTCGATAAACATTTATTTCTTATGAACTTCACCATTTTGCTTTAAACAAAATTCCAAAGTTAAAATTTACTATTACGATAAACTAATGTCAAAACTTTGGGCCATGACTATATCCTTATCTCCCGATTTGGTCTTGGTCAATTTGTATATACAAACATTTTTTAAAAGGAAAAAAAAAATCCTGAAAAAATCCCCGAGTGAAAATATATTATAAGGAGATAATGTACTGGAAACCTTTTATATTTTTTAACCAAAAGTCCGTTTCCGGAGTCGGATAGGACGATGACCACAGACTGAAGGTCTTCCTGCGAAGCGCAAGCTCGTGTAAGGAGTACCGCAGGTTCTGTTTGTCCCATTCATAAAACATCTAATCTATTGGTGCGTTTAAAAATTATATATTTTTATAAGCAACACGCGTGTTGTTGAATACATATTCATAACCTATCTCAATAAAATGGTTATAATGAGGCAATGGTTAAAATTGTGACATTTAGTTAGGTTGGGTAATAAGCCTTAAGCATGGAAATAAGCTGCTTCCGAATATATATTTTAGCTTACCTACCACCTCAATTATTTGCGAAGCTACCAGCATGGGCAACCAACTGTCCAAACTAACATAATTTTCCCATATTTGATGATCACTTCTTATTTTTTTTAATCTCAGCGAAGTCACTCTTCATTATTTTTACGTTTTGAAAGAATTGGTTTACTGTCCAATAAAAGATTTCTGATCGACCTTTCATTATCGTGTCATCCTTTTGAAGTTGAAACCAATAGTATGATGTCATCAGCATAACAAAGGTGGGTAAATATCTAGTGTTAAGTCTAACCCCAATTTCTTCCTCGCCCTAGTCTTAAAACTTGCCAATTCTTAAAAAAAATAATTCCTTGTTTATCTGTTTGTATTCAAACTTTCTCGCTGAAATACTTCAGCCTAAATAAGGATATGACCGTTTTTGAAAAGGTGAATGTCATTGTTTGCTTACCTATTTATTTTAATATTAATTTGGAGAAAAAAAGAAGGGCTTCTTTTTATTCTATATCTACAATGTATAGATAGATGCATTTCGCATTTATTAGTTTGCAACAATAATTGCTTAAGCAGACTGCAGATGGTCAATTATATGCACTGTAATTACCAATGTAACCTGTTTAACTAATGTAACCTGTTTATTCAAGTGGCTGACCGCATTTAAAAATTGCAGTTATTTTGCGAATATGCTATATATTATTGACGGAACACTGATTGCCTTATAGTTCTTTAATTCATCGCTGTTTCCATTTTTAAATGAATAAACTGAGGTTTTAGACAAGCTGTGTTTGTTTTAACTTAATAAAACATATTTTTTTTATAATATAGGTGAGCTTGATATCTAGTCAACTAATGGATAGCTGTTATTTTTACTATTTTAGTGACTTGTTTTCACTGGTATTTGACACCAGGTCTTTATTGTATTTATTATTATTTTCCACGAATCGGTTCTTATTTTTCTGTTTAGTTTTTTTTTATATACTATATCTCCTAAGTTTTCCCCATCTTATTCTCTTATTCTTTTTTACCTCTCATTTTTTTTCTCCCTGGTCGATGATCTGGCTTAGATATAGCCATTTGATAGCTTACACAATTTAAGATTTGTTATTATACAGCTATTAAAGTTTAATAGTTGTATCAATTAATCATTAAGTTCTTTTTTATGATATCTGGTATGATTGGTAGACATATTTTGTGTTGGCTATCAATCTTCTGTATATTCGATGTCCTACAATTCAGGAAGTACTAATCATAAGCTACAAGAATAATTGCACTTATTGCATCAATGTAGTTAATATCATTAAAAATAACCGGGGGAATTGAAACGTTGGTTTTTAGCTTACTCGATCAATATTCATATAGGAGTCGAAGTAGTCTTCTCGAACGGACCTCTTTCGTCGCATTCTTCTGCGTGCATTATTTAGAAATCTGCAAAGTAGAAAAGGAAGGATTATTGTCAGTTTAAGGTGCGAGCCAGCGGTGTTCAAAAATGCGAAACGCAAGTACCCAACAATGAGTTTTCTTTCTTTCTCTCTCTCTCTCTCCCTCTTTTCCCTCTCTCGCCATCTCTCCACGCTACCCTTCTCTCCCCTCTTTCCCTCTCACTCCCATTCTTTCTCTCACTCTTCGCTCTCTCTCCGCCACTCCAAAAACCTATCTCACCATATTTCTCCCAATTTCCCTTTTTCTCTTCTCTCCTTCTCCCTCACTCACTCTCTCTCTCTCTCTCTTGGTCTCTTTATCTATCTATCTATATAAAAATACCTATCTCTCTTTCTCTATATCTCTTTATGTATGTGTGACTATCTCTCTTTTTATGTGTGTATGTGTCTCTCTCTTTCTTTTTATTTGTGTATGTGTGTGTGTGTGTCTCTCTCTCCTTATATATATATATATATATATATATATATATATATATATATATATATATATATATATATATATATATATATATATATATATATATGCCTCTTTCTTTCCTTCGGTGTCTGTGTGTGTCTCTCTCTCTATCTTTCGGTCTCTCTCTCTCTCTCTTTCTGTGTCTCTCTCTCCCTCAAAGAGCGCCAAGTTTGTATTTCTGGATGGCCTTATAAGAATTTTCATTGCAGTTATTCTTCTTCCATTTTCTTCGCCAACTGTTTTAATAAATAATTAGGACACGACATATTGTATCCACATATTCTGAATGAACTCATAGAAGCGATTAGAAAGCCATATACAACATTATTTTAATAATTCCCTTTAAGAACCCTAATCCGACATATAATAGCGATTGAGATGCTAACATTCACTTATAATCTACTAGGGTTCATTCTAAGATCGTTAATTCCTCAATTTTAATAGTATTAATCAGTAATTAACTTATTTAACATTTGGACCTCATTATATGGAAAAACAAGTCTTGCTTGACAAATAAACTCAATTTATTCCATCGATAGATTAAATAATATTTATGGAAAAGATCAATTCGCGTATGTCAGAGAGAGAAGGTTACACCCCCCCCCCTTCCCGCTAGAACCCAACGTCTACCCGCGGCGCCGGAGAAAAGATGGATGCACCTTCACGCCAGACAGTCCTAAGGGAGCAGCCAGAATTTCGCGTGGTCGAATGACCCCGGCGCTCTTATCAGGAATGGTAGGGTTAGTCAAACCCAAATAGCTGCCTCAAGAATGTCGCACGGCCGCGTGATCCGTGTTGGGTTCCCTTCTCCCCCGTTGCATCGCCTGATCGGCGCCAGACCTACGGCATCGAGGACTTTCGCGAGAGCCTGTGATGCTTGCCGAGAATATCCCCTTCCCTACCCTGGCGCGCCAAGTCTAATGAGATCCCCATCCCCCATTTGGGGGGCCTCTGGCAACCCGCTTCCGCCGAGGCAGTATAAATACTTCGGGAAAAGCTTTGAGAAATTAGTGACCTCTCTACCCGGCCTCGCTCGTACCTAAGGCCAGAGTTTCCGCCCGACAAACGATAGACACGGACAGGCATCTATCACTCGGGTATCGACTTCGTTTTCGTCTGGAGTACTCCCTCGTTCATTTCTCAGTGAGGTTATAGAAGAAGGAATTTAACAAGTGGAACTTTGCAGCACCCCGCTTCCTCATTTTCTCCAAAGCCTCCAGTCAATTAGGCTTTACGTAAGTCTCCCCGATACCTGCCTTATCCCACTTTCCCTGGAAGCAATCATGGTACAGCCTTTCTCGGACTCTCGTCCCCGTCGAGTCAGTTGTATCCCCCACTCCCACCCGTTTGGTAACCCTAGTCTCATCTTATTTATTGTCATTTATTTACTTTTGTTAATATTTTCTTTGTATATAGTAAAGTTATTTTTCTACAATCAGATTCTCTAAACCCAGAACCTCTAAGAATTGATTATTTAGGCCAACTGCACGCGATTTTGATTATTTAACCCTCACACTGGGATCTACATCCCAATTTCTGGCGTGCTTCCTTCCCGCACCACCGCAGAGTCAATCATCGGCTAGCATCGACGTTCGACTCTACGACAAACATTATATAATTCTGGTGTCAGGTGTGGGGTCACCCTACGACAGTGTAATTTACCTGTATTTCAAAATAGCATTTGGCACATTACCGCATCGACGATTAGGAAAGATAGTTACAGTTAAACCAAACACTTTTTCGAGGATTAAAACTTAGTAAATGGATTACAAGTAACGTATTGTTATAAATAACAACGCACCAAAGTGCACAATTTTGGCAATATGTTTTTTCTTTTATCTCAATAAAATTATCGATTTATTGACATAAAAATTTGCATATGATACACAACTGGAAGATTAAGTAAATATAAGGCTAGAAAGAGAATTTAAAACGATTTAAACTACCTTACCAGGGATCAATCAAATGGTAAATCAAGCCAGAGCAGAAAAAGTAAAATTGCTAACATTGGTGCCATAACTAGTGATTTATTTACATTATTTTCTTATTACTACTTCGTTTGAAAGTTATGGAATGAGAAATATAGTGGTATGGCTGTAACTAAAGAGTCAAAACTTATAAAAAAATCTCTTTAATTTTATTGTAGAGGTTTGTTTAATACAGTGCACAAGTCCTCGCTAGGAACGGGATAACTAGATTCGTCGAGAATGTGTCTTTATCTGACAGCCATTGTTTGTGCAGATGCGCTTTGGTTAGGGGAACTTCCAATGAGACCCAATGAATCCTAATGATCAAAGGGCATAATTGTGCATGAATATGTATCAGGGCATTTCAAGGCCCCAAATATGCAAAAGGATGAAGTTGGTATTGTTGATTGCGTGAAACTGGACAGTGAAAACAAGCGAAGCCACCATCAAATTCCAAGGCCAAAATATTTTATTTTTACACTAAAATGGAATTAGCATCTAACTTATATTGTTCTAACTCACCTGTTCATCACATGTAATCCTCTGTTGAAGCAGGTATGAAACACCTGAAAGGCTAATTAGTATTCGATGAAAGCCGTGTGAAGGTGCAACTCTAAGCGGCTGCCCGCCTAGTTCGCCCATGAGGACAGAAGAAAGGGTGAAAAAGGAAGAAGTGAGTGCTTTGGGCGTGATAAATCGTGTATGGCAAGCAGGTGAGTGTTTTGGGCGTGATAAATTGCGTGTAGCAAGCGGATGAGTGTTTTGGGCGTGATATATCGTGTGTGGCAAGCACGAACTTACTTACGAGGAAGCCAAAAAATCAGTTTCGGATGAACAAAAAGGTGAGATGGAAGAAGGTATGTGAGAATAAACAAATCATAACAATTCATCGCAATGGACACGTCATTAAAATCATTCATTTTTACTCCTTCTCTTCTAAACACAAGAAATACATCTTCGCTCTTTCCTTTATCCCCTGTACATTTTATTTTATCCCATCATTTATCCCATTTATACCTCATCTTTCATGCAACCACTCGATTTACAAGTTAATCCAGGTTAATTGGACGGAGCTCGTTACCCCATCGGCCATTCATGATGCAGGACAAAGGACTCTAGGGTAACACTTCAGATTCGGGGCACACGGTAGATGGCGCTGTTAGTCGGCTACAATTTTGGGCTACAGCATATCTCTTATGACGTCAGACGGTAGCGTCAGCTGTGAACAATATAGGCGTAATATTTTTTTGCATATGAGTATATACTGGGGGGTTGCGCCCCCCATACCCCCTCCAATTGATTGAAATTCAGGATCATCGCAGAGTGGTCTCCCTGCAGTGATATCTCCCCCACGAGCAGTCGCCTTGAATTTACTGGGGTTTTTTTCTCCCCACAGCTTTTTACTGGCAGAAAAACCTAACCTAATAACAAACAATTCTTACTTTTATAGGTTTCTTGATTAGTTTATGCGCCTCTAAATAATCTAAAAGTTTTTCAGGATCATACAAAGTAAAGCCGAATTCGAATAACAAAGAAGCACATGGAGAGCACGAAAACACAATAACGAAAGAAAACCATTCGCAAAACGGGTCCTATTTATAAGCTACGATGTTGCCAGTAAGAAGCTGTTATCGTTCGCAGTAAACAAAAAATACGAAAACAAAACAAAAAACAATAAAAGACATCAAGAAACCTTACCTAACTTAGAAAAAAACTATAAACAAGCAGAGCGCAGATATTTAGTAAATAATAGACTAAAAGTTACAAATCCCCAAAACAACAAAAAAATATAACGCAGTGATTGTCACATCTGACGCTACCGTCTGACGTCATAAGAGATATGCTGTAGCCCAAAATTGTAGCCGACTAACAACGCCATCTACCGTGCGCCTCGAATCTGAAGTATTACCGACTCTAGTACTCGTTTTCCTAGACCAACGTCACATATCAGGGCTTTGCTGGGTTTTTTTACGATACCCGTCAGGACAACGTGTGCGTATTCTCCAAGGCCCATATACTAGCCATTTTGCACCAGCGATTTCAGGGCAGGGTCATCTCGCGCGGCGGCGATGTCGACTGGCCACCGAGATCATGCGATTTAACGCCATTAGACTACTTTATTTGTGGCTACCTTAAATCGCAGGTCTATGCGAATAATCCGCAAACAGTTGATGTCCTCAAAGTCAACATAACGAACACCATCCAGCAAATTCAGCCAGATTTATGCGACAAAGTCATCGAAAATTGAGCCTCCCGAATACGTTCCACCAAACGAAGCCGCGGCGGACATTTGAACGACGTCATATTCCACACTTAATGCCATAAAATGTACTTTCAAATTTAAAATAAATTGAGTGCAATTATCACACACAACTTGTTTTATTTACATTTAAAAATTGAGCGACCTTATTGAAAGACCCCTAGCCATATCCAGGCTTAGTCTTCTTGGGAAATACGCCGAAAAATTGTATAGGTATTCTCAGTGGGGGAATTTATAGTTGGGGGGGTGGGCTTTCTTTACACCATATTCTTTGTTTCATGGAATTTTTATGAAAATATTTAAGCACTACTTTTAATTTTCTTAATACCTCAAATATAAACTTTATTATTATTTGGGCTCAGGTTTACAAATTCTTGAAAAGCAAACTTGTTTTTTAAGACTTACCTTTTTTATTTTATCCTATCGCAATCCATCGATCTTAATTTCAGACTTTTTATTAGTGCATTCAATATTCCTTAGCGAGAAGTGGCTACCGCATCTCTTATTTTCAACCACCTCATTACGCTGGAATAGTTCAGAAGAAATAGTCTACTTGCATAACACCCATACTATTTGACCATTTCGAATGTTTTGATTTTGCTACCTTTACAATGTTTAATAATTACGACTTCTCCTCTAAGAAGAGCATTTGAAACTAAGCAAATTTGTTTGAGTTAATCTATCATTATAAATGGCGTCGCTAAAGTCTGGAAATATCATAATGGTCTCTTCGTTCACCGACCTTCTTATCCATCCATCCATCTTGAATTCTTATGCTAAAGGAGAATGAAAATTGAAGATACGAGACACCCGAGGGAACAGCGCATCATAAATAGATGTGCTCAAATTGACGAACATTTGGAGTTAACGCATCGGGCGATCTCGCCCTTGTCTTTTATACAGGGTGATCCTAAAGTCTGGACACATAGGAAATATCACACTAGTCTCCCCGTTCACCAGACCTGACCTCCCCCCTTGGTTTGGATGAGGTGTACTCAATGATAGGCGTCTACCTGACCTGAGGGAACAGCGCATCAAAAATGGATGTGCTCAAAGTAACGGTAAATTTGGAGTTAATGCATCGGATTCATGTGAAACATAAATGGAGGAAATCACAGTAAAGATGTTTATTAATAATTAATTAAATAAAATTTAGTTCAAATATTTTATCTAAAATATGCAATATGCCTTTTTCTAGAGTTTAGGGACACCCCGTAGATAAAATCTTTCATAAAAGATTGATTGCAAAAACAGTCAGAGATTCCTGTGTATTCTTCCCAAGTAGGGAAAATCAAGCAATGCGAGATAAGCATGGCATAGGGTAGGACTCTCTCTTTACACTTTTGGGGGGAAGGGGTCGAATTTTCTAAATTTATCTGATCGAGCGTGTTTTGCTTGTGTCAAGTATGTAAAGGTTGGGTCGAAAGAAATCGAAGAAACTCAGAGACAAATGTGTAGTAAGTCGTTGCTTAGTTAGCTCCGAGTGATATTTTTTTAGGGATTCCACGTGAGAGAATCCAAGATCTGAACATGATCGAGGATTCAAATCAAGATCCAATCACTCCAAAACTTTATTGTACCTATATTTTCAAACATTATTAACCGTAATACACATTATTCCAATTATAACATCTTTCATATCTCTTACTATACACCTCTCCAGTCACATTGGCTTCTAATTCTAACGTAAATAGGCCTAACAATTCTTCGTTTAAATATTCATAAAACTTGGAACAAACGTGAACAATTGCTTCAACTCTGTAGTATGTAGAAATGGACATTGATTTAATCAAACAAATAGCATTCGATTTGGCTTCTTAACCACTAATAAGTTAATTTATATATGTTAGCATTCAGACTGTTATTACCTCTGAGTCAACAAATGGCATCTTTTTCTTTGTTAATAAAAATTAAGACACCTTTGGAATTCGACGTTATTTATTCTTCATAGGAAAAGGCATTAACGTTATTTTCCCCACAAATTCTATGAATAGAATCGCCAATTAGATTCACTTTTTGTTTATATATAAAAGCTTTGTAATTAACAAAATCAGATGAGACACGAAAGTTGAAACCAACCAGATGTCTCTCCTGACCCAGATCAAGTGTTCTTTTAAATCGCCGAAATTGACAACAGAGAGTCAAAAGTGTTTAGACATTTAAGAAAAAAGAATTGCGAGTCAGCATTGGAAAGATAGAGTTTGTGAAGGCAACATAGAGAGAGAGAGAGAGGGGGGGGGGAAGGTGTAGATATGCGGAGAGAGAGAGGGTGGGGGGAGGAAGGTGTAGATATGCGGAGAGAGAGATAGAGAGAGGGGGGGGGAGAAGGAAGGTGTAGATATGCGGAGAGAGAGAGAGAGAGAGAGAGAGAGAGAGAGAGAGAGAGAGAACTACAGAACTACAGAAACAAGGACCAGCAAAGACCATAAGATCCGTTCAAGGCCAGTCCGCTGACATAAGATATTAACTACCACATTCCCACGTTAGTGTATCATGCTTTTTCTTTACATGCTGTTTTTTGTTTTGTTTTTTAACAATTTCAAGTCTACGGTACACACTTATCTACATGTGTACCCTTTTATATATATATTTTTTATCTGATTTTTTAAAATATTTCTATTCTACTGTACACACTTATCTACGTGTGTATCATTTAACCTTTCTTTACATGCCTGTTCTACTTATTTCAATTCTACGGTACACACTTATCTACATGTGTACCCTTGACATGCAGGTTCAGCTATCCCTCAAATACACGAACACGCTTCGGGCGATAGGACAGTACTCTCTTCTCCCGCAGGCTTCTTCCTGCTAGTGATGAAAATAATATACGCATAGGACAGACAGAAAAAGAAAAGAGAAATTCACTCCATGCAGGGAGGCGTCGCTGGCATCTTTCTATTCATCATTTCATTTTATTTTATTTCCAACTCCTTATTTCATATGGCGTGTTCTTCTATGCTCCCACTACGTTATATTTACACTATTGAAGTACTCATCAAGTCGGTTTTGAACATATTAACTGACGTGATTTCTACTACACGGTTGGGAAGGCCATTCCACGTTTGTGTGATCTTAAACGTGAAGTAATTTTGGGCTATAGTAGAGTTAAATCGCTTATTCACTAATTTTAAACCATTTTGGCGTGTGTTGGCCCTTTCGTCCATCTCGAACAATAGTCTGTAATCAATTTTGAATACCTCGATCAATTGTTCACGTAATCGTCTACTTTCAAGGGATAGTAGGTTTAATGAGAGGAGTCTATCTTCGTACGGTTTGTTTAGGATTCCAAGAACTAGTTTCGTAGCCCGACGTTGCACTCTTTCTAACTGCGCTATATCCTTGTTTAGGGAAGGAGACCAAAATTGAACCGCATATTCGAGGTGTGGGCGCACGAGCGATTTGTATACTGGCAGAATTATATCTTTCGATTTGAAAGTAAAATTCCGAGCAATATATCCTAGCATTCGGTTTGATTTTTTACAAGCTTCTGCGCAAGGTCCTCAGAGGTTAAAATCCCCGGTCTTTTCCTAAATTAACGGATTCGAGGATTTGGCCTTTCATATGGTATTCTACTTTTAAGTTATGACATCCTAAATGCATGACATTGCATTTACCTATGTTGAAGCCCATTGGCCATTTATCCGCCCACTCGGCAATTTTATTAAGGTCTCTTTGCATTTGCTCTACATCGAGTCTCGAAAGGGCTCGGCTTCCCAGCTTTGTGCCATCTGCAAATTTAGAGATCCTACTAAACAATCCATTATCCAAGTCATTAATGTAAACAATAAGTAATAATGGGCTCAGGACTGACCCTTGTGGTACCCCGCTGGTTACTGGGGCCCACTCTGAACATACCCCATTTACAACAACTCGCTATGAATGTTTTGATAGCCAGTTTTTATCTATTTAAGTATGGATTGCTCTAATTTTCATCAATAACCTTTCGTGCGGAACTGAATCAAAAGCCTTTTTAAAATCAAGGTAAATTGTATCCCCCGTTTTAGTTTCATCGTAGATGCAAATAATGTTATGAAAAAAATCAAGCAAATTGGTTAGTCACGAGAGCCCACGTCTCAATTCATGCTGGGAGTCTGCATTTAAATTATTAGCCTCACAATGGCTCACCAACCTATCTCTAATTATCGATCCCAAGAGTTTTCCAATTACAGAAGTTAGTCTGATGGGACAGAAATTAGTAGGCTCAGTTTTATCCCCTTTTTTGAATATCGGCGTAACATTTGCACGCTTGAACTCTATTGGAACTAGGCTTTCCTCTATTGATCGATTGTAAATTGTGCAGAGCGGTCTTGCTAACTCATCTTTTAGTTCCTTAAGATGGGTTGGGTACACCCCATCGGGCCCAGGTGCCTTCCATTTTTTCATTATATTAATATATGTAAGAATCTCCCCTTCATTTACACTTATGTTGAATAGGATATTTTGTCTTTCAACTTATATTTCCTCGCCTAGTGTTGCTAATGGTGTCACGTCCTCAAAAGTAAAAACGCTCGAGAAGTGCTCATTTAATATTTTAGCAAATTGTTCTGGGACGTCCGTCATAACACCATCTTTACCTCTGATCGGCCCTATTGAACCCTTTATAGGCTTTCTACCGTTAACGTAACTATAAAACCGTTTCCATTCGTGCTTCGAATTTATAGCAAGTTCTTTTTCATATTTCAGCTTAGCTTCTCTAACGGCCCGCTTTACCAGCTTTCGAGAGTCTACGTATTTTTTCCGATTTGTTATGGTTTCGTTTTTTCTAAAACTTTGAGTCTTTATTACGCTCCCGAATTGAGTTAATTATTAAAGGGCTAACTCACGGTGGTCTCATTGACTATACATTCTTTCGGCGTACGTACTTAACTAACTCGGAATCCATCGTGAGCACATTTTGCTGTAGCTCCGAGTACATTCCCTGTACTGTCTTATTATGAAAACATCTTTCCCAGTTTATCCTTTTAATCCGGTCACGGAAGGTTTCAAAATTACAACTCCAAATCGTGGGATTAGTTGTGAATTCTCTTTTACCTCTACGCTCGTATTAATTTCAAACTTAATTACATTATGGTCACTAGTCGCCAAATGCTCACCCACGCCAACGTTTTCTACCAAAGTCTCCTCTGTTGAGATAATCAAATCAAGTATATTTTGAAAGAGAGAGTGAGAGAGGAAGAGAGAATGAGAAAAAAACAGTGAGAGGGAGAGAGAAAACGAAAAAGAAAGAGAGAGTGAGAGATGAAGAGAGAATGAAAGAAACAGTAATAGAGAGAGAGAGAGAGAGAGAGAGAGAGAGAGAGAGAGAGAGAGAGAGAGAGAGCGTGTCTCTCTGTACATGTTTACCCATACGCGATTGAAGTTAAACCCACCATTTATGAGGATTACAAGTGTTAGAATGTATCCAATAACCAGTTATCAAAAACCTCTCTCGCAACATTATAAATAGCTCCAACAGCTGCATGATTCCTATATAATTCATCCAATAATGGCTTTGCATAATTTATATACTTAACTAAAGATGCAAGCTCTTACTCGCCCAGATAAGCGCTTCTCCAAGCAACATTAAACCGAGTTTAGCTCATAACACTATTCAACACTAGTCAAGTATGCTGATTCCGAATCTGTAATCAGAATTGTTCTAGCACGTAAGGTTCCTGAGTTACATACATACTCTTTAGTTACACATATGGGCAGTGTTGCTTCGGCTAACGTAGTCAGAGGATGTGTTGTGTCTGTTTGGTTCCTGCGTTACACTCCTGCATTATTACTTTGTCAAATTTAGTCATTATAGTAGTGGTGTTGAAACGGATTAGATACAGTGATTAATTGCTTTTTCTTTCAGATTTATGTCTCAATTAATTTGTAAATGAGATAAGATTGTACAAAAGTATATAACAGGATATATACAAACTAAGTTGAAAACATGAATCGGCGAGGATGTATAAATAGCCCATACAACTTTTGTTATATGTGGAAGATATAGTCCAAGCAACCAGCGGAAAAATTTAGTAGCTAAAAGAGTGAAAACTGCATACAATTTTTATTTTAGGTGTAAAGTTGGTGACCAAAACAAGCCCTGGGCACCTCACAAATCTTGTACTGTGTGTTATACGGGACTCACACAGTGGTTAAGTGACAAACAGAAGGGTATGCCTTTTGTTGTACTAATGGTGTGGCATGAGCCAACAAATCATGTTTATGATTGCTACTTTTGTATGACAAATATTGTGGGATTCTCAAATAAGAAAAAGTAAACAAAATGTATATTCAGATTCTAAGTCAGCTATAAAACCAGTCCCTCATAATATGGAGATGCCAATCCCAGTTCCTCCATCAGCTAGTGCAGTTAAAGAAAATGATTCATCGCCTGAAGAGAAGGATAAAAATGACGATGAAATGTATGAGGACGATTCTAAGAAAAGAAGATCCAGTTGATAAATCAAGAAAGATTGAATGATTTGGTGAGGGATTTGTCATTGTCAAAGGAGAACGCAGAACTGTTGGGCTCTAGACTACAGCAATGGAATCTTCTAGAGGACGGTGCAAAAATATCTACTTTCCGTAAACGCCATGAGGCCTTAGCTACTTTCTATAAAGAAGAAGATGGGCTTGTTTCTGTACTGATGTTAATGATCTCATGAATCAGCTAGGAAACAAGCATTTACCTGATGAATGGAGACTATTCATCGATGCAAGCACTGCTAGCCTCAAAGCTGTGTTGCTACACAATGGTAACAAATAACTTTAATTCCTGTCGCACTTATTGTTGGGGTGATAGAGACATATGACTCAATGAAATTTATTCTGGAAGGTGTTCATTACTCGCATCATAAGTGGAATATATGTGGTGATCTAAAGGTTATTTCGTTACTTCTTGGACTGCAGCTAGGATATACAAAGAATATGTGCTTTTTATGCCTATAGAACAGCCGTGACGACAGGAATCATTATATTGTCAAAAAGTGGCCCGAAAGAGAAGAACACATAGTTGACCGATACAATGTGAAGCACATGCCTTTGGTACATCCACAGAAGATCTATCTTCCACCACTTCATATCAAACTTGGCCTTATCGCGAATTTTGTTAAAGCAATGGCCCATGATTCTGATGGATTCCAGTATCTCAAAGAGAAATTTGGTGCAAAGAGAATCCATGCTAAACTTAAAGCTGGCATTGTTGTAGGCCCGGAGATCAGAGAATTGATACGTGACAGGGAGTTTAGAAATAAACTAACTCCACTTGAGTTGGCAGCATGGCATTCATTTGTCCATTTAGTGAAGAACTTCCTTTGTAATCATAGGGCTAAAAACTATGAAGAGCTAGTGGACAACATGCTAAAAGCCTATCAACGAATGGGGTGTCGGATGTCTCTTAAGATACATTTCTTGCATTCGCATCTAGATTTCTTTCCATCTAATATGGGTGATATTAGTGACGAACATGGGGATAGGTTCCACCGAGATATCGCAATGATGGAAAGCAGGTATCAAGTCTGCTTAAACGAAAACATGATGGGTGACTACTACTGGTTCCTAGAACGCGAGGATCCTATATCCACGTACAAGCGCAAGAGCAAGAGTCTCAAACATTTTTGAGAACTTTATAGTTAGGTGAATACTACCTTTTTTATATGTAATACATATCTTGTCTGGATCTGAAAAAGGACGCACATAATACCAAATAGGGTGCCCGATTCCAAACCTTTGCCCAGAAACGTCTCGTTCTTCCCAAACTCGTAATAATCATATCATTAATTGACCCAAGGTGACAAAGTGAGCTATATAGCCTAGTTGCATAACTTAGGAACCTTACGTGCTGGGACAAATCTGAGCATATATTTGGAATCAACGCACCAATATTAGTTAGGTACAACAACATTTACTCAAGTAGCAGAGACAAAGTTAAAATTTGTTGGCTAGTGTATAATCAGTCTTAAACCAGTTGAAGCAACTATCTAACCACTTTTATAGGTTAGATGACTATGATAGGAAATGAGATTATAAGATATATGATATTATATAATGATATATGAAATTATATGATGTTATATGATATTATAGGGTCACCCCTCAAAAACAGGCCTGCACACATTTTCTGTTATATATCCTTCATTCAGTCACTAATCACCCTTACTTTGCAGAACATGACAGAAGCAACGCCTGTGGACACAACTAGATCTCAATGGGAGCTCCAACAAAGAATATACAGCGTCAAACATTACTACAAGACAGGCTCGTTCAAGAAAGTGCAGGACGCTTTCGTGCATCAGTTCGAATGTGAAAAGGCCCACTCCAAGAGTAGAATTCAGGACTAGGTGGACCACTTCGAAAACTATGGGACAGTGGAGAACTTCAACGCAGCCAGTGACAACCGTCCAAGCCATTCAGCACGCCCAGGAAACGTACAGCTGAGCTGGTCGAGAGAGTCAGTTCAGCAGAGTCCAAAACGCTTTGTGCACCAGCGAAGTCAGTCCCTCGGTATATCCCGTGAGACTTGCAAGAGAGTACTAATAATGGATGTAAAGGTCTACCCATACATAATACAGATGAAGAAAACACTTACAACCTCAGATAAGGAGCAGAGAAAGGCTATGGCAGTCAAGATACTGGAGAAGATTTAGGAGATCCCAACTTTCCTAAACCTTCTTTGGACCTCAGATGAAGCTCACTTCCATCTTGAAGGAAAGGTAAACTGGAATACAAATGTCTTCTGGGGGACCTCCCGACCAAATGAGGTAGCCACCAAGCCCCTACACTCCCTTAAGTGCACGGTATGGACTGCAATCTCTGCCAGAGGCATCATCGGACCATTCTTCTTCGAGGAATCTGGCGCGACAGTGACAGTCACCAAGGTGCGGTATGTTGAGGTCCTCACAAGCTTTAAGAGGAGGCTGCAGACCCTGTTCCGGTCGCTTATGGGAAAGTTCCGGTTCAGCAAGATGGAGCAAGGTCTCACATCTCAAACCTGTCTCGAAAGAGAATTATGGTGGCCGTGTGATCTGTCTCAAGACTGATTTTGACTGGCTATTTCACAGCACAGACCTTAGCCCCCCATATTCCTTTCTCTGAGGCTACCTTAAGGCAGAGTGTACGCAGGGAGACCCATGACCATCACGGAACTCAAGGAGGCCATCAGGGAGGAGATCAGAGCCACTAGTCAGTCGGTTTGTAAAGACGTCATGGACAGAGCTAAATGTAGGTCATCTCGAGCACGTGCTCTAGAATAAAGAAGAAAAGTCCAAAGACTCTCATGTTTTGATATGATGTTTTTAAACACAATAAACTAATGGTCACCAACATTTAATTCACTCCTTGCAGAAAATTAAGAAATGAGGCCTATCGAAAGTTGGGGCCCATTTTTTGGGAGGGGTGGGGTGACCCTGTATATGAGATTATAAGATGTTATATGATATTATATGAAATTATAAGATATATGATATGGCAAGTGCGCAACTCTCCTGAATCTGCTTACGAATAATTTAAATAATCAGCAAGTTAATATATTTTTGTGCCCCCCTAATAAAGCACTCTCCATCTACACCTATCATACACAGTACCATCCACTTACTACTCGGTCAGTCCTTTGTCTCTCAAACACTCATTCACAATCAACCTACCATCCACATCGTCTTCCAACATTTCACCCAACCTGACACTCTTTCTGTATTTCTTTTCTTTAAATATTGAGTTGACCACCCTTCCCCTATGGAAAAAATCAAAAGACTATAAACCCAAAGGGCTCCAGAGGGAGATCAGCCTGCAAATAAAAATACGATAAAGACAAAAGAAGAGTAAAGATTAAAATTGAGGGGAATAAAACAAACCAAAACAACGGAAATCAGGTGATGTCAGCAGATAATAAGAATGAGTTACCTCCCCTCTAATGTTAGGAGATCAGTAGACTCCACAGTAGCATTAGGAAAACCATCCCACATCACGGTTGCAGCCACAATAAAATTCCTGGCAAACTGGCTAGTACTATACCTGATACTAGAAAATGTCACAATATTAGCAGTGGCTGCCTGCCTTGTATTACGAACAAAAACAGCTAGATCAGGTGAGGACAAATGCAAAAGATGTTTATCACTGTAGTACATTTTATGCAACAAACATAAATAACTCACTTTACGCCTATGTCACAGGTCAACAGAGGACGCAATATTACGTATGTGGTTCTCAAAAGTCAATTTCTTGTCGAAAGTAACGCCTAAAACTTTAAAATAGTCATTGGTATTTAATATTGTTCCATCAATATGTAGACCAGGATGCAAAGGCCAAAGTGTTCTGGACCGACTAAGTGTCATATTCTATCTAAGTTTTGAAAGGGTTAAGCTTCATGCTCCAAAGCATAAACCACTCATAGATACGTGCTAGGTCTCTATTCTTGGAATCTGTTACTGCATTCCTCAGGCGGGGAGAAGGAACAACAGCCAAAAGGGTTGCATGATCAGCATATGCAATCAGTTTGTTTTTCAAACCATGACACATGCCACTTGTATAAATAATAAATAGCAAGGGACCAAGAACGCTACCCTGAGGGACACTTGAGATTACATTTCTAACACTACTATACTGGCCATCAACACAAACCCTCTGGGTTCTGACAAGCAAGAATTAACTTCAAATATTAAGAAAAGAGCCACCAATTCCTGATAATCTTAACTTGTAGATAAGTGCTCTAAGATTCTCACGATCAAAGGCTGCACTGAAATCTAAACCTACCATGCGTGCCTCTGCACTTTCATCAGGAGCACTTTTCAAATCTGTAGAAATTGACAAGAGTGCCCCTTACGAAACCCAAACTCTAATGTTGGTAGCAGATTATTATCTTCAGCAAACTTACAAAGGCGCTTAAAGGGCAATTTCTCAAATACTTTAAATAGGACCGGAGTAATTGATATTGGCCAGCATTCTGAAGGAGATGAGGATGGACTTAGTCCTTTAGGTAATGCTGCAATATTTTCCATCCTCCTCACTCTCGTATGTGCTCTTCCTGAGTCTATTTCCCTTCCATTCATCTTACTCGCTCATACCACTCCAGAACTTTCAGTCACAACTTACCCATCCATGCTAACTACCTTTCGCACTACACCCATCTGTCTCATGTTGTCCTTTTGTAATGCTCTCACTCGGGGACTTTTTTACATACCTTAACCTCTCTCCCATACAGCAACGTTGGCACTAGCATACTCTCACGCAGCTTCCTAGCACATTCCACAACCGTCATCACTCACTTATGTTCTGAGTGCCACAGAAAATTCCTACCAGTTAAAACCTCGTGGTCACAACCTGTTTCATTTGTATCTCTATCAACTACCACACATCCTAAATACTTAATGTTTAAGGGTAACAACACCGATCTAAAGATCACACCCCACTTCATTCTCACCCCAAATACCATCAATACCTTATTCACTTTTAAACCTCTCCTCTCGCACACCTTGTTAAAAGCCACCACGCAGCCACCAACACCATGTCATCAGCATATACCAGCATAGACCCATTCCTAAATTTCACAACTTTACGATCATTCTCATATCTACTTCGATCGGAATCTCATAAAGATATTAAACAGCCAAGGCGACATTAAACAACATAGTCTTACATCTCTGCACATATCACGTCACTTCCAAGCCTTCTTCCAGCTCACATGTTTGCTTGTCTGCAACAGAATGTTGTCTGAAACTATCTTTCACCCTAACGCACACTTCGAATATAAATACTCTTCACACTATCCAATAGTTTACCACTCACTTCATATCTTCTTAATACCTACCATATTGCTTATATATTTGCACCATCATAAGGTTTCTCCAGATCTATGAACCCAGCTATACTTTGGTCATCAAACAGCCGGCATTGGTCAATAGGTATGGAACAATACTGCTTTATGTTTAAACGTAGATTATCAGGCGATAAAGTTGTGCAGTATCTTCCATAACCTCTGGAAATTTCCTTTACTATTTTCGATCCTTTCAAGCACTTTTGATCTCCATATTCTCAATAAAAGGTTCAACACTATGGAGGAAATGATTTGTTTTTTTACTCAACTTGTGGCCAACAGATATATCATTAGAAGACCAAAGCTAAAAGGTTATTATTGATGCAAATGAATCATATTTTGATTAGTCAATTTTTTAGGCCAGTTTTAACTTACTAGTCAAGACACGACATTTAAGGAGAAAGAACCTAATCCCTACCTCCGTATCTCTGCGTAACTGGGAACGCATTTATAAGTATTCAAGTTTGTACTTCTAGATATCTAAGTTCGAGGGTTAGTTTTTAAGTTCGTTCTCATGGAAGCTAAGGGAATAGAGGCCTACTTTGGGAGATAGGTACTAGGTAGGTCATGTAACTCTCTCGAATCAGCGCTCGTTCAGACGAAGGCAGCTGTACATCTTTTCTTTCTCTTTTTTTATTTGATCTTTTATTTGGAAATCCCTCAAATAGCAGATTTGGAAACAAAAATTAACTGCATGCTTTTGTTTACCCATTTTAATCAATAGCAACTGTGAGACAGTAATTCACTACTCACTATAAAAAAAATGCATCCCGCAAGAGTTCAATTAATATGGATGAAAAATGATAAAGAAACTGAATCAGTAAGGGACAAACCGCGATGTGGTAGGCCCGGAATAAAGAAAGAGACAGAAACTGAAGTCGCAGAAGTTATTGAGAGTCTCCTAAAATATGCTAGCAACAGCAATGCATAAAATTCTGAAAATCAAACTTCATAAACATGCCTACAAAATTGAACGGGTTCACAAATTACAAGAGGAGTTATCATACGATATTAGATTTTTACCACTATAAGCTCAGAAATTGAGAAATCCCGTGCGTTCATTGACATGTCCTTTTGAAATGAAGCAACGTTATGTGTTTGTAGAAAAGTCAATCACTACTATTGCCACATGTGCGGAACTGAAAAATCCGAAGTCTAGACACATGAGAAGAATTTTGCTAATGTTAGTATGTGGTGTGCAGTGAAAACTTCCACATCATAGATCCTCTCTTCTTTGATGAACAAACAGTTAAAGGTGAAAGCAGGCACGGACCCAGGGGCGGGGGTAGCTGAGAAGGCCGAAACCTCCCTAAATCTCAGACCCATTTATGTTTATATCTCTTTTTTGAGTCATACTTGTATTCTACTATCCAGCAAGAGTTATGTAATAATATAGAATATATATATATATAAACAGTTTTTACACTGTTGCGATCGAATGTACCTTATATGATACATGTATAAAAACTAAAGTAAACAACAATTCATGATTTTCTGATGTGTGGAAAAAAATTCGGATCGGAGAGAGTTGGTGCTCACCCCTTCATGAGATGCTGTTATTTATTATCAATACTGTCTATTATTAACCCTTATTAATGATCAATGCCCTTTTCTCAGGCTCCTCGGAGGCAAGAATTCAGGTTAGCCCTCCCAAATTTTTTATTCTGGATCTGCCACTGGGTGAAAGTTATTTGAAAACAGGGTTGGCAAAAACCATGTTTAAAAAAACCCCAAACCCAAACCAATTGGTTTAAAAAAACAACAACAAAAAACCGGGGGTTTATTTTTGTTTTTTAGGGTTTTAATAGTAAATTAATTTATTCTAACTAATTTATAGTCATTTTACATGTATTGTACACATATTGGCTAGCTAATATACCTAAAGACTGGTTCTAGATTCAAAACTGCAAGAATATACAGAATTGTGGGGAAATCAAGATCGCGAGGATAAAACGACGACAGTTCGGTTACACAGCGTCAAGAGCTATGTGGCATGTTCGCCGATACTTTAACCCCCCATCCCCTTTTGCCCCGCTGGCACAACAATCCTCAATAGTCTTCGAAAGGAAACTCAAAATCGGCATATTTCGTAGCCCGTTAGTATAAACCATTGAGGAATACCCAAAGTGAAGTCCCATTCGTAAAAGGATTTACCTCTTTTTCAACGCTCATCATCGAGAAGCCCCACAAGTGTAACCCAAGGACAAGGATTGGAATAATCATACATCCACTGCCCCTTGCTTTTATCATCCCGTCAAGAAACATCTTGAAGTCAGCTGTTTTGTCCAGTCCGCCATCTCGTCTGGCGACACACTCGTCCCGCCTCACCTCGACTCCCTCTTCCACTAAACGAGATTCTCTGTCAAGGTCATTACTCGTTTGACATCACTTACTTTTAAAGGGAAAAGGATTCCTATTTAATTATGTTCTTTAATTAACATTCAGTACTTAGTTATTTTTATTTAGACCCTCTCATTATATCCTGAGTAGATTTAAAGTTTTTAATATTTAATTTTTTATGTAATTAAAAGTATATTTTTTTCTCTAGTGGTTTAATTAAATCCTCGAAACGCTGCAAAATGCCAATAGATATATAAATTTACGAATCCTCCCTGGTTAAAAAATCAAATTAAATAATAAATAGAAGTAGAGCACTCTTAGAGAGAAAAAAAGAATGGAGTTATTTATATACGGAACAAACGTACTTACATACTCGGCCGTATACCACGAAAAGAATTTTGCATGTTTAAATTTTAAACAGATATTTTAAGCAAAAATATTGTTAAAGGAGCAAATAATACTAAATAGTTACACAAATTTATATTTTCCATTTATTTATTTATGATTGTATTATATTCCTGAAAATCCTGACTAAAATAAAATAAAAATAATATCACATACAAAGTTACATATAATACTATCCTTTAGATTTGAAAATAACGTATCACAGTTCCGTTAATAACAAGTTAACAAGACTTAAATAAAAAATAAGAATAGCTAAATTAGTCAGTAAAATCAAACCTAAAAATGTGCATTTGACATATTGTTGACAAATGACCTTTTCATATTATCTGAATATAAAGGCATATTTAATTTGAACATTTTCTGAATAAATACAAGTTTAGGTGCTTTTTCTGTACCTAATCTGTTTCTTAACTTAGAATGTTCCATATAATACTATCCTTTGGATTTGAAAAAAAATGTATCACAGTTCCGTTAATAACAACACTTAAATAATAAGAATTGCTAAATTAGCCAGTAAAATCAAACCTAAAAATGTGCATTTGACATATTGTTGACAAATGACCTTTAAATATCATTTTATGAATAAACACAAGTTCAGCTGCTTTTCTGTACCTAATCTGTTTCTTAACTTGGAATGTACTAATCCAAAAGAAGAAAACACCCCCTCTACACTCGCACTGGATTCATAAACTGTTAAAAAGCCAAATATATCCTCTAGATCCTGCTTTTCGACCTTGTTTTCTAGTGATTTCCACCAAGCGCGTGGAGTTATCGTAGATAGGCCAGTTTTCTGAAAGAGATATGACCTATTGAAAGGTGCCGATTTTCCTTTAAGTTGCATTATTATTGGAAGGAGATGGTGATATTCTTCTTCAGCTAGTTTCATTGCGCTGTTGCCTTCATCTCCAGTAAAACTGATATTATGGTATCTATGATCTAATTTTATGGCTAACAAAATAGCATCGGTGATGGCTTGACCATACCAATGGTTACCTTTGGAATAAGTTGATTTTGCAGCTGTCACTTTGTAACTTATTTAATGCAAGGGAAATTGGTTTCATTCTCTTGCATAATTGTTTGGCATTAGTTTTTTTGTTTATATCATCTACGTTTTTTGATATATGATAATCAAGTGTTATAGATGCTAATATTGGCCAATTTTGGATATAGTTATTTAAGCAGCCATAAACAGAATTCCACTTTATTTCTACTGGTAGTATTAACTTCTTTCCACCTGATTCTTTATATCTTGCAGCTGCTAAATGCGTATTTCTCACATGTTTAACTATTTAAACCACATAAGAACGTGCTTGTGGTGAATCTACGGCCATATGCTCAAACAAGTGTAAAATGCACATTTGAGCAAAAAAACTTCTTTTTTTTTAAAAGTATTTTACATTTTAGCCTTTTGCATATAATAAATTTATAAATAATTGTGAAGCTACACTAAATCTGATAAAAGTGCATTCCCCATTTTTCTTAGCATACGGCCGTTACTAAAAGTCATGAACGAGTAAATTAGCAAGATGAGCAGAGCAGCCATAAGTTATTATATTATAATCACCCTTTTTTCAGTTCTTTTCTCATGTCATTCATGTTTGCTGCATTGCCAGTTACAAAGCTCTTAATTTTGACTTCAAATCTATTACTGACTACATCAATCACTTCCTTTGTAATATTTGTTAAATAACTTGTGTCACGCTTGTCCCCAAACTGTCTATTGTTTTAATAAGATAGCTTCCCATGTCTTCTCTTATAACTGATGCACAAATTATAGGTTCATTGTAAACATTGCTCGATCCATCCAAATCTAATCCAATTGTAAGTCCGCTTAGAGCATCTTTGGCTTTTATAATCTCTTCATCATACACTGTATCTAATATTGTTGAGCCAATTTGTTTCCTAGTAGGTGGCTTATAACCCGGTCTTAAATTTTCAACATTTTTTTTTAATGTGAATGATCAATAGTTCGGAAACTGCTGTTTGTAACAAAGATAAATCTTCCACACTGAATATCTAAAGTTTCTTTTTCAGGAAGATTAGACTTTAAATCTGTCCATTTTTTTTTATTACTGCTTTTAATTCGTTTTACAGAGCTTTCTCTTTATGCATCAGATACTTTAGAGGGCTTCTTTTGAAGTGGAGATTTGAATACTGGCCATGTATCCTGTTTACAGTGTCTGAGTTATCTGAAGTTACAGAACTTGTACTTGCTTCAGATAAACTTTTAGATAACAGTGTATCAATTTCATTACATGTTGAAGCAGATGCAACAGTACTCTCTTCATCAGAAATTTGGACAGTTTATGATGCTGAATCAAAATTCAATCCATATTAGTGACATTATAAATTATCTTAAACCCTAACAGAGATTAGTGGGATTTAGAGTTTAAAAATTACTATAAAATATATGTAGATAATGTCACATTTCAATATAAGCCACTAATAGTCAAGTATAAATTAATTGAATTGAATTTAACATGTATATTATAAAATTCTGAATTTTATTATATTCTAATTAGATTTACGTAACATTCCATATCTTTTTTTTCTTCTTACTTTCAATTTTGTTAGGATAGCATTTACTGTAATGAACTTTCATTCCAGCTATTTGTCCTTTCATCACTATATCATATCTTTTGCACACTGCTTTACTGCGTTTTCTCTCCGGAATTATCTGCTTTTCAAAGTACTGCCAGATGGCATCATTCTTTCTTCCAGTCATTATGTTTTTTGTACTACTTTCA
The DNA here is from genome assembly GCA_963969495.1 of Ceratothoa steindachneri. Taxonomy (NCBI): domain Eukaryota; kingdom Metazoa; phylum Arthropoda; class Malacostraca; order Isopoda; family Cymothoidae; genus Ceratothoa; species Ceratothoa steindachneri. The sequence goes on from OZ018317.1 coordinate 179,183,637, forward strand.
CTAATTTCCACAAAGCGAACTATAAAAAAAATGAGTTTATATTGAATATTCACTTTGTAAAATATTAAAATCTGTAATATTAAGAAAGAATATTTAAATAACTAAACATTTAATGTCTTTTAATGTATGACTTTCTCTTGTTCTTTAAAACAATTGTACGTACATGTACTCGTATTTGGGAATATTCCTATATAGAAGTGATAGCATACAACATTAATATATTTATAGAATTGCACTTCAGTTGCTTACGTGCTTAAGATGCAGGTAAGCTGCGTGTGGCCATTTTCACAACCTTTTGTACTAACATACTACAACATAAGATTTGTTAAAAAGATTTTTGGGAATAGTAACAAATTTTAATCTCAAAATACAACAGTTAATAATTTCATTGAAAATGTAACAAATTTTTAAAAAAACAACAATACTATAAAAATGAAATATGTTTCTGTATTATTTTGATCACTTTTGCTACCAAATATTCTCTCATAGAATTTAGTGTGAAATAAGGGCTATAAATCGATACATACAAACATTTACAAAAGCCTATTGAAAAAACAATATGTACTACGCAGTTCTCACATGCCGCTCGCAAGCCAACTTGGTTAACAGTGCCGCAGTGGCCTACAGACACCAACGCTTCTGGATTCTGCAGCAATACAAGTTTTGTACACGTTTGAAACAGTATTTCGGTATTCATTTAACAAAAAACAGTGGCTATTTAATTTATTTAATTTAACTTTAAAAAATTGAAATAGTAACAACTTCTGATGACATTGTAACAAAAATAAACAAATTAAGATTCTGCAAGGAAAAAGTAACACATTTGTACAAAGGTAACAAAGTCTGGGAACTCTGCTAAAGATTAATATCTGTCTTGCAGAGTATGCATATGGTTCTTGTTCAGTTGCTGTATGGTGTCTGTTGAGTTGCAGTATCAGGATCAAATTAAAAGTTTATATATTATATGTATAGACAGTTATTAGTGTAAATGTTTTCATTTTCATAATAACATTAACTCTATTTAATGTTTAAGCTTAAAAGATATAAGGATATCTTCAAAATTTGAGAGTTTTATAATAAAAATCATATATAAACAAAAAAACCCCATGGTTTTAATGTTTGTATTTAAGTGGTTTAAACTATGGTTTAACCCATTGGTTTAAACCGGCCAACCTTGTCTGAAAATGCTGCAGAATTTCTTCAATCCTAAATTTTAGAGACTAAACCTTTTAAATAACACCTTTTCAGCAGCACCATGGCATTATTCATGGCATTATTCCAAACTAATGAGTGGGTAAAGATGGACTGACTCCCTGGCCAGAGCGTTCACCTGATCTATCCCCACTGGATTTTTATTTAAGGCGGGGGGATGTCAAAAGAATTGTTTACTCCACAAAACCTCATCCTTTGAGTGAACTCAAGGTCAGAATAACAAACACAATTCAAGCCATATCAATGCATCAATTATGGAATGCATTTAGTGAATTGGAGAATCGGCTTGAAAAATGTATCAGCAAGGTGACGGTCATGTTGAAGTAGGATGCTCAGAACGTACATCAGCAATAAAACTTCAACAGTTAAAATTTCAGATGGTTTTACTAAATCACTATCATTTGTTTAGAGTTATTAAAATTTAAAATCGCTGCAGGATTTTATGAACACTGTGTTTATGTTGCGCTAATCATTTTAGATACAAGGGGTGTTAAAAGTAAGTTTGCCTTTATATTATTTTATTTAAAGAGTTATATTTTAACAGAAACATTATATGTTGCATTAATGTCTGTATCTGACCCTTATTTTGTATTATTTATTTTTTATTCATTTATTGATTTTATTAATTTTTTTTTGTTAATTTATTTGACCTAATCTATTATCACTGACAGTTAGGAACCCAAATGGTACTCCCATTTAGAACTTACGAACCCATCAAGTAAAATACAGGATGAGGAGTCTCCAAACAAACAGTTTCCTTATTAAGTACAACATTGTACTCGGTAATGCACTCACAGTCAAAATTTGCATAAACGCATTTACCTCACCCTGTAGATAAACAAAAAGGCAAATTTTTTTGAGTAACTTACTCGCCGATGTCTTCATGGAGCATCCGACTCTCCGCTCCGAACTTCTCCCGAAGGTGGCTCACAGCCAACATATCCGCATCAGGACCAATCCCGAAATCCACATATTCTGTTATGGGAGGGATGTTATGGTTGCTGTGGTTAATTTTATCGTTGTTTAAATCTTAAATCTAACAAGCGTTAACCAACGAGGCCACATCATGCAGGTTTATAAGCTAGAGACACCTGTAAAGAAAGCGGTGAAGTTGGGCGAAGTGACAATTGCGTTGAAGGTACATAGTCAAGGAACCTCACCAGCGAGGGTTGCTACCGAGATGTTATGAGAGGGAATTGAGAGAGGTTTACGCCTCTCATACACCGAAAACAGAGGGTCGGCGCGCATCAGTGACATGGGATATGTTATGGGAGTGAATGGTGTGAGATTGAGGTCCCCTATGCACCATCTGGGCCATTCCATCCCCATTACCATTCCGCCACTCATTATATCCAATGTGGCTTAACTTTACCTGGCATATGTACTGGAGAGTTGCGTCTCCCCTCTTATCGAGGGCACAAAGTAGTCTCCTCTTTCGAATACTCCCTATGCTGCCCACAGACCTCCTTACCCTTGGGGGTCAAAAGACCCCTTTTCGCGCACCAGAGATGACTAGTTAGATAAGTATATATTACATAGATAGATAAATATATAGTATATCGATAAGTAGATACTAGATAGATAAGTAGATAAATAGATGAGTAGATACTAGATAGATAAGTAGATATTATATAGATAAAGACTTACTAGATAAGTATGTAGATAGGTAGACACTAGATAGATAAGTAAATAGTAGATATATAAGTAGATAGATAGGTATAATTAGGTATTTGTAATTAATTGTAATATAATCTACCCTTCTAGATGATACAGCAGATAATTTCAAATACGTATTTCATATTTATATACTATCTACCCATCTACTTCTCTATCAGTCTAATTGCCCACATATTTGTCTAATTACTTTAGTCAAAGTAATCAGGTAGATTTGAATCCTTGGAATATTCTTATCTACTCAAGCAACTAGTTTTGCAGCCCCCAAGCTAAATTCTGCTTATCTACTATTTTCATTATTGTATTATTTATACATCTACTTTATTTACCAATCTACTTTTTATTCATCTACCACTTTCATTATTGTATCAGTTATACATCTACTATATTAACCTGTCTACTCTCTTAGTCCTATACCACTTTCATCATTGTATCATTTATACATCTACTTAATTTACCACTCTACTCTTTTATTCATCTACCACTTTCATTATTGTATCAGTTATACATTTACTTTATCTGCCTGTCTACTTTTAGTCATCTACCACTTCCATTATTGTATCATTTATACATCTACTTTATTTACCACTATACTATTTTATTCATATACCACTTTCATTATTTTATCAGTTGAACATCTACTTTATTTACCACTCTACTCTTTTATTTATCTACCACTTTCATTATTTTATCATTTATACATCTACTTTATTTACCAATCTACTCCTTCATTCATCTATATATTGATGCTATTTTCATGTTGAATGATTGCAATTGCATACATTAATAATAATTATAATAATAATGATAATTAATAGCCTATTTTCCTTTTTCTTTTTCCTTCTTGTCTTGTAAAAAATAGAAGTGCCATTAGAAATGATTTGGGATGGTAACTTACATAAATGACAATAAAATTAATAATTCTTTAATTTAAGGTTTAAAAATCCCATCCACGGTTGAATTTCCACTTAAAATACCTTTGTAGTGGTTTTTACTTCCGACCCGCATTCATTAAGAAGCATTTAATTTCTTGGTTTGGATATACTGATTAACGTAGGTTCCGAACCACGTGTTTCTATAGCGTATCTCAGTTGCCATGAAATCGATCCTAATCCAGCCTCCATCCGGCGAGTAACGGCACCAAATGTGGCTTAAATTCGCTAAAATCGGAAGCGATGAACTTAGTCGTTATGAGAATATTTTTAGTCGCGGTCACTATTTCGGTCTATAGGTCTATCGGTCGGACGGAAACCATTTTACTTTTCAAGTTTTCTTTTTGCAATAACATCGTAACTATTCGGTCGATTCTAACGATATTTGAAAGCCCTATGTTGTTTTACATTCTCTTTCGAATGATATAATTACCAAAGTCCTCCCAAGGTTAGTTGGGGAGTTATTTGGCAATAACATCGTAACTATTCGGTCGATTTTAACGAAATTTGAAACCCTTACGTTGTTTTACATTTTCTTTCGAATGTAATTGCTAAAGTCATCTCAAAATTAGTCCGGAAATTATTAAATGCAAACTAACTATGGGTCGGATTGCCCCATTTGTTGAAAATTTTGAAGGTCATAAGGTCATATGTCAGAATAATCGAGAGCACACGACTTAGGTCTATTAACCTCGTTAACAACGATGATAATATTAATAATACCTTTTATGACGTCGATTACCTTCACATTTTCAAGTTTGTCGACCTCATCTATGAAGCGATTGCGTCGTGTGGTCGAATTCCAAGGTCCAACTCGAAACAGCTTCCATCTGCGAGGAGAAAGAAAGACCTTCAATTGCTAACGGCGATGCTTTTAATATTTTAACAACTAGAGTAGAGATCAAACTTCACAGATAGAGGAAATAAACTGTAATTAACCGTGGTCCCTTTGTGGACCAATTCGCAAGGAAGGAAGTAAAAGTCCTGTTGAAAGCGTGAAATCAAAAGATTTTGGATAGATGTAAGGACCTTTCCTATTTTATAGTTTATTCTTCAACCACAACAAACTACGCCTTCACCGCCTGCGTTATACTTCACTTACGAGAGCAGGGAGAGTGGAACCACCGCTTCGCGTTGAAACAAGGTTTCACTACACTTGGTAGAGTTAGTGGCCCGATGGAAAAACCTATATCATCATCATCATCATCATCATCATCACTAACTTTATAATTTAAGAAGGAGATTCTTTTTTAGTATTTGAATAATAATTTCATCTTAGTTTGGTTATGACTTATGCTTTTTTTATTAAAGTTATTTCTAATAATTCTTTTATAATATCAAAAAACAAAATGGGGTGAAATTCAGAAATAAATATAAGTATCGAAATTTCGTGAATTTTTAAAACCCAAAGAATTACAAATGGTGAAGTTCAGAAAATTTATTTTTATATATCTTCTTCTTCTATAACTATATTTTAGCAACGTGATATTTTGAAAGGGAGGAAATTTAGTTTAGAGTTTCTTTTTATGATTATTATAATTGGCGAAGTTCAGAAAATTTATAAAAATTTAACCATGGCTGCTTTTTTTAAAGATTTTAAATTTTAATCTTGGCAGCGAAGCGCAAGCTCCCCCCCGCCCTAAGGAAGAGTGGTGAAGCCATTGCCTGGTCGATTCATCAATGTACTACTAATGTTTCTCTGTTTTCTTTGGGCATTTTAATAGCTCCGTGGGTTCGTAGAATCAAAAGTACTGGACAGTATTGATCTTGATGACATTATTGATGATTTTGCCGCACAAAAAAAGCACGACGGGTACCGATTTCAATTTTAAATGTAACATCTCGATTTCACATTTTGTAGTTTATTTCTTGCCATCATACATAATATTCTGTATTAAAGAGTAATAATAATTACCTTTATTGTTGCTGTATCAGACTGTATCAGACTGAATTTTGACTAATATATTTGTTCGATATGTAATCTCTTAGTTTCCCATTTTGTAGTTTATTTTTTTGATCGTCCATATGTAAGTATTCCCTATTAAAGGGACTTACTTATTTTTATTGTTTAATTCAACACACTACCAGACATACCAGAATGCAACAAAATATTACAGGAGTAGTTGTTTTCATGTCATTCATGATATCAAACAATTGTATGTTGGGGGCCCCAAAGGAGATAATGCCCCGGCACCCAAATCCCTAGCTATGTCACTGCCACTAACTTAAGAGAATTTTGTGAGAAGAGGTGAGCTTTCAATGCACGAAAGGATGGTGATTTCAGCTGGCAGTTCATTCCAGAACCTAGGAGCAAATAAAGAAATCACGATGACCCATGCAGCACAGACGAGTTCGAGGAATAATCAGTAGTGGGGCAGAGTCAGAACATGGGATTCCCAGTTGCTGCTGGGTTAGGGGTAATGAGGTAGAAGGATCCCGCGTAGGGACTTATATATGTAAGCAGAAGGACCTTGAATGTGATTTTGCGAAGCAAGGGAGTTGGCCACGAGAGAGCAGGGAGAGTGGAAGGTATGATCTAGCAAGAATGAGTTGTAGTTGTTAAGATGGAATGTGACGAAGGTATGAATGGCAAGCTCAAAGCTGATGAGGTCAGATTGTGAACGGATACGTCTAGGATTACGGAAAGAGCGGATGCGGCTGAGAATACGAAAAGAGCGGATGCGGCTGAGATCACAGAAAGAGCGGATGCGGCTGATATTCCGGAAAGAGCAGATGCGGCTGAGATTACAGAAAGAGCGGATGCGGCTGAGATTAGGGAAAAGCGGATCTAGCTGAGATCACGGAAAGAGCGGATGCGGCTGAGCTTACAGAAAGAGCGGATGCGGCTGAGATTACGGAAAGAGCGGATGCGGCTAAGATTAGGGAAATAGCGGATGCGGTTGAAATAGGGAGAAAGCAAGAAAGAGGATTTCCAGTCGTTTATCATATTAGCTTTGGGAGATAAATACCAAATGGAATAAATGACGTAGTGTATTGTAAACTTTGTCAATCCTACAATAATTTTAGAAACTGAAACTGAAGAAATAGTGATGAGAGAGAGCCACTCTGTCTGTTCTTACACCATACTGAGATGAAGCCCAGTTTTGGCTAGGGAAAGGGAAAGAAGGATGCGAAAGAGAAGTAGAGGGGAAAGAGAGTTTTCCCGGTTCACAGTTCATCTCCAGGTTTCGTGTTTGGTTTTATTTTTGTTGCTTTTTCTTCTTAACAAATATTTCTTCGTCTATATTTGTTTATCGATTCTTCTATAAGCCTCCAAGCTGAATATAGGAAGCGGTTGAATGCAATGGCCTCAACTTATGTGAGAAGGATGTTCAGTAGTCTAAACCTAGCGGCCTATCCACACATCCAATCTCTAGTGTGTATATGTATATATATATATATATATATATATATATATATATATATATATATATATATATGTGTGTGTGTGTGTGTGTGTGTGTGTGTGTGTGTGTGTGATCTAAACCAGAATCTAACGTGATCTAATATAAGTTAGTCTCTGTTGTAAAGTCTACACTCAAGATTGAACGTGTTTGTAGGCCAGACGATAAAGGAGCATCATTATTGTCAGTTAAATATCCTAAATATGTTAAATATAAATTAACCTAACGTCGATTGGGTTAATCGGATATTGCGTACATTCCTCCCCCTTACACCCGACCCAACTTACACGAGTAAGCCTTAGTAGGGAGGATGTACGCTAGTGAAGACTTAAGAGGGGGGAGGGGCAGTTCAAATGACCCCTCCCCCCCCCCTCATTAGGTCGGTGTAACATCCCAAACAGGGTCTCGATTGGTAACCCGAACTGGACCACTCACAGAGACTATTATTGTTTCTTAATTAAAACGATTCCGAATCTTATAACTATGGCGCTATTGTGCACCGTCTCCCTGTTCTTAACAACAATCTCACGGTTTTACTATTAAGTTAGCTCATTATTATAATGATTATTTTATTATTAATATTATTATAATAATTATTATTATTATTATAATAATATTTATTATTTTATTATTATTATTGTTATCCTTATTATTATTATAATGATTATTTTATTATTATTATTATTATTATTTTATTAATATTATTATTATAATGATTATTTTATTATTATTATTATTATTATTATTATTATTATTATTATTATTATTTTTATTATAATGATTATTTTACTATTATTATTATAATGATCACTTTATCATTACTATTATTACTATAATGGCTATTTTATTATTAAATTATTATTATAATGATTATTTTATTCTTATAATGGTTATTATTATTATCATTATTATTACTTTATCATTATTATTTTTTAGCATTATTATTATTAGCATTATTATTACTTTATTTTTATTATTATTTTTAGCATAATTATTACTTTATTATTATTAATGATTATTTTATTCTTATAATGGTTATTATTATTATCATTATTATTACTTTATCATTATTATTTTTTAGCATTATTATTATTATTAGCATTATTATTATTAGCATTATTATTACTTTATTTTTATTATTATTTTTAGCATAATTATTACTTTATTATTATTATTAATTGTTGGAGATCCAGTCAATTATTGAATGCATAGACACACTTTGGCCCGAGAATTCGAAGGTGACGTGAGGTAGCTGCCTAATTTGCTCCAAAAGAGGAGAGAACGCTAATATATGGAGAAAGTGCGGACCGGATTTCCTTGTTTTGCTGACCTTGCATTGCGTAAAGTCTAAAAGGGCGTGGTGATCATTCTTATATTTCCCCTTTGTCGCTTGAGAGGAAACTCGAATAAAGGATGAGAAAGAACCCCCCTTAATTTAGGATTCAAGATTTCCTGTCTCAAACTGTAAGTGGTAAAGTTAGGATAAATGTGTAGAATGTAAAGAGCCTATGTGTAGAATGCATAGAAACTATGGGGCGCGTGTGACTACGATGATGTGCAGGTTTCCATAAATCGCTCAAGCTCCGCTGTTAAAGCCAGGTCACCCTAAGGGAGTTGTGCCCAGCACAGTAAACAATCATCCAAAGGTCAGCCAGGGTATGGTTGTCCAGTCTGCAGCTGATATAATAACAATATATGTATATTTATTTCAAAATCCAATTTTTGCATCGTAATTTTTATAGGAACGTATTCACACCCACTCGGACATCTAAATCATACAATCTTGTTCCAATTCATTTGCCAATTCTGTCTCTTTTCTTCAGCTATTACTTCTATCAGTTTTGAACCACACTTATAAAACGTTATAGTTCTTATTAATTGTCCTTACATTCTGCTGGTAAAAGTCTTCGCAAAAATGAATTGTTGTAGTCTACAGAGATACTCTAGCTTTGTTATTGGGAATGTCGCTTAATGTGTTTTCCTTAGTGAGGAGCCATTTATTTGATCTATAATACCTGGTGCTCTAAAATCTTGGTTTCAAAAGACTCATAAAGAGTTTGTTTAAAGTATTTGACATCAAAGTTTCATATTTGTTTTATCAACGTGTAGAGTCTTGTCTGGTTGATATTCAAGCATGTTGTTACTAACCACAATGGTATCAACTTTTCTTGTTAATCTATTTTTTTAATCGGCAAATATCAAGGGTGTCCTAGGATATTTTGGCATACCCTTGATACTTGAAATCAGGCGCGAATCCAAGGGTAGTGCTTAGGGGGTTGAAGCAACCTCCCTCCTAAATTTCAGACCCGTTTATGTTTATATTCCTTTTTTAAGCCATGCTTGTATTTTGCAATTCAGAAAGAGTTATGTAATAATATAGAATATATAAAAACAGTTTTTAAACCGTTATGATCAAATGTATCATATATGATACATGTCTAAAATACAGGTAACTTTCAAAATTAATTATTTAATTCAGTTTTATACTTTAACTGACCTCCGAAAACTAAAATTCATAATTTTCTAATGTGTGTAAAAATATTTCGATCTCAGAGTTAGTGCCCACTTCCCTGTGAGTTATTGTTATTTATTATCAATGCTGTCTATTATAACCCTTATTAATCATCAATGCCCTTTTCTTAGATTACTCAAAGGGAGGAATTCAGGTTAGCTCCCTCAAACTTTTAGCCTGGATTCGCCACTGCTTGAAGTGGTAACCATTTCAACTATTGTCCATTGCTCCTAATTTTTTTCTTGGCTACAGTGAAATGTTTCTTAAGATAGAGTATATAGGCAAGAAGTAGACGCCCCGTTAATTCATTAAATATCTTTACTTGTAAATTTACAGAGTGAAATACATTTGGAACAATGAAAGTATATTATTAATACCTTGTGGACTTTCCTTTACTATAGAGCTGCAACTCACCTAAGCATAGATTTAATAAGTTCTGAGTTTAACGGTTGGTATTTCCGACCATATTTGACTTATGACGTTCAGCACTTCTGACTCTGCTCCTGTTTTGTTTTTTATTTTTTATTTTTTATACTTTCCGTAAAGTCTTGTTTAGTTTTCTCCAAACATGTTCTATTGAGTTAATGTCAGGGGACTGACTCGGTGAAGGGAGTCGCTTGATGCCGCCTTGGTCTTCTCATTATTTTTTAACTACGGCGAAGCAAACAGGTATATGGGTCATGCAAATTACGTGCTATGTTAATTTGCTGTCCGCAACGAGTCGCAGGCTCAATGTAACCAGCTAAAACCAATGCTAGCATAGGTAATTAAGGGCACTGAGTTCAAATATGATATGAGTTGACCACCAGGTGGCACCACCTAGTGGCTAGAGGTGCTCAATCAGCCATTTTTAGAGACATGAAGGTCAAGCCAATGTCATAAGGGGTAATTGAGGTTTCTGAGTCCAAATCTGATTAATTTTCGCTACAGGTCCACTAGATCATATCCTTCTAATTTCAGTGGGACAGGCAGTCCCATCTTCAATGAATAAACAACTTGCTTTATCAAGCAAACCACTTAAAAACACTGGTAGAAGTCTATATTTAAGAATGGAAATATATTTTCCCCGCAATGGTATTGCAGACACATTCAACCAACTCTGACCTTTCATCATTGAAATTGCTCCCATCACCCTAACAGAAAAACTGCCATATTTCACGGCTCCTTGTAACCTGTTTATGTTAAACTTCTGAATGGGTAATCTGCAAACCGATACGCGTCCACTGTCTAAAATTGAGCAAACCTTGATTTGTCAGGAAAAAAAATGATGTGCCAAAATTCCCTAATTTTGTTTATAAAACAGTTTATAATTAGGTGTTTGATGTTGTGTGGGCATTATGATATACTCTGGGCTTTATGCTTGGTTGAATCTGGTTCATGTTTGTGTCGGGGCAATGTTTTTCCTGTTTTTGAAAAGATGGAAACAAAGATGAGTCATAAAAATGGCAAAAAATCGGAGTGAAAAACACGATATATAACTGAGGGGGGGTGGGGGAGAGGCTCTTTACTTACTGCATATCTCTATATCATTGCAATGCTCAATTATGATTTTATTTTATCGATTCACTTTCCTTATATTTATTCTATTTCTCATCTTTTAGTTTGTATATTCTTATAATGTTTTCATCCTTTAATTCTTCTCCTACATTTTAATTGTTTTATTAATTTCTCTTTAGTTTATTTAATTTTTTTTTAGGTTTTTCGTTTAATTTATATTTTGTTTACTCTTTTTTCTTATTTGTCTATGCCTTCTTATATACAGTACAGCAATTAAATAAGCAAAATCTATTTTGTACTTCTTATTCATATTATTCTTAAAGTACTTCTCTTCAATTCGGTAATGAAATCACCGGGTTTTGGAAAAGGTTTTTTTTTATATTTCGAGAGGTTTACGTGTATGGTAGAAAAGGTTCCGTCAAAAGAACTTAAAGTTCTACTTTTCCTGCAGGGGTTATTAAAACGTCTTTTCCATTGTGTGAACTCGAATCGAGATTTCTGCTTTCCGGAGCGCGGGCCATAATAAGACCGATATCGCCAAGCGGCTCAACGTCAGCCGGATGACCGTCCACAGAGTAACGAAGAGGCTAAAAAACGGGGAAGCCCTCAAGGATTGACCTCATTCAGGCAGAGCTTAAGTTGTCAATCTTTGGTTGTGAGAAAGCACCTCGAAAGTGCTCCAAAGCTCAAAATAACTGTGATCGCGAAGAAGAACATCTTGGTGGGCACGGTGTCCAAGGCCGCCAATGAGGAGGGCGACAAGAGCTTTAGGTGCGTAAAAAGGCCTCTGCTCTCCGACGGTATGCAAGAATAACGTCGGGAACGTTGTCGTCGCCTTCTCTACGTCTTGAAGAGTCATCGCAATCGAATTCTTATTTTTTCTGATATAAAAACATTCACGGTCGATCCGGCCATCATCCAGAACGAAGGTGTGCTAAGCTTCGGCCTAGACGTTTCTGAGGTCCGCTACGTGTTCACGAAACAAGCACCCGGCCTCCGTGATGATGCTCGGTGTGGTAGCTTCGAATGGCGAGAAGATGCTTCCGGGTGGTTTGAGGACAGTTGCAGGCTCACCGCGGCCGATTACAGCTACATCTTGGCCAAGAAAATCCTGCCCTGGGTGAGAATGATCACGAGGAAGGCGGACTACTTGTTTCGGCAGGGCGGTGCGCCGTCCCACAAGGCTAAGAGCGTGCAAAAGTGGTCGAGGTCGAACATGAACTTCTGGTCAAAGGGCTTTTAGACGCCGCAGTCGCCCGACCTCAATCCCCTCGACTACGGCGTGTAAGCGCATGCTGGGGGCAAGGCCTGAAAGGTCCGCCGCAGCAGCGTCGACGAGCTGAAGTCCTCCGTCAACCGCGTGTGAGCAGCATGCGGAAGGAGTTCGTCCGCAACGTGTGCGCGGCCTTTAGGTCTTGCCTGAACGAGTGGTCGGCGCGAGGGCAGCCACATTGATTGATATTACAATTTGAACACATCATCATCAATACTAACTCTATAATTTAAGAAGGGGATTTTTTTGAGTATTTGAATGATAATTTCATCTTATTTTGGTTATGACTTGTTTTTTTATCAAAGTTATTTCTAATAATTCTTTAATAATATAAAAAAAAACAAAGTGGAGAAGTTCGGAAAATTGATTTTTATATATCTTCTTCTATAACTATATTTTAGCAACGTGATATTTTGTAAAGGGGGAAATTTAGTTTAAAGTTCATTTTTAAAATTATTATAATTGGCGAAGTTCAGAAAATTTATAAAAATTTAACCATGGCTGCTTTTTTTAAAGATTTTAAAATTTAATCAGCAGCGAAGCGCAAGCTCCCCCCGTTAGGACGCGTGGCGAAGCCATTGCCTGGTAATTATATGTGAAAACAATAAAAACGTGTCCAACTTCATCAAAACTATCATTGTGTCCTTTGTTGAGAGCATCTTAACGAGTGTAACAGGACCTTTGAAATATCGAGTGCTTCTCGCCTTTCTATAAATCAAGTAAGGGAATGAAAATTGGGGAGGAGTTAAACCATAAAGGAGTTAAACCTCGGGAGGGAGTAAAACCCAGAATGAGCGCTAACTCCACAAAGGAGTTAAACGCAAGGAAAGAGTTAAACCCAAGAAGGGAGTTAAACGCAGGGAGGGAGTTAAACCTAGGAAGGGGTTAAAACTAGGAAGGGAGTTAATCCTGACCCTTCAAAATGCCCTTTTCGGAAGAAGGAAAATCTCGAGGATAACTTGACGCAACTTCGCTTCCGGGACTCAGTGAATGGCAACGTCCGTCGAAGGACCAGCAACTGACCTTTGGGATTTCCATTCAGTGCCAAAAGGAGATCGAACTGTACTCTCCCCCTCCTTGCTTCATACCACTACCTAGAAGCCTTCCATAGCTTGTTTTACATATTAATCGCAATTGATTTAATCTTTCAATCTCTCTTTTCGTCTATTTTCTGCATTCATGACATTTATTTTTGTCTTTATTACTTTCAATTTTTTTTAATGATTAAAAAAAAAGTCTGAGAGAGAGAGAAAGATATATATATATATATATATATATATATATATATATATATATATATATATATATATATATATATATATATATATATATATATATATAGAGAGAGAGAGAGAGAGAGAGAGAGAGAGAGAGAGAGAGAGAGAGAGAGGATTCTAAGAGGACGAGCTTCGATGTCCTAAAGCTGAATGCAGAACTACGAGGGGTGGTCAATAAGTTTTGCGAATCGGTAGGGCAAAACAGAGGAAGGGGGATGACTGTTTGTGCGGGGGTTAGGACAAGTTATGACAAGTCAGGAACTGCAGCCGCACGCTCCTGCAGTCGCTGATCGCAGATCATCAGTCACAAATTTTTCAACAATGGAGAAGGTTGAGCACCGCGCAGTGACCAAATTTTTGACCAAGGAAGACAAGAATGCAAGAGATCCATTAACGCATGGTTGCAGTGTACACCGACACCACCCCCTCCTATGCAACCACTGCTCGCTGGAATAGGGAGTTCCGCCATGGTCTTGAGTCCCTTGAAGATGTCCCCCGTCCAGGACGCCCGTCAGACGTGACCAACGAGGACAATGTGGCCCATGTGGAGAGGATGATCCTCGAAAATCGACGGGTGAAGGTCGAAGAAATCGAGCGAGAACTTGGAATATCACATGGAAGTGTTATCAACATCATCCACGACAATTTGGCCATGACCAAGGTCTCTGCCCGTGGGGTCTCTAGAAACCTCACGCCTCATGATCGACTTCAACGGCGTTAGAGTTCGGAGGAGCTGCTGCTCCTATACAACCAAGACCCAGCGGGATTCGAGTCACGCATAGTGACAGGTGATGAAACGTGGGTCCATCACTGGGATCCCGAGACGAAGCTCGAAAACATGGCCTGGAAGCACAGGGGCTCTCCGACCCCCATCAAGTTCCGGACCCAACCCTCAGCCGGGAAGATCATGGCCACCATCTTCTGGGATTCTGAGGGAGTGTTGATGGTGGACTATGTGCCTCGTGGAAGGACCATCACAGGTCAATATTACGCCAAGGAACCGGCTGGGTTGAAGAAGTGCATCCGTCAGAAGCGGCGCGGCAAGTTGACACGCGGTGTCCTGCTCCTCCACGACAATGCCCCTCTCCACAAGGCCAGAGCTGCACAAACTGCCCTGCGCGAGTGTGGATTCAAGGAGCTCAACCATCCCACCTACAGTCCAGATCTGGCCCCTAGCAACTACTTCTTATTCCGCCAGCTCAAGGCTGCACTGCGTGGACGCCGGTTTGGGGACAATGAAGATGTCCAGCTCGCCGTCCAGGAGTAGATTGAACAGCAGTCGGGAGATTTCTGCTTGTCGGCAATTCGCAGCCTCAGGGACAAGTGGCGCAAGTGCATTGAAGTCGAGGGTAGTTATATTGAAAAATAATAAAACACTTTTCCTCATATCTCGTTTCCTTATATCCGAATTGCAAAACTTATTGACCGCCCCTCGTAACTCTCCCTTCCCTCGAATTCTTTTCTAGTTATAATTACACTGTAAAAAGAAATTTTTATAAGTACACTATTTTTGCTTGTTATAATTACACCGTAATTTTTTTTGTTATAATTAAAATGTAGATCAAATTTCGTTACAATTAAGCTGTAAATTTTTTTCGTTTATAATTACGCAACAAAACAAATTTCGTTATAATAATACTGTAAAACGAATTTCGTTATAATTACACTGGAAACAAATTTCGTTATAATTATACCGTAAAACGAATTTAGTTATAATTTCACTGTAAAACAAAACTCGTTAGAATAATGTCAAACATATTTAGTTATTATTACACTGTATTACATAGTTAGAAGCCCTCCACCCCAATTGTCCCTTAATGTTTTTATTGTTAACTCAAATAGTAAGGTAAAGTGTAATTATACGCAGTGATTCTATACTAATCAGTCAATTCAAAGAATCTGATTCTGAATCTGAATTGTATTAAGTCTTCCAGAAAGTTCGTGCTACTTTAGAAAATTGAAAAATATATATATTTTTAATTAAATTTAATAAATTATTAAGGAACTATTTTGTTCCACAACCGTTTCCCATTTCATTGTTTTTTTTTAATAAACAATTCTTTGGAAAATAAGAATTGTTATGCAAATCAGTTTGAGCTAACAATGTACCACTTAGAGGTATTTTCATTCTTAGCTCAAAATATTTTGCACGGCAATTCGTCTTTTCAAAGAATTCTGTTTCGTTCTTTTTCAAACAATTAAATAGCAAAAGGTCTTTGAACATCATTTATTAAATTTACTTAAAAATATATTTTTAAAGATTTTTCTAAAGCGGCACGAACACTCAAGGATGAACTTATGTCTAGCACGTACCAGTTTCACCGTTAATAGCTTCGTAAACCATCAAGTCACAAAATATTGAAATATAATGATAAAGTATTTAGTATGTTGCAGGTAAAATATGTCACTGACTAGAAAGGAGAGAGAGAGAGAGAGAGAGAGAGAGAGAGAGAGAGAGAGAGAGAGAGAGAGAGAGAGAGAGAGAGAGAGAGAGAGAGAGAGAGTTATTTTGATACTCAGTACCCACAGTCACCAGGAAGTGGCAACACAAATTAAAAAAAATGCACAATGACCGCGTACCAATCACACAAATACTCGTAGATGTGTTGTCAAGCTGATAACCAAATTTAGGTAAACTGACAGGTAGCTGCCAAGCCTCGCAGAAGGCCCTCAAGGACTGTTACTGACGACATCAGTGCCAATGCATTGGCTAGGTTCACTCTCAGTCCAAAGAAGTCCTTTGACGCGTTTACAGTGAAACTGGGATCTCCAATACCTGCTTACACCTTATCTTGACACTTCATCACCTGTATCTATACAAACTCTATCAGTGTTTATGTAAAGATGATCCTGAGCGAATGGACAGAAGAACAATTATGACTGATTAGACATTCCCATAAAATTTCTATCCTCTGATGAAGCGAACTTTTAAGTTTCCGGGGAAGTCAACCGTCAGAACAATCGAAACTGGTTACCAACCAATCCTCATTGGTTTGATTCTTCCTAAAACACGATGGACAACGCCTCATGGTTTGGTGTGGAATATGAAAAGACAGACTCATTGGTCTATTCTTCTATGACATTGCCTTAACACAGAGTTTCCAGAGCACTGGATTGAACGATGATTACAAGTTGAGTTTCAACCAGGGAACCTTGATCTTACTCCGTGAGACTTTCATTTGTTCGGCCACCTGAAAGCGAAACTGTACGAGGTCAAAGTTCAGAACATTTTCCACCTTAAAGCACGCATTGTAGACACGTGTCAAGAAATCTCTGCGACTGTGATTCAAAAAGATCTGTCGCAGTGGAGATTGCATCTTCAGTTATGTGCGCGAAACAACGGCGGACGCTCTGAACAGATTATGCACACATAAAGATCTGTCGCAGTGGAGATTGCATCTTCAATTATGTACACGACACAACTGAGGACGCTCTGAACAGATTATATACACATAAAGATATGTCGCAGTGAAGATTGCATCTTCAATTATGTGCACGACACAACGGCGGACGCTCTAAACAGATTATATACACATAAAGATCTGTCGCAGTGGAGATTGCATCTTCAATTATGTGCACGACACAACGGCGGACGCTCTGAACAGATTATATACACATAAAGATCTGTCGCAGGGGAGATTGCATCTTCAATTATGTGCACGACACAACGGCGGACGCTTTGAACAGATTATATACACATAAAGATCTGTCGCAGTAGAGATTGCATCTTCAGTTATGTGCGCGAAACAACGGCGGACGCTTTGAAAAAATTATGTACACATAAAGATCAGTCGCAGTGGAGATTGCATCTTCAATTATGTACACGACACAACTGAGGACGCTCTGAACAGATTATATACACATAAAGATATGTCGCAGTGAAGATTGCATCTTCAATTATGTGCACGACACAACGGCGGACGCTCTGAACAGATTATATACACATAAAGATCTGTCGCAGTGGAGATTGCATCTTCAATTATGTGCACGACACAACGGCGGACGCTCTGAACAGATTATATACACATAAAGATCTGTCGCAGTGGAGATTGCATCTTCAATTATGTGCACGACACAACGGCGGACGCTTTCAACAGATTATATACACATAAAGATCTGTCGCAGTGGAGATTGCATCTTCAATTATGTGCACAACACAACGGTGGACGCTCTGAACAGATTATATACACATAAAGATCTGTCGCAGTGGAGATTGCATCTTCAATTATGTGCACGACACAACGGCGGACGCTCTGAACAGATTATGCACACATAAAGATCTGTCGCAGTGGAGATTGCATCTTCAATTATGTGCACGACACAACGGTGGACGCTCTGAACAGATTATATACACATAAAGATCTGTCGCAGTGGAGATTGCATCTTCAATTAGTGCACGACACAACGGCGGACGCTCTGAACAGATTATATACACATAAAGATCTGTCGCAGTGGAGATTGCATCTTCAATTATGTGCACGACACAACGGCGGACGCTCTGAACAGATTATATACACATAAAGATCTGTCGAAGTGGAGATTGCATCTTCAATTATGTGCACAACACAACGGTGGACGCTCTGAACAGATTATATACACATAAAGATCTGTCGCAGTGGAGATTGCATCTTCAATTAGTGCACGACACAACGGCGGACGCTCTGAACAGATTATATACACATAAAGATCTGTCGCAGTGGAGATTGCATCTTCAATTATGTGCACGACACAACGGCGGACGCTCTGAACAGATTATATACACATAAAGATCTGTCGAAGTGGAGATTGCATCTTCAATTATGTGCACAACACAACGGTGGACGCTCTGAACAGATTATATACACATAAAGATCTGTCGCAGTGGAGATTGCATCTTCAATTATGTGCACGACACAACGGCGGACGCTCTGAACAGATTATGCACACATAAAGATCTGTCGCAGTGGAGATTGCATCTTCAATTATGTGCACGACACAACGGTGGACGCTCTGAACAGATTATATACACATAAAGATCTGTCGCAGTGGAGATTGCATCTTCAATTAGTGCACGACACAACGGCGGACGCTCTGAACAGATTATATACACATAAAGATCTGTCGCAGTGGAGATTGCATCTTCAATTATGTGCACGACACAACGGCGGACGCTCTGAACAGATTATATACACATAAAGATCTGTCGAAGTGGAGATTGCATCTTCAATTATGTGCACAACACAACGGTGGACGCTCTGAACAGATTATATACACATAAAGATCTGTCGCAGTGGAGATTGCATCTTCAATTAGTGCACGACACAACGGCGGACGCTCTGAACAGATTATATACACATAAAGATCTGTCGCAGTGGAGATTGCATCTTCAATTATGTGCACGACACAACGGCGGACGCTCTGAACAGATTATATACACATAAAGATCTGTCGAAGTGGAGATTGCATCTTCAATTATGTGCACAACACAACGGTGGACGCTCTGAACAGATTATATACACATAAAGATCTGTCGCAGTGGAGATTGCATCTTCAATTATGTGCACGACACAACGGCGGACGCTCTGAACAGATTATATACACATAAAGATCTGTCGCAGTACAGATTGCATCTTCAATTATGTGCACAACACAACGGCGGACGCTCTGAACAGATTATATACACATAAAGATCTGTCGAAGTGGAGATTGCATCTTCAATTATGTGCACAACACAACGGTGGACGCTCTGAACAGATTATATACACATAAAGATGTGTCGCAGTGGAGATTGCATCTTCAATTATGTGCACGACACAACGGCGGACGCTCTGAACAGATTATATACACATAAAGATCTGTCGCAGTAGAGATTGCATCTTCAATTATGTGCACAACACAACGGCGGACGCTCTGAACAGATTATATACACATAAAGATCTGTCGCAGTGGAGATTGCATCTTCAATTATGTGCACGACACAACGGCGGACGCTCTGAACAGATTATATACACATAAAGATCTGTCGCAGGGGAGATTGCATATTTAATTATGTGCACAACACAACGGTGGACGCTCTGAACAGATTATGTAATAGGTTTTTGGACTATTTTGTAATTTTAAAGTTTCGCTTAATGAGTTCTGACTTACGGAACATACTGTAGAATGAAATTGTGTACTTATTTGTATTTTCTTTTTCGTTTGTGATAACTCTGATTGGTCTTGTATCAGATTTAGCAGAAATCGACTAACATGGTTAGACTCCATTTTCATTTATACCTACTTTGCATTACTGCTATGAATGGCGGAATCTCTGTCCATCTTCATCACTGAGAGCCCTGGCATTCACTGGGAAAAAGGAAAGATGAGAATGCAGAAGTGATATGTTACAACATAGACATTGATAACATTTGATAAGTTCATCCACTAAAGCAACATACAGGTCCTACCTGTGTTGTCTCAGGAGAACACCTACGCACGACCTTGAATGCAACAACAAGCTGTTAACTCTTCTTCAAAATCAGTGTCAAATAGGACCTCACGAATCTGAAGGCCGACGAATATGTCTTCATCTCTCTTAGCTTCACTTAATTTGGGAAATTTCTCCTTTAGCTACTGAAATTCTAGGTGATGCTTCTTCATCGCTATGACAGAATGATCTTATCCTTATTCACTAGTTGTTTATTAATAGCATTGTGGAGTCCTATTGTCAATGAATTTCGCGATGGCCATTCCGACAGGGTGTAATGTTATGATCTTAATCGGCCGCAACACTCACGTATTAAACAGATGCAATTGGTATAGAAAGTTTGCACTCCATTAAAAATTGCAACAACCTCCAAAGCTGCACAAACAAACTATTTATGGTCTTTCTATTTAATGCGATCTAAAAGGAAAGAAGCTTTCATATAACTCTTAAAACAACTGAGTGTGCAACCGGACTTTAAGTCATGGTGTTTTTTATGTGTAGCAGAATAGCTTTAATGCTGAAGAGAGTTTCATCAATAAACAACCTTCAATGATTAGGTTCATATCCTAGTCCAAGGGATTCAACATGCCCTCTATGGTTGCATAAACAGAGATTGTTTTCCATTGAGTAATATTGTTGCAAATCCAGTGGTCGTTTTCTAAATGCTGTGCTACCTTCACTCTCATCCTACATATTACATTTTTGTAGACGGACGAGAGGCCAGTAGTTCACTTTGTTGTTTACTGAGGGAAAGATGATGAACCAGCTCATTTAGTTTACATTGTGTAATGAGATGTGGTTTTTTCCCCAGACTCAGGTCGTATCTCGTACAACTCAGCTTGTGATTCGGGTTCATCTGAACTGTCAGTGCTACCGTCTGTTATTCAGGATGTAGGCTGTTAACAGGAATATTACTGGAATGTCTAACAGGGCGATGCCAGACAAAATATCTGGGTAAACAATGGCCTTCTTACCTTTTCGGTTACGACCTATAGAAGAAAAAAACACGTTCATTAGAATATATGTATTTGAATTAGATTAAAATGTATTATTTTCACAAAATGATGTCTTGTGTGAGATTTGTAATTGATAGAGATGATGAAAGGGGGAAATCACTTTGCCTGTGATATCTGTTAAGCGGAGTAACATGTAGGGCATTGAATGGTCCATTGGCTCCCTACAAACCTTCGACACTTCAAGTGTGAGGCTATGACCAGTGCCTTTGATCCATGCTGAGAGGAAATTAGTGCATCTGACACAACATACATGAGGAATCCAGGGGGTTTTTTTATCAGCAACGTTAACACCAAAAATACAGCTTCTATAGATTGCCTTTTGTACTGCTTCGTTGGCAGAGGACCGAAGATGTAACAAAAAATATCTGCAGAATTTTTACATTTTCTGGTCATTACTACTAAAATATAATTAATAGCACCTCAAAATGAAATATAATGTATTTTATTTGAGTTAAATTGAAAAATTTATAAGTTAAAGACACAAACATGAAATTAAAATAATATATTTTACTTGAAATATATTTGCAAACTGATTCAGGAACTCGATTAAATAAAATTGGTGGATCACAATGAAACGAGGGGATTTTCGAAATCAACACATGAAATTACCCACCCAAAAATTGCATTTTCATTTTTGTTTTGATTTTTGCTTTTGTACAGTGTTATTTGTCTATCATTAAGACTTATTTGAATTTGTTTTGAATAGACTTATCTTTAATTCTGGGAAAAGTAAGTTTAGTTTGATAGATCATTTCATAATCAGGGGTCTTGTTATACACAACCATCATTGTACTGTAGAAGTGCAAGTATTAGGGTATTCAAAAAGCAGTTAGGTATTGGTTGATGTTCTTATTTAAAGTCTTTATCTCCCTATGGAAAATAAAGATTTTTAAATAAACCAACATTAACTAAAGTGTCAAAGGTCATGGGATAGCAGTATGTAATGGGGGGCAGGGCCACCGTAGCGT
Organism: Ceratothoa steindachneri; assembly: GCA_963969495.1. Lineage (NCBI taxonomy): Eukaryota > Metazoa > Arthropoda > Malacostraca > Isopoda > Cymothoidae > Ceratothoa > Ceratothoa steindachneri. Next base: position 179,205,847 of record OZ018317.1, read on the forward strand.
GACATCATGGAAAAGTTACAGACCATTAATTGTGATCTGCCATCCCGTGAATCAATGTGACCATCGGCTAGTTATATCAAGGTGACGTGAATTATTGGTATTTGAACTGGGCATGATAGTGGGTACCACTCGGACGGGACAGTCCATTTCTGAAACTATGCAGATAGTCAACATCCCTCGATCTACGGTGTCACGCGTGTACAGGGAATACCACATGGTAGCCGTTACCGCACACAGTGGGCGACCACGGGTGTTTAATGATCGTGACCAGCTGCATCCGACTTTAATTGTCCATGGTGAGGGACGAGCAACACCGACTTAAATCGCATTCATATCCAATGCAGAGGGTACCAATGCCATATCCATCAGGTCAGGGCAGCGTTATTTACTTCCCATAGGGTATGCAAGCAGAACACCCACGAGGGTGTCTCTAATAGCACCACGACTCTGGGCACAACGCCGCACTTGGGTTAGTGATGTCGCTAATTGGACTCTGGAGAAGTGGCAAGTTGTGGCATGGTCCAATGAGTCAGAGTTACATTTATTTTGAACTGATGGTAGGGTTCGCGTGTGGCGCAGACTCTATGAGACCATGGACCCCAGTTGCCGAGACAACTTAGGTGTGGTTGATGGTTCTATACTGGTGTAGAGTTCACGTGACATAGGCTGGGTCCACTGGTCCGCAAAAACATTTCAGTAATCAGTCAGCTACGTTGCCCTGTTTGGTGACCATTTGCATCCATTCGTGAATTTCATGTACCCATGGATTTCACCCACACTGTCATGGGGCCCAACTTGCCAAGAATTGGTTCGATGAGTATTGTGGAGAGTTCTGACAAATGGAGTAGCCACCATGCTCACCCAACATGAATCCAATCGAGCATTTAGGTGAAATGGTGGCGAGGTTTATTGGCACCAAAGATCCAGCACCTACCATTATCAAAGAGCTGTGAGAAGCTATGAAAACGGTGTGAGCCAACATCTCCCCAAAGGTCTTCCGTTCACCATTCGAAATGATGCTACTTCGAGTTTTTGCACTTCGCCCTACCAGATAGGGACCTTATACGATACTAGGTATCTATCTTATGACTTTGTGGCACCATAGTATTCGTCACTGCTTATTGTATGAGTTTGGGGGTAAGTACTGCTATGCGGGCAATTGGAAGGATTTGTGGAGTGTATATTCAGGCAGTAAAAGCTTGTAAAGGCCACCTACAGTTTACATAGACACCTTAAAAAGCGTTTGTGAACTCTCCGATAGCGCCTCGTGCTAGAAGACAAACCATCTTGGGATGTCGATCTTTTGAAAGAAACTGTTGAATCAGATCTCTGGCTAAGTACTAGAGATAAGCACAGAGGCTGAATATGTCGTGTTCAACTGTACAGGCGCATTACTGCAGACGTTTATTGTCAGTAACTTATACTTGTAAACGAAGCATTACATCGACAGTGGCCAGTTTTGGTAAATTTAAAAAGAGTAGCTGTCATACATAATGCAAAAGCTGCAAGTAGTTAGTAGTAATAGTAGTTAGTTGTCCGTCGATTTCGGCGATGACATCACTTCATGCCTTTAAAAGTATAAGTTGGGCATAGAAAGAAATTTGTACAAAAGATGCTTAGCGTGGGAACGGGGTATACATTCCTTAGCCCACTATCTTGCACTCTATAGTTGGGCTGGTGGCAAGATGGTCCAAGACGACCAACCATTGTGGAGTGTTGCAGGAGACTGCCGAGTCGTCGGTCTAATAACGCTCGTCTAGTGCGGGTTGCCACAGCAGATTTTTCATTAGGGGTTGACTCCCGTAGTCTTTGTCCAGTCAATGACATCCACAAGACAGTCGGTCAGGAGTTGGCGAGGGACCATGGCGTGTCCACAAGTTGGTGGGTAAGACAGATTCAAGAAATTATAAGAATGTTAAGAGGCAATATTCTTATGCACCACATCTGCCGGATTTACCACTTAGGGAATATCACTTATTTCGATTACTAGAGCACTTCATAAATAACACAACATTTAAAAACAGATGTCGATGAAAATAGTCTCTCAAACGGGTTTATTTTAGCGAAAAAATGCTTAGATTTTAAAACCAGAAATAAAAATTTGCTTTCCCGTTGGGCTGCAGTCATTGAAAATGATTACATAATTGATAAATAAGTTAATTAAACTTCACTGAAATTTGTTTTTGTCCCCTTTAGAAAAAGCTCAAGTACTTTTCGATTTCCCCGATATTTATAGTCACAAAAAATTGCCGTATTTATTTTCCTAGTTACCTCGAAATTTCTCCACGGGTGTTGACGACCTGTGTGGCATAAAAGATGACAAGAAATGTCATCGATATAAAATCGCCACAGGTCATCTCGTCTCATAGACTAAAATCCTTGAAGGATTTGTGGGTGTTATCAGAGTTCTGAATGTACACACGTGTGTACATAAAAACGTTACTTGTTTCCAACATTTAAGATGCCAATGTGTATCCATATAAACCCAGATAGGTGAAGAGTGTTGCAAATGAAAGCAGAAGTCAAAATTTCGAAAATATTTTGCAAAAGATTATTTAAAATAATTGGTAAGAACTGCTCGCAAGGGTGATTTGGCTATATTATTATTATTATTATCATCAAGCTACCAAAGCCTTCCCCTAGGGTGCAGATACAACAGAATAGAATTTGCACAAAATACCAGTGGTACTGGAGAAAGGCAGAGGCAACAAAAGGAAACAGGCCCCGAGTAAGCCCAAATAATGAATGAGGAGTTACTGTGATAAATAAACATTTAATCGAGACTTAAATGTAGAGATGTTAGAAGAAGAGACAATATCATTCGGTAATTGGTTCCAAATTTTGACCAATGAAGGAACAAAGAAACCAAGAAAATTGCACAGTGCAAGCAAAATCATTCAGACTATTAGAGTATACGAGTACCTTGTCACACAGACAGGATTGAAAGGTCCAGGCAAGACACTATGTAACGGATGCCGATTGTTATCAAAGCATAAAAAGATTTTATTACTGTTTATTCACGACCAAAAGTCTTCAAGCATTTTCGAAGTAAGCCCGTCTTATGGGCAATTGAAGAAGATAAGAAACGGATATGCTTCTCAAAAGTCAGCTTAGGGACAAAAAATACCCCCCAACTTGTTTAACGTGCTCACCAGAAATATGCAAACAGGAAAACTTACTCAACTTGTTCACCAGAAATATGCAAACAGAGAAAGAGCGAAAAAGAAACAAAAAAGAGAAAGAAGGATTGAGGGTGCGGGAAGAGGAGGGTACAGATGCAATGGTCAGCTAGAAAGGCGCGTGCCCAGGGATCATAAAAAATGGCTCCGGCGCATGATCCTCATCTTAGGCTAATCAATCGCCGATAAGGATCTCTCGAATTTGGAGCGCTTCGCGTATTACACTGCTCCGAATGGGCCGTACACAAAATAAGTGCAAGTATACAATAAAACGTAGCACTCATGTGTGTTTAAATACTTCAAATTGGCGGCACCACTACTAATAGGCGATGTCAAATGAAATGGAAATACCGGGAATAAATAGCACGAAGTAAAAGGAGACCCATGACAGAATGAAAAGAGGAAATGCAGTTACACTAGATGGCATACCAATCGGAGTGTGGAAGAGCTTATGAGAAGAAGGAAGGTGGAGATATTTTATGAGGTCTGAGGAATAAAATATTACAATCAAGATATGATACCGAATGCCTGGAGAAATAGTATCTTTGCTCCAATTTATAAAGCGACGGACATAAAACAACCTTATATGAATCTGGGAAAAGCTTTTGCTGTACAATAAGTATAACTCGGGCCAAGATGCTGTTGTTGATGGACATACCAATAGGTTTGATTTGTGCTTTCCTTGAAATCTTGTGTGGAAGTTGCCTTAGACAAGGGAGGGGCTCCGGGGGTTCATCTAACAAGAGTTAGAAGTATTTTTCACAGAGCATAGCAAATACACAGAACAAGTACGGGTAAGACCTGTGTACTCGAGCCAAATAGCTTTGGCATCAATGGGGCTGTTGAGCTCCTGGGAGGTAATGACACCTTGCTATGGGCTTTACATTGGGGACCTACGGTTTTAAATGGGCTTCAAATCTTTTTATTTAACGTAGGTCACAATTAATCGATTTATATGGGGTGAAAAGCTTCATTAAGTTCGACAACCCACCACTGGGTAAAGTTCAAGCAGAGACGCGAGGACGTTGGAACGGAAGGCAGCCATACTAGCGACTTGACTTCGTCATCGAGGTACATGACTATTGGGCAATGATGAGGGAAAGTTGCGACAATTATTGGCTTTAGATAAGTTCGTCTGAGTGTTGCATCTTTTGTGAGATATGTAGTGAAAGAAGAGATGGAGTAATGTGTTTCTTTTGAGTTGAATAAATTCGAGTCATTTGTTACTGAACTTGACGGCGTTACTAGAGCAAATGTTCGTTAATGTATATAAAGTAAAAGTTCGGGTATGATGTGTTGTTTGTAGCAGGTGAGGTGCTCAATTTTGGTTCACTTCGGTTGGTTAGGCCGTTGAGGTCTAGCAGGATGTTGAGATGTCTAATGCTATTCTAAATGGATTGAGCTTCCATGTTGGTGGTGCAATATTACTCTTGTACTCTTTTGGAACAAGGATGGTTGGTTTGTGTTTTAAAATATCGGTCCGGGGTGTTCTTTTTGAATGGTTGGCAGCGTTTCTTGTGTTTTTCGCTAGGGACTCATACAAGGAAGTAGGGGGTCAAACCTCATTGGTTGGATCTGTCTTTAGAGGGGTCTACGGACTACGAAAAGTCGTCATTTTTATGAGACTATCTTACGGGGGATGATGTGGTTGATTATGAGTGTGAATATTCCTTTTTGTCGAACTCTAAAGGTAGATTTCCGAGGCCCCTTTTCTTTGTCTGCAGTTCACAGACTCAGGGGAGACTCGGAGGGTAGGTTGGAAATCGAATCTCTTATGCAATAATACTAGGATGCGTTTGGTGATCTCACACCTAGTTTGAGAACGAGTCTTCCTTTCCCTCCGGTTGATTGTTATATTTACTGCCTTCTGTAGATAGAGGGGTATAGGAAAAGGGGCGATGAAAAAATAAAGAACGAAAATTGCGTGAGGAGAGTTGCGAACGGCTTCCAGCCTCGTCGTATTACCGTTGGCTAGCGCCTAATCGACTACGCCTTCATGAGTCTAAAAAGACTCATTCAAGCGAAGCTATTAAGCCGCCCACTCGCAATTCTCGGCACACAACACTTAAACTTATTACACTTCTTGGCTATTCCATGCTGTGCACTGGACTGCGTTAATACCCAGTTACTGCGCACTCTATGGTTTATTTTGAAGGGGGGAGGGTAAGATAACGAAAAACTTTGTTTTGTTTCGAGGCGACGAGTAAATTAGTTTGTTTGAGGTGAAACGTTTGTTTCGTGCATCAGTTTTTGCTCGACGTTAAGTTAGGTTAGGTTAGGTTTAGGATATATTAATTTAAGTTATGTTAGGTAAGGCTAGCTTACGTTAGGCTTAGATTAAAATAGATTTGGTATGATTAAGTTAGGTTTTGGTTAGGTAAGGTTTAGTTAGACTAGGTTAGGTCGGATTTAAATTGGATTAGGTAGGTTAGGTTTTGGTTAGATTAGATAAAGTTAGGTTAGGCTTGGTTAAGTTAGGTTAGAGGTTTTAATTTAGATTAGGTTAGTTTTATTTAACCATTTGCCGTTTATATTGAAGGAATGTTTATCGGGTGAAATCAAATTCATTTGTGAAAAAGGGAAGAATAAATAAACAGATTTAGGAAAAAAGGCGAATGACAGGAATACTGAAAAGAATGGCAATGCAATTAGAACCCACTTGTGACGTGAACTGAACTCTGAGGAGGTTCCAGGATCCACTTGGGAAAATGGGTTTAGTTCAGAATCACGAGCATATAATATATATATATATATATATATATATATATATATATATATATATATATATATATATATATATATATATATATATATATATATATATATATACACACACTTAGGTGGGCGTGATGGCGAAAAAAATGTATCACGATAATCGATAACGATAACCTTATCGGTGATAACCGATAATCGATAACTGGCGATAAATTTATCGCCCGGTAAGGTGATAACCGATAAATCCAAAATTATAATACAATATTGATTATTGACTATATATAGCGTTATTTTATAATACAATAGTAAGAATATTTGAATCCTGTTTCTTACCTGGTGAGGCTCTCCTTCATCTCCTCATAGGTTTTGAGGATCTTCCTCCCAGCTCGGACCTACCTAATTTTTGCCTCAAAAGGCACGCGCGGCTCGCCCCTGTGCTAAACTGGAACCAAAAACTGAAATTATTGATTATCGCTAGTTTGGAACCAAAAGTATCGGCGATATCGATGAATCGATAACGCAGAAAAAATATCGGATAACCGATAACCCGATGTCATTATCGCAATAAATTATCGCGATAACGCCCACCTATGGTTCCAGGATCCACTTGGGAAAATGGGTTTAGTTCAGAATCACGATTATATATATATATATATATATATATATATATACATATGCGTAATGTATGTATGTGCACTTACCTTGAATAAGTAAAGAGGGTGGCGGTTGCGACCAAAACAAGGAAAATATTGAGGCAAAAAGAAATGCAAATCGTTCTGTTCACCTGCATTTCTTCTATTATGTTTAGATTCACTTCACTACACGGTCACGAGTGAATATCCATTTCACCCAACACAATCCAATACACACTTATTTACCACTGTCGTTTTCGACCCTCTTAAGATCTCTGGGTATATTCACAGCATCATTTGTTGCCATTTTTCTTCGTTCGCCTTAACATTTCTTAATTTTTGTTGGGAAAACTGTAAGTAAAAAATATAATCACACATCTACACTACATGGAACTGCATCATGTTATGTCAGGAACGAGACTAAGGGACGTTGCTTTGGGTTGCATCCGAAGTGTCCAAGGTCAGGGCTGCTGAAAAGTGTATAAAAAGTGGCTCTTGAATCGATCCGTCGCTAGGAAACGGAGACGCCAATGGAGTTAGACACATGAAAGAGTCTTTTTCCGCGAATCCTTCGTGAATTTGATTTCATAATAACGCGATAAAAACATTTCCCGTTGCAAAATTATCTGATATCGCGGCGCACCTCGATTGCCTTTACCTATAGTTTTGCCATTTCCAGGAGTCACATAATATACAATGGCTAGGATAATCACGGAAGAAATACATTTGTTTGTAAGTTTTCTCAATTCATATGAGCGTTAAACGCCTCGAAACGCAGACGTTCTGATTTATTGTAATTTAAGATAACTTAATTTTTTGTATACAAAAATGTCTTCGGATAACAAATATACATGCCACTAAAAAATAAATATGCTTGCCATTTATGAGGTCCTTTTCTCATTCCTGAAAACTGTGCCCCTTTGCTCAGTAGCATAATCAAATAAATGTACTTTTCGATATAATGACCCATTTATAGTTGTGTATTTGGGTCATTTTAGATATTTTTGAATTAAAGTGTTATTATTATGTCATATTTCATTATTGCGCGTCACACACTCTTGCCGGAGTAACGGCGGCCAAACAAAGACTGCTACGGGTCATTCCCGCTCTGGACCTAGATTTTACTGGGTCAAGGGATGATCTCGTCGGCGTTGCCCATATCACTACAGTAATCTTTTAGTTCACTATATACAAGTGACCACGCCGAAGACAGCTCGTAGGCTTATATTTTCAGTTAATTTTAAGCCTAATGCTATTTATAGATTACAATCTAGACCATTCTCTCGCCTCGACCATTATAGTATAATGATCTAGCGTCCGCGCGCGCGCGCGTATGTGTGTCTGTTTGTCTGTGTGTCCGTCTGTGCATCTTTAAAGAAAAATTGTGATTTTTTCTTGCACACCAAGTAGCAAGCTGAAGCCTATGGGCATAAATAAAAGGCCTTTGGTGTCAGAGCAAGGATGGGTGACACATGTAGGGCGAGCCTGGCACATATAAGGTACTCAGTCAGTCACCGTAAAAAAAGATTGGAACCGTTACTAAATCCTATCCAAGTATAACCATGGAAGAAAGCCAAAGAAATAGGTGGCGCTCCTGGTTGCCGAAGTCCAGGTGGATGTGGCCCGTCGAAAGAAGAAGAAGAATGTATACAAAGGTGGGACACAAAAAGTGGTAGGACAGACGATAAAGTGACACCGACTAGGCTTTGTTAAGGCAAGTTTCCATTGAAATACAATTTCAGTATTTTTATCAATTCGATATCAAAATCAAAGAAAAAAGTGGGTTTTTATAATAAGTTGTAATGGTTGGTTTGAATTCACAAACAATTAAATTTTAGTTGATTTATCAATTCGAGAAATAGGTCTACAACGTCGGGATTTAAGGACATTATTTACTAATATAAGTGATAAAAATAATCGTAGAACTAAGCTAATTTTAATTATCGGGATGTCCGATGATAGTGATTTTTTTTTTACTTTTAATTCATTCCACTCTTTTCAATTCACTGTATTCTTCACATATGTGCATTTGTTAATGTAGTTCTGGGGTTTATCGGATATCCGGTGAATTATTAACGTCTCGATTATGTGTACTTGCATGTATTATTCATACTAGCAAAATATCAGACCTGCTGACGCATCTTGGTAGGCCCGCGGCGCTTGTTCGCTAGGCGCACACAATTAAAATGATCTTTGCACCAAAATGCTGTCGCTTCACTGAAATTGTAAAAGCGTAAAATATTAAAATTTGCAGTTTAATTAGGCTTAAACATTTACTCAATTTGACTTTGACTTTTGAAGTGTTTGGTCGTACTCTTAAAATAAAAATATTTGGGGGTTAGGTGGTTATGCTTTTTGGGTGAGTGCTTAAACCAAACCTAACTAAAACCAAACCTAACAATTTATTGTAGGGTACACGATAAGAAAAACTAGTCGGTAGGACACACGCTAAAGCGGCACCGCGTATTCTCAAGTATCCCCCAAATCTCACTCAAGCCTACCTTTCTTGTTGAATCCGATATCTGGGGGCCTAATTTTCGAATTGAGTGAATTGTTTTCAAATTGAAGCTAGCCGTAACAAAGCCTATTTTACAAGCCACCAAACATCTCCCTGAACTTTACCTTTAACGTTGAATCAGGTCGCTGTGGGCCTATTTCTCGAGTTGAGCGAGACATTTGGGCGTGGCTTAATGAGCGTTCGTGCAGCGTCATCGGGTCTGGATGCTGCTGACCCCCCATCGTGCGCCCACATCGAGATGGCCCTGTATCTGGCCATTGGCAGATAGTGGCCGGGGAGTCCCGAGTCCTTGGTTCGATTCCAGTTAGAGAGGTTCTAGGCTAGGTACTGATAGTGATTTAGCAGCATGGACTGCAATTATTATCTAGAACTGGGTTTTCCAACCTTTAAGTATGAAATGGCCAATTTGAAAAGCGAAATATAATGGTAGGCCGAGTTTTGACAATGATTCATATTAACAGTATATTTATACTCGTACAATATAGGGTGAGCCCCTCCACCCCAAAAGGGGCCACACTTGTAATAGGTTTCATTTCTTGTTTGTCGAAATAAGGACTGAAGCCTATTGGAATTTGGGTCTCTTTGGGAGGGGTCACCCTCTACTATGATAGTATTCAGTAATTTTGCTGAAAGTGATAAGATGCAACATTGGCGTTTCGAGTTCTGTTGAAAATAAAAGAATACCCCTGAATTTTAATTCGTATGAGATAATTCGGACTAAATTAAATAATACGATTTTCTAATCCTCCATAACCCTATATTTTAAGATCGAAGTTTTTGAAGGTTTGAATAAGATTTTTTCTTTTAGTTTGGTTGTTACCAAAGTATATTTAAATTTTTTATCAGTTATTTCTAATAATTCCTTTATAATAACAAAAAAATAAAATGGTGAAGTTCAGAAATAAAAATTAGTATCAAATTTTTGTGATTTTTTTAAAACTCAAAGAATTACAAATGGTGAAATTCAGAAAATGTATTAAAATTTTGGCATGGAAATTATTGGAGCAAATTTAGATGGAGAAAAAAGAAGAATCATGATAGGCCGTAGAACACAGACCGAAAGTCTGCCAGCGCAGCGCAAGCTCCTTCAGCAAGAAGGAGCGGCCAAGCTGCTCCTCTTTTAGGAAAATAAATTAATTTTAATGTATTCACCGACTCAGAACAAGTAAGGTGAATAATACAAGTTCCAATATCGTAAGAATAAAAATCTTTGTTACTTCCTACACAAGGCGGGTATGGCGACATTATTCATTCACAACACAGGGGTTAAACGAACCAATAAGAAAATTCGATGCTCTTTCAAATATTTGCTCTACCATTAAATTACACTTCAATGTGTGAGCTATCTTATCCCTAACTTTATTTTAGGGAGTTTTTTGAAGAGTTGGAAATTTTTTCCTCATAGTTGAAGTGTCACTGTATGATATTGTAATTTTATTAAAAAAAATTAACATAATAAAATATTTTTAAATTATTTGTAGTTTTTTTAAGAGAAAAAGTATTGGAAAAGAGATAGATTCAGAGATTTTTCCTAAATTATTAAAATTAAGTATGGTTTTTCGTATATTTGAAACTTTTATCAAAGTTCTTTTCAAAGAGTTCAGAAAGAATAAATATGATTATCGAGTGTTTTAGAATTAAAGATAATAATTACAAATAGTGAAGTTCAGAAAATGCATTAAAATTAAGGCGTGGTTGTTGTTGTTTTTTTTAATTTTGTTCGTATATGAAGCAAATTTAGATGGAAAAAAGGAAATCTGAGGATTGTTTTTTTTCCGTATCTAAAAATAATTCCAATAAAAGTTTTTTTTGCTTCTAGGCCTAGAAAATAAGCATCGATATGAAAAAACAGACCAAGAGTAAATTATTAGGAGACCAGGCAATGATGGCTTCGCCACTCCACCCTACGGGGAAATCTTGCGCTTTTAGCAATTTTCTGAACTTCTCCAATTATAATAATTTTAAAAATCAACTCTAAACTATTTCCCTCCTTTAAAAAAATCACGTTGCTAAAATATAGTTATAGATAAAATAAAAAAGCAGCCTTACTTAAATTTTAATAAATTTTCTGAAATTCAACAATTGTAATTAAGTTGTTTTTTTTAAACATTACAAAGCATTGGATAATCATATTTATATTTTCTGAACTAAACTATTTTGTTTTTACAAACTCTAAAGAAATTCTTAGAAATTAGCTTGATAAAAATTTAAAATATACTTAAGTCATAACCAAACAAAGACGAAATCTTTAAAAAAAAAATTTATAATAAAACCCCCGATAAGCGTAGTGTAGTCCATGGGCCGAATGTCTGCTTACGAAGCCCAGAGCTCTCCTCCTGTAGAGAAAGTGGCGAAGCCGTTCCTCTTGTTCTGAATATTATTCGGATTAGCAGTGATTATTTGGATTAGCAATTTACGAAATTGTATGTATACCAGGCAATGGCTTCGCTACTAAGATTAAAATTTAAAATCTAAAAAAAAAGCAGCCATGGTTAAATTTTTATAAATTTTCTGAACTTCGACAATTATTAAACTTTTAAAAAAGAACTAAATTTTCCCCCTTTCAAATTATCACGTTGCTAAAATATAGTTATAAAGGAAGATATATAAAAATAAATTTTCTAACTTCACCATTTTTAATTCCTTGGGGTTTTAAAAAATTCACAAAATTTCGATACTTATATTTATTTCTGAACTTCACCATTTTGTTTTTTGATATTATAAAAGAATTATTAGAAATACCTTTGATAAAAAACATAAGTCATAACCAAACTAAGATGAAATTATTATTCAAATACTCAAAAAATGTCCCATTCTTAAATTATAGAGTTAGTGATGATGATGATGATAATGATGATGATGTGATGATGATGACAATACGAAATTTTGTATTTTGTACTATTAAGATATATTTGGTTATATCAATGATTTTTTTTAAATGATTGTTGTCTGGTGTATCTTTAACCATATTTAATAATGGATTTATTAACTTTAATTTGATTTATTTACATCATTAATTTCTAATTTTTACAATACTTTTCATTAAATTATTTTTATTTGCTTGTATCTATACTAAAGTTGAGTTTATTCCTAAGTTTATTTTTTCATTTTTTTACAGGAGAGTACGTATAGGTCAAAACTACTTGGTACCACACATAGTGAAAGAGAAACGAAAAATCCTACCATACGCAACACGTCACAAAAGTTGAGGTAGATTAAATTAAACCAGGTCTATTAGGCAGCCTACTGGTCTACTAGGTGACAAAGGGATACAGAGAATAGATAACTAAGGGATAAGAAGAATAAATGCTAAGGGATACGAAGGCTAGATGACTAAGGGATACGAAGCCTAGATGACTAATGGATACGAAGACTAGATGACTAAGGGTTACGAAGCTAGCTAACTAAGGGCAACAATGACTAGGAGACTAATGGATACGAAGACTAGATGACTAAGGGATATGAAGATTAGATGACCTAGGGTTACGAAGCTAGCTAACTAAGGGCAACAATGACTAGGAGACTAATGGATACGAAGACTAGATGACTAAGGGATATGAAGATTAGATGACTAAGGGATACGAAGCCTAGATGACTAATGATACGAAGTCTAGATGACTAAAGGATATGAAGCCTAGATAACTAAGGGATACGAAGCCTAGATAACTAAGGGATATGAAGACTAGATGACTAAGGGTTACGAAGACTAGATGCCTAAGGGATACGAAGCCTAGATGTCTAAGGGATATGAAAGCTAGATGACTAATGGATACGAAGCCTAGATGTCTAAGGGATATGAAAGCTAGATGACTAATGGATACGAAGCCTAGATGACTAAGGAAAACGAAGACTAGATGACTAAGGGATATGAAGATTAGATGACTAAGGTATACGAAGCCTAGATGACTAAGGGTTACGAAGACTAGCTAAATAAGGGAAACAATGACTATGAGTCTAAGGGATACGAAGACTAGATGACTAAGGGATATGAAGATTAGATGACTAAGGGATACGAATCTAGATGAGTAAGGGTTACGAAGACTAGCTAACTAAGGGAAGCAATGACTAGGAGAGTATTTGATACGAAGACTAGCTAACTAAGAGAAACAATGATTAGGAGACTAAGGGATAGGGCAACTAGGTGAATAAAGGAACCAATGATTAGGAGAGTAAGGAATAGGGCGACTAAGTGAATAAGGGAGGTGTAGAGTAGGTCGCTAAGGGATACGAAGCCTAAATGACTAAGGGATATGAAGACTAGATAAATAAGGGATATGAAGACTAGATGACTAAGGGATACCATAACTAGATGACTAAGGGATATGAAGCCTAGATAACTAATGATACGAAGCCTAGATGACTAAGGGATACGAAGCCTAGATGATTAATAGATACGAAGGGTAAATAAATAAGAGATATGAAGACTAGATGCCTAAGGGATACGAAGTCTAGATGACTAAGGGATACGAAGCCTATATGAGTAAGGGATACGAAGGCTACATAACTAAGGGATATAAAGCCTAGATGACTAAGGGATACGAAGCCTAGATGACTAAGGGATGCGATGACTAGATGACTAAGGGATATGAAGATTAGATGACTAAGGTATACGAAGCCAAGATGACTAAGGGATACAAAGACTAGCTAACTAAGGAAAGCAATGACTAGGAGACTAAAGGATACGAAGACTTGCCTACTAAGGGAAACAATGATTAGGAGAGTAAGGAATAGAGCGACTAGGTGAATAAGGGATTCGTGGAGTAGGTCGCTAAGGGATACGAAGACTAAATGACTAAGGGATACGAAGACTAGATAACTAAGGGATACGAAGCCTAGATGACTAAGGGATACGAAGAATAGATTACTAAGGGATACGAAGACTAGATGACTAAGGGATATGAAGCCTAGATAGCTAAGATATACGAAGAGTAGATAACTAAGGAATATAAAGACTAGATGACTAAGGGATACGAAGACTAGATGCCTAAGGGATACGAAGCCTAGATGACTAAGGGATACGAAGTCTATATGAGTAAGGGATACGAAGGCTAGTTGAGTAAGGGATATGAAGAGTAGATGACTAAGGGATACGAAGCCTAGATGACTAATGGATACGTTGACAAGATGACTAAGGGATATGAAGCGTAGATGACTAAGGTATACGATGCCTAGATGACTAAGGGATACGAAGACTAGATGACTAAGGGGTATGACGATTAGATGACAAAGGTATACGAAGCCTAGATGACTTAGGGTTACGAAGACTAGCTAACTTAGGGAAACAATGACTAGGAGACTAAGGGATACGAAGACTAGATGACTAAGGAATATTAAGATTAGATGACTAAGGGATATGAAGCCTAGATGACTAAGGGTTACGAAGACTAGCTAACTTAGGGAAGCAATGACTAGGAGAGTAAGGGATACGAAGAATACCTAACTAAGGGAAACAATGATTAGGAGACTAAGGGATAGGGTGACTAGGTGAATAAAGGAACCAATGATTAGGAGAGTATGAAATAGGGCGACTAGGTAAATAAGGAATGGGTGGAGTTGGTCGCTAAGGTATACGAAGACTAAATGACTAAGGGATACGAAGAGTAGATAACTAAGGGATATGAATCCTAGATGACTAAGAGATACGAAGCTAGATGACTAAGGGATAGGAAGACTAGATGCCTAAGGGATACGAAGCCTAGATGGCTAAGAAATAGGGCGACTAGGTGAATAAGGGAAACAATGACTAGGAGACTAAGGAATAGGGCGACTAGGAGAATAAGGGATACGTCGACTATGCAACTAAGGGGTACAAAGAATAGATGACTAAGGAATACAAAGACTATCTAACTAAGGAAAACAATGAAGAGGAGACTAAGGGATACGAAGACTAGATGACCAAGGGATATGAATATTAGATGACTAAGGTATACGAAGCCTAGATGACTAAGGGTTACGAAGACTAGCTAACTAAGGGAAACAATGACTAGGAGACTAAGGGATACGAAGACTAGATGACTAAGGGATATGAAGATTAGATGTTAAGGGATACGAAGCCTAGATGACTAAGGGTTACGAAGACTAGCTAACTTAGGGAAGCAATGACTAGGAGAGTAAGGGATACGAAGACTACCTAACTAAGGGAGACAATGATTAGGAGACTAAGGGATAGGGCGACTAGGTGAATAAAGGAACCAATGATTAGAAAAGTAAAGAATAGGATGACTAGGTGAATAAGGGATGCGTGGAGTAGGTCGCTAAGGGATACGAAGACTAAATGACTAAGGGATATGAAGACTAGATAACCCAGGGATATGAAGACTAGATGACTAAGGGATATGAAAACTAGATGACTAAGGGATATGAAAACTAGATGACTAAGGGATACGAAGAGTAGATAACTAAGGGATATGAATCCTAGATGACTAAGAGATACGAAGCCTAGATGACTAAGGGATACGAAGCCTAGATGATTAATAGATACGAAGAGTAAATAACTAAGAGATATGAAGACTAGATGCCTAAGGGATACGAATTCTAGATGACTAAGGGATACAAAGCCTATATGAGTAAGGGATACGAAGGCTAGATGACTAGGGGATATTAAGGCTAGATGACTAAGGGATACGAAGCCTAGATGACTAAGGGATGCAATGACTAGATGACTAAGGGATATGAAGATTAGATGACTAAGGTATACGAAGCCTAGATGACTAAGGGATACGAAGCCAAGATGACTAAGGGATACGAAGACTAGCTAACTAAGGAAAGCAATGACTAGGAGACTAAGGGATACGAAGACTTGCCTACTAAGGGAAACAATGATTAGGAGAGTAAGGAATAGGGTGACTAGGTGAATAAGGGATGCGTGGAGTAGGTCGCTAAGGGATAAGAAGACTAAATGACTAAGGGATATGAAGACTAGATGACTAAGGGATACGAAGACTAGATGACTAAGGGATACGGAGGCTAGCTAACTAAGCGAAGCAATGACTAGGAGAGTATTGGATACGAAGACTAGCTAACTAAGGGAAACAATGATTAGGAGACTAAGGGATAGGGCGACTAGGTCAATACGGGCACCAATGACTAGGAGACTAAGGGATAGGGCAACTAGGTGAATAAGAGATACGTCGACTAGGTGACTAATGAATTGTGTAACCAGCTATAACAACTGCTGGAAGCGTTGTCTTGTTTCATTTTCTGACACTGTTTAGGTTATTTAAACGGAAAATCAGAATTGCAAATTGTCTTATTGGGGTGAGCGAATGAGGAGGGGGGGGCGAAGGAAGGGGTATTGGAATGAGGGTTATAGAAGACGTGTATGTATACAAGATGGGAAGGGGAGTTTCGAAAGTCATGGCAAGAGATGGGGAAAATTATTAGCACTCTGTAACATAGAGAGGGTGTAAGAGGATCAAGGCATACGCTTCCATCAATACAGATGTTACCTGCACACACCATCCAGTAACATAAAATGCAAAGTGTCTGTAAAAATCTGTAGGGCGCCTAAAAAGAACACAATGGATGAGAAGGCAAACAAAATAGACGGAGAGAGATAAGAAAAAGAAACATGGAAAATACAGATGGGGAGGGGGGACAGGGGCAGATTGCTATCAGAAGTTTCGAAGATCTTCAAAAGTATCATAAGTTATAGAATATGACGAAAGTAACAGAACTTATAGAATATGACGAAAGTAACAGAACTTATAGAGGATGACGAAAGTATCAAAAGTTTTAGAAGATGACGAAAGTGCCAGAAGTTATAGAATATGACGAAAGTAACAGAAGTTAAAGAAGATGAAGGAAGTTATAGAAGATAGACGAAAGTATCAGAAGTTATAGAAGATTACACGAAAGTAACATACATTATAGAAGTAGACGAAGGTAACAGAAGTTAGAGAAGATGAAACGAAATTATCACAAGTTATAGAAGATGACACGCAAGTAGCAGAAGTTATAGAAGTAGACGAAAATAGCAGACGTTATCGAAGATGGCGAAATTAACCGTAAACTGAACGTAAAAAACGAAGAAAAATCGAATCTCACCCAAATTAATTTATTCAATATAATGAGAACATCTGCGCCGCGATGTTTATAAAAAGAGGTTGGGAAGAAACTTTGTGGGAGGTACCTCGGTTGTGGGTCAGTGAAGTGGCAAATGCCTGGAAGAGAAGTTGGAATTTTTCGCCCTTTGAGTGACCCAATAAAACCAGTTCATCTTCCGTTATGTTTAAGGATCTCAATGACTTAGTCGGGGATCTTGCTTGATGAGTAGTTTATGGGGCTATGCAGTGGGTCAACCCAATCTTGCCTCCCCCCGTGCCCCTCCCGAGGCTGACTTGACCTCCTTACTTGATTCTATATTTATTCATCTCTTTTCTTTCTTTGTCTGATTACATTATGCAACAAAATTTCACCTTTTTCTTGTTCCTTGGCTAAAAGTGTTATTTCCAGTTTTTCGTAACTAAAATAAATGACCCCCAAAAATCTATTTTAATCCAAAAACTTTAACTTTGTTACTGAATTTCTAAATTTTCCCATTTGAGGGAAACTTTCAAGAGATTCTAGATTTAATGAGAAACTTCTAGATTTTAGTAGACTTTTATGAAGTTTCAATCATTTTCCAGAACTTGCCAGAACAGACACCCCAAAACTTTTAGAACCTTCTGAAGTATTATTTCAGAACTATTTATGCAGGGATTCACAGATCTGCTCTCATTTCTGTTTTATCTACTATAGTGAATACATCAGAAGCGAAATGCCATCAAGAGGCTGCAATCATTCTCCGGATGCATTCTCTGATATCTGCGGACAGTTCATCAAACTAAGAGAATAAGCGACCCTCAAAAGAAAGCAAATCAAAAGCTAAAAAGATTAGTGAAGATGTAGACTACAATGTCAGAGATATGGGTGTTGAGAGGAATCCAGACTATCCAAACTAAAGAGACATCAATGACTTTGCCAGAGATCTTGGCTTGTCAAAGTCAAATGCTATGTTTTTTATTTCCAGTATCAAAGAGCGGGATTTGCTGGATGAAAATGTGCAAGAGACAAATCAAAGGAAACGTTATAAGCATTTCTCAAGATCCTTTGCCTATCAAGCTTGCATAGCTGGGCGCGACTTTGCCGCCAGATCTGATGCGACTTTGCGACTTTATTTTTAGGCTCCCCAGTACGACTTGCGACTTTTTTTTCCCGGTGCGACTCCGCTAAATTACAAAGTTAACTTTAGAGCGATAACAGAAACATGCTTTTATAAGGCACAAAAACACATATTTATTAATTTTTTAGTTAAAACACAGCCGAAACTAATATCTACAGGTCATCCTCCTCCCCCATGTCCTCCTGGCCCATCTTCTCCTTCAGGAGGTCTATGTTCCCTTTGAGGAACACAAGCTCCTGAAAGTTGACCTCACCCAGTGAGGCCTCTTGGCTCTGAGGAGACGTCCACGGTGGTGCTGAAGAGCCTCTCCACAGCTGCAGAGCTGTAGAGGGTAGGGGAAGAGGGACCAGGCCAGCTCGCCTTTAGAGGGCACCCACTCCTCCATGGACTTCCCTAGGACCTCCCTCACATCTTTCTGCTGGTTAGCCGGGCCTCTGGCAAGAAACTTGTTAAAGAGGAGGGCATCCAAGTCCTGGGGTTACTGCCAGGCTGACGCTGCTGCTGCGCCTCCTCCCTGGGCTTGAGGACGGCCCTTAGCTCCCTGGTGATCGTGTCCCTGATCTCCTCCACCTTGTCAGGGGCAAGGCTCTCCAGGGCCTGGTGGTGAGTTTAGAGTGGATGGTTATGGCCATAATGAGGTCGCCATCCTCAAAGAGGTCAGAGAGGTGGCCAAACATCCTTTCATAGCCGCTGAGGAGGGCCTGCACCAGGGGCTATGCTGGCTCTGCTCCTCCAGGCTGGCCTTCATCATTTCAGAGTGACAAACCTTTTGGGGGGACTTTTAGGTAGTTTCATGTAATGTCAGCCTCAAATAATGTGAAAAATTTAATTTATCGTAAAAGTAAAGTTAAAAATCAGAAAAAAATAAAGTTAGCTGTTACCAACTCAAATTTGACAGTTTTTGCCAAATCGGGTTTTAAAACTGGCATTAAAACAGCCGCGGCAATTTCTTTCAAAAAAGTCGTCTTTGTTCCTATTTAAAGTCGGGGCAAAAGTCGCGGAAAATTGGCATTGTGACTTTGCTTAGTCCGAGTTTTTCCAAACGTTTGCGACTTCGAAATTCATAGTGCGGCAAAGTCGCAAAGTCGCAACTCGTTGCCGCAACGCCCAGCTCTGCAAGCTTGGTTATGTTGCTGCAATGATGTATCTGGTCTGGTTGATGCAATTGGAATTACAAGTAATCCAGATGAGTGGAGGCTTTTCATTGCAGCTCCTCAAGAAGTATTAAGGTTATAGGTCTCCAGAATTAAAATAAGCATCCATCCCTTCCTTTGGCTCATTCAGTATATCGACAATGAGGACTACAACAGTGCCAAGCACCTGCTACAAGCTTTGAATTATAAATAGTATGGCTGGGAAGTGATTGGAGACTTCAAAATGCTGGCATTTTTTATGGTCTCTAGGGAAGTTTGACTAAGTTTCAATCTCATCTCTCTCTTCGGGACAGTAGGGATACCACAACACATTACCACAAGGACCACTAGCCACAAAATTACTGATTTCTCTGTTGGAAGGCATAATATCAAGTATGATCAATTGATAGACATTCAAAAGGTGTTGTTCCCTCCATTACATTCAAACCTAGGTCTCATGAAACAATTTGTTAGAGCTCTTAACAAAGAGTCTGCAGCCTTCAAGTACATTCAAAATTTCTTTCCCAAACTCTCTGAGGCAAAAGTGAAGCTGATGTCTTTGTTGGACCACAAATCAAGAAAATCAGTGTGTTCAGAATTCCCGGAAAAGCTTACTAAAGAGAAAAACGAAGCCTGATAGAGATTTGTTTCGGTGTGTCAGGGCTTTGGGAGCAACTACAAGGTTTACAATTATATGGAACTGGTTGAGAACTTAGTGAAAAGCTATGGGCAAATAGGCTGCAGGATATCCCTGAAGGTGCATATCTTTGATGCTGATCTTTACAAGTTCAAGGAGAATATGGGAGCATACTCAGAGGAACGAGAAGAGTGCTTCCATCAAGATAGACTGAACTTTGAACATAGATTCTAAGGAGTAGACAATGAAAACATGATGGAAGACTACATATGGGGGATTGTACGGGAAGGTGATTAAGATTAAAAACAGGAATAAAGGAAAACTGTTCCTTTCTAACCTTTTTATTGGTTTTTTTTTCATATATTTCTTGAGGAAGTTTCAATAAAATTGTATAAATTTAACTCTGTGATTTTGTTTTTAGCCTGACATTGGACGAAAAAACCCCAAATTTGCTTATTTTTAGTAAATATTTCATTATACAAACCACGAAAGCAAATTTTAAAACAAATAATGGCTATTTTATATTGTTTTGCAAAAACGAGTTGGAAAATAACAATTACTGGCCAGGAACAAAAAAATCTGTTACATAGTGTTATTTTCTTTATTCTTTCCTCTTTATTTAACTATGTATCTCTATTTATCCCTTTTGAAAAAATGCTGAAAGTGTGGAGAGTTGAATCGAGTGGGAAAAGTAAAAAATTTATTTATTGTCAAGAATTTATGTCGTTTTTAGACGACAAAAAAAAATGCTTTTTAGTTTTAGTTAAATTTTTCTATTTGCAGCAAACTTTTTAAAGATGAATTTAGTAATGCCCTTGCCTTTGTATACTCTAGTAATGCCCTTGCCTTTTTTATACCCTTTTAATGTCTCTGCCTTTGTATACTCTAGTAATGCCCTTGCCTTTTTATACTCTCGTAATGCCTATGCCTTTTTATACTCTCGTAATGTCTATGCCTTTGTATACTCTAGCAATGCCCATGTCTTTTTTATACTTTCGTAATGTCTATGCCTTTTCATAGTCTCGTAATGTCTATGCCTTTTTATACTCTCTTAATGTCTATGCCTTTATATACTCTCGTAATGTCTATGCCTTTTTTTACTCTCGTAATGTCTATGCCTTTTATACTCTCGTAATGTCTCTGCTTTTGTATACTCTAGTAATGCTCATGCCTTTTTTATATTTTCGTAATGTCTATGCCTTTTTATACTCTCGTAATGTCTATGCCTATTTTATACTCTCGTAATGTCTATGCCTTTGTATACTCTAGTAATGCCCTTGCCTTTTATACACTCGTAATATCTATGTTTTTTATATTCTCGTAATGTCGATGCCCTTTTTATACTTTCGTAATGTCTAAGCCTTTTTTATACTCTCGTAATGTCTATGTCTTTTTTTTACTCTCGCAATGTTTATGCCTTTTTTATACTCTCGTAATGTCTCTGCCTTTGTATACTCTAGTAATGCCCATGCCTTTTTTATACTTTCGTAATGTCTATGCCTTTATACTTTCGTAATATCTATGCCTTTTATACTCTCGTAATGTCTCTGCCTTTTTATATTTTCGTAATGTATATGCCTTTTGATACTTTCGTAATGTCTATGCCTTTAAATACTCTCGTAATGTCTCTCCCTTTGTATACTCTAGTAATGTCCATGCCTATTTTATACTCTCGTAATGTCTATGCCTTTTTTATACTCTCGTAATGTATATGCCTTTTTATACTCTCGTAATGTCTCTGCCTTTGTATACTCTAGTAATGCCCATGCCTATTTTATACTCTCGCAATGTCTATGCCTTTTTTATAGTAATACGTATGACTATTTTTGTTCTAGTAATGCCTCTGCCTCTTTTACTCTAGTAATGTATATGCCTTTTATACTCTAAGTATGTCTATACTCTAGTAATAGCTTTACCTTTTATACTCTCGTAATGTCTATGCTTTTTTTCCTATTAATGCGTATGCCTTTTTTTGTTTTATTAATGCCTAAGGCTTTTTATACTCTAGTAATATTGCCTCTGCCTCTTTTACTCTATTAATGTCTATGCCTTTTCGACTGTATTAATAATACCTTTACCTTTTATATTCTAGTAATGCATATGCCTTTATATACTTTAGTAATGTCTATGCCTTTTTATATTCTATTAATGCATATTCCTTTTTATATTCTAGTAATGCCTCTGCATTTTAAACTCTAGTAGTGCCTATGACCTCTTTACTCTAGTAATGTCTATGCCTTTTCCACTGTAGTAATAATGCCATTACCTTTTATATTCTAGTAATGCTTATGCCTTTTTATAATATAGGAGGCTTTTTATCTAATAATACATAGTCCTTTTTTAATTTAGCGATGCCTAGGTCTTTTTAAGCTAGTAATGCTTAAGCCTTTTTAAATCTAGCAATATCTAGGCCTTTTTAAGCTAGTTAAGACTAGGCCATTTTAGCTAGTAATTCCTAACCCTTTTTACTTTCGCAAAGCTTAGGTTTTTTAAAGCTAGTAAACCCTAGGCATTTTTTTTTAGCTAGTAAGTCCGCTCTTTTTAATCTTGCAAAACCTAGGCTATTTCAAGCTACTAATGCCGTAGGATAAGTACACAAAATGGTGTTTGAAAACAATATGAACTTTCTGAAGGAGAATGTTTACGCGTAAAATTCTTTCATCTGCATAAGTTCGAAATTGTTGCGGATATGAAATGAGCTTCTTTTAATGCAATATTAGCCAATCAATCCAAAATCAATGGCTCGATTGCAAAAGAAACCCCATTGCTAAAGTGGTCTCCGATAGCAGAAGGATGTGCTTTGCAAGTAGTAGGATGTAAACGGAGTTATTCATTATGGATTTCTCAATAATAAACAAACAGTTACTGCACACCAAAATGTTCAACAATTGCAACGTTTAATGTTCAATAATTGCAACTTTTAAGTGTTCAACAATTTCAACGTTTAAATGTTCAGCAATTGCTGTTAATTAGGTAGTCTAGTTGCGCAGAGTGGTTTCTAACATCAGAAGGAAATTTATCTCAGATTAATATATTGCCTTCTATGTTTTCCTTTTATTTTTTTTCTTTCTTTATTATATTGTTTTTTTTTATTTTCATGGGCCCAAACTTCTTTCTTTTCTTACAATTGCTTCTTTCATAACAATGTAGACTTACAATCTATGTACACATATTTACAGGAATTTCTTTTATCATTATATTTAATTATCTATCTTATTTAATAAAAGGAAGCTCATCTGTCATCTCTGAAGGACAAAAAGTTATGATGAGAAAAACGTAAATTTTTCATATCGACAATTTTAACATTTAAATGTTGCGTGATGCTGATGAAGCTGACTAAATGTTTTTTTTGGTACATTAAAAAATATTTTATTTCCTTTTTAAAAAACATTAATTCCTTAACAATATTATCCTCCCGGCCAGTATAGGGGTTAACGCGCTTGTCCGGCATTCGTTGGGTCGGGATAGGTGTTGCTCGTAGCCATGACAGACAGTCCACCTAAGAGAAGGATAACTCTGATTGCAAAACCCTCGAGCCACAGGCATAATCGCCTCTTCCAGAAGATCCGCTGTGAGTAATTCTTCCCTTTGTAAAAACATTAATTTTCGATAGCTTAATATTAAGCTTGACTACATTAAGCGACCTCGTCGTACCATAAATGCTGGTAGCGTATTAAAACCAGCAGTAATATGTTCGTATGATCAGTAAAGCCATTCAGAAGTACGAATGAATAACTCCTGGTGGCAGAAATTCGAAAGAGCGATTTACGAGAGACATCCAAGCACAATAAAATGTAGGGATTCCATTTTTTTCAATTATTTTGATTACTCTTGGATCTGTTTTCTCAAGATAATTATATTTACTATCCTAGAAATACTAGAATGGGAAATTTACATAAAACTTTTGACTTTTGAAAGGAGTGGTTGTAGGGGTGGGATTGAGGTGAACTGTGTTAGCAACAACGAGATACGTACTTAATACAAGTTTAATTTAGAGGAAACAGCCAAATACAAGTACAACTTTTATAAAACTGTAAAATAAACGTACGACTTAAATACAACTGCATAATTCTTTTATTTTAATCGACAAAACGCGAAACCCTCTAAAGAAAATGAAGAAATTCAAACAACTTAAAGGAAAACGCTCAAATACCAGTCAAACATAGAGTAAAGGTAAAAAGACAAAACAAAAACAACAAACAAAAGGCAGAATAAAAGCTCAACTTAAAGAAAATGGCAAACTACGAGTTTAAGCAAGAAAATGGGAATATTTATACCTAACTTAAAGAAAACGAAAAAATACAAGTCTGACTTAAGAAAATTACCAAAGAATTCCGAATTTTTAGAAATCGACATTACAAGGCCAACTTAAAGAAAATGGGAAAATTCGAGCTCGAATTATAGACAAAATCTACGACTATTTAAGCAGAACTTGTATTTTGAATTCTCTTTTAGCTGGATTTGTAAAATTTCTGTTTCATTTAAGTTTGAATTTCATTTTGACGTTTTCTTTAAGCTCGACTTGTATTTTAACATTTCCCTTAATAGACATGTATACAGTTTTCTTTAAATTGGATTTGTATTATGCTGTTTCTGTTGGATTTCACTTTTATATATTTACAAAATGCAATACCACCAGCTATACCAGGATAACAACGCCCGGGATAGGTAGAGCTTGCGCAAGAGTTCATAATGGGCGCGATAGCTGCTGTGCTCGTAGGCATGGATTCGCCAGGAGGAGAGGGTGTATTCTTAATTTGAGAGGCGTAGGAAATCACTAGTAGCTAAACGAAATTCGCTCCGCAATCGGGAAGTTAACCAACATCTTTTCGAATAAATACGGGTCGCAATGCTTCAAGGAAACAAGGTGTGGCTTGCCACAAGTCACACACTTAACATCACACGATATATTTTTCATATATGGCATTGTAGCAAAAAGCACAGATTTAGGGTTGATACGATTTAGCACATCCACATGTCCTAGTTTTGTGTCCAACATGGTGACAGTGGTAGTAACTACGTGCTAGTGGCATGAATGCCTTCACAGGGTAGCGACACTAGCCATTTGTACCAAATCAGGGAACTTGTTACGGTCAAACGTGACGAAGAGTATATTGATGTGTTTCGAGGCCGCTCCCTATTTCCTCATCACACTCTCAACGTTTACTGCACCCTGGTTGGTCAGCTTTCTGTGATGTCCTGTCGGGTGTAGTTCGGGAGTTATCAGCATGGAATAATCCTTTAACGACGTTTAAGTAGCGTGCATGGTCACCTGCAGAGGCGTCCAATCAAACCTTGAAGAGAGCTGAATATGGTTGTCTGGGCAGCATCAGCCTCATTAAACAGAAGACTTTCGTCTGAAAACAGGCGACCTTCGGCTCTCTACCGAGAAATCTACCTAATGCCTAACACTGATGGAGTATGTGTCCGATGGAAAATTTTCTAATATCTGGAGAGGAAATAACCAGAAATCATTTGAAGCCAGCAGGCTCGAAGACACTCAGCAGCTTCTCGAAGAAGGCCCCTCCTACGTCAGTGAGGCTCCACACACCTTACACCAGACTTTGCGATTGGGTCTTTCGCTTTCACCATGGGGTGTTGCGAAGTTGGCATCCTAACCTTGTCCT
Source organism: Ceratothoa steindachneri (assembly GCA_963969495.1). NCBI lineage: Eukaryota > Metazoa > Arthropoda > Malacostraca > Isopoda > Cymothoidae > Ceratothoa > Ceratothoa steindachneri. The sequence goes on from OZ018317.1 coordinate 179,231,451, forward strand.
TTTCTACTACCGTGTCGGCAGGAGACCCATCCGCTCCCTCCTCTTCATCTACAAGGAAAGGATCGCCTAGTCTTTTTACTCTTCTTCTTTAACTTTGGGGAGGAGGGCAGGGTGCGCATTCTCCCCTTCCATCTCAATCGGCTCCGAGACCGGATGGGCTAGACTCTTTTCTTCTCTGAAATGGACAAAGATCTGGCCGCCTGTGGAGCACCACTGAAGGGGATGAGAGCCGTTCTCTCCCTTTCAGTCCTCAGGTACCTGCGTCTCTTTAAAAAGATCTCACCGAGGAGTGAATTTAGGTTTGGTGGTATTTCCCACCGAGTCAGTGTTCACTCTCGACAAAAAACTTGTCAACCAGGGTAAGGAAACCTTCTGGTCCACGTTCACTTGGGAAGGGGCCTCCATCTGTTCATTTCACCCAAGCTGTCTGGAATCTTGACCTGGAACTGGCTAGCCTCATGTCTTATTGCGGTCTTACAAATCATGGAGGAGGGGGGGAGGGCACCTGCCTCTATCGAAGAAAAAACAGTGGCGTCTTGTTGCCGACTCCCAAATAGAATATTCTAGGATCAATAATGGAGGGGGGGGGGCACTGTGGGTCCGCCGTGCATAGTTTACACTTAGCTGGTCTCTTTCGAGAGGGGACGATTCTTCTTCGGGCATTTCTTCCCCTCTTGCTAAGCCTCTACGCGGCGCTATAAGCGGATGGGGGGGGGGGGCACAGGAATTTCAGACATACAGTCAACTAGGGGCAACTCTAAGGAAGGAGTAAGAGGGAATTCCTATTACCAGGAAACATCCGAGAAGAGGAATCCCGCTCTCAGGCTTGTGGGGGTGGGAAAGATCCTAGCAAAAGCTCACGGGGGAAGGTGCGCATCTCCTCAGAGGTAGGGCTGACCAAGAGAGACTCTAAGATGGTAAAGTGGAAACTCTTTTATAAAGTAAGAGTGATGGGAGGCCTAGCCCTTCCACCAAACAGAGGCGTCTTGTTGTTTTTCTTATCCACCCCAAACAACAAGGTGGAGTGAAGTTTCGCTCTATTTTCTGCTTCCAAAACTTTGCTAGTTGCGGCCGTTGCCGTCTATTCCGTCTCAGATTTCCGGACCTTTGAAGGGTTCCACCTCTGGGCACGTTAGTGGGTGAAGTTCGTACCTGACTGGAAGTTGCCCAACATACAATCTCTCCCAAAAGGTCGCAGCCCCCAAATGAGCAGCCAGAGAGGCAGGGTGACAAAACAGATATCCTTAGTAGGCCGTACTGATCATTGACAGGACGGGCAAGATCTAAAGATGCGTCTTGCAACCTACCCACAGACGGAACCCGAGACTTTTAGTTGTTCTGACAGCCAACGAGGCAGTAAGGCCTGCCCCCACAGGTAGTACTGCCTTTTGCACCCAGAGAAGGTCACAAGGGGGCTAAGCAGAACATTCATTACACGCAGGGATGAGGATTATTGGGGGCGTAAACCGGATATCCCATTATTTGTATTATATTATATGATAGTTTATAATATATGAAAGGGAGATTTCGCAATTCTCCTGAATCTTACTTTATCTCACAAATAATAATAATCAACAAGTAAAGATATTTCTGTGCCGCAATATAAGAATTTCAAACAATACATAGGCATCTGTATTTGGTAATCTTTTACATTAGCGACTCGGGATTTTTTTCCTGTCATCCCATAATGATTTGTCCTTTATTCCAAAATCTTTCGTTTAACTACCTATTCCATTTTTGTTCCCTCCAACAAAAATGGCGCCTTCATGAGCGGATGAACGAAAGATGAAACACGATATCGTTCAATTTGAAACGAAACACAACAACAACGCCCGAGTCGCTAATGTAAAAGATTACCCTGTATTTATTTGTGACAGGCCTTTTTATTCCGGACCTCGCCGGATACCTATGATAGTAATCAATAATTTTGATTAATTAACAAAACCAATATTAACATACTCTCCTACATTGTACTTTAAAGCATCTTTAAATTGCAATCACACAATATAAAAACACAAATTAAAAAAGGAATCAGACAGAGAGAACATTATCCCCCCCCCCCAACTGTTTTCACCCTCATTTTTAAGCAGGTACTTAGGAAGACTTGTCACTCTTGATACGAGCATGAAAAAAGAAACAGTAAAATAAAATTAGGCTAGAGAGCAGTAGTAACGTTTGGCATCATCTTCAGAATCGGCATAGCTTTATACACACCTGTTAAAATACCTACAAGGACCATAAATAAATACTTGGCTAAGAATGTAAACCCAGGTATCGGATATAGTAGGAAGAATAAAAGCCCCGAGGTGGAATTGGGCTAGACACATTATTGGAAGAAACGACAGAAAATGGACAAAAAGCTATCCTAAACTGGACACTTTTAAACATAAAGAAACTTAGAAGATTCTTGGTATAAGGTGTAAAAATTCGCTTAATTTTAGGAATAACTTGGCAAACCCGAGTATTTTGGATCGTAATTAAAGTAGGCTTTGGCGCAGCAATGGGGCCCGAGAGGCTAATGTTGCTAAGAATATCCTTTCAGGAGAATGAAAATTTTGATCCTTACATAATCTACCAATTTTAGTAAATTCTCAACGGTTATACCAACAATGAATATGAACTTGTAGCCAAAACTTTATTTACAATTCATTAGAACTCAAATTAGCATTTATAAAATGTTAAATTAGCATCCATAGACAGTTTTTATCCTCCGAACCCATTGAAAGCAGCGGTGCTGAGAGTTTTTGGCATGGGGTTTGTCATAATATTTTGGTGTAAGGCTTGTCTTCGATTTTCGGCATAAGGCTTGTCCTCCGTTTTCGGCATGAACCTTTCCTTAGGTTTTTGGCATGATCCTTGTCCCAAGTTTTCAGCATGAGCCTTATTTTAAATTTTCGGCATGAGCCTTGTCTTAAGTTTTCGGCTTGGACCTTGTCTAAAGTTTTCGGTTTGAACCTTGTCTAAAGTTTCGTCTCGAACCTTGTTTAAAGTTTTTGGCATGAGCCTTGACTTAAGTTTTTGGCATGAGTCTTGACTTAAGTTTTCGGCTTGAACCTTGTCTAAAGTTTTCGGCATGACACTCGCCTTAAGTTTTGGGCATGAGTATTGCCTTAATTTATCAGCAAGAGGCTTAAGTTTCGTTGCAGTGAAGAAATTCCTGAAACTAAAAGATCCAAATTTATTTGTTTACCTTCTCCGAGGTCTATTTGTTCAGAGGTGAGCGGACCGCACATGAAAACCGGTCTTCGATAAATGTTTCCCGTTATCGCTTCGCGACGTAAAATTGATTTCCAAAGAACTTCTTTTTCCAAAGTTTAGTCAGCCCAAGATCTCCTTAGCGTGCAGGAGTAGTGCTAAGGAAGTCGGAGCGACAGGATAGTGCAAGTAAGCAATGTATTCCGTGATTATATGAACCCTATCTGGTTAAAATCCATCTTGAATCACACTTGTTCCCACCCGATGTGGTTGTGGTTTGATTAGGTGTGTGGTAATTTTTTTTAAAAAATCAAGACTACCATTCTTTCACATAATAAATTTATTCTGATTTTGTATGGTTAATAATAATAATAATAATAATAACCAGGTAATGGCTTCGCCACTCCCCCCTACGAGGGGAGATTGCGCTTCTCTACTAAGATTAAAATCTAAAAAAAAACAGCCATGATTAAATTTTTAGAAATTTTCTGAACTTCGCCAATTATAATCATTTTAAAAAGGAACTCAACTAAATTTCCCCCCTTTCAAAATATCACGTTGCTAAAATATAGTTATAGAAGAAGATATATAAAAATAAATTTTCTGAACTTCACCATTTGTAATTCTTTGGGTTTTAAAAAATTCACAAAATTTCGATACTTATTTATTTCTAAACTTTACCATTTTGTTTTTTGATATTCTAAAAGAATTATTAGAAATAACTTTAATAAAAGACATAAATCATAACCAAACTGAGATGAAATTATTATTCAAATACTCAAAAAAATCCCCTTCTTAAGTTATAGAGTTAGTTTGTTTTTTGATATTCTAAAAGAATTATTAGAAATAATTTGATAAAAAACATAAGTCATAACCAAACTAAGATGAAATTATTATTCAAATTCTCAAAAAATCCCCTTCTTAAATTATAGAGTTAGTTTGTTTTTGATATTCTAAAAGAATTATTAGAAATAATTTGATAAAAAACATAAGTCATAACCAAACTAAGATGAAACTATTATTCAAATACTAAAAAAAAAACCCCTTCTTAAATTATAGAGTTAGTCTGTTTTTTGATATTCTAAAAGAATTATTAAAAATAATTTGATAAAAAAACATAAGTCATAACCAAACTAAGATGAAACTATTATTCAAATACTCAAAAAATTTCCTTCTTAAATTATAGAGTTAGTTTGTTTTTTGACATTCTAAAAGAATTATTAGAAATAATTTGAGAAAAAACATAAGTCATAACCAAACTAAGATGAAACTATTATTCAAATACTCAAAAAAATCCCCTTCTTAAATTATAGAGTTAGTGATGATGATAATAGGCAAATGCTAATGCGAATCCTTTTGTGATATCGATGAGTAAATATCAATTAAACACATAAAATTAATTAAGATTCGAAGGGGACAAATGGAGGAAATCTGGCGACAATGTTTTCAAACAAAGCAGTTTCAAAATGTTTGGACCATAATGCTTAAAACACCGCAATATCGTTAGAAATTCACTAAATTTAATTTATTTATTAGTAAATGTTATATCTAGTTTATTTATAACGAAATATACCTCAAACACTCCTTCTCACTTACAATTGTCACTGAACGAAATTCAGCCAAAATGTGACATGACTACTTGGGGTAACTGTACCATGTGTACGAATTCTTGATTTCTTTCACGAAAGGGAACCACTCTAAACAACTTTGAAACTTTTTAAGACCCTTTTGTAAGAACAGTGAATAATAACTTCATAATAGGGCTAATGCTAACTTATTTTGATTACATTCACTTATCGCATAAGGTAACTAAACAACTAATGGCAAATGCGAAATATTTCAGACATACCTGCTTTTAAATTGGAAGATCAATTTTTATTGCTCTCCTCCTCAAAAACATTGATCATTATGAGTATCTTTGTCTTTATAAAGTTGATTTTCATTCCCAATGTGAAGATTGGCTTGTGATAAATCTATGATCATTGTCTGTATTTCTTCTTGGTTCCTTATTGCTCTTTTTTCTGCAAAAACATTGTCATTATGAGTATCTTTGTCTTCATTAAGTTGTTTTTCGTTCTAACTGTGAAGATGGCTTGTGATAACTCTGTTATCATTGTCTACAATTCTTCTGGATTCATTATTGCTATCTATTCGGCAAAAACATTGATCATTATGAGTATCTTTTTCTTCATAAAGTTGATTTACGTTCCAACCATGAAGATTGGCTTGTGATAACTCTGTTATCATTGTCTGTATTTCTTCTCGATTCCTTATTGCTCTCTCTTCTGAAAGAACATTGATCATTATGAGTATCTTTGTCTTCATAAAGTTGATTTTCGTTCCAACTGTGAAGATTGGCTTGTGATAAATCTGTTATCATTGTCTGTATTATTTCTGGATTCCTTATTGCTCTCTCTTCTGCAAAAGCATTGATCAATATGAGTATCTTTGTCTTTAAAACATTGATTTTGGTTCCCACTGTTGAGATTGGCTTGTAATAAATCACTTATCATTGTCTGTAAATCTTCTGGATTCCTTATTGTTCTCTCTTCTACAAAAACATTGATCATTATGAGTATTTTTGTCTTCATAAAGTTGATTTCCGTTCTCACTGTGAAGATTGGCTTGTGATAAATCTATCACCATTGTCTGTGATTCTTCTTGATTCCTTATTGCTATCTCTTCTGCAAAAACATTGATCATTATGAGTATCTTTGTCTTTATAAAGTTGATTTTCATTCCCAATGTGAAGATTGGCTTGTGATAAATCTGTTATCATTGTCTGTAATTCTTCTTGGTTCCTTATTGCTCTTTTTTCTGCAAAAACATTGTCATTATAAGTGTCTTTGTCTTTAAAACGTTGATTTTCATTCTAACTCTGAAGATTGGCTTGTGATAAATCTGTTATCATTGTATATTAATTCTTCTGGATTCCTTATTGCTCTCTTTTCTGCAAAAACATTGATTATTATGAGTGTCTTTGTCTTCATAAAGTCGATTTTCGTTCGTAATGTGAAGATTGGCTTGTGATAACTGTGTTATCTGTTTCTGAATTCTTCTCGATTCCTTATTGCTCTCTTTTCTGCAAAAACATTGATCATTATGAGTATCTTTGTCTTTATAAAATTGAGTTTGGTTCCAACTGTGAAGATTGGCTTGTGATAAATCTGTTATCATTGTCTGTAATTCTTTTCGATTCATTATTGCTATCTCTTCTGCAAAAACATTGATGATTATGAGTATCTTTGTCCCTAAAACGTTCATTTTCGTTCCCAATGTGAAGATTGGCTTGTGATAAATCTGTTATCATTGTCTATCAATTCTTTTGGATTCCTTATTGCTCTCTCTTCTGCAAAAACATTGATCATTATGAGTATCTCTTTGTCTTTAAAAAGTTGATTTTCGTTCCAACTGTGAAGATTGGCTTGTGATAGCTCTGTTCTCATTGTCTGTAATTATTTTGTTTTCTCTATTGCTCTCTATTCTGCAAAAACATTGATCATTAGGAGTGTCTTTGTCTTCATAAAGTTGATTTTCATTCTAACTCTGAAGATTGGCTTGTGATAAATCTGTTATCATTGTATATTAATTCTTCTGGATTCCTTATTGCTCTCTCTTCTGCAAAACCATTGATCATTATGAGTATCTTTGTCTTCATAAAGTTGATTTTCGTTCTAACTGTGAAGATTGGCCTGTAATAAATCTGTTTTATTGTCTGTATTTCTTCTCGATTCCTTATTGCTCTCTCTTCTGCAAAACCATTGATCATTATGAGTACCTTTGTTGATTTTCGTTCCAACTGTGAAGATTGGCCTGTGATAAATCTGTTTTATTGTCTGTATTTCTTCTCGATTCCTTATTGCTCTCTCTTCTGCAAAACCATTGATCATTATGAGTATCTTTGTTGATTTTCGTTCCAACTGCGAAGATTGGCCTGTGATAAATCTGTTTTATTGTCTGTATTTCTTCTCGATTCCTTATTGCTCTCTCTTCTGCAAAACCATTGATCATTATGAGTATCTTTGTTGATTTTCGTTCCAACTGCGAAGATTGGCCTGTGATAAATCTGTTTTATTGTCTGTATTTCTTCTCGATTCCTTATTGCTCTCTTTTCTGCAAAAACATTGATCATTATGAGTATCTTTGTCTTTATAAAATTGAGTTTGGTTCCAACTGTGAAGATTGGCTTGTGATAAATCTGTTATCATTGTCTGTAATTCTTTTCGATTCATTATTGCTATCTCTTCTGCAAAAACATTGATGATTATGAGTATCTTTGTCTTTAAAACGTTGATTTTCGTTCCAACTGCGAAGATTGGCTTGTGATAAATCTGTTATCATTGTCTGCAATTTTTCTGGATTTCTTCCAAATGGCACCCTGTCTTCACAGAAGTAAATGTGTCTTAAATTATTTCCAATATTTCTGATTCCGTTTTTATTCCACTCCAAGTTCATGAAATATTTCCTCATGCAATGCTGTAAACAGTTTCGATGAAATGGCATCACCTTGTGTCACTTTTTTATATTTATAATTGTCCTAGTGTAACCTAAATAACGATGTTGCTTTACGGCATATGTAAGAAAGTATATCAAGGTATGTTTGTTAATTCCTTGCTTCTTGTATTGTTCTTAAATCTGAGTCTGTGTTTACTGTGTCAAAGGCTCTTCTATAGTCCACATACAAACACTATGGTAACGAGGTATTTCGTATCCATATGTTCTCTGCAATAATTGTGAACAACCTACATATGTTCATATATATTGTTTACTTCTGCACCTTACCTGTTTCAGTTGATGATTGCAGCCCATTGCTTCTTTTAATTTGTTGGTTATGATTTTTGTAAGATTTTTTTTTTATATTTCTGAAATCCCACGGATTGGCTTGCAATTTTATAGGTCTCCCTCTCACCTTTAAAAAAAAGAAAAAAAAGAAGCACAACACAAGCGTTAGACCATGTCATTGGCATCATGCGTTACTTAAACGTTTTGTAAACAGACTACCTAGTAGGTAAACAAGAAGCTCACCCACAGTCTTAAAAAAATAGATTGTTATTCCATAATCTCTAGTCGCTTTACCATTTTTTATGCTATTAAGCGAGTGCAAAAATTTCGACCGTTTCTTGCTAGTGTGATTTACTTTTTGTATATTGAGAAGTTGTTCTCTGGTGTGTGGGAGACATTACTATCATATACCGTGTGTATTTTCCTTAAAGGAAAACTAATGTGACCTGATTTGACAGCGAGTTACGGTCATATGTATACATTTTCAAAGTATAATGAAAGTGTGAAATAAAGACAAAAATACATAGCATTAGCCCTGTAAAGCTTATTAAGGTTTGAATATTTAGATATGTCTATAATAGCTTGCTCTTGGTCTCATTCTAGTTAGACAATCATTTAAGTTCAAACATCATCATCATCATCACTAACTCTAAAATTTAAGAAGGGGAATTTTTTGAGTATTTGAATAATATTTTCAGCTTAGTTTGCTTATGACTTGTTTTTTTATCAAAGTTATTTCTAATATTTTTTTTTATAATATCAAAAAACAAAATGGTGAAGTTCAGAAATAAATATAAGTATCGAAATTTTGTGAATTTTTTAAAACCCAAAGAATTAAAAATGGTGAAGTTCAGAAAATTTATTTTTATATATCTTCTTCTATAACTATATTTTAGCTAGGTGATATTTTGAAAGGGGGGAAATTTAGTTTCGAGTTCCTTTTTAAATTATTATAATTGGCGAAGTTCAGAAATTTTTTAAAAATTTATTCATGTTTGCTTTTTTTAAATTTTAAATTTTAATCTTAGCAGCGAAGCGCAAGCTCCCCCCTCTCGAGGGGGGGGGGGCAAAGCCACTTCCTGGTTGGCCTATATAGATAATATGCTTAAATTTGCCCGCTATTGGTAAGGATGACGTCCATGCTTTCTCTTCATATTAGGTATTACGGTGACCTATATCCTTGTTTGCATTCGCCAGATGGACGCCTTTAATTAAAAAAAACAATCATAGTAAAGTGGAAGTAAAAAGACAGACAAATTAAATGATGGAAGCATTTTGTACTCGCCACCAACAACCACTAACTTCACCCGCACCGTTATAATCTGGTGGTACAAGAAACTCGAGACAACCAGCAGCTGCGCCAGCTGCAGCATCTTAACAGAGCTCTTGTTACACCAAAGACAAGGGGCTTATTTGATAAGGTTGGCCCTGGCTCGCTTAGTACCCTTACCAATGAGTAGATGGAATGTTTTAAATGTTTAGGTGTTACCAGCACCCAGCACACTCATCTTTGTTGGACGATACCATTGTTTAGTTCATGACTGGTTATTCAGTTGTGCCCAGGAGTACTTTCCTCGCATCTAGCCATAATGTAGTAAGTCCGAAACTCAATCCGCCTTCCTGAGAACGGGCTGAAAGGGAGGGGTTTTCTCCACACAAGAGGAATAATTCTAAACCTAATCGAGAGGATTTCCGATCCAGAATTGTGGGTGGGTTTTTTTTTTGAACTTTGGAAAGTTATGTGACGAGTAGTAACAAGGTCAGATGTTGTTTTTCTTTGTGGTAAATACGGATTCGCAGTTTAAGGTGACTTCACATTGTTTCTTGATACTAAGTTGAATTTTTGTCATTTCCTACAATTTATTTTTTTAGTTGCGCGCAGCGACTCTATAAATTACTATGTCGGTTCGTAGGTTGGCGGTTGGATGGTAACCGTTTGAATTTTCAATGGGTGTTTTGTCAATAACATCGTACCTATCCTGTCGATTATAACGAAATTTGAAACCTTCATGTTGATTTACATTCTCTTTCGAATTATATAATTGTCAAGGTCCTCCCAAGGTTAGTCCTGGAATTATTTAGCAATTACATCGTAACGAATAGCCGATTCTAGCGAAATTTAGAACCCTTATGTTAGTTTACATTTTCTTTCGAATGATAGAATTACCAATGTCCTCCCAAGGTTAGTCCGAGAATTATTGAATTGTTACGAAGGTGGATGGTGTTTTTGAGATTAAATGCACCAGAAAGGAACCATGGTAACACAATTTAGGCCTAAAAAAATGTTACAGAATTGAATTCGAAATGGATTGAATGCAAGCGTGTGGGGGACTCTTTATTGCTAAGAAGACTGATAGCAACTCCAGACAGAGTAGTCTTAGACCTTTCAAGGGTGATACTTTGGCCTTAGCAAAGGCCAAGTTTGATTGTGACTAAGTTAAAGAGTAAATCGCATATCCATAACAGGATTTGTTTAAATCGCAAAATATATTAAAAACGTCGATTTACGACTGTCAAAACCTGAGTGAGGATAACTCGACTTTTTTTTAGATTTTCCTAATCTTATTTGGTTTCGCATTCTTTTTGAGACTTTTAGTCTATCAATTGATCATAAGATATTACAAGAGTCTAGGAATTATGTATTAAAGTTCAACATCTAATGGTAATATACTGAGTAAGAGAAAGTGTGCCGAAAACTTTTGAGATTTGTGAAAGAATTATACGTTTTTTACATGCCTGGTCTAACTGCAATGCTATAACTTTATTTGATATTTTTGAACATTATTATATTATTCCTAAATGCGCTTGAGCCTGGAACCACAGGTTTTCGCTCGACCATCATAAATCATCCTTTGCTTTAGCTCAGGATGATTGGTGTTCCATAAACGAAGTTCAAAGCTTCCTTCCAGAAGCCGCGAGATAGATGCTTCCTAAAGTCCAGACAAGAATTCTCAATTCAAGTTTGACATTAGTAAGTTATCCATGTAACAGAAGTAAAAACTCATACTTTGGTTAGCAACCATGATGGTTTTAAAACACGTTATTTCAAATAAAGAGGAAGCTTCAAGTTCCAAAATAATTAGTTGTATAGCGTTACGAAACTAATTTATCGTTTTCCACCCAGTAAAAGGAAAACCGATAACCATCAATATCTAATTGTAGCTTTATTTAAAGGATTACTTAAGATCAGCTAAGAGTAAAAGTTTATTGTTCCTAAATCTGCATAATTGTTTGAATAAAGAATTCATCCAATTGATTGCCAGAGAGGCATAGCTTTGTTTAGGAAATGGGTTATCTTGAGAGCTGCAGTTAAAAACCGTTCAAATTTTTGTGCATCTTTGAAGGATGGCCCTATTTATAGGTTTATAAAGGATAGATCGTAGATGGACACTTGGAGTATGAGGTGCAACTTTGTTCTTATCTGCGAAAAGATATAAAAATGCTTGACAAGGTGCGATAACGCACAAGTGAGATGGTTCCAGAATTGCTAAAGAGATCATATGAACACAGGCTAATGGTACTTAATTTGCAGTCACTGGTGGGAAGTAAATTGAGAAGTGAACTGATTCAAGATATTACATAATTATTACAATGTTAATTCTGATTCTTTCTTTGAACTTAATAACTCAACTTAAACAATAAACAATGAATGAAAACAATAAGTAAGGCATTGTGAAATGGCACGAAAAAGTTAACTTACAAGGTAATTAATTTGAGAGACCAAGTAATGATAATTCCTCTCATTTTTGTTAGGAACGATTATCGTTATTTAGTTATTTTGGGGAGGGATCATCTTTACTTGGTAAAGTTTAACGTCATAAGGAAATATTGTATGGGTATAACGCCTCTAGAGAGGTTGTGACATTAAATCTTTCAAAAGTGACTGGTATTGACATGTTTAGCATTTGTCGAGAAATTTGTATGAACAATTTAGTGGTGGGGTGGTAAGGTAAAATTGTACAAATCGATGGAGATTGTTTTAGTCTGAACCAAATCTTTATCGAGGGCGTGCCCCTCATACTTCTTTAAGGGTCTTTGGAATTATTGGGTTGTCCAAAATGGCCGTTCGTTTTTTTAGCGAAAACTAAAACACAATAGAAACTCAAAGCAATGTATTTATTCAATAACATATTTGAATTTTGATCATTTACCATTCGCCATTTTCTAGTTAGATCGAATATTCGCTGTTCAAATAATTTGCGGTGTTTAGTGGCAAAAAAACATATCATGGTGAATTTTCACATTTTCTTGAGAATTGAATATCTGCTCATTCAAAGAATTTTGAAGAGGCAGAAACAGATGGAAATCAGAAGGATCAAGGTCAAGGAAGTATGGAGTGTGAGTAAATCCTCCCAGCCAATCTCTAGCAACTTCTGTCTCGTTTGCAAAGATGTGATGTCTCGCGTTGTCATGATGGAAATCAATGAATGCCCTTTCGATTGGCTAGTAATGGACGTTTCTGGAATATTGCCGTGTTTAGTTTATCCAGCTGCTCACAATTGACATCTTAATTAATTGATGGTTTTGTTCATGGGAAGAAGTTTATAACAGACAATACTCTTCCAATCCCACCAAATTGACAACAAAATCTTCCTTGGATGAATTCCTGCATTAGAAGTTGTTTGTGGTGGTTGTCCGCGTTGCGTCCAAGATCTGGTTTCGGCTTCACATTGTTACAGAGTATCCATTTCTCCTATCCAGTGATTATTTACTTTACAAAATGGTTCGTTTACTTCTCGTTTAAGAAAGAGATCGCAGATGGAAATCCTTTATCGAGGTTGGCTTCAATCAATTCATGAAGAACCTAAACATCAAGCTTGAAAACATAATTAAGTTTATGCAAATGGTTAGCGACACTATATTTTTGATTTTAGGAGAATATCTGTGATATCTCTATTTGTAAGACAACAGTTAGTTTCGACCATTTCCTTCACTTGATCACTGTTGACCTCATTTGGCCGCCCAGTACGCGGTGCATCATCAACCGAAAAATTCCCAGATCAGAATCGTGCCAACCATTTCTGACATACACGTTCTGAAACAACATCCTGTCCATACACACCGCATATATTCTTGCAAGTTTCTGTTGCCTTCTTACCTTTCCTAAAGTAAAAAAAATAATGTACCCATAATGTTCTGCTTTGTTCTCTATTTTGAGGGTTTAAATAAAATCACACAATAGAACCTATCACGTTGGAGATTCGCTATGAACTAATTTAAAGTTTTAAGCTTCCCTGCACCCTCTGACATAAAAAAAGTAAATATTAGCAACTATCAGAGCGTCTCAAATTTGCTAGCAACAAAAACTAACGTACCTTTTGGACAACCCAATACTTCTACGCCTCCATTGTTGGGTTATATGGAGATTGTTGACTCACACAGCGCAGTGACACTCTTGCGATTGATCAAGAAAGTTGTTCGTCCTGGAACAACTATATATACAGTAACCAATGGGAAGCTTATCAAAACACCGATAATGAACTTGGCTATACCTTTATAACGTCAATCATGAATTAATGTCGTAGGTCAGGTATGAGCCTTCTGATATTCGCTTGCCTCCCTGGATGCGGGGAAATGCCCCTTTATGGCTTTATGGCGTGGGTCACAACGAAATTATATACAAGTACTTAGTCTACCTTTGGCCTATTTCATTCAAATAGCTATGTGGTTCTAGGAATCAAACATCGGAACCAAAAATAATCTTTACTACTATACAAACAATATAATTTAACAACAAGGAAGACACTATGGGAAATACACTAGACTAATTGGAAGGAAAAATTGATTTAAATGGAAGCTTCGGCACGCGCCGCGAGCATGCACAAACGACCTAACCGAAAGAAAACGGGAAGATGGAATCATGGTGAATCTTCAAGGTCGAATAACGTCGTGCCTCTTCGAAGTTGATAAAGAGCTAGTTATTGCAGAAGGACGAGTCTTCACGTTGCTTAACTCTCGTTATTTCTGAATAAATATTTCTTGTCTGCGAGCCCTTGGAGTGCAGGAGTGGCTTGATAATTAGCGCGTCGTGTCCTTAGCTGATTCTGGCGAATACTGGAGAATACTGATTTTCTCATGCCCGTGCTGGTAATTATATACGAGTTCCCTGGAACCGATTTCGTTGGCCGACGGAAGCGGGTCCCACTCGTTCTGAAGGAGCGCGGCGGACGTGAACTTTGCACCCCCTCTATGATCTTTTCCCGGGCTCCAGTTTAGCTTGTCTCAGCTCGTCTTATCGCCCCGGAAGTTTACCCAAAGACGCCGATTGGAGGTCTTCTCGTCTGTGAGATACTCCCTAGGCCTCTGAGTCCACGTGACTCTCTCTCTCTCTCTCTCTGACAATTAATATTAACCAATTAAAGTAAATAATTATATTAATCACTAATTAATATTAAATAATTTATTAAAATTCTTGAAATAAGCAATAAGATTTGTTTAAATTTTAATCCTTATGTCAGATTGTTTCACTTTATGTGGGATTATCTTTACCTGGTCATTTTGGGAAGGGATTATCTTTACTAGGCTGACCTAGGAGGGATTATCTATAATTGTTCCAATTATCAAAATTGCATGACTGAAAAATGTACATTAGTTCTTCCCAAACTTAGGCCCTTCTGAGAAATGGATGTGGCCCTCACGTGAAGGATAATTCTAGGAACAATTAGAATATCAAAACACAATTCTACATAGAGATAGTTAAAAAACACAAATTCCATTGCACAAATACCAGAAGTAGCAAGGCCAGGGGAGTATGGAGTGGTAGTCCTACCTCCCAGCCAAACTCTATCAACTTCTGTCTCGTTTGCAAAGATGTGATGTCTCGCGTAGTTAGTGAAAGATCTTAGATTATTTTTCTTAATTTTTCATATATATACTCTGGAAGGTCATGTCACCAATTTTATTGTGACGGAAATAAAATTTAAAATTAATGAAACTATTATTAATTCCTATTTTAGTAGAGCATATTATACCTACATATTTGAGTGGATCCATTACTAAAATGTTAATGAACACTGAAAAATATTATATTAAGGAACCATGTCAATAAAATATTAGTCACGACACCTACACCTTCAGGGAAAGTACTGTAAAATGTTTGTTTGTAATTTTTTTGTTATGAATATTTTTATCATATATAAACATCATAAAGTATTAATTTCTAATGTTTATTTTTATATATACAAGTAAATATTTCCTCCCCCCTCACAAATTTTTCTTAATATTTAGTGTTCGCATAATTTTTTTTTCTATATAATCTACAAAGCCGGGGGCTTAAAAGGAATATCTCATAGCATGTCAGATTCATTGTCTACCATAGAAAATGCATAGCCTGTCACCTCAGCCTGTCACCAACGGCCATGCAGCCTTAAATTATATTGGCCATGTCACCAATATTTTGGTGACGTGGCAAATTTGAAAATGCCATGTCATCAATAAATTGGTAACTGCAGTCAATGTGTTAAAAATGTTTTATCTTACGACTTTGAGTATATATGTATATATGAGGAATTAAACCACATTATCCGAAGACAATTTAATTCAGAACAGTTTCGGTGTATCTCACACCCTTTTTCAACTGACACTGGGTAGAAAATATAAGAGAAGTGCATATAAGCATAACACAAGATCCCCTCTTTTTTCCCCCAATCCCCTACTTGTGGCTAATCTAGGGGGGGGGGGGGGTTAGGCCTAAACATATTGAAGGGCTGACATTTTACTATTTTGTTTATTTGCTTTCTTATTACAGGATTAAAAGAAAATTGACCCTCAGATAGATTTAAATTAGGAACTGACGATATCAAGCTCGATTCTACGATTCTTCTCTTAACATAGTTAGCCGATTTGAATACCATTTTACTTCCATTGAAATCGATCGTATGATTCTTGTCTCTAACATGGCAAAATATTCCACTGCTTTCGCTGCCCACTCTAATATCTCTTTTGTGTTCATACAATCTCTTGTCTAGATTTCTCCCCGTTTCCCCTATATAAACTTTATGGCAATCGTTGCATGGTATTGCATAAACTCCTATGTTAATATGTTCTTTGGGTTTCCTGGCAATCATCAATTGGTTTAAGGAATTATCATATTTAAAGGCTAGATTAATACCCGCTTTTCCAAATATGTCCTTTAAACTATTTAATTTATTATTAAATGACAATTTTATACATTTATCTCCGATATTGGCATGTCTCTTCATAGAATATTTTGAGACTGAACTCCTTCCCACAATTTCTCCCCCTAACTTTATATGGTTAAGGTACATTGACGATGTATTTTCTGTATGGCCTAATAGCCATGATTTTAAAACCTTTTTTAATAATTTGAATAATCTGCATGTCTCCATCAAATTTAAATATGAATGGGAATATGATAATAGATTACCCTTTTTAGATATCCTCATTAATAAAGATCACCATGAATTAAAACTTGACGTGTATAGGAAACCAACCCACACGAATGCCTATATATATTATTTTTCGTTTCACGATAATACTGTTAAAAAATCGGTAATTTCTAACCTTTTCCTTAGAGCATACAAAATATGTCATCCTTCCTATTTAGATGAAGAAATTGTCATTATCAGGACCATTTTTTCTAACTTGTATTACCCCGATTGGTTCATATCGTCTGCCCATTTTGCAGCTAGGAAAACATTCTATGGTAATAAGCCTTCCCGCACTAACGACTTCAACAATTGTATAACATTGCCATTTAATAATAAATTAAATAGTTTAAAGGACATATTTGGAAAAGCGGGTATTAATCTAGCCTTTAAATATAATAATTCCTTAAACCAATTGATGATGGCCAGGAAACCCAAAGAACATCATAACATAGGAGTATATGCAGTACCATGCAATGATTGCCATAAAGTTTATATAGGGAAAACGGGGAGAAATCTAGACAAGAGATTGTAAGAAGACAGAAGAGATATTAGAGTGGGCAGCGAAAGCAGTAGAATATTTTGCCATGTTAGAGACAAGAATCATACGATCGATTTCAATGGAAGTAAAATGTTATTTAAATCGGCTAACTATGTTAAGAGAAGAATCGTAGAATCGAGCTTGATATCGTCAGTTCTTAATTTAAATCTATCTGAGGGTCAATTTTCTTTTAATCCTGTAATAAGAACGCAAATAAACAAAATAGTAAAATGTCAGCCCTTCAATATGTTTAGGCCTAACCCCCCCCCCTCCCCCGCCAGATTAGCCACAAGTAGGGGATTGGGGGAAAAAAAAGGGGAACTTGTGTTATGCTTATATGCATTTCTCTTATATTTTCTACCCAGTGTCAGTTGAAAAAGGGTGTGAGATACACCGAAACTGTTCTGAATTAAATTGAACTTCGGAGAATGTCGTTTAATTCCTCATCTTTTCTTGCGATATTGCATTAATTTTCATATGTATATATATATATATATATATATATATATATATATATATATATATATATATATATATATATATATATATATATATATAACGAATAATAGCATATAATGTTATACAAGTATATGCATAATGTTAATATCAATCATTATAAAAGAGGTTCTTTCGCTTAGTACTTGCGAGAGATGGCTAAGTTCTGCTTTACAGGGGTGGCCGAAACTGGATCTCACAATCTACAGGGCCGGATTATTGCATAAGCCAAATAGGCCATGGCCTAGGGCCCATCGCTTATTATGATAATTATTATTTAACCTTTTACCCAAAAGTGGTTAGTTTAAAATATACACTAAAATTTCTCATTAAAATATATATATATATATATATATATATATATATATATATATATATATATATATATATATATATATATATATATATATATATATATATATATATATATATATATATATATATATATATATATATATATATATATATATATATATATATATATATATATATATATATATATATATATATATATATATATATATATATATATATATATATATACACATATAATTTTATTATATGTCCTATCTGTATACTATACATTTGTTTATATATTTTCAGCAATAATTAATTCAGCATATATAATTTCAGCAATACTAACTAATACACTGTATAGACTAACTTATAGCAATACTCTACTCAATTTAAGTATTAAATATATGACTTCAATCAGAAGAGTTTAGATAAAATAGTGATGCTCTGGCTCGCCTATACCCATGGGTCCCCAAGAAAATGAATGGTCTAGGGCCCCGAAATATCTTAATCTGGCCCTGACATTTTATAGTGGCCGCTGTAAACTTATATAGTTCGTGACAGAACTTTATAACTCTCAATAATAATAATTCTTTTTTCCAGGTCTTTTCGAGTGGTAGAAGTTTCTAGTACCATCATCATGCTACGTTTGTGGTTGATAGCGGCTCTTTTCTCTTCTTCCTCCATCGCTTCATTGCAACGAGTTCCGAAGAGCTACGAAAAGTAAGAAGAGTTTGTGCACCAAAACCATAGATGTATGTGTCCGTTCTCTGCAATAAACACGCTTGTACTCCATCATAGTAACGTACTAACCCTGTAACGATCGAATGTTCTGTATGTTAAGGTCCTTGGTACGCAATGGTTCTCAAATGGGTGACCTGTCAAACGTTGAAGCAAATGTCTTTATCCATGGCACCAAAAAGGTTTTCGATGCTTTAATGGTACCCATTTTTAAGGGTGTGTCCACAAAGGCGAAAAAACCTCCATTGGTGAGAAATAATATTGGATAGCGAGTTACGTTGACTGAAAGACACCACCTAACACAAACAGTGAATTATATTCAACAACACTCCATAAAGACCCATTGAACCTTTCATGCATGGGCACTAATTGAGCCCCCCTCCCCCCACCCCGCCCTTCGGTCCTTCTGAAGGTTCAGTGAGCTCTCTTTAAACTCTCTCCAGACTCGACATCGCCTTCGACCTTTCCTCCCAGTCTCCTGCCCTCATTTTTTTTCGTTTCCTTTCGTCCCCTTTTCGTTCGTTTTTGTCCCTTTTGTCGTCTTTTTAGTCTATTTTTGTCCCCTTTGTCTTCTTCTTTTCTCAAATTTTCGTCCATTTTTTCGTTCCTTTTGTCGTCTTTTTTTCTTTCCTTTAAGTCCTTTTTGTCGTCTTTCTTTCGTCCATTTTCGTCGTCTTTTTTCTTCTCCTTTATTCCTTTTATCTTCTTTTTTCGTCAATTCTTGTCCCTTTTGTCATCTTTTTTTCGTCCCCTTTGTCGTCTTCTTTCTTTCTTTTTCATCCTTTTGTCCTCTTTCTTTCGTCTATTTTCGTCCATTTTCGTCGTCTTTTTTCTTCTCCTTTATTCCTTTTGTCTTCTTTTTTCGTCAATTTTTGTCCCTTTTGTCGTCTTTTTTTCGTCCCCTTTGTCGTCTTCTTTCTTTTTCATCCTTTTCGTCCTCTTTCTTTCGACTATTTTCGTCCATTTTCGTCGTCTTTTTTTACCCTTTAATCCCCTTTGTCTTCTTTTTTTTGTCCATGTTCGTCCCTTTTGTCTTATTTGTTCTTCCCTATATCGTCTTTTTTTTCTTTTCTTCCTTTGCTGTCGTCTTTCTTTCGTCCATTTTCGTCCCTTTTGTCGTCTTTTTTTCTTTCCTTTTATTTTCTTTTGCCTTCCTTTTTCGTCAATTTTCGCCCGTTTTGTCGTCTTTTTTCGTCCATTTTCTCTTATTTGTTCTTCCCTTCACACTTATCACTCTGGCTGAGTGAAAATGCACCAACTAGCGTCATAATCCTCTGCCACAATATAAAACTCCATACAATTACTGCAGAAAAGGGCAATTGAGTACAGTTTGCCTTGACTTCAAGAATGCATTCACTATAGTTCCCATTCTACTTTTTTAATAATCAGTTTTAACGACTCGTTATTGGAAGGATTGGATTGAATAACGTATTTAGTGGTTTTCCTTGAATGATATATGTCGATAATCTAGATCGTGTTTTGGAGGTTTTAAAAGAAAATTTAGTATTTTTTTCCCTGTAAAAGTGATACTCTATGGTTTGGGATGGAGAGGAAGAGATGTAAAATTTTGGCTTATGCAGTTTTCGACATAAGTATATTTAGCAAATGTAAATCCTCATACAAAATTATCTTTTAACAAATGACATCTCAAGAGGTAAAAAAAAAAACGTCGTATGATGTTAGACTGGAATTATTTAGAATTTCCACACAACACCGAATTCAAAAGAGATAAGATAAGTAAAAAAGAAACATGCAATATAAATTTTACACTTACAATAATTAGTGCGATTCAAGCAAAATATTGGGAGGAGGGCCTTTGTAGAGCACCGTTCCAAAAGATCAGAACATCTTTATTTCTATCACATCTTCTAGAACTTTTGCCATACAAATTCCAATGTTTTTAAGTCGGCGTACGATATCCTACAGCCATAAACTACGAAAGATTAAAAGTTATACAAATTTAGATAAATAAAATAAAAGTTATCAGCAGATAACTGAAGTGTTCAAATTATCCGAACAGTTAGAATTCTTTTAGTGAGAACTGGCATTATTTGCATGACAACTAACTTCAGGCGAGTCTCGAGTACCTTAGATCATTCTCTTGCCAGCTGCCGTTGAGGCAACATGCCTAAGAAATCTGTCACCCCTATGTCCGCGAGCTGATAGTGAAGCTGCACCACCAATATAGTGTTTCATTGCAGAGATTGTCAAGCGCTCCAAAACTTCAATCTATAATATTTTGTCAACCGATGACAAAACAGGTTTATGTAAGGCTGGTAAATCAACCGGTAAGCCAAAGAGGAGTTTAAACGGGGAAGACCAAGCCATTAATAAAACTGTGAAAGACTGTTTCAAGATGTATGCAGCAGTTTCTCGAGAGATTAGTTAGATTTTAGCCATCAATGTGTCCATGCAGACGACTACGTCACGTCAGCTGGAGGAAGACAATCTCCATGTTCGCCCAATGGAGGTCAAACGACTGATCAGTTCGAAGAATAAAAAGACTCCTTTTGCATTCGCCACTGAGCACCTGGACGGATGACCAATGGAGCAGAGTCCACGAATCTAAGTTCATTTTGTTTCGTATCCGATGGTAAGAGATTCGTTCGTCCTATGACAGGCGAAAGATTGTCTGCCAATTGCACCAAAACGAGTGGGAAGTTTGGTGGATGAAGTAGCATGTTCTAGGGCGTTATTACGGTAAAGGCATTGCACCACTTGTGTGCTTACGAAACACACTGTATGCACAAGTGTATAAGAAATTGCTGCGTCACCATTATTTGCCACATACGAGGGGCGGTCAATAAGTTTTGCGAATTAGTAGGGCAAAACAGAGGAAGTATGATGGCTGTTTGTGGGGGTGTTAGAACAAGTTATGACAGATCAGGACCTGAAACCGCACGCTCCTGCCTCGTCTATTTAAGAAGCAGTAGCTGATCGCAGATCGTCAGTCACAAATTTTTCAACAATGGAGAAGGTTGAGCACCGCGCACTGATCAAATCTTTGACCAAAGAAGGCAAGAATGCAAAAGAGATCCATGAACGCATAGTTGCAGTGTACACCGACACCGCCTCTTCCTATGCAACCATTGCTTGCTGGAATAGGGAGTTCCACCATGGTCGTGAGTCCCTTGAAGATGACCCCCGTCCAGGACGCCCGTCAGAAGTGACCAACGAGGACAATGTATCCCGTGTGG
This sequence comes from Ceratothoa steindachneri, assembly GCA_963969495.1. NCBI lineage: Eukaryota > Metazoa > Arthropoda > Malacostraca > Isopoda > Cymothoidae > Ceratothoa > Ceratothoa steindachneri. The sequence continues at coordinate 179,253,083 of OZ018317.1, forward strand.
AGAGGATGATCCTCAAAAATCGATGGGTGAAGGTCGAAGAAATCGAGCGAAAACTTGGAATATCACATGGAAGTGTTATCAACATCATTCACGACAATTTGGCCACGACCAAGGTCTTTGCCCGTTGGGTCCCTAGAAACCTCACGAAATCCTCACGCTCCATGATCGACTTCAACATCGTCAAAGTTCGGAGGAGCTGCTGCTCCTGTACAACCAATACCCGGCAGGATTCGAGCCACGTATAGTGACAGGTGATGAAACGTTGGTCCATCAATGGGATCCCGAGACTAAGCTCGAAAGCATGGCCTGGAAGCAAAGGGGCTCTCCGACCCCCATCAAGTTTCGGAGCCAACCGGATTCTGAAGCAGTGTTGATGGTGGACTATGCGCCTCGTGGAAGGACCATCACAGGCCATTATTACGCCGAGGAACTGGCTGGGTTGAAGAAGTGCACCCGTCACAAGCGGCGCGGCAAGTTGACACGTGGTGTCCTGCTCCTCCACGACAATGCACCTGTCCACAAGGCCAAATTGCACAAGTTTCCCTTCGCGAGTGCGGATTCGAGGAGCTCAACCATCCCCCCTACAGTCCAGATCTGGCCCCTAGCGACTACATTTTATTCCGCCAGCTCAAGGCTGCACTGCGTGGACGCCGGTTTGGGGACGATGAAGATGTCCAGCTCGCCGTCCAGGAGTGGATTGAACAGCAGTCAGGAGATTTCTGGTTGTCGGGAATTCGAAGCCTCAGGGACAAGTGGCGCAAGTGCATTGAAGTCGAGAGTAGTTATATTGAAAAATAATAAAACACTTTCCCTCATATCTTGTTTCCTTATATCCGAATTGCAGAACTTATTGACTGCCCCTCGTATGTGAGCTTCCGAAGCCCAACCTGCAATTTACATGCAGGACAACGCCCCCTGCCACACGGCCAAGTCAATGAGGACCTTCCTGGACGACTTTCACATCACTGTTATGAATTGGCCTGCAAAGACTCCATGCATGAATCCCATTGGAAATGTTTGGAAGACACTCGGAGAGAGGTCTAGGTCTAGTTCGAGAACTATGGGAAATTCTTCAAGATGGATGGATCAAGATTATTGCGTAAGAGTGTCAACAGTTGGTTCGTTCCTGTTTCAGGCGATTTCAAAGCATCATCGAGAATAAAGGTCTCTACACATAATACAAATTACATATAATTTGTACAAATGTTTTCCACTGATAACTTAATCCTTATATCCCAATAGAAAATTTTTTTTCCACTCTCGTTCGGATCATTTGGGAGACCAATTTTTCTAGTAAATTTCTTATCTGACGATAACTTTCGCTTTATTCATCCAAATTTTCATAAACCTTTCCCCGTACCTAGTTTATACTTGTATGTTATCGTATACCAATTCTGGAAATCTTGGATTTTCTTTGGCAAAAGTTCTGAAAGATGTTTTTTTATAGAAATACAAGTGTTCTGATCTTTTAAACGGTACTGTAAGTTTGAAAACATATATGACAGCGTGTTAAGAGAACACTATAGTGGACAGTATCACCCTCATAAATGAATCACTATGGGCAGACGACTGAGAATGGATGATACTGAATTAAATGGGAGAAAGCTGATATTCTGTTACATCAATGCATTCATTGGTTAGAAACTCCTATATAGCAACGGAACTAATTGGGAACAGTCTCTTTAAGGTCGGTAAAACAATGAATTCGACCCCAAAGTGGTATGATCAGTGATGTTAAAACGCTAAAAACAATGATAATCAAGTACAACAAATGTTAATACAAACATAGCTTTCCTCTGCTAGCTCTGTTTGTCAGTCGCTTTAATTAATAGAGCTCGAGTACGAGGTTGGAAACGAGGTTGTAATTAAACTATTTTTTATCTCTATTAATCAGTTACCAAGTGATTCAAGTTTCTGGCTTAGGGAAATATGATAACCAAGATGAGATTCTGGCAAAATTGGAGCTACCGATCGAAGAAGACGTAGAGGTTTTGCACCAAGATGCGACTGAAGGTAGGAAATGCTCAAGAAGTTTCTATATTCCTTTATAATTCAATTTTATTTAATTTATGCCATATGAATTATAAATACGATTTAATTCTAATAGTCTTTAAAATTCGCCTTATTGGCTATTGTTTACAATGGTGTGAGTTGGTAAACTATATGACCTAGGTGAATGAAAACATCGTTTTAAAAAAGTTAAGTCACGGAGTGTGTGTTTACTCGATAGATGTTTCGATTCGAGTAGGCCTTGTTTAGGACAGGGTTTCCTTACCGGGGGCCACGGCAAATCTGAAGGGGGCCACAGGAAAATTTTAAGCTTTAGAGGGGCCACAGATCCATGAAGAGGGCCACAGGACTCAACCTATTGAAACCTGAATTATAGTTAGGGCAGTACCTAATTTTAATTTATGCAGTTGAATTACATTTTAAAAATATTAATACATATATTTTACCTTTTTAAAAATATTTTATTAGCATAATAGGATTTACATTAATCTGTAAACAAATATTTTGCATCCTACAAGCTTATTCTGCGGCGCACTCCATTGTGCGTTTGATCGTTCGCCTGGCACCGTTGTTGGTTTGATGAAAATACTTCAGGTGGAACTTTAAATCCTTACAGTCTGTTTATCAAGTGGTTCGGCGTTATAGTATGCAAATAGCTTTTATTTGTTTACCCTAATACTGCGAAGTTGTAGTAATTTTACTAGTTTTTAAAATTATAATAGATTGCCACAAGCACAATAATATGACTTTTATAAGTAAATAACTGAGCATTTTTGTTTGTAAGTGAAGTGTGCCATCGCTAGGCATACACCAAATCATTTTTTTGTCACTTCGGTTTCACTTAGGGCTTATTTACGAGATTAGCATTTAATCTTAGATTCTGATTATTGTACTTTCCGTTTTGTATCTGCATTAATTTGAGTAATATATATATAATATATTACTAAAATTAATGCAAATCTACCCCCTTGAGGGAGTCCATTTCTGCTGTTTTGCATTTAGGTACAAGTACAGAGTACCAGGATGTAAAATCAACAACGAAACTTTCGCACATGTCCAACTAATAGAAACGCTCTTAAAAATAGTTGCAATTGTTTGCGGGGTTTTTTTTGGTGTCAAATATTTACCATCAATGGCAAGTATTTAGCACCAAAAAGGAAAACAAAATTTACAATGCAGCTATTTTTATGAGCGTTTCTATTTATTGGACATGTCTGAAACTTTCGTGACCGACTGTAATAGGAGTTGGTGTGGGGCACAGACTCGGTGCTCTGCACAGGGAATGGAGGTTGTTTCTGGGTCTTTTCTCAGAAATACTCTTCCTTTTTTGCCGCTGAGATAAGCGCCTTTCATTCTGTTGCGGTGAGCTTTGGCTCTAAAATGTGATATATATATCATTAATACTCCAGTGAGTATTTAGCTTATGGTTTTATACATTCACCAGACGATATAACACAGCCATTGTGTCTTTTATGTATGGCCACACTTTCTAAAGATAGTATGCGACCAAGTAAGCTTAAAATATATTTGGAGAATAAGCACAAGGACAAAAAAGACAAAACATTAGATTACTTTAAAAAGCTGTGGGATGATTTCCATGCAAGGAGCACTATTAAAGATATATTTAGCAAAACAGCCGCAAAACTAGACAAAGGTTTAATTGCATCTTATGTGATTTCCAAGCTAATAGCGAAATCGGGAAAACCTCATACTATTGGCGAAGAATTGATTTTGGCTTCAGTATCTGTGGTTATTTTAACTGTTATGCAACAAAATCCCCCCCAAATCACTAAAGTCATTCCGCTGAGCAACAATACAGTATCAAGACGTATTGACGAAATGGCAAAGGATGTAGAGGAAAAACTCGTTAAACATTTACAAGTTGATGAAACGTTATTACGTGATAACGAAGCCCTTCTCATGGCGTATGTTAGGTTTTTGGATAAAGATCAACTAAGAGAAGAAATGCTTTTTTTTTCCCGCAGCCTTGTGACAGATACTAAAGGTGAAACAATTTTCAAAGAAGTAGTGACCTATTTAAAAAAAAATGATATTCCACTTGGGAATATTATGGCTTGTGCAACTGATGGCGCCGCTGCTATGGTAGGTAGATATAGGGGATTTATTGCACATTTAAAATGGGCTGTACCTAAAGTTTTTTGCATACACTGTGTTTTCCACCGTCAACATCTGATTGCAAAAAAACCTAGGAGGACGTCTGAAAGATTCACCTGATAGTGTAATCAAGACAGTCAACCTTATCAAGTCAAATCCACTTCAAGAGCGTCTTTTCCGACAACTCTGTGCTACCAATGAAGAAGGATTTGAGCGCCTACTTTTGCATACAGAGGTGCGATGGCTTTCTAAGGGCAATTGTCTGAATCGCTTCATTGCACTTTGGGATAGTGTTGTGTTATTTCTGGATGGTAAGCAGCTCGGAGTAAGAATCATTGCTGCCAAATGTGACATATTCTACCGTACAGATATATTTGAAAAGCTAAATATCTTGAAAAAACAGCTACAAGGTAAAAATGCGAATATTTTAACTTGCAAAGAATCTATTTGTGCATTTATGGGGAAAATGAAGCTGTTCAAGACAAATATGGAGCGAAAAGAGTTGATACACTTTCCAACCCTCCGCACTATTGAGAGTGAGCTGAAAGAAGATGATATTTTAGTATACAATGATCATTTGGAGAAATTGCATAGTGATATGGAAGTTAGGTTCTGAGTTCTTCTACAACTGGACATTCCAGGTTGGGTGGTAGACCAATTTGGAATTAATGCAGCTGATGTCGATATCAGATTACAAGAAAGCCTCATTGAGTTACAGAGTGATCAAATTTCTCTAGTGTCAGGAACTCATGGACAAGTTATGAAATTGCAATTAAATACCCTTTGCTTTGGGACGAAGTAAAATTATATTTTATTGCTTTTCCTACTTCTTATCTGGTTGAGTCGGGTTTTAGTTAAGTGTCACACCTTCTATCAAAAGCTCGCAGCCGCTTAGAGATAGTAAGAAGAGGTGATCTTCGTCTGGCTTTAACAACTATAGACCCTGATATTGAAAAACTTGTAAAAACTGCATGAAGCAAAAAGATCGCAGTAAATGAATAAAAAGTTGATGATACGAGGGACGGTCAATAAGTTTTGCGAATCGGTAGGGCAAAACAGAGGAAGGGGGTGGGGGCTTTTTGTGGTGGTGTTAGAACAAGTTATGACAAGTCAGAACCTGCAGCCGCACGCTCCTGCCTTGTCTATTTAAGATTCAGTAGCTGATCGCAGATCGTTAGTTACAAACTTTTCAACAATGGAGAAGGTTGAGCACCGCGCAGTGACCAAATTTTGGACCAAGGAAGACAAGGATGCAAAAGAGATCCATGAACGCATGGTTGCAGTGCATACCGACACCTCCCCTTCATATGCAACCATTGCTCGCTGGAATAGGGAGTTCCGCCATGGTCGTAAGTTTCTTGAAGATGCCCCCCATCCAGGACGCCCGTCAGACGTGACCAACGAGGACAATGTGGCCCGTGTGGAGAGGATGATCCTCGAAAATCGACGGGTGAAGGTCGAAGAAATCGAGCGAGAACTTGGAATATCACATGGAAGTGTTATGAACATGATCCACAACAATTTGGCCATGACCAAGGTCTCTGCCCGTTGGGTCTCTAGAAACCTCACGCCCCATGATCGACTTCAACGGCGTCAAAGTTCGGAGGAGCTGCTGCTCCTATACAACCAAGACCCGGCGAGATTCGAGTCACGCATAGTGACAGGTGATGAAACGTGGGTCCATCACTGGGATCCCGAGACGAAGCTCGAAAACATGGCCTGGAAGCACAGGGGCTCTCCGACCCCCATCAAGTTCCGGACCCAACCCTCAGCCGGGAAGATCATGGCCACCATCTTCTGGGATTCTGAGGGAGTGTTGATGGTGGACTATGCTCCTCGTGGAAGGACCATCACAGGCCAATATTACGCCGAGGACCTGGCTGAGTTGAAGAAGTGCATTCGCCAGAAGCGGCGCGGCAAGTTGATGCGCGGTGTCCTGCTCCTCCACGACAATGCCCCATGTCCATAAGGACAGAGTTGCACAAGCTGCCCTGCGCGAGTGCGAATTCGAGGAGCTTAACCATATCCCCTACAGTCCAGATCTGGCCCCTAGCGACTACTTTTTATACTGCCAAGTGCATTGAAGTCGAGGGTAGTTATATTGAAAAATAATAAAACACTTTTCCTCATATCTCGTTTCCTTATATCCGAATTGCAAAACTTATTGACCGCCCCTCGTATATTTATTTCATTTTACTAAAGGATTTAATTTTTTGTAAGAGTAATTATTTATTTTAAAATAATATTACATTTTTGTTAACCACTGTTTAGTTTTGCTATGTTTATAGTCATATATATGTGACAAATACTCGTATAATTGTACCTGAATACAAATAGCTGTTTTAATATCCTTTATCCTTCAAAGTAGAGTTAAACTGCATATTACCTACTAAAAATAATGATTATGGGCCATAGGAAAAAAAGGTTCCTAAGATGGCCATGAACAAAAATTGGTTGGGAACCATTGGTTTAGGATACCTGTGTAGAGACAGAGGTTAAGATTCCACGTTAAATTGTACGTCCCCCCTTGAGATAACCCTCAAACCTACAAGTGCAAATAGTTGGCCTGTTGAATTAAAAGCTAGAGATCCCATTTTATTCGGTTGGAGTAAGTATTTATTTATGGTAAATCGAAATGTGAAAAGTAATTTTAGAATAGCATATTTGGAAGACCAAAATATATGAGCCGAGCCAAAGATAAACCAAATTGAAGCGGATAATTGAGATGGAATGATAATTTGGTAGAAGAAAAGATTTTAAGAATTTCATACGACACGACCACTTGGATGCAATCCTAGAATGGAACCCTTCCAATGGGATGCAATCCTAGAATGGAACCTGGGATGGTATCCTAGAATGGGACCATCCCATTGGGATGCAATCCTGTAATGGGAACATCGCACAGGGATGCAATCCTGTAATGGGACCATCCAACTGGGATGCCATCCTGGAATGGGACCATCCCATTGGGATGCAATCCTAGAATGGAACCTGGGATGGTATCCTAGAATGGGGCCATCCTACTGGGATGCAATCCTAGAATGGAAAAATTCCATTGAGATGCAATCCTAGAATGGAACCTGGAATGGTATCCTAGAATGGGACGATCCCACCGGTATGCAATCCTGAATGGAACCATTCTAAAGGGATGCAATCCTAGAATGGAACCTGGGATGCTATCCTAGAATGGGACTATCCCAATGGAATGCAATCCTAGAATGGAACCATCCCATTGGGATGCAATCCTAGAATGGAAACTGGGATGGTATCCTAGAATAGGACCATCCCACTGGTATGCAATCCTAGAATGGAACCATTCCATTGGGATGTAATCCTAGAATGGAACCTGGGATGGTATCCTAGAATGGGACCATCCCACTGGGATGCAATCCTAGAATATAACCATTCCATTGGGATGCAATCCTAGAATGGAACCTGGGATGGTATCCTAGAATGGGACCATCCCACTGGGATGCAATCCTGTAATGGGACCATCGCACTGGGATGCGACCCTGGAATGGTACCATCCCACTGGGATGCAACCCTGGAATGGGACAATCTTACTGGGATGCAATCGTGGAATGGGACCATCACACTGGGATGCAATCGTGGAATGGGACCATCCCACTGGGATGTAATCGTGGAATGGGACCATCCCACTGGGATGCAATCCTAGAATGGAACCTGGGATGGTATCCTAGAATGGGACCATCCTACTGGGATGCAATCCTAAAATGGAACCATTCTATTGAGGTGCAATCCTAGAATGGAACCTGGGATGGTATCCTAGAATGGGACCATCCCACTGGGATGCAATCCTAGAATCACACCATTCCATTGAGATGCAATCGTGGAATGGGACCTTCCCACTGGGATGCAATCGTGGAATGGGACCATGCCACTGGGATCTAATCGTGGAATGGGACCATCCCACTGGGATGCAATCCTAGAATGGTACCATCCTACTGGGATGCAATCCTGTAATGGGAACATCGCACAGAGATGCAATCCTGTAGTGGAACCCTTCCATTGGGATGCAATCCTAGAATGGAACCTGGGATGGTATCCTAGAATGGGATCATCTCACTGCGATGCAATCCTAGAATGGAACCATTCCATTGGGATGCAATCCTAGAATAGAACCTGGGATGGTATCCCAGAATGGGACTATCCCATTAGGATGCAATCCTGTAATGGGACCATCGCACAGGGATGCAATCCTGTAATGGGACTATCTCACTGGGATGCAATCCTGGAATTGGACCATTCCATTGGGATGCAATCCTAGAATGGAACCTGGGATGGCATCCTAGAATGGGACTATCCCACTGGGATGCAATCTTAGAATGGAACTATTCCATTAAGATTCAATCTTAGAATGGAACCTGCGATGGTATCCTAGAATGGGACAATCCCACTGGGATGCAATCCTAGAATCAAACCATTCCATTGAGATGCAATCCTAGAATGGAACCTGCGATGGTATCCTAGAATGGGACCATCCCACTGGGATGCAATCTTAGAATGGAACTATTCCATTAAGATTCAATCCTAGAATGGAACCTGCGATGGTATCCTAGAATGGGACAATCCCACTGTGATGCAATCCTAGAATTAAACCATTCCATTGGGATGCAATTCTAGAATGGAACCTGGGATGGTATCATAGAATGGGACCATTCCACTGGGATGCAATCCTAGAATGGAACCATTCCATTGTGATGCAATCCTAGAATGGAACCCAGGATGGTATTCTAGAATGGGACCATCCCACTGGGATGCAATCCTAGGATGGAACCATTCCATTGGGATGCAATCCTAGAATGGAACCTGAGATGGTATCCGAGAATGGGACCATCCCACTGCGATGCAATCCTAGAATGGAACCATACCCTTGGGATGCAATCCTGGAATAGAACCTGGGATGGTATCCTAGAATGGAACCATCCCACTGGGATGCAAATCCTGTAATGGGACCATCGCACTGGGATGCAATCCTGGAATGGTACCATCCCACTGGGATGCAACTCTGGAATGGGACCATCCTACTGGGATGCAATCGTGGAATGGGACCATCCTAGTGGAAAGCAATCGTGGAATGGGACCATCCCACTGGGATGTAATTGTGGAATGGGAACATCCCACTGGGATGAATCCTGGAATGGTACCATCCCACTGGGATGCATTCCTGTAATGGGACCATCGCACAGAGATGCAATCCTGTAGTGGAACCATTCCATTGGGATGCAATCCTAGAATGGAACCTGGGATGGTATCCTTGAATGGGACCATCCCACTGGGATGCAATCCTAGAATGGAACCATTCCATTGGGATGAAATCCTAGAATGGAACCTGGGATTGTATCCTAGAATGGGACCATGCCACTGCGATGCAATCCTAGAATGGAACCATTCCATTGCGATGCAATCCTAGAATGAAACCTGGGATGGTATCCTAGAATCGGACCATACCACTGGGATGCAATCCTAGAATGGAACCATTCCATTTGGAAGCAATCCTAGAATGGAACCTGGGATGGTATCCTAGAATGGGACCATCCCACTGGGATGGTATCCTAGAATGGGACCATCCCACTGGGTTGCAATCCTGTAATGGGACCATCGCACTGGGATGCAATCCTGGAATGGTACCATCCCACTGGGATGCAACCCTGGAATGGGACCATCTCACTGGGATGCAATCCTGTAATGGGACCATCCCACTGGGATGCAATCCTGTAACGGGATCATCCCACTGGGATGCAATCCTGGAATGGGACTATCCCATTGGGAAGCAATCTTGGAATGGGACCATCCCACTGGGAGGCAATCCTGGAGGTGGACCATCCCACTGGGATGCAATCCTGTAATGGGATCCTCCTACTGGGATGAAATCCTAGAATGGGACAATTCCACTGGGATGCAATCTTGGAATGGGACCATCCCATTGGGATGCAATCCTGTAATGGGACCATCCCACTGGGATGGTCTCTAATCATCACCGGTTTACATAACCATCACTAATTGACGTAATCATCACCAGTTGACGTAATCGTCCCATTTGACGTAATTAACACCAGTTGACAATCATCAAAAGTTGAGGTAATCTTTACCAGTTGACATTACCATCGCTAGTTGATGTAATCACCACCAATTGACGTTATCACGATCAATTGACGTCTTCACCACCATTTGACAAGCATCAACAGTTGACCTAATCACCACCAGTTGATAAGAACCACCAATCGAGGTGAAAATATTCCGAATTAGTGCTGGCCGCCTATTGATGCGTTGAGCTAGCGTGTAGAAGAAGGTATCTTCTTGCATACTTTATAACGAACACAACAGATCACAACAGCGCTGTCTCTCCCTTCCTTTCACTGTTTTCGAGCGCACATCCATTCTTCCAACCCAGGACCTGTCGAAGAGCTAGTTATAGACACACACCACTGTTATGTGGAACGGGAAGGCCCTGCTTGAGGCACAAAAAGTTCTCCGCTCACTGATTGGTGACAAAACACCACTACCATGACCTTCCCTTCCCCCCTGCCCATCCCAAAGGCGCGGCTTCCCATGCCCTCGGGCTTAGCAGCGATTGTCATTTCCCAATCCTGTTGCGGGATCTCGTCCAGGAGGCTTTAGTGGTTGGCGAGAAGAAAAAAGTGGGCGAGTTAAAACCTCGGTTTGAATGTAGCCTCCTTAACTACAGGATGGCCTAATTGGTAAGGCGCATGCCCCATGCGATCTCAGCCCCGCCGGACTCAATGGTTTGATTTTTGTTACGGTTCCCCAATTGGTGATTATTGGTTGGACTGAGTTTTCCTATTTCTTCACCTTCGTAACATAACATAATTTCACGGATGAAAAAAGCCGCAACGACCTATCAAAGGTAAACAGGATCCGTCAGAACCCTCCCACAAACTGCATCCATATGATTGTGTCAGATCATTCATCTACAATATACTATTTAGACCATCCACAGGAATGCGTCGAAAACAAAAAGTATCACCATCATGCTCTTCAAACTCAAATCACCCATAATATACAATAATAAAAACTGCATCCACATGAATGACTCCAGAATACCCCTCCCCCAAAGTTAACCCTCCCTCTCCATATAATCATCCAATCTACGCCTTAAAACATTTAAGTTTGGACTGTCTACCGTCTCAAGTGGCAAACTATTCCAGTAATCTACCACTCTATTGAAGAACAAATATTTTCTAACATCCAACCTACACCTTTGATTTTTAATTTTCAAGTGGTGACCCCTAGCCAATAACTACCTTCTAACTCAAATAACTTGTTAAAATCCAACTAATCCATCCCAGAACAAGATTTTAAAAAGTTCGATCATATCTTCCTTTACACACCATCATTTTCCCCAACACTTATGTCAAACTCACTGGTCGGTAATTAGACATATTTGTTTTATCCCACTTCTTAAATATAGGTATCACATTCGCTTTCTTCCATGCTGTTGGTACAATGCTAGTCTCTAATAATTTTCGAAATAGGCTTGTTAAGGGTTCACTTAATATATCTTTACATTCCTTCAAAATCCTGGGAAAAACTTTTGCTACAGTTTTGCTATTTTTCTTAGTGTTTTTCAGCTTGTCCACTGGCCAATCAGCTTTGTGCAATATTCGCTGGTAGTGACCAATCATAAGCGTTAATTTTGTCAGGGTTCCTTTTGAGCTTCTAAAGACGGGTATAAACTAGGTTTGTTTTTTTTTAGATGGTGTTTTTCTGAAGCCTATTATCGATGTCTCCTAAATAAACTATCCCTGACACAATCTATTATTTTGCTTTATAATTTTTTGGGGGAAATCCCTTTTGACCTGTTTTCAAATGTTTGGGTACGTGTGTGAAGTATGCTGTTTGTTTGGTTTATGTTCTTGTTATTATTTTAATAGTTTTTGGTTTTGTTTGTTTCTTTTATTTGCTTGGATAGTTTTTTATTAGGGTTTTTTGTTTTAATTTTAGCTAAAAAAACTTCTAGAAAGGCATTTACATTAGGCAAGTAGTGGGTAAACTTTTGCTGCAGCAAGCAAGAATTCGTGGAACCGTTCTTTTATGATCGGGTATTTCGGAAAGTGACCGCTCTCTAGTTTGTGGTTAAATATAATTCATATATATTTGTGCTTTAAAACAAGTTTTTTTTTTTTTTTTAATTTAGAGACTTTTTCTTGGGCAAATTCAAAAGGTGCTTTTTGTTTGTTTGTTTTTTGTTAGGTTATTGGAATCGCATCAAATTGTATTATATATCATTTTAAAGGGAATTTCGCTTAGGATGGTCGTTGTCTTACCTAAGATCCAAAAACGTACTCCTCCTTTAGAAAACTCAAAACCAAGACTTGTGTTATAACCACACACAGTAACGGGGTGGCTGGCAGCTCAATGATAAACATTAGAGGATGTCGTGGTAGCATGGCACCACAGAGGTACGTTGTGCAGGCAAATCGGCGAGTGAACATGTCCTGGCGTCTATTAGTATCTATAAATCACTTTCCACTGCTTTGTGGCTTATCCCAATGAAGGAGAAAGGCAAGGGAGCCAACCCTAAAAGAACAGTGGTGCACCTACGCAACGGTATGCCCTAACTAGAGATGCTGCAACCATCTCAGCTGCTAGTAGTCCCAGCTTTTCAATGCCACTAGAGTTGATCTGTATAGGTCAAGATAGTACTGGTGGCTGCTTTATCCACCCCCTACAGCACTTCTATTTTTTTTTCACTCTTTCCAAATATGAGAAAATAGGAGCGTCAACGTCGGTTTTGATTGACTATCATAAGCTAAGCTACAATATTGTTACCCAAACAAAAGTGGCTTAAATATTTTTATTTAGTTCCAGTTTCCTTTTTGTTCCTGTGTATATTCCTTATACAGCACTAGGGAAATTGAGTTCCCAAGAACACTCCTTTAAGATTTGAATTTCTACTCAGCACAGTTTAAATATCAATGTTGCAGGGATATATATGGTGAGGAGCATAGGTGGGCGGGATAACGAAAAAATGTATCACGACAACCGATAAATCGATAACGATAACCTTATCGGCAATAACCGATAATCGATAACTGGCGATAAATCTATCGCCCGATAAGGTGATAACCGATAAATCAATAAATCCAAAATTATAATACAATATTGATTATTGACTATATATAGCGTTATTTTATAATACAACAGTAAGAATATTTGAATACTGTTTCTTAGTTTCTTACCTGGTGAGGCTCTCCTTCATCTTCTCATAGGTTTTGAGGATCTTCCTCCCAGCTCGGACCTACTTTTTTCTGCCTCCAAGGCACGTGCGGCTCGCCCCTATGCTAAACTGGAACCCAAAAAACTGAAATTATCCATTATCGCTAGTTTGGAACCAAAAGTATCGGCGATACCGATGAATCGATAACGCGGAAAAAAAATATCGAATAACCGATAATGTCCACCTATGGCCGGGAGAACGTCAATGTAGATCTTTTCAACTGTTTCTTTTTTTTAGCCTTTTTAATACTATGTAGACTTTGACGGAGTCCAAGAATTTTCATGACTCACTAATCTCATAATCTACATATACATAAATTTTGTAGTAATTAATTCGCTGCAGTAATTGTTAAACAATCTATAAATGGTCATTTATAGATAATATTTTGGAGACTTGTTCTGACCACTGATTTTAGTGGTGCATTTGCATTACTCTGCTGTTGATTATAATTATCGCAGAGTATTTTGCGTGTTGCAGATCTGAGATTGATTGACTTCTTGCCTTGAATTGTTTAATATCTTCTTTACAGTAAGGAAATAAAACTGAACAGTTATGTCATGCCAGTGGTATATTTCTGTCATTTAATAAAATCAATGAACATGTGCTCAAGAATCATATGGAAAACCATTAAGTAAATGAGTGGCCTTGGACCGTATGCTACTCCCTGAAATAGTTCCAATTAAAGGACCATCTTGGTGACGCAACTTTACAATCAGCTCGCAGAGAGGCGGAAGATTTCTCAGACGTGTTACCTGGACCAAAGCTGACAAGAGAATGACCTAACGTTGATGAGTTTGAACTGAAGTTAGTTGCTATGGAAACAATACCGTTCTCTCTATAAGAAGCCCAAACGTTCGGATATTTTTGGACACGTCAATTTTTCTAGAAAATTGCTTGTCTATTTTCGTTTTATTGGTCTAAATATGTATACCCTTTCTCCATACGTAGTTTATACCTCTTTATTATAGTACACTAAATTTGGAAACCCATTTCCAAAGGTTCAATATTAAGTAAATGAGCCTGGCCTTGGACCAACCTGTTGATTTTTGTAAGCTTGGACTTTTTTATAATCATATAGGATGACTCGATCTTTGAAGTCAATTGTTTTGGGTACAGGTTTTACCACCGATGTGTACCAAATTTTAGGTTTTTCTGAATGGAGACCTAGGTTTAATATATGATCCCAACTACGGCTCGTTACATTATGTAGCAGCTGCCGGAAAATCCACCCGAATCAGGACTGCATCAGACTAACCATAACCAACGTCATTCCACCTAATTAGAAAGATGTCTCCGCTACGTCGGAGGAGGACATACGTATGGAATAAAGGATTTATCATTTTTTTATCGGGCTGGATATTTACAGGAGGTTTACAGGATAGGTTTTCCTTACAAAAATGGTTGTTTGTGCGTTTTACTTTATTCAGACACTGCCACGATTAGAGCAATGCTTTCACAATGGTGAAGGAAGTCTGTCTTCTTTGTGGCTCAAGGGCTCCAAATGAACTCTCGGCTGAAACAGAAGCCGCCGGTTCTCAGCCACCTGGTTTCCTGGATGGCACGTATCCGTGGCTGCTCCGCTATGAAATTGAGTGGATTCTATTGCTATGCTGAGTTTGAGGAAATCAGCATCGAACGCCTTTTTTCCCAATTTAAATTATTTTCGATATATTTTTATTCATTACAAGATAACTAAATATAGTGGTAATTATGAGATGAATTTAATTTTAAGGTTTTGCAAAAAAAAAAAAGACTACCTCACTGGTGACGAAACGGGTCCCCTTTCAACCAATAATGAATGTGTGAGAATGAACTAAACAAGTTCGAAAGTACTTGGAATCCGCATTTCATTTTCCTGTTGGATTTTTTGTGTATATATATATATATATATATATATATATATATATATATATATATATATATATATATATATATATATATATATATATATTCTCTTCACTTTGAGAAAATCTCCCCCATTTAGGGAGAAAATTCGCTTTATGGGACGTCATAATACGCACCCCCTGCTTACGCCGCGCGGAGAAAGACAGAAAGAGACGTCTTCGGTTTGCCTCTGGACTCTATCTGCATTCTAAAAATTAACAAAGTAAACATGACTCACGATAAAGGAACTGTGTCCGGATGATGGGCGTGGGGGTTGCCTCCCTATTCGCTTCTTTCATTAAAAACACCAGAATCCTAAGGATATACACAAACTTCGTTATCACGAGCACACATATATAAGAGATTGCACAGACTACGCGCACTGGTGAATACACAGCTTCCACCCCTGTTCCTTACACATATATACTCAATCTCTCTCTTGTCGAGACACAGGATTTCGCATCAAATTAGAGTTAGACAAGTATATTTTTTTAGTTGCGTTCACATACGCTTAATCCATCAAGGAAGGACAAACTTACATACGTCCACTCAATCTACCATACCAAGCATTCCTCGGTGGACGGACAATCATTATGGCAAAAGTACAATAGGACACTTTATCATATCACATCAGGGAGAACAAGTCTTCTTCCACCGACGAAGCACTTAGGTCATTATGTCCACTTGGTCTATCTTACCAACCATACATTGGTGGATATGTGGACGGGTAGATACACAGGCAGTCACAGTCTTGATCCACGCCTGCACTCCCAAAAATATCATTACACTCCATTCATAAGGAAAGACTTAAACTCACCTAAGTCCACTAAATTCACTTTATCAAGTTTTTCTCGGTGTACACAGACGTATTAACTCCGCCTCGATAGTGAGTACTCACTTTTCATTCAAGATCACGATTCATTTTGTTAAAGTTGAGTATTATTTAAAACACTAAATAATGTTAAAAATTACTTCTAATTTAACTTACATTGCAAAAATGTGAATTTGAGTCTGATAACAGAATTGGTGTAGAGAACTCTTGCCCACTAAGATACAAACCCGACATTGTTCTTCTTTAGGAAGTGCGTCAAGTGCTGAAACCTCACATGATCATTTTTCCATGAGTTGAATGACATAAAAAGCGCTCTAAATGATAACCACTCCGGAATGATTCTCATCTCTCTATATAAATCTTATCACATGGGGAAAAAATACATTATTAACACCAGTGTAGTAAAAAGTACCGTGCTCTGATACTTGAGAAAAGGATTGTTACCCTGATTTTTTGATTGTGCTCAAAGTACTAGTAAAGTACCCAAACTTAAATGTACTTAAGTAAAAGTAATAAAGTATCTTATTTGTGAAGTACTCAAGTAGTGAAAGTAAAAAGTAACGGCAAATAGTAAAGTTACCATCACCTCAGATAATACTCAGTATACTGTACAGTAAACCCTTTCAGGCCCACCTTACTAATCCTCATATATTGGAATTCAACTAACCTGGACTTAACAATCAAGCTGCAAATATCCCTCTACATAGTTAAAAGCATGAATAATCACCTCAATGTGTTTCTTTAAATTTGGAGGCGAATGGATGTATGCGGTCACCTCGGCAATTTTCGGAAATCACAACAAACATTGCAGCTTCACCGAGTTACCACATTCTTCTTTTACTTGAAAAATGATTCCAAGTATGGCCATGGGTAGGAATCGCCACTATTTTTATTTTCAATGGTAGGAGTAGAATTCATTATGATCCAGTAGTGGCGCGGCAGCATGCTAGGAGTCTAGGACAAAGAGGAATAGTTTAATAAAATGACGCCCTCAATCAGGCGGGAAAGCGGGAGAGACAAACGAATTGTCTATCGGGTATGAAAGGATACATGCGATTGGTCCAAACATGAACAAGCGCTTATGATTGGTTCAAACCAGAGTGCACTCTTGTGATTGGTCATTGTCTGATTTGTGTTTCTACGTCTGTGATTGGCCCCAAATAACTAAGAAGTAACGAATACTTCTATGCTTTTCAAATGTAATGAAGTAAAATTAACATAATAAAAAAAATGCAAGTAGAAGTGAAAGTGCTCAAAACAGCGAGTACTTTTTAGGAAGTAAAAAGTATAACAGTTACTTAAATATAGTACTAAGTAATTGTACTTCGTTACTTCACAACTCTGATTAATCCAAATATAACACAGCAACAACTAAGCCCTATTTTACAATTTTTGGTAACTGTATCAAAGATGCAATATGAGAATTGAATGAGGCAGGGTTTTTTTATAGCACAAGATTAACGAAATGCGAGATTGAAAGCTCATGAATGAATCAGAGAGAGCTTTTCACGATGGAGTCGAGTTTTTTTTATATGATATTTAAGAATGAAAGCTCGGCTGGAATGACAACAAGCTGCAAGCCATGTGTCAAAAGCGGGTTGAGTGTTCAGCTTAATATTGCCAATTCAGCTTTTTCGACCAGATCTAGCAAATTTAAAACTCATCTAGCCACTGAAATATTATATCTTGGTATTAGGGAAAAATCTAGGTGATTAGAATACCTCCTTTGCCGAATTCTAGCTATAATAAAAACTGAATTAATAATAAGTATATATTCTTAGGTACGTTTACTGCTTGCGCCATCTCCAAAGCCGATTACGCTTTGGTCGATAGCTCTGTTCTAAGCGCCCCCAATAGAATCTTGATTTAACGGTGTAGAAAAATTGTCGATTACGAGAATAAATAATTTATTGATAGAAGGTTAAAATAGAGTGATATTTGATAGGAAATCAAATTTAGTTTAAAAGATAAGTTCTAGAATAAAATTCGGATATGAATGAACACACACATACACACACACCTATATATATCCAAGTACTTTCGAACTTTATTTCGAGTTCTTGATAAAGAACTCGAAATAAAGTTCGAAAGTACTTGGAATCCTCGCATTAATTCCTTTGGGCTTTGTTGCATTTATTGCTTACTCACGAGATACTTTGTGAGTTTTCCACACCTATATATATATATATATATATATATATATATATATATATATATATATATATATATATATATATACTATATAGCATCTGCTTATTTTTTTTTAAATAAAGATATTTATAACAAACGGCCTACAGAATTCAAGTGGGAATAATGCCACAATTAACTAAGGAAAAAAATAATAAAAGGAAGCTCTAATAAAAAAGAAGCAATAACTTATCTTCGTATTGCTCAGAAAATTGAATTTAAAAAATGTTCACCTTTAAAATGGTATTTTCACCGTTCTGACTTTATGACACAACCAGGTAATGGCTTCGCCACTCCTCCCCTACTAGGGGAGCTTGCGCTTCGCTACTAAGATTAAAATTTAAAACTAAAAAAAAGCAGCCATGGTGAAATTTTTATAAATTTTCTGAACTTGGCCAATTATAATAATTTTAAAAAGGAACTCGAAACTAAATTTCCCCCCTTTCAAAATATCACGTTGCTAAAATATAGTTATAGAAGAAGATATATAAAGATAAATTTTCTGAACTTCACCATTTGTAATTCTTTGGGTTTTAAAAAATTGACAAAATTTCGATACTTATATTTATTTCTGAACTTAATCATTTTGTTTTTTGATATTATAAAAGAATTATTAGAAATAACTTATAAAAAAGTCATTTGTCCACTAAACAAAAAAAACATTTATTAATTTTTCACCCATCTTCAAAAATCCGGTTATGCAATTATAGAGTTAGTGATGATAATGATGATGAAGATAAAGAAATCTATTAACATTGGAAGTAAATTTATTGGTTATAAATTACCATAATTTCGAATGTTTATAATTTGACTAATTATTAGCAATGATTTAGGAAATAATCAGGTTACCAATCCCTGTAGTATAACATTAGTCTAGCATATTCTAGCTATTTTACGCCTATATTCTATCCGAAATTGTATTATGAGGAGGAAATTAATATTCCGCACATTTTTCTACACATAAAATACACATGGAATAAAGTTTAAACATATAATATATTTTACATTTTTAGTTAGGTAAACGTAATTCTATAAGTTACCTATATCGGTTCGTAGGTCAATCAGTCAGAGGTAATCATTTTACTTTGAATGAGTTTCTTCAAGTTTTGAAGGTCGTAACTTTATAGAGTCATAAATCAAAATAATTGAGAGCAGGAGACGTCGGTTGGTCCACTTAAATTTTAAAGGCAAAAAATAAAAGGTTCATTGACCTACGGAATGCGACAGATCAATGTGATTTTAATCTGAATGACCAGAACCAGTGGGAACTAGGAGCATCTGAGTTATAAGAAAGGAGCTGCTTCTTTCTTTTCCCTCATCATAGGAATTCCCTGGTATTATTTTCAGCTGTTTCTCCCTTTTCCCTCATCCTACGAATTGCCCTGGTATTATTTTCGGCTGTTTCTTCCTTTTGCCTCATCCTAGGAATTGCCCTGGTATTATTTTCGGCTGTTTCTTCCTTTTCACTAATCTTAGTAATTACCCTAGTAATATTTTCAGCTGTTTCCTCCTTTTGCCTCATCCTAGGAATTGCCCTGGTATTATTTTGGGCTGTTTCTTCCTTTTCCCTCATCCTAGGAATTGCCCTGGTATTATTTTTAGCTGTTTCTTCCTTTTGCCTCATCCTAGAAATTGCCCTGGTATTATTTTCGGCTGTTTCTTCCTTTTCACTAATCTTAGTAATTACCCTAGTAATATTTTCAGCTGTTTCTTCCTTTTGCCTCATCCTAGGAATTGCCCTGGTATTATTTTTGGCTGTTTCTTCCTCTTCCCTCATCTTAGGAATTGCCCTGGTATTATTTTCGGTTGTTTCTTCCTTTTCCCTCATTCTAAGAATTACCCTGGTATTATTTTCAGCTGTTTCTTCCTTTTGCCTCATCCTAGGAATTGCCCTGGTATTATTTTCGGCTGTTTCTCCCTTTTTTCTCATCCTAGGAATTGCCCTGTTATTATTTCCAGCTGTTTCTTCCTTTTCCCTGGTCCTAGGAATTGCTCTGGTATTATTTTCACCTGTTTCTTCCTTTTCCCTCATCTTAGGAATTGCCCTGGTATTATTTTCGGTTGTTTCTTCCTTTTCCCTTATCCTAGAAATTACCCTAGTAAATTGTCAGCTTTTCTTCCTTTTCCCTCGTCCTAGGAATTGCCCTGGTATTATTTTCAGCTGTTTATCCCTTTTCCCTCATTCTAGGAATTGCCTGGGTAATATTTTCAGCTGTTCCTTCCTTTTCCCTCATCCTAGGAATTGCCCTGGTATTATTTTCAGGTGTTTCTTCCTTTTCCCTTATCCTAGAAATTACCCTAGTAAATTTTCAGCTTTTCTTCCTTTTCCCTCGTCCTAGGAATTGCCCTGGTATTATTTTCAGCTGTTTATCCCTTTTCCCTCATTCTAGGAATTGCCTGGGTAATATTTTCAGCTGTTCCTTCCTTTTCCCTCATCCTAGGAATTGCCTGGGTAATATTTTCAGCTGTTTCTTCCTTTTCCCTCATCCTAGGAATTGCCCTGGTATTATTTTCGGCTGTTTCTTCCTTTTCCCTCATCCTAGGAATTGCCCTGGTATTATTTTCAGCTGTTCCTTCCTTTTTCATCATCCTAGGAATTACCTCGGTAATATTTTCAGCTGTTTCTTCCTTTTCCCTCATCCTAGGAATTGCCCTGGTATTATTTTCGGCTGTTTCTTCCTTTTCCCTCATCCTAGGAATTGCCCTGAGACTATTTTCAGCTGTTCCTTCCTTTTTCATCATCCTAGGAATTACCTCGGTAATATTTTCAGCTGTTCCTTCCTTTTCCCTCATCCTAGGAATTGCCTGGGTAATATTTTCAGCTGTTCCTTCCTTTTCCCTCATCCTAGGAATTGCCTGGGTAATATTTTCAGCTGTTTCTTCCTTTTCCCTCATCCTAGGAATTGCCCTGGTATTATTTTTAGCTGTTCCTTCCTTTTTCATCATCCTAGGAATTGCCTGGGTAATATTTTCAGCTGTTCCTTCCTTTTCCCTCATCCTAGGAATTGCCCTGGTATTATTTTCAGGTGTTTCTTCCTTTTCCCTTATCCTAGAAATTACCCTAGTAAATTTTCAGCTTTTCTTCCTTTTCCCTCGTCCTAGGAATTGCCCTGGTATTATTTTCAGCTGTTTATCCCTTTTCCCTCATTCTAGGAATTGCCTGGGTAATATTTTCAGCTGTTCCTTCCTTTTCCCTCATCCTAGGAATTGCCTGGGTAATATTTTCAGCTGTTTCTTCCTTTTCCCTCATCCTAGGAATTGCCCTGGTATTATTTTCGGCTGTTTCTTCCTTTTCCCTCATCCTAGGAATTGCCCTGGTATTATTTTCAGCTGTTCCTTCCTTTTTCATCATCCTAGGAATTACCTCGGTAATATTTTCAGCTGTTCCTTCCTTTTCCCTCATCCTAGGAATTGCCTGGGTAATATTTTCAGCTGTTCCTTCCTTTTTCCTCATCCTAGGAATTGCCCTGGTATTATTTTCAGCTGTTCCTTCCTTTTTCATCATCCTAGGAATTACCTCGGTAATATTTTCAGCTGTTCCTTCCTTTTCCCTCATCCTAGGAATTGCCTGGGTAATATTTTCAGCTGTTTCTTCCTTTTCCCTCATCCTAGGAATTGCCCTGGTATTATTTTCGGCTGTTTCTTCCTTTTCCCTCATCCTAGGAATTGCCCTGGTATTATTTTCAGCTGTTCCTTCCTTTTTCATCATCCTAGGAATTACCTCGGTAATATTTTCGGCTGTTTCTTCCTTTTCCCTCATCCTAGGAATTGCCCTGGTATTATTTTCAGCTGTTCCTTCCTTTTTCATCATCCTAGGAATTACCTCGGTAATATTTTCAGCTGTTCCTTCCTTTTCCCTCGTCCTAGGAATTGCCTGGGTAATATTTTCAGCTGTTCCTTCCTTTTCCCTCATCCTAAGAATTGCCCTGGTATTATTTTCAGCTGTTCCTTCCTTTTTCATCATCCTAGGAATTACCTCGGTAATATTTTCAGCTGTTCCTTCCTTTCCCCTCATCATAAGAATTTCCTGATACTATTTTCAGTTGTTTCTCGCTTTTTCCACATCCTAGGAATTGCCCTGGTATTATTTTCAGCTGTTTCTTCCTTTTCCCTCATCCTAGGAATTTCCCTGGTATTATTTTCAGCTATTTTTTCCTTTTCCCTCATCCTCAGAATTGCCCTGGTATTATTTTCAGCTGTTTCTTTTTTTTTCCTCATCCTAGGAATTGCCATGGTAATATTTTCAGCTGTTTCTTTCTTTTCGCTCATTCTAGGAATTGCCCTGGTATTATGTTCAGCTGTTTCTTCTTTTCCCCTCACCCTAGGAATTGCCCTGGTATTATTTTCAGCTGTTTCTCCCTTTTCCCTCACCCTAGGAATTTTCCTGGTATTATTTTCAGCTGTTTCTTCCTTTTCCCTCATCCTAGGAATTGCCCAGATAATGGTGACACCTGAACTTCAAGACAGAGTCAAGAAGACGATTCGAGAACAGGCGCTTTCGTACGAAGTCATCATTGAGAATATTGGGCGGTTAGTAGTGTTTATTGTTGTTTTAGATTGATGGGTTTAGGAAAAGGGGCGATGGAAAATTAAAGAACTGAAGTAGCGTGAGGCGAATTTTTGACGGCTTCCTGAGTCGCCGGATTAAAATTGACGAATGGCATATCGACTGCGCCATCGTGAGTCTCAATAAAAGACTCATTCGAATGAGGATTTTAAACTACCCGCTTGCAATTCACGGTACGCTACAGTGTAACGATATTGATTACTTAAATACAGGTAGTAATAGAATGCTTTTTACTACCTGGTATTGCTTAAAAAAAATAAACGCAATTTTGACAAAAAAGTAAAATTAAATAGCAATTTAAATTATTATAACGATAAAGTAGATAGAAGTAGAGTAGATCTAGAAAAGGGGAGATGGAAAATTAAAGAACTGAAGTAGCGTGAGGCGAATTGCGGACAGCTTCCTGAGTCGCCGGATCACCTTTGACGAGCGGCATATCGACTGCACCATCGTGAGTCTCCAAAAAGACTCATTCGAATGAAGATTTTAAACCGCCCGCTTGTAATTCTCGGTAGACTACAGTGTAATGATACCGATTACTTAAATACAGGTAGTGATAGAATGTTTTTACTAATCCTGTATTGCTTATAAAAATAAACACAATTTTGACAAAAAAGTAAAATTAAATAGCAATTTAAATGATCATAACGTAAAAGTAGATAGAAGTAGAGTAAGTCGAGAAAACAAGTTAGTCTATATAAAAATAATTTCTCAGAAAATTAAAAGAAAGTAAAAACTAGTATTCGCCTAAAAAAAATCATAAGATAGTAAGGAAATTTAACTTTTAAATAGGCTCTTAGAAATGACGTCTGACGTTTGGAAGAAAAACTTTAATACGGAAGATTTTTCTTTCTTTCTTCTTATTATAACCAAAATATATTTTCCAAATTTAAACAATTTTAATAAACTGCGCAGATTTACTACTCATTTATTAAATATATATAATGAAATTCTATGAAATTTTCGTTCAGTGAAGTCAGGCCTTGTGACTGTGAGGCCCAATACTATGTGTCACAAATACACAAATAGAATTTTGTTGCCTAAGAATTTATTTGGATTACTTATATAGATTTTCAGCTTAAATGCAAAGATTTTGCAACAAAAAATAACTGAAAAAGCTTAATATATTTTCAAATTCTGGTATTGGTATGTTTAAATATCAATATTATTCGATAGATTTTTTCATCAATATTGGGTACTTACATTTTTGAAAAGATTTTTCATGTACACTTTAACAATGTTAAAAAAAAACTAATACTTCTGATGCTGAACGCGAGGTACGAGGGAAATGTGTTTTCTTTGAAAGGGGCTGCCAAAATGAGGAAGAATGTTGCCAGATTATAAAAAAAAACTATAGATGTTTATAATGGATGGAAGAAGTGTTTAAAATGGGATTTTTAAAATATGCTTTCAAGTTTGTAGGAATTACAGGATATTTTAAAATGTAGTGTAATCCACTACAGTATACAAAAAATCCTTCTAGGTCAAAATATTACATGCCGCCTGGAAAAAACAACAAAAAATCCAACTCAGAATCACTAGACTGGAAGGCATTAGAAAAGCCAAGCATCATCTTCTAAAGCAAAATGCTCATGTGCCTGAAAATGGAGCAGTAACTTGGATCCTGACCAAAACACTTACACCAAAACTTAGAACGCCAATAACTTGGCGTGACAGAAAATCAATCATTTTACACGTGAACAAACAAGTCTTCAGGATAAAATGGAAGCTATAATAAACCTGAAGTTGCTCAGGTCATTAGGCAAGATTCCGAGACAATAAAATGGCCAGGAAAATTACCGATTTGACTCCCCTTAATAAAAGATGACCGATTGGTTTAGTGGATAAAACCATTTGACTGGAGTAGATGAGAAGCTTCTCCAAGGCATGCCAGACGCAGAATCAATCGGGCGAAAGATTGCTATCGTAACAGCATATCTGAACTGCGTCAGTGCAGATATTTTTTATTAATGTGCATAGCGTGTCCTTCACTGGTGGGAGAAAACAAATTTGTATCTGTAACGTCAAAAATAAAAGTTCAAATTTACCAAATAAAACAGTTTTAGGGGAGTGTTAGAATGGTTTAATAGATACATCCACTTTATATATATATATATATATATATATATATATATATATATATATATATAAGAGAGAGAGAGAGAGAGAGAGAGAGAGAGAGAGAGAGAGAGAGAGAGAGAGAGAGAGAGAGAGAGAGAGAGAGAGAGAGAGAGAGAGAGAGAGAGAGAGAGGGAGAGAGAGTTGAATTACTAATATATTTGATCAAGTGCAGTATCAGGCCAGAGACAGTAATTTAGAAAGGAAGCTGCTGGCTAAAAGATCCATTATTATTATTATTATTATTATTATTATTATTATTATATTTAAAAGAGTGGAGTAATGCAACTCTTTCCCATTTTAGATTGATCGGTATTACACCACTGCAACGCCATGCTCTTCGTAAAGGGACGAGCACTTTCGATGCTTACATGTCATTTGAACAGGTGAGGATCTGACAGGGTCATTGGCTACCGTAAATAAAGAAGACAACCAGCTATGCACGGCAATGGAGGCAAAATTCATCCTATTTATTTTGCCGAAGTGGTTGTGGCTCAAAGTTGACTATAACACAAAAACTGAAACTAGTACTGCTCCTCTTCTACTTTGTAACTGGAGATGAAACTTTAGCCAAGGCTATTTAAATTATGTACATATATGGTGTTAAATTAGGCATTTATTTTATGTGATTTTGTCAGTTAAATCCATACATGTTCAATAGGAGAATATGATTGTGAAATTGACAACCAATGGATCAGGTATCAATGACAGGGTGATTTAAAGACAAGATAAAGGTAAATTGGTTTGTTAGGTTAAATAATATATCGATTCTACGCATGGTATTGCATAAATCTTGAAATACTCTAACATACCCAAATTTAATTTAATTTAAATTTATCACGATTTTCTGTAAAGGTATTTTCACCTCACCCCAAATAAATACACTAACATTTTTCTGCTTTTCTAGATAAAATCATACCTGCAATCACTAAGTGAAACTTACCCTAACCGAGTTAAACTGACAACCATAGGGAAAAGTCACAAATCTGAGAATATCACCATGGTAACCATAGGCGAATCTGACTCAGAAGAGAAAGAAAAACCGGTCATTTTCATCGAAGCAGGTACTCATAATACTTCATTATTTCATCTATTTTATAGGGGGAAATTGACTCTTATTGTAACGCATGTATTAATAATAATATTATGGTAGACAATATGTACATGTATGTTGTGGGTCCACAGGGGCGGATTTAGGTATGGGCAATTTAGTTAGCCGCCCAGGACAGCATCAAGCCAGGGTCGACATGGATTGCCGGGAGAGGGAAAAGACGGGGGATAGGGAAGCGAGCACCCATTAACGAGGGTGGCTCTTTATTTTGTTATTTATGGTCATTATTGTATATAATTTGTGTACTTATTTAGTATTTATAAATATATTTTGTTGTTACAGGTATAAGTAATGGTAATTATGTGTTATTGCTCCGAATAGATGAATAATAATAAACAAAATAATAGTTGCTCCTGACTGTTTTGGGGAAGGCCCAAACAGTTCAAGAAGGGCGGCAAAGGGGTGTTTCGCTCAGGGCGCCATACCTGCCAGAACATCCACTGTGGGCCATCAAAATTAACGGGTTGCGTGTGCACTCGATACAGTACATACAATGGAGGGGGGAAATAAGAGAAACCACAGGTGGTACAAGATTCTTTATTACTGACGGTTCGCGACAAATCAGCGACGAGCTCAGATGATGGTCAGAGAAATGTTCAGTCCTATGCGTATATAAGCGGTCGGTCCGTTCATTACTTGTCTTAGATTCTTATTATTCCATACAAACAAAAAGTCTACTTCACATAAACTAAAATTCAAAGGTTGGGAAGAATGCACCCTTCTCCTTTCTCGATCCCATTATAGTTAACTTGATGACACATAGCTAGTCTTTCTGAACTCGCATTCAGCAGCGCTGGTTCACTATTACCTGGAGGTAATTAATAACTATACGAACGTAGTCTGTTATTTCTTCAATAGACTATTGCTGGAGATAGGAGGTCTTCCGAAAGATGTGGTCTGTGTTCCATCGACAGATTTTCTTATTTCTTAGCGATGGGGGTAGATAGCGGATAACCCAAATATAACATAGGATATGCAGGCTTCAATTTATGAGAAGGATTTGTAGGAACTTCTTGGGAAGTCCGGAATAAGATGGCAAAAGAAGGAAAAAGTTGGAAGGATTTGTCTGATAAAGATAGTTAGCAGTATGGATTTTTTTCCCAATATGGTAGTGGTGATGGGGGATATCATACATCTCGATGAGTATAACCCAAGCCCCAAAACTACTTTACAATGAGATGGACATTCCCTTTAGAAAGCATCTATATCACCACGCTTGTTTCCGTCTATATCCCACTCATTTGTCAATGATGTCCATACGTATCCCGTAACCAGGTCTTTTCTACGCACATAACAATTCAAGTAGGACTCGGAGAGTCCTACTTTTCCCCATAACGCCATTCAATGGGTATCGGCCCCAAACAAAGCATCCAACGTCAGAAATTGGCCGCTAGGGTGCGGTGCGGTGACTATTCAATATTAAATCCATATACTATTCTTGCCTAATTGATAGACATCTGGTCTTCCGTTGCCATCAGGAACCAGACACAATTCAAGATATATACACAAGATGCCCGACACTTACACAAGTAAGACATAATCTGCAGGTCCACCAAGTGCAGGATGCGTGGAAGATCCCCCTTTGGTAGGCTGAGTTTAGGTGATGCCGTCGTCTTAAGGAGTTAACCTAGCCGAGGGCAATTTAAGTCCCCCCCCCCCCTATTTTATGTTGATTTTCTTCGCCATACAATTCACCCATACCACGAAGAGTGTCATAACAATTGCCATTTCCTTTTCAGTCAAGACTTTTAGAGCATACACATATCCTAAGGTCACACTGTGTTTCTTTAATGCACTCTTTTATAACTTTTCAGTTTACTATTTTCCGGGAAACTTTTCACAGACTAAGAAACTATCGCTATGCTGGAACATCATTTAGAAGTTTCTCCAGTCCTTTTGTACTTTACCTCGTCGATTAGCCTTTGATGGTTGGTGCATAAATTATAGAGGTCTACAATTGAACGTGGGTTCTAAATCCACGGATTGCTAGACCCTATGACAAGGGTTTCAAAGCCGACTTAAATCTGGCTTCTACCTGATGACTAAAAATAATTAATGGGGAAAATTCTGCTTATACCATGGTTACAAGAGAGCATCTTGCCCTGACAGATATATTTCCAAAACTGGTGCTTAAAAAGTTTGTCTTACTCAAATATTAAGAGTTTAAACAAGAATAAACCTTCGATGAGTACCGCCAAAACCGAAAACAATGAGAACGAGACATATTCTTAACTATCACCTGAAAAAAATATATTACCTAAACAAGATTCCTTTCAGATAATACTCACGGATTCGGAGCCAATTATAAGCATTTACAGGATACTATCAATGCCTATGGTCCAACATTCTCTATATTAATTATAGATTGCATGTGTATTCCAGTCAATTCTTTCAGTAAAACCAAACCAATACGTATTGTCACATTCCTAGAAGAAACTTCCCCCATATTCTCCATCAATTAAGGACATTAGTGAATACTCTATTAAAAGTCTAGCATAGATAAATCATCAGCATCTGTTACATGTGTCTCTTCTTGAGCATTTATTTTTACTATCTCACTTCTTACTCGTTGGACTTTTCAGCCACAGATACACATGCTTACATGTCCCTCGAGGCCATTAAAAAGTCATACAGCCATTGAAGTCACCGAAATTACGCAGCTGAAAGTCTCCCATTAACGATGAGCCCACGTACTCATGCCAACGAATCAATATATCTAATTTTGCAACTTTGGCATCCGGATAAACTCATAAACCTTTTCCATATACACTTAAATACCTGAGGTTATGGGATAAGTACCCAGTATCGTGTAGAACTTCCTCCAACCCGGCGAAGTGCATCAACTCGGAATGGCATCGTTTTCAGGTGTGGAAGGAAGACATCTGGAAACACGTTGACCCATCGCGTCTCGATAGCTGTCAGCAGTTCTCTGATACTTGTACGTACCGGATCTTGTGTCAGAATAGACCTGGCCAAGTCTCATAAATGTTAAATTGGGTTCATGTTGGGTAAAGGGGATAGATACACCATTGTTCGGAACTCTCCTGAATGCTACTCGAACTATTTCTAAGCAACTTGGATCTGATGACAGAGTACATTACCCCACGGGGATATCCCGTATCTAGGTACATGAAGTCCATGAATGGATGAAAATGTTTACCAAGTAGTGTAACGTAGCGCTTACCGGTTAACGACGTTTGGGTGCACCAGTGGACCTAATCCCACGTAAACACATCTAACACCAGTATAGAACCACCACCAATCTGCATGGTCCCTTGTTAGCAACTGGGGTTTGTAGCCTCATGGTGTCATCACCGAAACTTAACATCAGCTCGAAACAACTGGAATCTTAACTCATCGGACCAGTTATATGTTGCCATAGCTCCAGGGTCCAATTAACGACGTCATAGGCCCAGATGCGGTGCTCTGTCCAATGCCATGGGGCTAATAGGATCACGCTGGTGGGTCATCTGCTCCAATATCCCATGGAAAAGATGGATATTAATGTGGATACGATTTGAGTCAGTGTTGCTTAGCTCTTACCATAGACAATTCTAGCCAGACGCTGCTAGTCACGAGCACTAAGCACCCGTGGTTGCCCTCTGACCTCTCTATGGTGGGCAATAACGCCTTCCATGAGGTAGTTTTGGTACACAGGTGATACCGTAGATCAAGGGATGTTGAATGTTCTCACAGCTTCAGAAATCGAATGTCTAATCCATCTGACACTCACTATCTTGGTCCATTAGAACCCCAATAATTAACGTCGCTTTTTCATGAGCAGCCTACTCGGTGTCCACACTGAGTCACAAGAAGTCAGCTCCCAAGTGAGCATTTTCATGACGTTACGCTACTACGGTGGCGCTACCCACCATTGCATACTGCTATCTCATGGCATTTGGCACCTTAGTGTATGTGTACTGGTACGTCTATTTAAAACTATGCGGAAACGACCACTACTCCAACCTTAAAGAAGTGTTTTCCTAAGCATCCCCAAAGGTTCCTAAATATCCTACTACATACTTTACCACTTCTACTTAGACTGACTCACCATTTCTTCCACTTTTAAAACTCGCGCTAATATGAATGTCGTCAGGCAACTGTACTACCAGCTGAAAACTAGAGAAAAATACCCAACTTTCCCGGCTAATAATATACTAGTATCATTACCTCCTGCTCTTATAAACTCCTTTAAATAATAACACTAGTGTTCCTAAAGTCTGAACACAGGGGAGTGCACAATCAAAAGTGGAACTACATTTTATTTAATTGGAACTATATTTTATTCAATTGAAATATTAATAGATAAAATCTTCAATGTGATTTCCATCAAGCCGAGTTTGATGCGCTTTGCGAAATTCACTCGACGACCCCGATGCATAAACTCCAAATTTCCGTAAATTTGAGCGCATCCATTTATGATGCGCTGTTTCCTCAGGTGTCTCGTACCAATGAGTACACCTCATCCAAACCAAGAGGGGGTCAGGTCTGGTGAACGAGGAAACCCATTGTGATATTCCTTGTATCTCCAGGTTATAAAAGACCAGGGCGAGATTCACTCGACGACCCCGATGCATTAAATCCAAATTTCTGTCAATTTGAGCAGCTTCAAGGAGTGGGTCAGGTCTGAGGAACGAGCAGACAATTGTAATATTTCCTATGTGTCCAAACTCTAGGAACACCCTGTATAATAAAATGGCACTTGGAAGCAGTTAAAATGTTGTGCCTAATCTAGTATGGGTATAGATAATATAATTCCTCAGCTCCCCGACTCTCCTCACGCATGATATCGGAGGGAAAACCTTAATATTTATCTCAACTTAGGCTTGTCCTACGGTATGACGCTGGTACATTCTAAACCAACCGTATACATTATAACTCTTAGGTATTCCTAGGAAATGTTTATACCAATAAACACTTCTCGATCAACCACCGAGGAACCCACTTTTTAATATATCAATGGGGTGCCTGAAGAAAGTCTCCTTTACATTTCATTATTTCAGTCAACGACCTACTATTGACCGTATCTTCACTGTATACAGATGACTTTCCTACTTGTAACCTTAAACAGACACAGCCGCCGTTACCCGCTAGCTTCCAAATTCTATCCACCCATCAAAAAGTAACGCCTTCGACTATAGACCCCATTCATCATTTTTTATTACTAAGTAAACACATCACAATGAATATAAAATTTAATGAGAATGGGTGGAGGAAGTAAAAATCCAGAAATACTTTGGAGTTCTTTATTGACTTTTCGCCTTTCAGCTTCTTCAGAGCAGAACTGGACTTCAGAGTGTTTCCAGATTTTTACTTCCTCCACCCATTCTCCCCTATACGTCGCGAAGTTTATATATATATATATATATATATATATATATATATATATATATATATATATATATATATATATATATATATATATATATATATATATATTTAAAGGCCCAAGGAAATGGAAAATTGGTAACACAACCAGGAAAACGCCAAGGAGATTATTACATGTACCAATGAAAGCTTAAGGAAAATGGGATAAGTAAAGAACGGAAAGATAGGGCAAACTATTTTAACCGTTATATGAAAATAAATAAAGAAGTTTGGTTCGAACCTGTATCATAAAGCGCTCATCGCTTATATGACAACGACGCTCATCGCCAGAGCTACCATCCTCAACCCCCAAAAAGGTTGATTCAAGAAGCCTTTTGAATAACGAAGTGTGGTTTTTTATCCAGTGAGAGACAAGACAAGTGTTTTTCTAGTTGAAGGGAGCACGGGTTTTTTTGTTTGTAATAATTGAAAATCACCTTTAAATACATCTATATATCACGCGTCATGTGATTTTCAATTATATATATATATATATATATATATATATATATATATATATATATATATATATATATATATATATTATTTCTGTTCTCTTAAAGGAATTCACGCTAGAGAATGGATCAGCGTCTCCTCGGCAATTTATCTTATCGAACAATTGTTGAAGGAAAAAACTTCGCTGACCTCAAAAGTGGAATGGCATATCATTCCCCTTGCAAATCCAGATGGTTATAAATACGCTTGGAATGGGGTACGTAAGGCATGAAATACTTTATACATCATAGATCGGATTTATTCTTAAGGTTAAAAATTGTATTTGTTAGAATTGTAATTAGATAAGTAGCCATCATCTTTTGCTAGTAATAATTAGAAATTTAATATCTTATAGGGCGCTATGATTTAGTACAGTAAACGATGATCTCTCAGAAACTGGGCACTAAAGATACACGCATTGTATTTGTGTTTTGGTCCTTTTTTTATTGAGAAGCAATTGTTTTACTAAAAAATTAGGTTTGGTTATTGAAACAAAAAAAAAACTATTAAAAAACAATGATTAACAAAACCAATAATTCAATAAGAGTTGAGATACTGAAGGCCAAAACATTTTCAATGTTTACAAAAATTTTGTTCTAATAACTTAACCTAACCTAACCTCACTTACCTAACATAACCTAACGAAAGGTAGACTATTGTCAGTGAAAGAGTCACCTTACTCTTTCTAGAAAGCCATTTTCTTCGGTGCAAGCCAGAGTGAAGATATCCATTGAAAAAAAAAGTATAGGTCAAAAATTATTGGCTGGCGCCAATAGGAAAGTTAAAAAAATTGGCTGTCGATAAATAATAGGAAAGTTAAAAAAATTGACTGTCGATAATAGGAAAATTAAAAAACGGATGTCAATAATAGAAAAGTTTAAAATATCGGCTGTCGATAATCGGAAAGTTAAAAAATGGTTGTCGATAGTAGGAAAGCTTAAAATATCGGCTGTCGATAATAGGAAAGCTTTTAAAAGTGGCTGTCGATAATAGGAAAATTAAATTTGGATGTCGATAATAGGAAAGTTTAAAAAACGGCTGTCGACAATCGGAAAGTTAAAAAAAAATGGCTATAGATAATAGGAAAGTTTTTAAAAAGTTTCTGTCGATGATAAGAAAAGTAAAAATTAGCTGTTGATAGTAGGAAAGTTTAAAATATCGGCTTTCGATAATAGGAAAGCTAATTAATGGCTATCGATGATAGGAAAGCTTTAAAAGGTGGCTGTCGATAATAGGAAAATTAAAAATTGGCTGTCGATAATGAAAAAGTTTTTAAAAAAGTGGCTGTCGATAATAGGAAAATTAAAAATTGGTTGTCGTTAATAGGAAATTTTTAAAAATCGGCTTTCGATAATAAGAAATTAAATAAAATGGTTGCTGAGGATAGGAAAGTTAAAAAAGTAGCTATCGATAATAGGATTTTTTTAAAATTGGCTGTCGATAATATAAAAGTTTTAAAAAATTGGCAATCGATGATAGGAAAGTTAAAAAAAACCCGGCTGTCGATAATTGAAAAATTAAAAATATTTGCAATCCATAATAGAAAAGTTAAAAAAACTGTTGTCAATTGTAAGATTTTGTTTAATGACTGTCGATAATAGGACAGTAAAAAAAATCGTCTATCGATAATAAAAAAATAAAAAATAGCGGTTGATATAAAAAAGAGGAAGATTTTAAAATATGGCTATCGATAATAGGAAGGTTAAAAAAATGACTGTTCCCAGAATCGAATGTGGAGAAAGAACCGTCGAAAGAACAAAGGTTCCGTTTGTTTCGGTGTGGATTTGAACCGTAACTTCGACTCTCACTGGCAAGGTGAGGCTATTTTGTTATAAATCTTGAGATATTAAATTTTTCCTCATTAATTTTCACATTTTTGTCTGTCTACTCTTCAAAGGGCTTGAGAATCTATCTGACCAGGTATTCCGAGGTTGGGTTCCTATCTATTCTTAATTAGACAGCTCTTCTTCCAATTAGAATGCAAATACTTAAAATGGCGTTTTGCAGAGGCAGGTACGAGTAACCACACTTGCTCTGCAATTTATGGAGGAAAGAGTGCCTTCAGTGAGCCGGAAACCAGAGCCATCAGGGACGCCATTCTGCCGATTAAGAAGAGGATAAAGGTAAGAGAAGGAATTTAGGGACGAAAGGTGGAATAGGAGTCATAGTCTCAACATTGGGTCCTAAAGGAGCTTCAGTCTCAACCTTGAGTCCTAACAGAACCATAGTCTCAACATTGGGTCCTAAAGGAGCTTTAGTCTCAACCTTGCCTCCTAAGGGAACCATAGTCTCAACATTGGGTCCTAAAGGAGCTTTAGTCTCAACCTTGCCTCCTAAGGGAACCATAGTCTCAACATTGGGTCATAAAGGAGTTTTAGTCTTAAGCTTGGGTCCTAAGGGAACCATAGTCTCAACATTGGGTCCTAAAGGAGCTTCAGTCTCAACCTTGAGTCTTAACAAAACCATAGTCTCAACATTGGGTCATAAAGGATCTTTAGTCTCAACCTTGCTTCCTAAGGGAACCATAGTCTCAATATTGGGTCATAAAGGAGCTTTGTCTCAACCTTGAGTCCTAACAGAACCATAGTCTCAACATTGGGTCCTAAAGGAGCTTTAGTCTCAACTTTGAGTCCTAAGGGAACCATAGTTTCAACATTGGGTCATAAAGGATCTTTAGTCTTAATTTTGAGTCCTAAGGGAACCATAGTCTCAACATTGGGTCCTAAAGGAGCTTCAGTCTCAACCTTGCTTCCTAAGGGAGCCACAATCTCAACATTGGATCCTAAAGGAGCTTTGGTCTCAACTTTTCCTCCAAAGAGAACCATAGTCTCAACATTGGGTCCTAAAGTAGCTTTAGTCTCAACCTTTCGTCCTAAGGGAGCCATAGTCTTAACATTTGGTCCTAAGGGAGCTTTAGTCTTAACCATGAGTCCTAAGGGAGCCATAGTCTCAACATTGGGTCCTAAAAGAGCTTTAGTCTCAACCTTGCGTCCTAAGGGAGCCATAGTCTCAACATTGGGTCCTATGCAGCTAACACACACTCTAGACTTCTTTTAGAACTGTCTGAAAACAAACGTCAATCACTCGCATTGTAAGACTGAACCCCCATCTCCTTTAACAAACCTGGTATGTCGCAGAAATATACTTAACTATGTTTTTTCCTAAAATATTTAAGAAATTCTTTTTCTCTGTTTCTGTAAAGTGAAATGTATGTGTTTTAACTAAGCATGTTTTTCTGTTTAAGTCTTGAAGCTAAATTGCCGCATCCTTTTTTGGTAAATTTAGATCCCTTACAAGATCATTCAACTCCGCCGGGTTAAACTTTTGCTGATCACTTTTACTTAAAACTACGCTGGGGTAGAATTCGGTGTCTGACTCCTCAGAATGCATAACAATATTTTCAAAAACATCTTCAACTAATTCCTGAGATGGCAGATTCTTAAATTTTGGAATGGGAATCTCATTTGAATGTAGCACAGGTTGTATTGCGGTGGCGAAATTTGGGTACTCGATACAATGTTTACTTTTCTTAGTGAAGCCCAAAGTCTTGACAAAGTAGAAGTAACAATCCGTCTCATGGTTAGTAGGCTCTCGCCACACCTGAAATGAAAAAGAAATTGTGAAGCGTTAACAAAAAAGAATTTTATCATAAGTTGTTTATGTACCTAAGTTACAATTACACTTAGGTAATTTACAGTACATAAATGACTAAGTTACGTAGTTTTATGAAATCATAAACTTACCATCGGAACTACAAAAGGTATTTTTTGACTTCGAACCCTTCGTCCAATGTCGCAGTCTTTCAATGAATACAGTGCAGGCTTTATGCGGAACCCATGATTTATCTTGATCCCCAGTTTTATGCCAAAATAAGCTAGGTAAGCTCTTTTCACGAAGTCCGTTATATTTCCTCGTTGATGTGGAAGTGTAAAATTTCCACATATGTAGCAAAACGAATCAGGAGAGTTTTTGCATATGAACTTTCTAGTGCTTGAGGACATATTACTTGATTGTTTGGTCAATTTGTAAAGGTATTTCAATCCCTTATTTTCGAAATCTAAAATATAAAAACAAACATTAGTTTAAATAGGTACTAATTATAATGTGAAACTGCAAAAAGACTTAGCGAGTATTGAGAAAATATCCTTTTTATGAATATGATGAAAGAGGAAGTGTGTTGAACAAAATCAGGACCTGACAGAGCAAAACGGAGTAAAACTTCGTGCTTAGCGCACCCAAATTACTTATAATTAACTGACAAATCTAAGTCAAACAAAAATTTGAAATTTGTTTCCCAGTGAATTATTCTATGGAAGGGGAAAATTTCTGTATCATATAATTTTGGTAAATGCTCGTGATAATATAATAGATAAATGTTTGAATCCATTTATTCGATTTTTCGTCCAATATTCGTCCTTTAGTAAAACTAGTATTGTCATTCTAGATTAAATTTATGATTAGTATTCTTAAAAGATGACAGAGTTCTAATAACTAAGGATAAGAGATTAGCGATATATGGATATCAAGATAGCTTCGTCTCGAGTATATATTAAGGTCATTCCATAAGTAATGCGGTATTTTTTCTTGTTTATCATTATTTTATTGATAGAAATCAAGCAACTCTTTCAAGTTATGTATATATAAATTATTTATTTATTAATTTAATAATATAATATCTACGTTTCTATTATTATTCTCCATCTCTCTAATAACCTTTCAATACTATTTGTAAAAATTGTTTGACTTTGACATCTTCATTCCCTTCAGGTGATTCGCTAAAGTCTTAAAAAGGTAGTATTCTGATGGTGCTAAGTTGAGTGAGCATGGACGATGACTCAATAGTTCTCAATAGAAATCGTTAAGCTTTCGTATGGTATTTCTTGTGATATGAAGTAGCGTGTTGTCTTGATGAAAGATCACTCTTCCCATATTAATTAATACTGGTTCCCTTTCTTCAAGTGGTGCATGGAAACGGTCCATCTGAGCACAACAAACCTCTTTGGATAATCTGATTTGGATTAAGAACCTCAAAATGGATTTGTCGAGGAATAGGCCGAGGGGTGACTGGAGTTTTCCCCGACTCATATATATATATATATATATATATATATATATATATATATATATATATATATATATATATCCTATTATCCCGAATGCGGAGGAGTCGTCGTACTACTCCTTATACTTCATTCGGACCGTATCCTGAATGGATTTATTGACTCAGAGTGCTTAGAGGTTGGCTACGGAGGGATTGGAATGAACTTTGCCAGCAAGCGACCCAAAGGAAGTTAGATACATAACAATATGATAATAAAGTTTTAATGAACACTAAACAAGAAAATATATACATATATACAAATGATCTGCTTTGAGAGATAAATTAATAAGTGAATCTCGGATATCTCACTTGGCTTGAAAATTACTATTCACCATACAAATCCCTATACACTTGTAATGCTGGTAAGCTTCGCGGTGAAGTCGGGGAATGTAAAAGGGAAGGGTTACCTTGGAACCTAATGTTCGGGTGGCGCTGGTGAGTGAAGGTGGTGAGGTAAGGGGTGGAGACGATGAGGTAGGTTCTCCAGGGACCGACCTGATCCCACAAATCCGTCACGATTCTGCTGGAAGAAGTGGTGACGGGAGCTTCTTGTTACAGAGGACCCCATGCTCGCAAACTCCGAGGAGTCTTGGGTGCTTCAGTGAGGGCGGGGGGGAGGGGAGTAGCGAAGTAACCTATCGAGGCGTAAGGTCACGGAGAAAAGCCGAGATGTAGTTTTCTCGCTTAGGGAACTAGAGTGAAGTTGTTTGTAGCTTCGGCTCTTACGAGCTTGGGTCCGCACTGACTTGCAGACCAACGTGGTAAGGAGCCTCCCTAACTGAGGCCGATCTCCTCTCTGAATACTTGATGCTTTGACGAATAACCACTACACTGATAGATGACAATTCCTGACCCGCCAGACGCTGTGCAAGCTCTACTACTGAGGGCTAAAAGAATTCGTCTTTTATACTCGAAACTCTGGAGAGGTTCTCAGGGCGCCGAAAGTAGATTAGATATCAAGCTACTCCATTTCGTCCTTTATAAACTTCCGACAACTATCGGAAGCGAAGATGGGCTCCCATTTATCGATAAACAGTCCGGGAAGGAACTCGGTGGTTAGCTGAAGTGGCCGGCGGTTTCTTCCGGCTGGAGACAACCAGATATTGAGCCGGAAGGGAAAGGGTTGATAAGCGGCCCACCCAGAAGGGAGGTGGGCAAAACTTGGGAGCATTATGCTATTCTCCTACAGGATTTTAACATTCAAATCACACCAAATGTACAAAAAAATCTTCTATAGATGAGGCCCCTGTTTTGACTGGGTGTATTGGTCTCCCAAGGATTAATACATTATCTAGAACGCTTAATATTATTCTACATAACTCCTTTTTCGTCTCATATAACAATCATCCTCAAGAAAGGTTTACTTTTTAGTTATTCACTATCTCTATAATTTAAGAAGGGGATTTTTTTGAGTATTTGAATAATAATTTCATCTTAGTTCGGTTATGACTTATGTTTTTTTATCAGTTAATTCTAATAATTCTTTTATAATATCAAAAAACAAAATGGTGAAGTTCAGAAATAAATATAAGTATCGAAATTTTGTGAAATTTTTAAAACCCAAAGAATTACAAATGGTGAAGTTCAGAAAACTTATTTTTATATATCTTCTTCTATAACTATATTTTAACAACGTGATATTTTGAAAGGGAAGAAATTTAGTTTAGAGTTCCTTTTTAAAATTATTATAATTTGCAAGGTTGAGAAACTTTATAAAAATTTAACCATGTCTGCTTTTTTTAAGATTAAAAATTTTAATCTTAGTAGCGAAGCGCAAGCTCTGTGGCGAAGCCATTGCCTGGTTCTCTCCATAAAATAAGAATAAACTTGAAAAAAAAGGTCGCATGGGATAACCTAATGCTAGAAGATATCAAAATATTAAGTACTAAACCTCTAGGGAAAAAACTGTTGAAAATAATATATCAGAGTAACTTATATTTTTCTCCTTATTTGATGTTGTCGTGGTATTGTAGTTGTTGAGTTCCCTCCTATTTTCTTTGTCAGAGAGCCATATATTCAATGACTTCAGCGCGCCCGTCTGGCACTAATAATAGGGAGGGGAATAATACCTATGCTAGCTGGTGGACTTTTTGATTACCTTATCATTCAGAGTGCTACAGTGTTTAATCCGTTTTAAAGAAAGAGCCATTCAACGCGTAAAGGATTCAGTGAAACACAAAGCATTATCCAAAAATAAATATATATTTTAAATTTACCAAATAAACTCACAAAATATTTACACTAGATTCAAAAGGGTTAATATAGTTATCTAGCTTTGAACTAGGGCCTATTTCTTATGTGATTCCTTCTAAACGCAAAGAAGGTAGGCTTCACATAAATAAACCACTTGCCAGTTAGTTATTTAGGTAGACCTTTTTGTACAGCATTTATCCACAATATACGTTCTCCAATTCTTAACTAACAATATGACAGGCATTACTAAATATTATTTCTCCCGTAGTTAGCCTGGGTACAGTATTAAAATTCCTATTTAATCAAAACGAATGTATCTAGTTATTCTGACTTACATGAACTTGAAATGACTAGGGGTTGACGGATGTTGCTATATTGGCTTTATCCCGCTTCGTTCGGTTGCAGAGGCCGATTGTAATTTTTCCACGAGATAGGAGGGGGGTAGGGGACACGATGTCAAATTTTTCGGTTCTTCGTTAAAAAGCGGAGGGAGGAGTTGTACTCTCTGGCTCAAGGAGTAACCTTCGGGGTAGCTCTTGAAGCCTTTTTGTATCCTAGACTTCTTCTAGGAGTTGCCCACTTGAATTTTGGGGTATACGAGGTGATTTGGAATGTACTCGACAAATAGAACTTCGTTGGGGATGAGTTCTTCTCCTCTCACTCTTACGGAGATTGCGCTGTGAGAGTCACTCGAGGGTGAGCGTGTTTTCTTTTCTCCAGTCAGACTTCTAAGTCTGTAAAGGATACTTCGGACTGGCACCGATACAAATGAGACGTTTCTAAGTTGTAGCTGAATGATTTCGCAACTGCGTGAAGGACCGATCTGGTCCTCTATCGTCTTTCACCGAATAATCTTTTCTCTTTCCTTATGGGGCTTATTTATAGCCTGGCGACCGCCCCATCTAGGGGGAAGGGGCGAGGTCGCAGAGGAAAGAGCGAGTAGGGAAGAGAGGGTGTCACCGCGGTGCCCAGGTTGGCTTCTTAATTAGAGGCACCGACGACCGTCACCATCCTTGATGTTCTTTTTGACTGGCACCGCTTTTTGTGGCGATTTAACTGCGGGCCTCCGGACCTCTTAAGTAATCGGATCCTTTGAGCGCTGCGTAATGGCCTTTAGTGGTCATCTTAGCACAGCGGTTCGCTCCCGACTACCTATGTGGCGAGGAGATCAAAAGGGTAGGCCGTTTAACTGTTAGTCAGCCGGCTAACGTTCCCACGCCTCTCCTTATGTGGCTCGATTCTCTCGCTTTCTCCGAAGGGGGACTTTAACGTATATGTCCGCCTGGCCCTCCCTGTGGCTAGGTTATAATTCCTCTACAGATGTATTTATGCGTTATTAATATTTCAAGGGTTATGTTTGAATTTGTTTTACCTTTATCTTTTCAGGCATTCGTCAGTTTACATTCGTATGGACAACTTATCATTTATCCGCCAGGAGGAA
Organism: Ceratothoa steindachneri; assembly: GCA_963969495.1. Lineage (NCBI taxonomy): Eukaryota > Metazoa > Arthropoda > Malacostraca > Isopoda > Cymothoidae > Ceratothoa > Ceratothoa steindachneri. The sequence continues at coordinate 179,293,766 of OZ018317.1, forward strand.
ACTTTTACTTGCTTCCGAGTGCTTCAAAGGAACTTTTCGTAAGGTTTAATTCATATGTAGCTTCAACTTTGATAAGTTCAGATATCCTCTACTTTATTTTCACCCATTATCTTCTATTTCCTATTCCGTTTTTCATTAATACTTATATTCTATACACCTATTTTTCTATATTTCGGGATTGACTCATTCTAGTGGCTTAGTAATGGGGTTATACTTAAAGGCAGGAAAAGAACAATTTACAACTTTAAAAACAACATGCAGTTGCCATAGCAATCTCTCGTCCCATTGAGTGCCACAGTCTGTTTCAAAAGGCTTTAAGGATGAAGAGGGGCGGGGTGAAAATGATGGATGAAAACACATTTTTGTCTGCGAAGGTAAAAATTGAAAGTTGAAATAGACCAATTGGAAGAGTCTTTAGGGTGGTGTAGATTAGTCTATTGGACAGTCACTTTCTTGGCTTGGCTGAGGATCGTCTTCCAGATTCGCCAGTGGAATATCTTAAGTGCGTCAGTGCAACTTATTTTAAAGCAATTTAAACTCTATATAAAACGACATGTTCGAAACATGTTTCACATCTAGCGATTTGCATCCGTTACTTCTTTTGTTTGAAAGAATACTTCTTGTGCATGAAAGAAATAAGAAAAATATAACGATAGACGAAAAGGAATGGATCGAGTTTAAATTATACAAAATTGATTAATTTAAGACCAGATTAGAGATGTAGTCAGTGTGAATTAGTAATCAGAATTAGGGATTAATTTACAATGACCATCAAGTGACTAAATGTAACGAAATACACAGTTATGAACGAGGAAATCAGAAAGGAAAATGACTCGCTTTTTCCCCTCGAATTAAAAACCCAATAGCAACGAGGTCGCATCATACCGAAAATTTGTAAGGAGAGATTGGTTAAGGTGAAAATGAAGTAAAAATGTATGGAAGATATATACCCTCCTGAATGCATTGGGGCCAGGAGGGCACGCATACATCAAGGTGTCTCCTGACATCTGCGTAAAAGGATATTGATAAGGGAAAGACCAGAACAAGGCTACCCTGCTTATAACCGGCGCGAGGAGATTGGACTATATTCGGCAGACGGAACTGCACGCAAGAGCAGGACTCTAGCCACTGAAGATAGTCCTCCAGAGGTTAGGGAGAAAGACCTGGGAAAAAATCGAACGCGATATCCTCCCACAGATAGATGCGGACCTTGAAATACCTCAGCAAGCTATTGGACGAGCTACAAGGAGAGCACTACTACCCAGTGGAAGAATGTGCTCCCAGGAAAACCAAGTAGCCTTGTTCAGATAGCGAGAAGTATTAACCTAACCGGACGCAAGATACAGTTCACCAGACCACTACTCGATTTCACTCCAGAAATAAGCCAAGTTAAGAAATAGAAAATATAAAAGAGGCGAAGTGCCCAACTACGGATATTAAATACATTAAAATAAAAGAGGCGAAGTGCCCAATTCCAAACAATTAAATGAAGACCAAGAAAGAAGACAAAAGAGGCGAAGTGCCCAAAACTCCAATTAATTAAGAATACAAAAAGAGGCGAAGTGCCCAACGAAACATAATAAAAGAAATTAAATCAAACAAGGCAAGCAAATGGGGTGAAATGCCCACAAAGGCGAAAACAAAATATAAATCAAAAATAAATAAAGTAAAGCTAACGAGTTAGCAAAATTATATTTGAAAGGCTTCAATGCCTAACATAACGACGGAGGAAAAAGATTTATATATAGAGATTATTTATACAAAAAGCAAAAGCAAAACAAAACCAGGCAAGAGTAGTTAACTACTACAGGAAGGTCAGCTAACGCTGACCCAACGAAAATGGAGGAAGAAAATAAAACTTGAAAAAGAAACATGCCCGGGATGCCCTCTGCTTCAGGGCAATAACAAATCTCCTTCAACACTATCAGCAACTACTACACATTTTCACCACTTGTTCCATCAATCAATAAGGAAAAGAAGTATGGTATGGCAGATGAAGAGAAAAGACTGGGAAGAATGTAGGCATATTAAAACCACGGCCCCAACCAGGGCCAACGAGGGCTCCCCTTCACTCACACCAAAGGTGAAAGGTGGGGGGAGATCTGGTGGGCGACTGGCCTGTGGTATTTACTACCTGCTAAGAAAATAAGCGAAGAGTGGCTTGTAATGGAATAAAGCCCAGGGATACTCAGTCTAGTTCGACACTATTAAGGAGCACTGTGTCTGGGAGTGGCCTCGTCATACGGTAGCTTTGCCTGAGGCCGCGCGGGGTCTGTGGAAGGATGACGTTAAGGCCAGTGTTGCCATACGAATAATGTGACGTCACGATATGTTAACTCTTATTATCTTCGTGTTCTACACTTAAAATAACCTTTCCATTCAAATCGCTCTGATACCCTCAAACCTTTGAATTGGTTTCTCCTCATCGCCCCGTTTCCAATCAATGCAAGTTTAATTCGGTCTCTCTTCTTTGGACTTGGGGCTTAATTTGGTAGATAAGACATTGCGGGAAGGTAATATTTTTGGTTGTAGATGACGTCATCGTGGTGGGGAGACTGAAGAAAAATTAAAATCGAGGAAATTCGTGTGGATACGGGAAGAAAGGATGAAAATATATAGGGAGAACAAAATAAGAGATGGGATTCAACCACTCGGTTGTAGTTGGGTGGTATAAAACCGTAGAAATCAAAATAAAAGAAGTAACTGTTGAAAATTATGCAGTTATGATGATAATACCTAACTTAAACAAGCGGATAAAATGGCTCTCTCAAGAAGACCAATGCAGTTGCGAGTTTAATAATGGTAGTTATGGTACATCAATTTATACCCAATAATCGTTACACAAGATTTGTTTAATCAAGAGAAAATGTTACAGTACAGGTTTTAGCACCGAGTCTTTCCGTCTAGTGTCTGGAACAGTTCCCTCTGCCCCGATCGACGAAGGTTCCACCTGAATGCTGTTTGGTGGTGTCCGAACATAATATTTCCTGGTACCTCTTCCCAAAGAGGACCCGCCCTTGGTGCCCTCGGGCTCACCAGCCATTGTCATACTGACCTTTATGTTATTTCATTATCCTGTCGGGGATCCGCCTGGATAAAGGTAGGTTCGGGTTCACCAGCGATTGTCATACTGACCTTAATGTTTATTTCATTATCCTTTCGGGGATCCGCCTGGATAAAGGTAGGTTGGCAAACTACTATTAGTACTACAGTTTTAAGTGGATTTTGACAGCCCCACACCCGAAAATGGTCCCCACGGCTCGAATTTTAAAGAATGGGAAGTTGGGTGGTCACGTGTTAGTTAGGCAAAGGTGTGGTGCGAACCGAGGCTACTGGATCAGTGGTTAGCCCTGTCTAGCGACTCTGGCAACAAGGCATATACAATCTTAGAGCACCGCTCCCCCCCCCCCCCCTCAGTAGGAAATGGAAAAAGTGTTAGACAGAAAAAAAAACTATAAAGACTGACAAAGAGTCGTATACCTTTCTAACCGAATACATTGCAGCCTAGAACGTGCATTCGGAAGTCACTCAAAACTATTAATTTTACTTACTCCAACGCCATTGCTTTAATGGGAATTTTCAACCAGAAGTACCATGCGTTTGCTATCAAAATGGCTAATCACCAACGCACCGCATTGAGCATTCCTGAGAACAGTTAGTTTGGTTTGTTGGGTACTGCCCTTACCTGATTTAGATGAGGGTTCCCCAGGTGTACTGAATTAAGGGAGAATGGGTAAAAATTACTATAATAACCATATATACTACAACCGCGGGCATTTGGGGAGTTGAACTGTCGAGAAGGGCCATTTAAACCCCCTGAACGAGGTCTTTCATTCCAGGGTAGGATGAGCAACAAAATATCAACAGCGATCGAAAATACAACGGGAGCGAAATACAAAAGTGGATCTCCGGCGGAAACATTATGTAAGTGAGCGACGTTACATTTGATTACTTATATTTAAATTAACCAGGCAATGGCTTCGCCGCTTCCCCCGTAGGGAGAGCTTGCGCTTTGCTGCTAAGATTAAAATTTGAAATCTAAAAAAAAAAGCAGCCATGGTTAAATTTTTATAAATTTTCTGAGCTTCGCCAATTATAATAATTTTAAAAAGGAACTCTAAACTAAATTTCCCCCTTTTCCAAATAACACGCTGCTAAAATATTGAGTTAGTGAAGAAGATATATAAAAATCATTTTTCTGAACTTCTCCATTTGGGTTTTAAAAATTTCACAAAATTTCGAGACTTATATTTATTTATGAACTTCACCATTTTTTTTTTGCTATTATAAAAGAATTATTAGAAATAACTTCAATAAAGACATAAGTCATAACCAAACTAAGATGAAATTATTATTCAAATACTAAAAAAAAATCCCCTTCTTAAATTATAGAGTTAGTGATGATGATGATGATGATTAATGTAAATTATTACTTGGAGTGGTAATATAAATTGATTTTTTTTTTACAGATAAGGCTTCAGGTCTCTCAATGGACTGGGCACATTTCGAGGCAAATGTACCAATTGCGTTCACCTTTGAATTAAGGGACACTGGAAAAACTGGGTTTCTTCTACCTGCAAAGGATATCAAGTACGCTGTAAGTTTTCAGAACTAATTCCTGCAATTATTAACACAAGTTACTCCTGGTAGTTTAAAATCGCTTTCTTCATTTGTTGTAATAAATAATGTATTTTTTGCCATATGAAGTTCGATTTTTATGATACTTGCGAATTGGGTTATTTTCCTTACAAATTACTGGCAGCACCGGTCAATGAGGGACTAATACACTTTCGGACTTCGGTTTTGATATTACTAAACATTGCCCCTCTTAAATCCGTTTAGGGCGGGAGGTAGAAGCCTTTCCTTTGCGACGGTGCTGACTCAAATCCAGAAAGATGTAATCCCGATAACTAACCTTATAAACTAACCTTATAAGACAAATTTTCATAATCGCATTGTTATGAGTCTTGGGCCTGTTTGAGTTAGGGTAAGTTAGATTAGATATATCTTAAAGATTAGGGTGTAACACAGAATGTCATTTTAAAGTAAAGTTGGAGCCAGTGTGTACCTGATTTGAAGCGAGGTCTGGCAAATCATTAATAGCGTAGCGTGGGGAGATTTCAAGAGGGTGGCCTATAAGCTTTGCTTGCCTGAGTCATTTGGAGACTCATGATGGCGCAATCGATGAGGTTACGCGTATACTGATTCCAGCGACGAGGTAAACGTCTTCGCGAGTCACCGCCACTACGTTCTTTCTTTATTTTCCATCACCCTTCTTCCTATGCCCCTCTATCTATAATGGTGCCCAGACCAGGGAATATGTGGAGTATTACGCCTTGGATAGCTTTCGCAAGCGCCGTGGGGCTTTATTTAAATAGGCTCCGTTGCTAGAAAAGGGCTGTGTAGCGTGGCTTCATTGCAAGCAGGTGGCCTATAAGCTCTGCTTGACCGGGTCTTTTTTGTGGATTCATTATCCCAGTTAACTAGGCCGCGCGTATACTGTTCCCAGCGACGCGGGGAAGGTGCTCGCAACTCACGCCGCGCGTATACTGTTCCCAGCGACGCGGGGAAGGTGCTCGCAACTCACGCCGCTCCGTTCTTTCTTCATTTTTCATCATATAATGGCAACGAGTTTGTTTTTCATTAGATTCAATGGTTTATTGAGTGAATGCAGACAGAATGTAATCTTTAAAACTAATTGCTGTTGATATAGAAAAAAAGGCTTTCAAAGAATAAATAATTCATAATTTTGGGTCGCTCAAAAGAAAGCTTTTATGTGCATCTTTATTTCTTCTTGTGGTCAAAATAAGAGGAATTTAATGATTCAGGATTCAAGGTGATTTAGGGTGTTTCGAGATTTCAGAATTATGGCTCAGATCAGTAGGATGAATTGAACGGCGATGTGGAATATTAGAGGAATATGTGCAAATGTGAAACTTAATGCTGTCCTACCGACACTGCCTTATTGGGAGTGAGAGGAGAAGGAGAGGCTCTGGAATGACTGTGAGATAGTGCAGAATGGAATTGGAAACTAATATTGGCTGGATATTGTATAAAATTTGAATGAATGAGGATGTGTAAGGTTCACAGAACAAATAACTAGGGGGTTGGGTACAAGTGACAAAAATGAAGAGAAACTAGAATGTTTCTGTGTATAAAGAAATGTGCGGGACCAACACATTATTTCAATATAAAAGCATGAGTAGAAATGTGTTGGGTAAAAAAGAGTGATTACTAAAATAGACTGACCTGCTTTTCGTTGGAACGGATATGGCGACGGGTGTGGAAGCTGTGATAGATTTGAACATGAGCCTAGATGAGAAGACGTAAGAAAAACTGCAAGAAGGAAGAATGCTAAGGGAAAATCTGTTGAATAATAACGTGAGACGTACAGTGGAGATAAAGAGTGAAGTGTAATATCAGATTAATGCAAATAAACAGCTAAGGGGGATACATATGGAACCAGAAAAGGAGCAAAGCGAGCAATAAAGTGAATAATTATAATTAATTATTTAAAATAACAGCTAAAGAAGCGTTCGTTTGGAGGGTGAAGGAAGGTTTGGATGTGAAAAGGAACTTATTTTAGAAGGATGTAAAAAGGTGTAAAGGAAGAGGAGTTGTGTGGACATCGAGACGAAAAATTGGAAGGTACATTTAGCGATAAATAGGTTAGATATCAAGAGGACTTTGATAATGTGTATGGTGTAAATATGTAAAATGAAGAGAATGTGAATATGATTGGCTTTGAGGGTGAACATAGATGTTGTATCGGGTTATGGAGAGGATAAGCATGCGAGTGTTTATAGCTTTGAAAGATCTACGAGTACAGCAAATAAATCAATTAAAAGGTGAATGATTGAGGATCCAGATGGGAATTGGAAGTTAATTGGGAAAAAGGTAAAAAAGGAGAAACCAAGAGAAAAATAACTGTGGGAACATTTATCAAAGGGTAAGTTTTGAGATGAAGAGGTTAAATACAGATAGCATGATAATATTTTAGCTGTACAATGGAGGTAATATGGATGTAGAATGAATTTGAGGGGATTCGAGCGTGCATACCAACGAGTGCTGTATTGGTGTTATGAAACTGATAAACATGGACTTTGCTGTTAGCGTCGTGGGAGATCTGACCATGTGAAGGTGGTAGTTGGAGTGATTAATTAATAACCAAACAAATCAATAACTGATTTTTTAATCTAATACATTTTGTGTTTGTGTTCTAAGGCCTTTGGTTATTGAACAGTTTGTGAATGGTGGAGAATGCTGTGATAGTACTGCTGTATAGAGATGAAGGGTATAAAGACCTTATTTTCTTCAGCTGTATCACATCATTATATTACACCCCTGTCATCTTTTTCCTGAATATAAGTGAATCATTGACTCACTTATTTACGAGGTTATTCAACAATAATTTTCATCCTTATTCGTTAACTAACTTAATAACGATGCATTTCTTTTTCAGGTAAAAGACGTATGGAGTGCAATGAAGGTTATTTATGAAGCGGTTGATGGAATGACAAGAAAAAAATTGACTTCTCCATAAATTCGAGGATATTCGATGATGGTGAAAACAAACATTCGGCTAAGACGTCACAATGGCGTAATCAATATTGACCCCTACCGAGCAGTAGTAATGAAAGCTTCACTACCATTATACATCCATAATTATAATTAGTACCAGGCAATGGCTTCGCCACTCCCCCCATTGCGCTTCGCTACTAAGATTAAAATTTAAAATCTAAAAAAAAGCAGCCATGGTTAATTTTTTATAAATTTTCTGAACTTCGCCAATTATAATAATTTTAAAAAGGAACTCGAAACTAAATTTCCCCCCTTTCAAAATATCACGTTGCTAAAATATAGTTATAGAAGAAGATATATAAAAATAAATTTTCTGAACTTCACCATTTGCAATTCTTGGGGTTTTAAAAAAAAATCACAAAATTTCGATACTTATATTTATTTCTGAACTTCACCATTTTGTTTTTTGATATAATAAAAGAATTATTAGAAATAACTTTGATAAAAAAACATAAGTCATAACCAAACTAAGATGAAATTACTATTCAAATACTCAAAAAAATCCCCTTCTTAAATTATAGAGTTAATGATGATGATGATGAAGTGATGATTACCTAAAAAATAATTTGAGAAGCGTAATGGAGAAGGGATTCAAATTACCTTTCCCCGCACCTTGACTTTATAAACTGTTCCATTTTACTATAAATTTAATTAATGAACAGAATAAATAATAATTTCGGCTAAATGTTAAATAATTGAAATGAAAGTTAGCAAAGTACTGAGTTTAAGTCTTGATCCACCGATATTCATGGACATTTCGGAAAGAAGGGAAAATTAAGGAAAAACGCAACGGGTCCCGAAGAAAGCCGAGTCTTAGGTCAAAATCAATGCATTTAACTCCCTACTAATCTCTCACGCTTTGGCGACGGGTTCTGGTTTTTGTGCTTTCGTAATTTTTAGGAATTGTCGTCACCGTGAAAAATGTATTTGATCCCTTCTGAGCCCACCTCCACACGTCCAAAATACAAACCTAACCTAACCTAACCTAACCTAACCTCCAATGGAGAAATAACATTATACAAACTTAGTCTTAGAATCAATGCTTGACTGAGACAGCTTCTTCCTGGGTATCCATTTTCTTAATTTTCTTTTTACAGATGATAGTAAGATGTACAGGGGGAGGGGGGGGGAAGCTGATTGTTAAACATTGTTGAATATTTTTTTATGGCGCCTATCCGGAGACTGTCTCTGAAAGCATAAGCCGCCGTAATTATATTCCACCTATTATTAGGCTTAAAACAAATAATAAACAAAGAAAAGAACAACAACAAACAAAAAAAGAACTACAACAAACAAACAAAACAAAAACAATAATGCAAAATGAAGAAGTAGTAGCCATGCTTCGGCATCGGGAGGAAGCCCGCCTCTGCCAGCACCGGAGCATGCGCCCAACAACAAAGAAAGTCGAATATAATGGATGCGGCCACATTCTTCTAGTAAGAGCATGAGTCCCAAGCACACGGATTAAGCGATAGCGACCCGGCTCGTCTCAATACTGGAACATGTAACGTGCGCGAAGATCCCCAAACTGGGATAGTCATCAAGAGAATGCCGAGCAGTGTGGGGGCAACGTAGTCGTACTAGTAATGTGAAAGGGAGAGCTCCATCAAAAGGCGGTGTGCGTCCTGCCTGCGAGTGTGCCCAATTAGAAAACGACATAAAGCAACCTGAAGTTGCCGAGGCATTGGGAGAGAGGTAGGTCAACGAGAACACTCACGGCGCGATGGTACGCAACTTTAAATTCCCATCGGCCGTCTCCCATCTTCTTTGCTAGGCATCCCGAAAGGCTGGCATAAGTCTTTCCATGTATTTAGTGTGAGGAATAGCGAAGCCCTGGGCTGGTTACCCAGACCTTACACACTGTTTGGCGCTCTCATCGGTGCGCTCATTCCTCTCGGTCGCTGCATGTCCAAGAAACTAGTATAAGATAATCTCGACAACCGCCGGGCTCGTGGCAACCATGGAATCACATATACATCGAAATAAAGGTGCGGAGATTCCAATGCCTCTAGAGCCCTCAGGGAGCTTTGTAAGTCACTATAGATTAGGATCCGGTCAACGAAACGGGCACAACGCGTTATCTTCCATACAGATCGGTGGATTGCAGCCAACTCGGCCGTGGAGAAAGGCACAGCGCCTGGTAGAGCCTCGCTGACTTCAAATACATGGCATACGGCGTGGAAACCGAGCTAGTCTTTGGACTTGGAGCCATCCGTCTACACTGACACGGATCCAGGGCGACACGAAGTGTGTTCCAAAAAGGCCGAACACAATATTCTCGGCGCTGTGGAAGCTTTTGGATCATACGTGTGGTGACAAATAGTCAAAGGTGGTACACTTCAGTGTGGCGTCTTCGACAGAACCAGAGGCGTCACCGGTCCGAGAGCTACACCAAACTCTTAAAGAAGTTTCCTAGCCTTAAACACAAATGGCTTAGGGTATGACGGGTGTCTCTCGGTGACATAGGTAACGTCGAAATCGAGGCCGAACCAGTGATAGCCGTTGGTGACTGAGGGAAACGCCGGGCTCGCATGTACGCAGCAGAGCAAGTGGCATTACTCCGGCATCGACATCTTGGTTCACAATGGGGACCAGTGTGAAGGTTTGAGTCCATCTTACGCAATACAGGTTCTGCTTCAATACCTAAAACTTGCATTCATATTCATGATTCGAACAAACAAAGGTTCGGTAAGAAAGTAAGACAGTAGCACTATCGTTATCTACGTGTCGTTGTTCACGGAACAAAGAATGTCCTTGGCGCAGGTGCAATAGACACTGAGGCTGCGACTATGGGCCTACCATATGAGGCGTTTGGTAAAAACAAGACCAAGAAAATGTGTGAATCTACCCCTTCTAGGCAAGCCCCGTTTAGAAAGTCAGGGTTGGGGTGTAGTTGTGGGCGCCGGCAGAAGTGCACCAGCTTAGTCATGGCCAAGGAAAACCGAAACTTGTGTGATTCGGCATTGGAAGAGATTTGGTTCAATGCGTTGTTGGAGTTGATGGTGTTCTAGGGTTAGCATATCGGTCTGCCCCCCCCCCAAAAAAAAAAAAAAAATCAAAAGGTTGTCTACGTAGAGCGAGGCAAGGTCATCTTCCAGTATTACTGAGAAGATACCGTTGATGCTCAGAGCAAAGTTTGTGACACCGAGGACACTTCCCCCTCTGACGCTTTCTTGAGAAGAGTAGAAAATGGGGCAAAAAACAAATAATAGCGTAGGCGAGTTGCGAACAGCTTCCTACGTCGCTGGACTACTGTTAGCCAGCGGCGTATCCACTCGGCCATCCTGAGTCTCAAAAAGACTCATTCAAGCAAAGCTTTTAAGCCGCTCACCTGCACTTCTCGTAGGCTACACTTCTCTATTCTCTAGCAGCTAGGTAGGCAGGTCGATAGGGCGAATTTCCTTACTAGCTCGTACTAATCGTCAACAGGACGGCTAGGATCAGGATATGTTGTGGCAGACCCAGAGACTGGAGACCAAGACTTTTAGTTGGCCTGGTAGCCAACAAGTCAATAAAGCCCAACCGCCATAAGTGGTATAGCCTTACGCACCCGAGAACGGCCGCAGGGAGGCGGTCACCCCTTACACGCACCGGAATTATTGGAGCAAAAGAGATCTTCCCATTATTCGCCCCCCAACGCCTAGTACCCACTCAAGTCCTGGTCTTTTGCGACCTGCAAACCTTAAAAAAGGTTGTTTATAGAAGGTTTCAAAGCATCTCTTCTCATACGGCATGAAGTAGCTGATCAGGTCCTGAATCCTAGACAAAGGTTGAGCGGATAGTCATAGAAAAGGAAAAATCAGGAATCCTGAGGGGAAAGCAGGGGAAAGCACAACAACTTCGCTCAGTCCCTTTAGCGAGTTAAATTGAGCTCAGTGACAGCATTCCCTAATTTTCACTCGGCCTCGGAGAGAACAGCTCCTTTCTGTTCCAAATGCATTTAGACAAAAGGTTGAAGGGATAGTCGTTGAAAAAAAAGCGCTGTATCTTCATATAGGGACAACAGGATGCGTAGCCCTACATTTTGCGTTTAAAACAAAAGATATCATCCTTCACTCATAAAATGCACTTGTAAAACATCTTTTAGTAGGATGCAGTACAATTCTGGTGACCATATATGCGAAAGGAAATTGAAATATTGGAACGCTTTAGCTGGCGGGATGAGGTGTTGACTAATAATTATTCACGATACTTGGCTACATCCATCCTATCTTAGTTAACATGAAGTCTTGTATCTATAAGAAGAAAATTGCTCTCATACCATTATATTACCGCCACCATGTTTCATGGTCGGAACAGTGTTCTTTGGTTTCTACTCGTCAGTTTTCTTGTTTCAAACATGACACGAAGGGAAGCGAAGCAAAATAATTCGAGCTTGGTTTCATCAGAGCAAAGTACATTAATCGAATAGCTATCTAGTTTATGTAAATTCTCTTTAGCAAAGGTGAGACGTGCCTCCACTTGGTATATTTTTAAGGCATGGTAAAGAAGCACGTTACTCATAGGCTTAGGTGTAACAATCATCTCCGATGCTTGGATATCTTCTCCTAACTCCTTGCAGGTAGTTCTAGGCTGTTTTTCAACCACTCTTACAATTATGTTGATAGAATGTTTGAAAATCTTTAGAGGGAGACCGATTCGAGGTCAACTCAGTGTTAAGCAATTTCCACTTGACGGCTGCCAAACTGCTTTTGTCGTCGGTATTGTGAGTCTTTTTACAAGTTTTAAGAAAAGAATTACAATAAAAGTATGTAGCTAATACAATAAACTTTTAGACAAGCATGTATTGGATAATCATTTACACAATTGTATTAGTATTATTACCATGCATTTTTTACCATATTCAAGCAGTGGTAGTTGTGTTATTCAATTCTTCATAGGCGACTGAGAATCGCACTTCGTTTATCATTCAGCTGATATGTCTTCCATGTGGCCTCTATATTTAGCAGCGATGCGATTTTACAAAGTTTCATATTCCTCCTTTCTTTTTTTTGTTCCGGAAAGCCCAAATATTTCACTAATAGATCCTTCTCCATTTAACATCCATACTCTCTAAACTCTTTTAGCAACTCTTGCCACTTCAATATTACCGAATTTTAAAATAGAATTAAAATTTAACAAAAGCAAAGAAAAAATTCTAGAAAAAAAAACAGGCAATGGCTTCGCCACTCCGGAGCCCTTCACTACTTGCGCTTCGCTACTAAGATTAAAATTTAAAATAAAAAAAAAAGCAGCCATCGTTAAATTTTATAAATTTTCTGAACTTGGCCAATTATAATAATTTTAAAAAGGAACTTTGAACTAAATTTCCCCTCTTTCAAAATATCACGTTGCTAAAATATAGTTATAGAAGAAGATATATAAAAATAAATTTTCTGAACTTCACCATTTGTAATTCTTGGGGTTTTAAAAAAGTCACAAAATTTCGATACTTATATTTATTTCTGAACTTCATCATTTTGTTTTTTGATATTATAAAAGAATTATTAGAAATAACTTTAATAAAAATATAAGTCATAACCAAACTAAGATGAAATTATTATTCAAATACTCAAAAAAATGTTTTTTATCAAAGTAATTTCTAATAATTCTTTTATAATATCAAAAGACAAAATGGTGAAGTTCAGAAAATTTATTTCTATATATTTTCTTCTATAACTATGTATATTTTAGCAACGTAATATTTTGAAGAAGGTAAAATTTTAGAGTTCCTTTGTAAAATTATTATAATTGGCGAAGTTCAGAAAATTTATAAAAAATTAACCATCGCTGCTTTTTTTGAGATTTTAAATTTTAATCTTAGTAGCGAAGCGCAATGGGGGGAGTGGCGAAGCCATTGCCTGGTTAAACTTATAAAACAAGTTAAATTTGTGTTAATTTAGGCTCCCATAAATTACGTGTTCTCGATTTAATTTTCCTTTTGTAAACGTGATCGATGAAATGGGCAGCTTCAAAAATAGATGGGCAATAATTAAATGATATTGGCCTAGATTAAACGCTTTAAAGAGAAAAGGCGCAAAACATAAGAATGGAATTTCTAAAAATTCAAGATGGCTTATTTTTCGCTGTCGATACAAGAGGAACAAATGAATTAAAATGGTTAAATCAATGAGGCAATAATTACTAAACCAAATTTTTAAGAGACCCTTCAAAATTTTATATATATATATATATATATATATATATATATATATATATATATATATATATATATATATATATATATATATATATATATATATATATATATATATATATATATATATATATATATATATATATATATATATATATGAAATGAAAACTCACAAAGTAGCACGTGAGATTCGCAATCAATGCAATGTCCCGCAGGAAAAATGAAAACGGTGCTTCCAAACACTTTCGAACTTTATTCGGTTCATTCTCAAGGAGGATAACTACAAGATAAAATAATATAATAAGGGTATATATAATCTAGTAAAAGATAAAGGACTGCCTCTAAGACCAATCCCCAATGAGGAAGTAGGAGAGGGCGGGTAAATTCACATTAAGATTTAGCCTATAGAAGGTAGCCAGGTCAAACTGAGAAGCAGAAAGCGTCAAGAACAGAGTCAAAAGGGTCAAAACGATTAACGGATAAAGCGATAGTCTAAAGAGCAAATGCAAGTTCTGCGGGTGATAACAACCACCAGAGGACTTTCGCCATATTTATTTTCTGCCTTTCAAAACAATTTTGAAGACAGAAAGAGAGATGCAGAAACCTCGTATTGCAGACCATATAACAATATAGTATACTATATATATATATATATATATATATATATATATATATATATATATATATATATGTGTGTGTGTGTGTGTGTGGGTGGGTGTGGGTGTAGGATGAACTATAACGTCCATCTCGAAGCAGCTAGGTAAAGGTAATAAATAGTAAGAATTCCTTAATCCGGATTATGGACTTCTTACTATTGCCCTTACCTAACTGCATTCAAATGGACGTTATATTAGATTGAGGAATAAGTTCTTGCGTTTTTTTTAATGTTGTGTTGATTTCAGTTTTGTTGACGTGATTTGTGCACATATTAAGAAACAATAATAAATAATGAGAGCAAAATTTGCAAAGGTTAGGCTACGTCTCTTAACAGCGTAGACTATTAGGCTTTTGCTTAGGCTACGTCTTTAAGTTCAATAATAAGTCATTGCGGTTTATTTAAAAGTTGTGTTAATTTAATTTTTGTTCTGTACCCTCAAAATGGAATGTCAAGTTGAAAGAAAGACACATTTTCGACACTTGTTTTTATTCATTTTCAATCGAGACGGGAACAATGCAGACGCAGCCAAAGCTCGTCGCGATATTTGTGCTGTGTACGGAGAAAATGCTTTATCAGAAAGGACAGCTCAATGGTGGTTTTCACGTTTCAAAAACGGTCATTTCAATCTTAAAGAGGAAGAACGTTCTGGTCGCCCCATTAAGTTGGATGAAGATCGATTGAACAACCTTCTTCATGAAAATTCTCGTCAATCGACTAGAGAATTGGCGGTACAATTGGCGTGTGATCAGAAAACTGTAGTGAATCACCTCCATTCGATGGGGAAAGTTCAAAAACTCGGTGCACGGGTTCCGCACGCTTTGAGCGAAAGCAACAAACTTCAACACTCCACGATTGCCGCAGGTTTGCTTGCTCGTCACAAGGCTACTCGTGGATATAAGGACATATTTCTTCACCGCATCATCACTGGCGACGAAAAGTGGTGTGTTTTTGTCAACATGAACCATCGAAAACGATGGCTTAGCCCCAATAAAAAAAAAACCACTTCCGCGATTAAAGCAAAGACTTCATCCACGAAAGACGATGATGTGTGTGTGGTGGGATTGTGAAGGCATCATTCTTTATGAGCTCCTTGCGAACAACGAGATTGTCAATGCAGAACACTACGTTCAACAATTGTATCGACTCGCGTAAGCTATTCGTGAAAAGCGACCTCATCGACGTTATGGAGTCCTTCTGCAACACGACAATGCTCGTCCTCACATTGCCAATATGAAAAAAGACGCCTTTCAAACGCTTAATTGGGAAATCCTACTGCAACCTCCATATTCGCCAGACTTGGCTCCATCGGATTTCCATCTGTTCCGATCGCTCTCCAACAATTTGCGCCGCGTTTCGTTCAATACTGATGTGGAATTAAGAACCTGGTTAAACAAATTCTTCGAATCAAAATCCACAGATTTTTATTGCAGAGGCATCAGAAAACTAGTTGAACCTTGAGAAGAAGTCGTGAATAACAACGGAGAATACATTATTGATTAAATTGCATATTGTTATCAATTAAAAATGAAGTTTTTCTAAAATTATTAATGGTAATGAATAAATTTGATAAAACCGCAAGAACTTATTCCTCAACCCATTAGTTCATTATAAAAAAATGGATGGGTGAAGAGCCACAAGAAGATCTCACATTTTCTCGTTTTCTTTTAAAGTTTCGAACGCAAATCCGTACAAAAGAGTTATTGAGATTTCTCTTTTTAGATAAGTGGATGGTAGGCCAGTCGTATGGGTGGCGCTCCTGAAGAGGGTTGAGGAACTCCAGGAGACTTTTCTAGCGGATTAAGAAACTCTTTATATTACCCTTGTCTAACCGCACTGATGGCCCCATGTATGTGCAGGTCAATGGACTGGCGATGGGCTCTCCACTGGGTGTTCTACTAGCCAACTTCTACATGAGAACCGTTGAGGATGCCATTTTAGCGAACAATCTTCCTTTGAAACCACCACAGATCTTGGTCAGATTTATTGATGATATATTCATCAATGTAGATAACCCTAGCTTTGTCCTAACCCTCATTCAAACATTCAGAGAAAATTTATCTTTCACGTTCACCTATGAAACAGAAAACATGACCAGGTTACCATTTCTCGACTTTCTCGACCTTCTCGTCCATTCTCAACGGGCATGTTTTACGACTGAGGTTTACGCCAAATCAACAAATCTGGGCTTCTGCTTGAGCGATCGTCTGAATGTTCCGATCGATATTAAAACTCCAAAATGAAGGCACTCATCAACAGAGCCTTCTCTCACTCTTCCAACTGGATAGCGATTGATACCATATTAAAGAGTAACTCAGTTGCTCGCCAACAAAGGCTACCCACAAACATCAATTGAGAATGTCATAAAGCAGATGAACTCATACCACAACCTAAGACAAAAAAAAAATAAGTACAATAGACTTTAATTATCAAGCATTGAGGAACACAGGATATAAGGAGGGTGAAATAGTTATCAAAGCCATTATTGATCATAATATCATCACCACCGATGTAATAAACCAAATTATATTATAAATTTATTACAGACCAAAGAAAACTCGTTCTCTCGTCATAAAGAATAGCTGCCTTCCCGCGACGGGCCACTTACAGGAGTGTAATCTTGTGTACGAATATACATGCAGCGTCGGTGACTGTGAGCATCGCACTTCCTCGTACACTGGGAGGGATGACATCAACAACTATGTCACGGTGGCAAAAAGCACACCTTCAAGACGGAGCTATCAAACGCCACACTGGGAAGCATCGGACGACCCCAACCCGAAAAATGCTAAATAGCAAAACAACCATAAAAAACCTTACCAATTACAAGAAAAAACGAAGAAGCAGTGATCGAAAAATGACGAAATGTCAACGGCAAAGATGTCGATTGCCTCGTCACGTATTCGGCATGGGTACATCTATAGATATGGGGCCATCGTGGTATAAACCTAGATAGATACTTCACACCAAAACTATATCTATAAGATTTTGAAGAGAGAGAATTATTGAAGAATGAGTCGTGAACAAGGCTCGAGCGGCTGCGCTGGCGGCAATGGCTGACCGCGAAATCGTTAAGGGAATGGATGGAATACAACGGGGATAGAACAATCGCGATTACATAACTCCCGAAATACGTGTGGTCTATTCCCATCCTCCGGGCTATTTGACCCCGTCGCTGAAATAAGACCACCCCTCGGCTTAGGGCACCCCATAGTAATCAACAAAATAACTCTCGTTGGAAATAAGGAAGGGCAACGAAAACCAACCGGGGCATTTGTATCAACTGGAGTCCTTGCCAAAAGATTGCGCGATAACTCGGTAATCAATCACCATTACTGGCAACCAGCGTCCCCCTTCCAAGGCTCTTGGGTTGTCCTCACGATTACCTTCAAGGTTCCCCCATAATTAGAGACGACCTTCAAGAGCCCATCCCCCCCCCCCACATTAAGCAATGGCTTGTAAAACCTCCCCTTTACTTTTGGCTGCAAAGGAAATTTGCCGATTAGGAAAGTATAATTCATCCTTTGCAGAGTCCCAGCCTAGACCAGGTACCTTCAAAGGCTCTTTGGCTAAATTACTTGGTTTTCTGAAAAGTGTTACAAAGGTGGGAATTCAAATACAATTCCCTCAAATTAAAACTGCCTTCTTTTAATACACCTCTATAACCTTGTAGAGAAATGGCTACATTAAGCATCCCGGAGGAGTCTAGGTACATTAAAGCTCCCCCATGAGGAGAAGCGTGGGAACGGTAGCCAGCGAATAACCGTAACTGCCTACCCTGTTTGATCTCTCTGCTGCTTTGGGCAGTTGGAGCTAACATCTGTTTTAAGGCGACCACATAAGGCCCTTAAACGACGCTCTAACGATCCAATTACCTACGAGACCCATAAACCCGTGGTTATGAAAAAAAAGCGGTGCTAGTCAAAAGGCACGCCATGTAGCGGTGCGGTTGCGAGCCTCTAATTAGCGAGCCGACTTGGGCACCCCAGTGCCACCCTCTGCAATTCTCGCTCTCTCTAGATGTGAACTCACCATTCGCCCCCCCCCCCCCTTGCCTCTGTGGCCTGGTCACTTTCCCCTTTAGATGGGGCGGTAATCCGCCTATAAATAAGCCCAACAAAGAAAGAGAAAGGATTAGAAGTCGATACGCCAGAAGGAGGATCAGGTCGTGAAGATCGATCCGTCAGCCCGACACAAAGATTAGAAGTCGATCCGAAAGTAGAAGGATTAGTTCGTGAAGATCGATCCTTCAGCTAGACAGAAGATTAGAATTCGATAAGAGAGAAGAAGGTTCAGTTCGTGAAGATCGATCCTTCAGCCATACAAGACTATTTCCGTGAGAAACGATAGGATCAGAATGAGAAAATCAATCCCCCCCTTTTCGGGCCGTATTAACATAAATAGTCGAGGTTTATATCGGTGCCATACCGAAGAATCCTTTACAGACTATGAAGAAGTCTGACTGAAGAAAAGCAAAGCCGCTCACACTCGAGTGACTCATATCTCAAGCTCCGTAAGAGTGAGAGGAGAAGAACCCAGCCCCAATGAGCTCCCGTTCTTTAATTACGTTGAAGAATCAGCCCCCTACAGGCGTCAAGCCATCCCTCCTCGACGAAAATTCAACCATCGGCCACAACACTCCAAAGCGAGAGATAAAGTCCTCCAGCGACATCCGGCAATCCATAATACCTTCTGTCATGTAAGTTAGAAAGAACATTTATATTCATATTGCTATAGTAGAAGTTTAGTAAGTATCATGTTTTAAAGGGGAGTAGAAACCATTGCTCGTAAACCTAGGTCATATTTGCTTATATACGATAGTACGTTAATTTAATGTTTAATGCTAATCAAATAGAGTCGCGATAAAAATACTAATCGGCAATTGGTATGTTTACGGGTAGCCTATTTGTTTATTTTTGTCAGCGTATCCGTGCGACAGGATTAGATGCCATAAGGACCACATATAAATGTGTTAACTATTTGTTTGTCATAGTTAAGTGTTTCATTTAAAATATATGTTTATTTTGGTATAAATCGGGTGTTTCCTCTTATCCTTACGTTTTTAAATAGCTCTTTCTTAAGAACATAACTACCGAATTAGCACTCTTAGAACAAAGCCTACTTCATCAAAGAAGTAACTCACGCACCACAAAGCATACCGCTACAGAAAGGGTGTCAAAGAGTATAGTGATAAAAAAGGGCCATACTAAGACAAACCTCTTCATAGAAAGACGCGAAGTCTTCCTCAGAATAAAATGTACATGCCAGGTTAACCACATAAAGACTTTTAGATAAGATACCAGTGTATTTACCTCCTTTTGCCTGCATTAGTTGCATTACGGAAGTGTTCAGCAGAAATTGGCTGCTAACGGAACCAATGAAAACTACTATATCTAAAGGTTATCAACGGACTATCCGGTTGGAACGTTTTTTTTAGCCATATAAACCGAGCAGAGTCTTTGTCTTCCTCCTTTAAATTTATTTGAAGATACGCCTTCTCAATATCTGCAATGCATGTAAATGGGTATTGCCTAAATCTAATAAGGATATGGAACAAGTTGGTAATCAACGAAGGACCAGGATTCAGGCAATCATTTAGACTTACGCTACCAGCTGAACAGTCAAAAACTACGCGTAGGGAAGTTGTTGGTGATTTTTTCCCCATGCAGTGGTGTGCTAAATAACGTATTTTTACTTCATCTATGTTAGGAGTATTTGGCATCACTTCCTCTATATCCCTTTTCAAGTTGCTCCTGGAAAATATCATTATAAACCTGCAAAAGTGAAGGGCCATCCCGCCTCAATTTGGCTACCATATTTAGTAGACAGACTTTGCTATGCCATAATTATTAAGGAGATTAGGGTGAATTGTTTTCCATGGTAGCCCCACAATGAATCTACCATCCTTGATCTCTGCAGAGGCCTTAAGAGGTTGTAAACCTTTTCCTCTGCAACAGACAAAGTTTTAGGGATAAGTCCCAATGAATCCATATCTCATATTCCTAGATATCATCTGTAGGTGATATAGCCCTTGGGTCATAGAGTTCCTCAAGGTCTTTTACGCTTGCTTTTAATGCGGCTAATTCCCCTGTTAGGAAATTAGAGGTTTCATTAGCGGGAGGTAAAGGACCGACAGGCATAGCACCCACATTAGAGTTTAAGTAAGTTCCATCTTCCCTATGGACTACTTCATTTACAAATTCATGGTAGAAATCTCCACCTATCAAAAGGGATATATTTGAAACCGGTTGACCTAAATGCGGGTCGGCTAGTTTCACCTTTAATTCTGCAATTGTTGCCTTTGACTTGCTCAACCCAGGCATATAATGGTCATCAGGAAGCTTGACGATACCTCGTCGTACTATACCTTTGGTAGGCCTTGTTGGCTGAACCCATTTATAGATATCGTAACTTTACGACAAACGCTTAGCTGCAAGCGTTTTACTATTTTTTATTAATGAATGTTTTTTGAGAACGTTGGTCAAATAGAACCTTAGCATAGGCTTCTTTCTTAGACCCTGCCACCGTTACTTCGGCTATTGGTAGGCCAGTAGCGGAGAAACAATTGGAGAATAATGTATTGGAATTAGATTCTGTTTCCTGCTTGGGATCAATTGTATTAGATTTATTTTTATCTTCATATAAGGAAAGACACAAACTTGTATGGTGTCTTTTTTGACATCTCACACACCCAAACTCATTATTGTAGTGATTCGACCGTAAACAATTTGTACATAATTTCAACCTTTTGGCCTGATTTAGTTTATCGGAAGAAGAAACATATTTCGGGCATGCATATACCTTATGGGGATTGTTACACAGTGCGCACCGTTTGGGGGTTCAATAGTAACCTTATTCCACCTAACCTTGAGTTAGATTTTTTCCCGTAACGCTAAGCGTGGAAAATTGTTTTTTACTCGGGGATCTAAACGTTTTTTTCACATCCCAATTGCTCGTACTTATGATGTAACAATTTAATCTGTTCTTCCAAGGTCTCTCGGAAAATATTCAACTGCTAATAATCAGATTAATTTTTAAGCGACCTATTTATTTGATCTCTTACAGCAGATAGCAATTTACGTGTCAATAGCGTTATGATGAAAAAATCTGCTGCCTCAATATCCAAACCAAGAGCTTTTTTTGGCTCCTCAAATGACACTCATAAGATGCCCTAAATCCGAGAGGGACTTAGAATTACATTTTGGTCCTTCTAAATCTAAGATTGAGTAAACATGAGTTTTAATGATTCGCCGTTTATCGCCGTACGTACGTTTGAGCAACTCGTAAGCCTCTTCATAATGATCCCCAGAAATGGTAAACCCATCAAGTAGGCGCATTGCGTCTCCACTTAATTTTCCCAGAAGATATCCAATTTTTTGTGAATTCGAAATATTCATAACATGAATCGTATTATAGAATAAATCATGGAAGTTTGTCCACTGGAGAACGTCTCCTGAAAATATTGGTAGCTTAATTTTAGGCAGCTTGATTTCGCTCGCCGAACTAGAAACCTTAGATGATTTAACTTCGTTTGAGTCTTTCAAACATTTTTTGCCTATATAGATTCCCCGCCTAATCTCAATATTACGCGTGGAGGCCTCCAATATTTCCTGTTCCAGATCATTCTCATCAAGTTCTTTTAATATAAGTTCATCTAATGATAAAGTTTTGGCAAAATGGTACTTTAACAACTCTATCTGGGAATACAGTGTCGTAATCCAGAACCTTATCAACGACCAAAGAAGGTATAAGATGGGTACTTAGAGCCCTATGTCCCCCTCTAGTTTTTACTAAACTCATTTTTGATTAAAGGTGCCGGATCTGGGCACCAATTTAGGAATTTAATTATCCCACAGTACAAGTTTACATAGCGCTAAAGCCAAATTATAAGCTTTTATGCTGCTTAAGGAGGAAGGAGGCACTGAATCCTTTAAGTTTTTATTTACCTAGGAATGGGTTAAATATATACGTCTCTTATTATTAAATGATATTTACATTGCTTAAATCTAATTATATACACTTTACACGGAGTTGATCTTACCCGCAGCATAAGATCTATGGGAACAAGCTCCGGCAATGGAAGTTGATTATGCAATCTAAAGCGTTTAGAATACAGAAAGCAACCTGAAGCCACCGCAGCATTGGGGGATAGATCCATGGGAACAGTCGCGGCGCAATAGCACGCAACTTTAAGTTCCCTTCGACCGTCTCCCATCTTCTTTGCCAAGCAGTCCGAAGAGCTGCCCATATTCCTGCCATGTAGTCGGTGTGAGGAAGAGCGAAACGCTGGTCCGGCCGCAGAGACCTGGCATACTCTTTGAGCGCGCTCATTCCCCGCAATTCCTACATGTCCAGGAACCCAGCAGAAGATAATCTCGACATCCACCCGGCTCGCCAAAACCGTGGCGTCACGGATATCGCGAACCAGGGGATGCAGAGATTCCAATGCCTCGAGAGCACTCAGGGCACTTTGTGAGTCGCTATAGATCACAATCCGGTCTCCGAACCAGGCACGTCGCGTAATCTCCCGTACCGAGTGGTGTATTGCCACCAGCTCGGCCGTGAAAACAGACGCAGCGCCTGGTAGAGCCCCGCCGACTTCAAAAAGAGGGGATACGGCGTGGAAGCCGACCCCCTCTTCGGACTTGGAGCCATCCGTATACACTGGCACGGTTCCAGCGTGACACGATGTGTGCTCCAAAAAGTTCGAACGCAATACTTTCGGCGCAGTACAAGCTTTGGGAGCAGAGGCGTGGCGACAAATAGCCAAATGTGGTACCCTCCAGGGTGGCGTCCTGGGCAGAACCAGGGGCGCCACCAGCCCCAGAGCTATATCTACCTCTCAAAGGAGTTTCCTGGCCCTAAACCCAAAGGGCTTAGGGTATGACTGGCGTCTCTCGGCGGCATAGGCACCATCGAGATCAAATGCGGATGCAGTGAGAGCTGTTGGCGACTGAGGGAGGCGCCGGGCTTGCGCGTACAGGCGAGTGATGCACTGCACGCGGCGCAGAGCGAGTGGCATCTCCCCAGCATCGACCAACAGGCTCCCAATAGGGAAAGTGCGGAAGGCACCGGTTGCAAGGCGAAGGCCGTTTTTTTTTGTTTTTTTTTAATTAAGGGGCTATCTGGCGACTGCCGACTAAGGCATAAGTTGCCGTAAACAAAGAGCCTAGTTCTAGGCTACTTTAAAAAAATTGAACAGGAAACCATAAAAAGAAATAACAATAACTAAGCAATAACAAAAACAACAACAATTAGACCGGGTTAAATGAAAGGGAGAAGGCCGGCCTCCCCCAAAAAGTCAATAAGTCCACCAGTCAAAGTACACGCACTCGTCCCGAGTACAAGGGACAGGCGGTAGCGACCCCGCCCATCCCGGTACCGGGACAGGTGTCGTGCGTGAAGATCACCCAGACTGGGACATTCGACAATAATGTGCCGAACAGTCTGGGGGACGACGCAGTCGTTGCAATAGGGCGCAGGCGAGCGCTCCATCAAATAGCGATGCGTCACACGAGTGTGGCTGATTCGGAGACGACAGAAAGCAACCTGAAGCCGCCGCGGCATTGGGGGATAGGTCCATGGGAACAGTCGCGGCGCAATGGCACGCAACTTTAAGTTCCCTTCGACCGTCTCCCATCTTCTTTGCCAAGCAGTCCGAAGAGCTGCCCGTATTCCTGCCATGTAGTCAGTGTGAGGAAGAGCGAAACGCTGGTCCGGTCGCAGAGTCCTCGCGGACTCTTTGGCGCCCTCATCGGCGCGCTCATTCCCCGCAATTCCTACATGTCCAGGAACCCAGCAGAAGATAATCTCGACATCTGCCCGGCTCGCCAAAACCGTGGCGTCACGGATTTCGCGAACCAGGGGATGCAGAGATTTCAATGCCCTGAGAGCACTCAGGGCGCTTTGTGAGTCGCTATAGATCCCAATCCGGTCTCCGAACCGGGCACGTCGCGTAATCTCCCGTACCGAGTGGTGTATTGCCACCAGCTCGGCCGTGAAAACAGACGCAGCGCCTGGTAGAGCCCCGCTGACTTCAAACAGAGGGGATACGGCGTGGAAGCTGACCCCCTCTTGGGACTTGGAGCCATCCGTATACACTGGCACGGTAACAGCGTGACACGATATGTGCTCAAAAAAGGTCGAACGCAATACTCCCGGCGCAGTACAAGCTTTGGGAGCAGAGGCGTGGCGACAAATAGCCAAATGTGGTACCCTCCGGGGTGGCGTCCTGGGCAGAACCAGGGGCGCCACCGGCCTGAGAGCTATATCTACCTCTCGAAGGAGTTTCCTGGCCCTAAACCCAAAGGGCTTAGGGTATGACTGGCGTCTCTCGGCGGCATAGGCACCATCGAGATCAGATGCGGATGCAGTGAGAGCTGTTGGCGACTGAGGGAGGCGCCGGGCTCGCGCGTACAGGCGAGTGATGCACTGCACGCGGCGCAGAGCGAGTGGCATCTCCCCAGCATCGACCAACAGGCTCTCAATGGGGGAAGTGCGGAAGGCACCGGTCGCAAGGCGAAGGCCGGTGTGGTGGATCGAATCCACCTTCCGCAATAAACGCTCGGCTGCGGATGCATAAAACTCGCAACCGTAGTCGAGCTTCGAGCGAACAAAGGATCAATAAAAAAGTAAGGCAGTAGCCCTATCAGCGCCCCAAGCGCTGAACGTCACGAAACGGAGAATGTCCATAGCGCGGGTACAAGAGACCCTAAGGCTGCGAATATGAGCCTCCCAGGTGAGGCGTCGGTCGAATACAAGACCAAGGAAACGGTGCGACTCAACCACATCCAGGCGCACCCCATTAAGAAACAAATCTGGGTCGGGGTGAAGCCGTGGATGGCGGCAGAAGTGCACCACCTTAGACTTGGCCAAAGAAAACCTAAACATGTGCGCTTCGGCCTAGCGAGAGACGCGGTTCAATGCCTGTTGGAGTCGACGCTCCAGAGTTGGCATCTGGGCCGCGCCAAAAGAGATCGAAAGGTCGTCCACGTAAAGCGTAGCGAGAACATCTTCCGGCAGCACCAAAGAGAGCCGTTGATGCTCACGGCAAAGAGTGTGACACTGAGGACACTTCCCTGCGGGACACCCTCTTCCTGCTCCTTTGGGCCGGAGAGGGCTCCCCCCACCCGTACGCGGAAATGACGATCTCGCAAAAATTCAAATATAAACATTGGGAGGCGTCCCCTCGCCCCCATCGTGTGGAGAGTCTCCATGACACCGTATCACTATGCGGTATCATAGGCCTTCTCCAGATAAAAAAACACCGTGGCGTAGTGCTGTCTACGAAGGAAAGCCTCGCAGACGGCATTTTCGAGTCGGAACAGAGCATCCGACGTGGAGTGGAATTTACGGAAGCCGCACTGTGCAGAAGACAGATGGCCTCCGCTGTCCAGGAAAAAGGCTAATCTAACATTTACCAATTTCTCCATCAACTTGCACACGCAAGAGGTT
Source organism: Ceratothoa steindachneri (assembly GCA_963969495.1). Taxonomy (NCBI): domain Eukaryota; kingdom Metazoa; phylum Arthropoda; class Malacostraca; order Isopoda; family Cymothoidae; genus Ceratothoa; species Ceratothoa steindachneri. The sequence goes on from OZ018317.1 coordinate 179,319,592, forward strand.
AGAGAGATTGGGCGGAAACCGGTCGGAGTAGAGTGATCTCTTCCCGGTTTGCGAAAGGCGAGCACAGTAGCGATTCGCCAGGAGTCTGGGAGAAGACCTTCCACCCAGATCCTGTTGAACATATCTAACAGAAAGGCCATGCCTCGCTCACCCAGGTGTCGAAGCATGGCGTACGGGACATCGTCCGGACCATGGGCGGTGTCCGCGAACGAAGCGAGAGCGGAACGCAACTCGCTTACAGTAAACTTGTCGTTGAAGGGTTCTCCGCCTCTGGAGGTAAAGTCCAGCCGGCGGCCTTCCGCGACATCACGACGTGCATTGAATGCTGGCGGAGCAGCATCACGGCTAGAGAATGCGGAAAAAGCGGTCGCGAAGGATTTCGCCACGGACGCGGGGTCCGAGATTGCGGTCCCATTCTCCTGGAGAACGGGAGGGGGGTCCTGCGAGAACTTGCCCCGAATCCTTTTGACTCGCTTCCACACCTCAGCTAAAGGGGTCTTCCCGTTAAGTGAAGACACGTATGCCCGCCAAGAAGAGCGGCGGGCGTGCTTCCAAATATACCGGAACCTAGCCCTAGCCCGACGAAATTCAGCGACAGTGAAATCGTTCGGGCGGCGCTTATAGCGCATGTAGGCATAACGCTTCTGTTTGAGGGCCGTCTCACACTCGGCCGACCACCATGGGAGTGGTCGGCGTGCAAAACGGCCAGACGTCCTAGGAATAGTAGTCAGGCCAACGGCGATGAGGTTGCCGGAGAAGAACTCAACGGCCTCATCTACCGACCTAAACTCCTCGACTGAGATAGAGAATTCAGTCATTTCCTGAAATGCAGGCCACCGCGCCCGCGCCAAGCACCACCGAGGTGGTCTCTCAGGCGGCAGTTGCCCTGAAAATGATATTTGAATGGGAAAGTGATCACTACCATGGAGGTCATCGACCACCCCCCAATCAAAATCAGGCTGTGCATCCGAAGAGCACAAAGATAGGTCAGGGCAAGAAAATGAAGGGGTTCTCGGACAGTGATGCGTAAACTCATCCACGTTTAGGACACCCATCTCAAGCTCTTCGATCAGATCGGCAAGGACTTGTCCCCTGGGATTTATGGAGTAATCTCCCCATAGAGGATGCCTGCCGTTCAGATCTCCAAGCAGGAGATCGGGCCTCGGCAACCGTGCCACGACGCGGCGGAAGTCCCCCGCGTCGAAGTCAGCTGACGGTGGAATGTACGCAGAAATGATAGTATACCTCCTATCCAGGTGCAGCTGCACAGCCACTGCCTGAAAGGAGGTATCTAAAGAGAAAGGAAGAACGGAGACATCATGTCGGGTGTAAACCGCGCATCCCCCAGCTCGGCCATCCCGCTGTGGTAGGTTCGCAAGACCCTTGTACCCCGGGAGGGCGGGCAGGGGGCACGCGCCTAGCATGGTCTCCTGCAAAAAGATAGCTAACGGGGAGCGGGACGAGACGAGCCTCCGCAGCTCCTCCCAGTTTGCCTGGAGTCCACGGCAATTCCATTGAAGGAATATGCCCTCCAGGCTTAGCTCGGAGGAGACGCGGGGGCCCTCCTCGAACTGAAGACCCTCACGGGAACAGAGTTTTGATAGTACGAACACGGGAAAGATGAGGTGTGAAAAGACAGGTTTCTTCTTAGCAGGGAGTCTTAGTCACCCTTGAAACTTAGGGTAACTCACACTAAAATCAGAGTGTTACTCGACTAAAATCTGACCGGGATTTAATCAGGAATTTATCTTAAGGGTTTCGAGCGAACGGGTGGCCAGTCAGGAGACTCCTGCACAGCTACCTCCCTCCTTTGGTTGGGTTTGTCTTTTATACCCAATATTACATGATTTCCCTCGGAACTAAAGGAATCTTGAGAATCTGGTGGTGAAGCTGCCCGTGGAATGCTGAATCAACTACTTGGCGTAAATTGATGGCGCCTTTACGTCAGTCCTTTAAAACTCTGTTCCTGAGAAATTATATTCATATATATATATACAACGTTATGGCCAGGGCAGTTTATGGGTTAGTTACAAATACGAAACTCCCTTATATCAATTCAACACAATCTATTCTTAGCTTAGGCAAATACAATATAAAAAAATACAACGTCCTATATATAAAGGTGAAATATCCTATACATATAAATGAAAGCTCTTATACACACACGTGCATTCGTTCAGTTATGGAGCGAGGCCATGAGCAGCATAATATATATATATATATATATATATATATATATATATATATATATATATATATATATATATATATAGTGTGTGTATGTGTTCTAATACAGTGTTTTGCATTCATGTTTGTGTATTATTAGTTGTTAATTAATATGTGTATTTACGTTTACATTATCGCTAATGTGTTTATTTACTTTTACTTATTCATTTATTTATTTTATTACACTGTCACAAACTGGGGTCAGGTGACATGCCCAGATTCTTTAACCCCCAAAGTTTATAGCCTAAGATAGAAGAGGCGTCGACTTAAAACGAAAAAACTTTATTTACAAATGTTTGATAAATGAATCGACTGGAAAATGCTGATATATTCCAAGACTAGATTACAACTTTGATAGGTCGAGCTCAGGAATGACCTTCTGGAACATGTAAAAATATTTAGAGTATGGAAGACACAAGAACAAATATGCACACAAAATAACGCACGTATGATATTCCTATCTATGAGACCACGGAGAAAGGAGGTTGAGCCACAGAGGGAAGCACTCACCGGTAACGTAACTTCATTGTACCTACGCGTACAAAAATAAAGGGGCACTCACGACCACCAATATCAGGCCTAGTATGGGCCACACAAAAACAAGGACACCACACATGGTTGTCCTACCAAAGATGCACGAGAGGCACAACACTCACGGTAAACCCACACTAAAATGCAAAAGGGGTACAACTCTGCCGGTTGTCTTACACTAAGTCAATCAATCACAATAACCTTAACTGAGGGTAACCTTAACTCAGGGTAACCTTAACTCAGGGTAACCTTAACTCAGGGTAACCTTAACTCAGGGTAACCTTAACTCAGGGTAACCTTAGCTCACGGTAACCTTAGCTCACGGTAACCTTAGCTCACGGTAACCCTAACTCACGGTAACCCTAACTCACGGTAACCCTAACTCACGATAACCTTAAATCAGGATGGCCTTAAATTACAATAGCCTTAAATAGCAATAGCCTTCCGAGACGCACGAAACCGAAAAAAAATAGGTACACGAAATCCACTCTGCTCCCGAACACAACTTTCTTCTCCAAGCACAAAAAAAAATGGTCTGCCTTCTGTGAAGAATGAAGGCCTTGACATTGAATTCCTCGGAACACTAACAAATACGGATCATTCAAAATCACAATGCTACATCAACATACAATGAGAATTCTTAACTCCAGACGTCAAATGCTTTCTTTCATGACAAAAATGCAATAATCTTAATCCAATTTAATATTCAATAAAATAATTAGGAGGGAAACTGGCCGATCAAAGCGAACGAAAATTCTAGAATTCCTTTGGATGACGTGTCAGCCTCAATTAAGCGAACGTAGATCCCACGATATCACGTCACAGCTCTCGCCAGAAAATAAAGTCAAATTATCAGATATTACGAGTGTGACATACACATATATATTTTATTAATGCATTTGGTAATTAACTTGTCTCTTTTACAGGATGTCCTTATAAGTTCAATAAAGCCGAGATAGCTGTTTTTTTTTCGGTTCCCTTATTACGATTTATTGAACTTATTCTCATCGTTATGGATCGTGGCCTGCTTCCAGATCGTCTCGAAGTTGCTCCGAACACCCAGATGTTGCCAAGATTTTTAAACACTGGCTCTTTGTTTTCAAATGATACAAAGTGTCGAGGTTTAGTGAGTGGGTAATCTCAGTCCCACTTCCTGGACATATATTTTATTACTGCTCGGAGGTGAAGCGTATCCAATACACCTACCTTAGCCACTTCCGGTGAATAAGAATAACCCCGGTGCGTACCCTTTTGATCAAAACTAAGATGATGATCTCTTGAGTGTGTTCTCCACTCAGTAAAAGCTAACCATAGGCGGGTGGGTGGAATAATGAGTTTTAAGCCGAGTGGATTGCTTAATAATTGCCAAAGGATCGTCCAAATTAGTCAAACACACATATACAAAAATAATCTTTAATGCACATGAATTTAAAATAAGCAACAGCGTATATAAATATAAATAGGATTAATCTTGCACTGAATAAATAAGTCTACAAAATGTCGTGGGGATTACCGGCTGATTACTCACTGGGATGTTTGCGTCTTAATGACACCAGGCAGAACAAAGGGAATATAATTATTAAGTTAAACACTGAATTAAGTAAGCACTTCTAATATTCGAGGGTATGGGCTCGGGGTGAGAATTCTAGTTCGCAAATAAACTGGTGAAGTTAGGGGAGGGGATAATTCAATTAACGATACCTTTGAGGTCGTAAGTATTTTTGAAGGGGGGGGGTGAAGATCTTCTTTTGGTGACGCTGATCGCACCTAGTCCGGCCGTCCGAGGTTACCGAATGAGGGGATAATCCTAGACCGGTGATATGCTGATCCTTTGCCGGATCACGAAGGTGAGCCACACGGTGACTCAATTCGGACTTCTTCCTTGAGGTACCTGTCCGATTATTCAGCTCCTGGAGTGGGTAGCCAAAATTGATTACCTAGCTACGTCTAGGGTAATCCACAGAGGGAGGTCCTGTGTAACCTCAGACTCTGAAGGCGGAAGGGAAGGGGGGCTGCGAGAAGTTTCGCACCTACAAGTACCGTGACGGCAACAACCAATTCCCCGAGAAGTTCCTTCCTTGCAACGGGCGAACGGTTTCTTATGTGGATCGAGTTTCACGCAAACTCGAAGTAGGTCCAAGGGCTTCTGCCTGATTCCAGAGAGAAGTCTTCCTTTTATTTCTCCCACGAGAAAAATCGAGAGAGAGAATCGAATTCTTGTAAAATCCGTATCGTCGCGCGAAAGACCTTTTTTCATCTTTGGGCTGACGATATGTCATTCACGGCTTCGATTCATCTCGGATTTTACGGCGGTGCGAAAAAGAGCGATGGAGAATTTCGAGGTGAGAGGTGCGTTTAGGGATACGAGAAGGCGCGCAGCTTTGTGTCAGAGTGTTTCTGCGTGCAGCTATGTACGCGGTATTCAGACTTCTACACAAAGGTTCGATCGAAGGTACGGATTCTGTGTATCTAGGGTTGTTGTTGAATTCCCTCTCGCCTGAGAACTTGAAATTATCACTGATTGTGAGGCATTTGACTCTGCCTTAGAAAAAATGAAGGCTGCTTTCATTCACCCTTCTGATGAGGTTGCTGCTCGACATCGACTTATGATCCGCAGCCAATTAGAATCCGAGACAGTTGTCGAGTACTTTCGAGCACTCCACAAGTTAACCGTCGATTGCAATTTTCGGGACATGAGTGATGATATATATCGAGATGAGTATGTTCGTGACTCATTTATTACAGGTATATCGTTGACCTACATAAGAACTCTCCTTCTAGAGCATCGTACACTCTCACTCACTTCAACCGTGGATCTCGCTCGTTAACTTGAAATTGCGTCGAGAGATTCCCGCTCTTATCAATGCGGGAATTAACGAGTCGGTCTACGCCCTACCATCCCACGGGAAACTCGTAATGTGAGAGGTTAGTTGGCACTGTTTGAAAAATTATTTCACTAGCTCTGGACTCGTGATGACTTCCTGCCGCTGCCTGGGAGGTCGTTCTTCTCGACGCTATACACCCAATACGATGGTTGTTGAACACTTCTACTAATGTAACACCTCATGAACGTTTAATTATCTATTCCAGGAGATCGAGTAATGGGCAGTGGTGGGCGTGATAACGAAAAAATGTATCACGATAACCGATAAATCGATAACGATAACCTTATCGGCGATAAATTTATCGCCCGATAAGGTGATAACAGATCAATCGATAAATCCGAAATTCCGATACTAGCGATAACGATATTGATATTTTAAATTAAAAAAATCGATAAATCCAAATCTTTATTTTTACCTTTATCTTAGAAAACTTAGAAAATTCCTTCGAATTCAATGTTTATCCTGTCTCTTCATTAATGAAAAGTACTGTTTTAAGTAAAATAACAAAATTTGCACAGCCACAGTCTAGACCAGGTTCTGCATCATGTTCCCCTTCGTAAACATGAGTATATTGAAGTTTTCATTAGACAGGGAGCTCCTCTTAGTCCTGATAATTTCCTTGCCAAGGGAAAACAAGCACTACACCGCGGCGCTGCTCGGCATTGCCGTGTTGTACCTCAAGAAGAGGTCAATGAGGACCTTCTCACTATTGAAGGCTGGGTCTGCTAGACTGTCTGTCCCTTTGGCATGCATCTACACATTCACAATTTGAGCAGCCTTGGACTTGGTTGACCTGTGATGAACCCCAGTGTCATCCTCCTCGTCACAAATGCTGGCGTAGTAGTCCTCCGTCTCCATGTCCTCGCTGCTGCTGCTGCTGCTGGTGGTGGTCTTCAGGTCAGCACGCCACAAGACCTCCTCCACCTTCCTCTCCACCAGGGACTTGACATCTGACCTGTGGACCATTCTTTCCTAAAAAAGCCCCCATCCACTTAAGGCGAAACTTGGGGTGGAAGGCAGTGGCCAGAAGACACTCCTCATCTTCAAAGGTGGCGGCGAACCTCCTCTCCATGGCAGCGAGGAGGGTTTTGACCAGAGGCTCGCAGAACCGGAGGTTGCCTTTGGTCATCAAGTTGACCAGCTCGGACCTACCTATTTCTGCCTCTAAGGCACGCGCGGCTCGCCCCTTTGCTAAACAAGGAACCAAAACTGAAATTATCGATTATCGCTAGTTTGGAACCAAAAGTATCGGCGATAACGATGAATCGATAAGGCGAGAACAAATATCGGATAACCGATAACCCGATATCGTTATCGCGTTATGCCCACCTATGGTAATGGGTCGAGCATGCCGTCATGCTTGATAGAACCCGGACTGGTTCTTCTTCGCAAATACCGTCGAAGTAAAACCAATTCCCTAACGGAAGATGTACAAATTTTGGAAGCAAATCCTCAATATGACCATGTCCGGTTCAAAGATGGTAGGGAAGACACCGTTTATATTAGAGATTTGGCCCCCTTCGGTTAAACTCTATCCCGATGCTGACAGAAAACCCCTCTCAGTTTCTAGACGTCTCTTTGCATGATGCCCCAGAAGTCCATCAGATCGACCTGTCCAGACATCTCTTCCATCCCCTGTTCCAACATCTCTCCCATCTCCAACTCATACTTCTCAATCGGCACCGAATCAGAATGTTCTAATCCTGAGATTGCCCCTGTACCAACCTCCCCAGTGGTTCGAAGATTGAGTAGAATGCGACGACCCGTTGATTGATTAAATCTTTGAACCTTAAAGGAGTTAAAGGAGGGGTGGATGTTATATGTTAAAACTACTACCACCTTACATAATTTACATCGATAACTATGTTAATTTGGGATTTAGTTGGGATCTTGGCCTCGTAGTGCAATGTTGGACTTCGGTGATAATTCTGTAAGTTGTTATTTGTTGTTAACTTATATTCATAACGATTCTATATTTGGGATCATTGATATGTGTTTATATATATATATATATATATATATATATATATATATATATATATATATATATATATATATATTTATTTATTTGGCCTTAGCATGGGAAATAGTTTATCTCCGATATTGGCATGTCTCTTCATGGAATATTTTGAGACTGAACTCCTTCCCACAATTTCTCCCCCTAACTTTATATGGTTAAGGTACATTGACGATGTATTTTCTGTATGGCCTAATGGCCATGATTTTGATACCTTTTTTAATAATTTGAATAATTTGCATGTCTCCATCAAATTTAAATATGAATGGGGATATGATAATAGATTACCCTTTTTAGATGTCCTCATTAATAAAGATCACCATGAATTAAAACTTGACGTGTATAGGAAACCAACCCACTCGAATGCCTATATACATTATTTTTCGTTTCACGATAATACTGTTAAAAAAATCGATAATTTCTAACCTTTTCCTTAGAGCATACAAAATATGTCATCCTTCCTATTTAGATGAAGAAATTGTCATTATCAGGACCATTTTTTCTAATTTGTATTACCCCGATTGGTTCATATCGTCTGCCCATTTTGCAGCTAGGAAAACATTCTATGGTAATAAGCCTTCCCGCACTAACGACTTCAACAAATGTATAACATTGCCATTTAATAATAAATTAAATAGTTTAAAGGACATATTTGGAAAAGCGGGTATTAATCTAGCCTTTAAATATAATAATTCCTTAAACCAATTGATGATGGCCAGGAAACCCAAAGAACATCATAATATAGGAGTATATGCAGTACCATGCAACGATTGCCATAAAGTTTATAATGGGGAAACGGGGAGAAATCTAGACAAGAGATTGTACGAACACAAAAGAGATATTAGAGTGGGCAGCGAAAGTAGTGGAATATTTTGCTATGTTAGAGACAAGAATCATACGATCGATTTCAATGGAAGTAAAATGTTATTTAAATCGGCTAACTATGTTAAGAGAAGAATCGTAGAATCGAGCTTGATATCGTCAGCTCCTAATTTAAATCTATCTGAGGGTCAATTTTCTTTTAATCCTGTAATAAGATCGCAAATAAATAAAATAGTAAAATGTCAGCCCTTCAATATGTTTAGGCCTAACCTCTCCCCCCAGATTAGCCACAAGTAGGGGATTGGGGAAAAAAGAGGGGATCGTGTGTTATGCTTTTATGCATTTCTCCTATATTTTCTGCCCAGTGTCAGTTGAAAAAGGGTGTGAGATACACCGAAACTGTTCTGAATTAAATTGTCTTCGGAGAATGTGGTTTAATTCCTCATATATATATATATATATATATATATATATATATATATATATATATATATATATATATATATATATATATATATATATATATATATATATAGTGTGTGCATGTGTTCTAATACAGTGTTTTGTATTCATGTTTGTGTATTATTAGTATTAATTAATTTGTGTATTTACGTTTACATTATCGTTGATGTGTGTATTTACTTTCACTCATTCATTTATTTATTTTATTACACACACACACACACACACACACACACATATATATATATATATATATATATATATATATATATATATATATATATATATATATATATATATATTATTAATGCATTTTGTAATTAGTCTGTCTCTTTTACAGGATGTCCTTATAATTTCAATAAAGCCGAGATTACTGCTTTGTTTCGGTTCCCTTATTACACCGAGAAAACGGGTAGGCTTACAGACAGGTAACTATTTTCTGTGCACGCTAGTATATACGAATTCCGGATAGCTCGAGTAATTTTGGAATAAATAAGAACAATCTAGGCCGTTGTCACCGGATGAGTTTATGATCGCCTGAAAATTTTACTAATCGATTGTAAATGTGGTCAGAAGCAACCAAAAAAACTCGCAAGTCAAAGCAATTTTTAAGACTGAAGTGGAAACTGAATGATTTCGTAATGACGCACAAAGACTATTTCCAAGTAAATCTGTAAGCTTTTATCACAAATTAAAAAATGTAAAAGAAATGTTGAAAAAATAACATGTAAAGAAAAGAAGTAAACGTTACTAAGATTTAATCTGGAACAAAATAGTCATCTAAGTATAGAAAAACTATGACAGAATGAGATAGGAAAAAATGAATGTAGATTGGGTGAGAAAAAAGGAAAATAGAAAGTAAAAAAAAGAGAATACAATTGCACTCTTCGTCCATGCAGGGCGTCACTTCGTAAGATGTTACAATATTTGGGGTAGCAAACGATTGTAAACTTTAGCCTTAAACATACGAGCTAGAAAATCAATATATATTATAATTAGGATAATTATAGTTTATTGATAATATAAAAACCCTGAGTACCATATGTGGTTCTTACACACATGGGCATAAATTTCAGTTTCATATGTGTTGACATAATGTATCTATTGTTTTCCATTTTTTTAAAGTACAAATAAAAAAGTTAATTAGAAATATATATGTTACCCATTAGAAACATTTTTTCTGTTGACTGTAGAAAAATATAATGGGACCCTAAAATAATTTATAGAAATATTCCAAGATTGTACTTTTAGAGGAAATAAAAATCATACAATATATATTACATATTGCCATAGATGGGCGCGATAACGAGAAAATGTATCACGATAACCGATAAATCGATAACGATAACGTTATCGGCGATAACTGGCGATAAATTTATTGCCCAATAAGGTGATAACCGATAAATCAATAAATCCAAAATTATAATACAATATTGATTATTGACTATATATAGCGTTATTTTATAATACAATAGTAAAAATATTTGAATACTGTTTCTTAGTTTCTTACCTGGTGAGGCTCTCCTTCATCTCCTCATAGGTTTTGAGGATCCTCCTCCCAGCTCAGACCTTCCTATTTCTGCCTCCAATGCACGCGCGGCTCGCCCCTGTGCTAAACTGGAACAAAAAACTGAAATTATCGATTATCACTAGTTTGGAACCAAAAGTATCGGCGATACCGATGAATCGATAACGTGGGGGAAAAATCGGATAACCTGATGTCGTTATCGCGATAACGCCCACCTATGGCAATACGATTATTCAAAGATATCTAAAAAATTATCACATTTTGTCAAATTGTAATATTAGATTATTATTGCATCATCCATATTTACCTATGGAAGCAGGATCTGGTTACTCACAGTTGCTTGATGCATAATCACCTAAGCACATTAACTGAGGTGGAATATTTTATACTAAAGTGCCAATTTATTATAAGCCTTTTTGATTATAATGGCTAAAAGAAAATTGGGTAAACCTGAAGATCGGCGGCACGCCCGGAATTTTTTTTTTTTTTCAGCCGAAATCTAACGACACCAAGTTGCGTTTATGTTTCATTCACCCGTGCATTGATATTCCTGCGCGTTTGAGTCCTAGTTCAAATATTCCTGGCACCATTTTTGTAAAAAAAATGCCCGAAAATAACCAAACGAAAAACGCTGTTTACTTACTTTATTGCGGTGCTATACTTCTGAAATAGCGGTGAGGTAAGCGTGGAATCTTTCTTTAATTCCCGTTTTTTGAGAAAAAGTCCCATTCAGAGCTGATATTATTTCTAATAATGGCGATTGCTTGAGTCACGTTTAGTTTTTACACATCTAAATTCGTAATTATCTTTAATCTCTAATGCATGACCACAAACTTCACAATCGATCGTAACTTTAATCAAATTCTGATCGTCCAAAAATGTTAATAACTTTTCTCGATCCTAAAATAAAGCAGAAAGTTCGATAATAGATGAAGAGCAACTTGTAGACAACAAATTCATTCTGAAACTGAAGTTGCTGCATAAAAGTCGTTTCTCCTCCACCCAAAAGTTCCCACAAAAACTAGTTTCTCTAAAAGATGTAGCTAATCAAAATAGTAAAATAAAAAAAAATATTTACAAATAAAAATGAATACAAATGAGGATAATAAAAAGACATTAAATGAGAAACAAAATAAAAATTCACTATTCATTCATTTCTGACGTCAGACCCCCCCTCCATTATAATTCGCAGAAACGATTATAGTCGCAGAAATGATTTGGTTAAATAAAAATGTTAAAAAAAGGGTAAATATGTAGATTAGCTACTCGGCTGAAAAAGTGTTTTTTTGGTAAATATTTTCGTTCACCCCTGCCGGAATATTCATGCGCGTTTGAGTCGTCTGACGTCAGACCCCACCCCCACTCCATTATAATTCGCAAAACGATTAAAGGCGCTGACATGATTTGGTTAAATCATTCACCTCTGTAAACGTTAGGACATTAGTCAATAAAAAATCAGGATTATACACTGGGGGGGAAGACCCCCCCCCAATTTAATGAAACTCAGGATCATCGTAGTGAGATCGCCCCATTGTGTTTACCCCCACACGAGCCGTCCCCTTAAATGTACTCCAAAAACGTGAAACATTTTGGAACATGGACGAAATAGTACGTCCCATCGATCGAGTCGCTAATCTACATATCTATCAAAAAAAGTTAGAACATTATTCTATAAACAATTATGATTATATACTGGGGGGCTGTGTCCCCCTGCAGTCCCCTTGAATTTACTCAAAAAAGGTGAAACATATTGGAACATGGACGAATTTTTGTTCGTCCCATCGGTTGCAACTGCGTGCCGTGGGTTTTCAGGTTTACCGAAAATTGAATCACGGTGACCTTTCTGATTGATAAATAGTTATCAGCAGTTATATGTAAAGCAAACATCTAGCTCCGAAAGTGATTCAACTGAACAGGTAACAATCTCATTTTCTTTCAAGCAGTGAGGAATATATTTTTTCACAATCTAGCAGCTCTTTGGCAGAAATGTAAGCCATACACTCACCATTTGAATTTCTGCGAGAATAAGAAATATGCACTCTGTGCTTTAAAATCTCGCCTCGCTAGTGATTATTTAATTCTCTTATATGTATATCATTTAATTTTAAAAGAGTTTACACTGGTGGAGTTTACAACATCGCCTGGCAAATCATTCCATGGGTCCACGACCCTTTGAGTGAAGAACTTCTGCCTTAGAGTTCTGTTGCATCTCTTAAAGAGTTTTGTTATGACATCCCTTGTGCAGGCTGGGAAAACTCCTCGGGGCTCATACACAAAGTCATATCCTCCCATGATCTTGAACACTTATCATATCTCCCTTCTTTCTTCTATTCAGAACATCCTCCATTATCCTTTGGAAGGTAAGGAGACCATGCTTGAATAGCATACTCAAGTTGTGGTCTAACATAAGCTTTATATAATATTCTTACAGCCTCAACATTCAAGAAGTGAAAGTTCTGCTTAACCTGCTTCAATACAAAATTAGCTTTCTTCACACACTCTGAAATTTGCTTCTCAAACTTCAAACCAGATAAGACCAGCACTCCAAGGTCTTTCTCAACATCAGAAGAAGCAATTTCAACTCCATTAATTCCATGTACAGCTCCTTCATTATTACTACTATATGCAGAAAAAAACACTTTCTTGCATTGGTTGATATCAACCATTAATATGACCACTCCTCCATGCTCCTCGCATCTTCTTGCAATCTCACAATGTCTTCAGGTACCTTGATTTCATTATATACCTTAGTGTCATCTGCAAATATCTTGATCTTTGACTTTATTGCACTGGGAAGATCGTTAATGTAAATGGCAAAATCACTGGTCCAAGTACAGTCCCCTGTGGCATCTCACTACATATCTTGCTCCATCCTGACATATTGTCTTCGCTTCCTTAGAAAGCACTCAATCCATGACAGCTACCACCACCAATTCCAGCTTTTGATAATTTGAACAATAGTCTTTGCAATGGCACTCTGTCAAAAATGCAAGATTACTGGCAGCTAGATCCAGTCCTTTTTTCACCCAATATTTCATCATCTGGGTATAACATATGATAGGTTCTCGCTTATACTTAGAAACTGGCACTTTAGTGATAATGAAGCAGCTCCTCCCAAGGATAGGCTCTTCAAAATTTCCAACCTAATGGAGTTGATTATATGAAATTCTCAAAAACTTTACATACCTGGTGAAAAAATAGTTATTGATGAAACACAAATTTCTCATAGAGGTAGACTTCTCTTCAGGCAATATAATCCCAGAAAAATGCATAAATACGGAATAAAGATGTATAAATTATGGCGCTATCCGGCCATTTACATATGGAAAGTCCTAGAAAAACATGGTGCCTGACCCTACTGCTTCCGCCCTTCAAGTCTGCCACAATGACTGCACTGGATGTAAGTGTGCCAGAAGAAAACTCCCCTCCAAAGCTCCAATATGCAGCAAACCTGGGGCACAAGGGGCCTAAAATCATCAATTCCCTTCCAAGGCGAGTCCAAAATACCACAGGCTGCCCAGTGGAAAAGTTCAAGGCTGAGCTTGACAAGTTCCTGGAAATCCTACCAGATGAGCCTCCCATCCTGGGATATACAGCCATCTGTCGGGCGGCCTCAAACTCCATACCGGACATTGTGAACTTCCTGAGTAGGGACACCAGGGCTGGGATCAGCGGTAGTCGACTATGACTGAAGGATAAACTTTAGAACATATCAAGTAAATACCAGCAGATATGTTTGGATTGCCAAGGTATATTGTGATCAAGGTACAACAACTGCCAAGTTTGGTTTGGATATTCCTGGAACAGTCGTGATTGATCTAGCAGTACAACTTCTAAATGCTGGAGGATTGTTAGTCACTGATAACTGGTACAGTACAATGTCACTCGCTAATTATCTTCAAAATAAAAACACTGAATTTTGTGCCACCCTTAGGAAAAATCGAAAAGGTTTGCCTGACATTATAAAGAAGAAAGTAAAAAAAGGTGAAATTGTGGGGTCAATCAACTCAGATGGCATTCGGATCATGAAATATACAGATAAGAAAGAGGTTCTGATGATCTCAACATTTCATGAAGTGGACTTCAAAGAAATAGGCAAGAAACAGTGAAATGGCACTCCTGTCAGCAAACCCTCTGTGGTTTTAGATTACAACAGGGTTAAGGGAGGTATAGATCTTGCTGACCAAATGATTGAGTACCCTAGTCCTGCGAGAAAATCGGTCAAATGGTATTGAAAAATAGTTTTTCAACTTCTCAGTATCACTGCTCTCAATTTGTGGATAATCTTCTATAAATTCTACAATAAAGGAGAAATGATGACTTTTGAAGACTGCATCATATCTGGAGACAAGGCTATCTTAAACAAAATTGCCAAAGGAAGCCATCCTCACAAATTAACAGCCATTGGAAGAAAAGAAGGCAAATTAATTTGCAGGAAGTGCAGTGGTTGCTATGAAAAGCTTGTCAAAGGTAAAGACAGGAAAGAAGCACAAAGGAAGAATATAAGGGTTTCAACAGTGTACATACACATTGTCCAACAAAGGTTTTTGTTGACTTTTAACAAAACTCGTGAAAATGCATTAACTTGAAAAAAAAAATTGTGTAGGGTCTATATTTTGATTGAAATTTATTTTAGAAATGTACATTTTATTTTTTATCCCCAATCATATAAGGCATAAATTTTTTTGATTCTGAAAAATATAGAATTTTTTGTATATTTGGATTGAAATTTATTAAAAAAAAATGTTATTTTTATCTTGTTTACTTCACTTCACTTTTGTATATTTGGATTGCAATTTATTCCAAAAATGTTCTTTTTATCTTATTTACTTTACTTCACTTCTTAGTTTTTAGTAGAAAACATATACTTAAGTGCTAAAGTTTTTACTAAAAGTATATATATATATATACGTAGGTGAGTCAAAAAGTTCTCAGACAAATGCCAGATTATTGAAATGTTCGATTTTGTACAAGTAAATACAGGGTCAAACACGACTTTCATGTTTTCTGAACAATTCCTACAAAATTCGTCATTCAATTTGTCGAGACTCTTTGTATTAGATGTGCTTCAAAAAGGTTACTTTTTTGAACCCATAAAATGGCAAATTTTGAGATAAGAGCGAACATTAAATTCCTGACTAAACTTGATTGGAAGCCTGTTAAGATTATTGACGCTCTACAACAGGTTTATGGTGACTCTTCGCCATGTAGAGCGGTAGTTTACGACTGGATTAAGCGCTTCAAGGGGGGCAAAGAAGAAGTTGAAGATGATCCACATGAAGGGAGACCCTCCACCTCCATTAACCCAGAAAATGTCGAGCTTGTGAGGAATCTAGTGGATAAAGATCGCCGTATTACTATTGATGAAGTTGCCAATGCATGTGAAATCTCTCATGGCTCAGCATTTGGAATTCTAACTGAAAATCTTGGCCTGAGCAAGCTTTCAGCACGTTGGGTCCCAAAAGCGTTGCGAGAAGACCAGCTGAATCATAGGGCCAACCTTTCTTTGGCTATTTTGACCAAGATTGAAGCAAATGAAGATAGTTTTTTTGAGCGCCTCGTAACGGGAGATGAAACTTGAGTGTATCAGTTTGATCCTGAAAGTAAAAATCAATCAAAAGAGTGGCACCCAAGGGGGGCAGCAGGGCCTATCAAGTTCAAGACAGAGAGGTCCGTTAAGAAGATAATGGCTACAGTTTTTTGGGATTCGGAGGGAATTATTTTAATAGACTTCTTAGAAGGACAAAAAACTGTTACATCCAGCTATTACGAAGGAGTTTTAAGGAAGCTGAAAACTTCAATAGCCAAAAAACGACGAGGAAAGCTCCACAAGCAAATCTTGTTCCACCATGACAATGCCCCTGCACATTCGTCCAAAGCTGTGAGATCTCAGCTACGGGAATTTCGATGGGAAACTCTTGCTCATCCCCCTTATAGCCCTGATTTAGCACCCTCTGACTTTTTTCTGTTTCCAAATTTAAAGGGACACCTAAAAGGAACCCGGTTTCAATCATTAGATGAAGCAAAAAAGCAGGTCATTACTTGGTGCCAGAGACAACCCCGTGAATTCTACAAAGATGGTCTTTACCGTTGGATTCATAGATTAAGAAAGTGTATAGATGTTAATGGAGCTTAAGTAGAAAAATGATTACAGTATTATTACAAATAAAAATTTTATGCCATTTATCTGAGAACTTTTTGACTCCCCCTCGTATATATATATATATATAAATTTATGCATATTTTTGTCCATTTCTTGTATATTTGTATTAAAATTCACTCTAAAAGTTTTATTTATAGTTTACTTTTCCCTGCAAATTGTATAGAACTTTTTAGTGTATTAATCTAAGGTCAAAAAACTTCTTTTTTTTATCCCTATTAACTAATCTGTAAAAATATGAGTAAAGATACCCTTCAAAATCTTTGAAAATCTGAATGCTTTTAGTAACACTATTTTTCAACTTTTCTGAAGTGTGGCCACCCATTCAAACTTCTTTATTTCAGCATGGAAAATGGGGACATTGGCTTAGCTCAGCTTTTGTGACTCATGTTTGTGAGTACCACATTTGATACGCAAGCTGAATACAATATGTGATACTCAACACTGCGGAAGGTTTAAGACAAGAGCTAAGCAGAGGATTTTGTTTAATATTCAGCAAATCTATAGAAGAAGGTAAAGACTGGAAAGTAGCTCACATAACAGCAATTTACAAAAAAGTTGATAGAACTTCACCAAATAATTGTAGACCTTCAGTTTAACATGCATTATAAGAGGTTTTATTATGGGAAATAGATAACAATTTCACAAACAAGCAGTATGGGTTCATCAAAGGCAGATTAATAGTGCAACAGTTGCTAATGGTAATGGATGATTGGGCTATAGTGGATACTATATACATGGACTTCCAAAAAGCCTTCGATAAGCGCTCACACCAATATCTCTTGAGGAAATTACTGGCTTATGGTATTGCAAGGAAAGTCTATACCTGGGTCGAGGCTTTTCTCTTGAGATGGAAATGAGTAGTGTAGTTGATGGTGCCGTCTTGGATTGGATACAAGGGGTTAGTGGAGTTCTGCAAGGTAATGTTTTTGGATCAGTCCTCTTTGTGATATTTATAAATGATTTATCTGAATGTTTGCAGTCCAGTGTCTACTTATTTGCTGATGATACCAAAATGTATATAAGGGTTGACAATAATGATTATGTTGCACTCCCAAACATTAAGCACACCACAAGATTAGTCTGAAAGGTGGCAGCTTATGTTCCACCCAGAGAAATGCAAAAAGATGTTACATAGCAGAAGGGAGAAAGAATTTGTAGCGGCAGAATACCTTATCTGGAAAGGGATGGTGCTAGGAGGGGATGATGTAATAGTGGCAAGAAGAGATTATGAGAAGTACTTGGAAGTTATCATTGCTGAGTGCTTGACATTTGAGCGGCATATGCAAGAAAAGTGAATAAGCCAAGCAAATCAGGAGAGTTTTTAAATTCCTGGATGCTCAGACATTTAAGTGAATGTTTAATGCTTACAAATTAATAATGAATGTTCCATCCCAAAAACACTCAAGCAGGGGGTCCCTCAGAGCTCAGACCAATTCTCTTTAACATCTATATAAGAAAATTGATGGCGCTCTTTCAAAGCCATCAATGAAGATCAAATGTTGGTTAAAATATAAATTCCTAAAATTTAACGAAGATAAAACAAAACTCATGAAGTTGAAGAACACTCAAAATCTGAAAGCGATAATCATTACCAATTTTTAATTAAAAACAAAAAATGTAGTCAAGGACTTTGGCATCATGCTAGATGTGAATCTAACTATGCAAAAACAAATCAACACAGTCATTAAAAGTTGCAATCATCAACTGAGAAACATTTATTATCAGAAAATATTTGACTATTAAATGTATGAAAATGCTAATAGTAAACCAGGTAGATTATTGCAACTTTATATTTGAACTTATACCAAATCAAAATACTTCAAAAACTGCAACTAATTCTCAACAAGTCAGCAAGGCTTATTCATGGTACAATTGTGAGAGTGGAAAGGGTGACTCTAGCATTGATAAACTTAAATTGGCTTCCAATCAAGGCTAGAATAGCCTATAAGATATGTTGCATGACTCAGGACTTTACAAACTGGAGAACCTACCTAGCTAAGATCCAAGCTAATACTGAATAGAGGTGGTGAAAACAGAGAAAACTAGATTGAAATTATTTATTCTAAGAGTGAATACCAGCTATGGGAAAAGAACTTTCAATATTGTGCGCTCTATTTGTATAATAGTCTGCCTGCTTCCCTTACTGATGAATTTAATATGATGAAAGTCAAGAAAATACTAAAACCTCACCTTTTTGTTAAAGCATATGACCTAGAAACTCAGACCAGAGTTTAAAGTATAACTTGTAGTAAGATTACATCATGATTGAAATATAATATTGAAAAAGTTAATCAATTGAACTTAACATGACATAATTTCACGGATGACAAAAGCCACAAGGGCCCATCAAAGGTCATCCGCATCCGTCAAAACCCACCCACAAAAAGCACCATCGCCAGGGGAAGACAAAATCAAAGTCCCCCACAATATAATATAACAGATGACAAAAGCCACAAGGGCCCATCATAGGTCATCCAAGTCAAACAGCCTCTTTTTTAAGGCACCCAAACTCCAAAGAAAACTACATCCAGAGGATTGCATCCAGAAACAAGGGTATCACCAATCAAGGCTTGTCAAGAACTAAATCATGCAACTATAGATATATACAAACAATATTAATATATACAAAACTTAGGAACCATCACAACCTTCCCTCCCCATAAACTCATCCAACCTACTCTTAAATACATTTAAATTTGGACTACCTACTACCCTCCACGGCAATTTGTTCCAGAAGTCTACCACTCTATTGGTGAAAAAATATTTTCTTAAATCCAACCTACACCCTTGCTTTTTAATTTTCAAGGGGTGACCTCTAGGCCGATTTCCATCAGGGAAGGAATAATCTTTGTTGTCCTCCGTTGCACTGACTCAAGAAGGTTAATATCGTGTCTAAAATGTGAGGACCATGCCTGTATACAGTACTCTAGATGTGGCCTAACATAAGAGTTATAGAATTTAAGAATAACCTCCTTACTTTTGTAACTGACATTTCTCTTAATGAAACCCAGCACTCTATTTGCCCTATTTCTTGCTTCAATACACTGTTTAAAAAACCTTAATGACTTATCTATTACTACTCCTAGATCTTTCTCATCCTCTACTGAGCTCAGCCAATGCCCATCCATTTCATAGTTAAATTCTCTATTATCTTTTCCCATGTTAATAACTTTGCACTTATCAAGGTTGAAAGTCATTTGCCACTTATGTGCCCAGCATAAAAATTTATTTAAATCACCCTGCACTTTAAAATTATCATCAATATCTTTAACTACAGCTGCTAATTTGGTATCATCCGCAAAAATTGACACTTTGTTATTAACTGCCTCCCCAAGATCGTTTATATAGATGACAAATAATAATGGACTGAGAACTGATCCCTGAGGAACCCCACTGATAACATCCCTCCACTCTGACTTCTACCCTTTGCTTCCTGTCTTTCAGCCACTCAGCTATCCAATTTGAAACACCCCCACATATCCCAATCATTTTTAATTTATGAATTAGTCTCTTATGTGGTACCTTATCAAATGCTTTACTAAAATCCAAGTAAATTACATCTACATTCTCTCCCTTATCTACTTGATTTGTTACGAACTCCAGAAAGTCTAGTAAATTAGTCAAACATGATCTACCTGATCCAAACCCATGCTGAGCATCGCTGATTAACCCCTCCCTCTCTAGATGTTGGCAAATCCCTTTTTTAACTATTTTCTCAAGAATTTTACAGACTACAGGAGTTAGGCTAACCGGTCTAAAGTTATTTGGATCCTCTTTACTACCCTTCTTGAAAATAGGGACTACATTCGCTCTCTTCCAATCATCGGGTATTTCTCCATATTCCAGTGACCTAGTATACAACTTCTCCAGAGCTATTGAGATACTTTCTACCCCATTCTTTAAGTATCCTAGAATGAATATTATCAGGGCCAGAGGCCTTGGTAGCATCTAACTCACCTATTAGTCCTTTTATCTTCCTCCAAT
Source organism: Ceratothoa steindachneri (assembly GCA_963969495.1). NCBI lineage: Eukaryota > Metazoa > Arthropoda > Malacostraca > Isopoda > Cymothoidae > Ceratothoa > Ceratothoa steindachneri. The sequence goes on from OZ018317.1 coordinate 179,340,210, forward strand.
CCACACTAATGGTAGTAAACACCTCTTTCCCTGACCCATGAGTACTATACATAAGACTATTTAGTTTCTCCTTTATAAATACTGATGCAAAATGACCATTTAGTACCACAACTATTTCCTCATCAGTTTCTCTCACAACCCCTTCATATTTGATAGGTCCTATTTTAACTCTGCCAGACTTGTTATTAATTTTATAGTAACTAAAGAACTTTCTAGGATCTTTGTTGCTATCCTGAGCAAATTTAATTTCTGACACCCTTTTGTTCTTCTTTATAATCTTATTTAACTCATTCCTAGCCATTCTATAATCACTTAAATTTTGAATATTATTTTCTACCTCTAACTTTTTATATGCCCTTTTCTTCTCTGAAATTTTTCTAGCTATCTCCTGATTCCACCATAATGGTTTCCTACTTTTGTTCCTAATAGCCTTCATTGGGATACATTACTCTTGGACTACATTTATTATATGCTTGAAAGTATCCCACATTCCATAAGCATTTTTACCTCTGAATTCTACATCCCAGTCTAGCAAATTTATCAAGTTTCGAAGTTTTACATAATCTTCCTTATGAAAATTTGGATTTTTTACAGCATTCTCAGTTATTTTACCCTTCTTAATTCCCAAGTTAAAATGAACTATCTGATGGTCACTATTTTCCAATGCTTCCCCAACAGTCAATTCTTGAACTAAATGATCACTGTTAGAAAGTACTAAATCTAATATATTGTCCCCCCTCGTTGGCTCATTAACAAATTGATTCAAAAAATTATCCTCAAAGCATTCTATGAACCTGCCACTTGTTCTATCTCTACCTATCATATTTTCCCAGTCCACAGAGCTTAAGTTGAAGTCCCAATAATAACTGCATCTGTTTCACATCCCTTACTTATTTCCCTTATCATTAGTTCATCCATATCATCAGTCTGCCCAGGTGGCCTGTAAAAAGCTCCCAAAGGCACCATTCTATTTTTACTGAATCTAATATCTATCCAAAGTCACTCAACCCCATCATGCTCTATTGAAGTATATAAACTTGAAACAATGTTTTTTTTTTATATAGATAATTATTCCTCCACCAATCCTACCTGTCCTTTGACTAATGTACATATTATAACCCTGTAATCAAATTCACTTATAGTGTCACTAAATTCTATTTCATTAATCCTTGATTCAGAAACACACAATATATCTATATCCTCATCGCTAATATAACTAAATAGCTCATCCTTCTTGTTTCTAAGACTATGAGCATTTCTATAGAAACAATTTAACCCCCCTATCCCTGAAGCATGTCTTCCAACCTGAATGACCTCACCTCTATCGCTTTGAAACCTATTTCTGTTATCTGCCAAGTCCATTCTACTTTCAGTACTATAATGTCCTCTCATAATTCCCTGACCACTATTAGTATCTAGTTTCCCCACCCGCAAAGACCTAATAACACGATCATACTCCTCCCACAACGCATCTACCCCTCTCCCCCTCACCCCCTTCACTGGAAGTGCTTTCGGGCACCTCCCTCTTTCCAGCAGCAGTCCCCTCTGTTCTTTCCAAGGGGACTGCCGACAAAGCCAGCAGGCAGCCCTTAGCCAGCCACTCCATATTGAAGCGGCTCAGTAGGGCAAACCCCCTTAGGGGTGAGAGGGAAGTCAGGCCCTTTCGGTCGCTTCCCTCCAAAGACCTGTTAGCAAGAATTTTAAACCTTGCCAGGGTCAAGGCCTGTTCCTCCCCAAACAAGACTGGTGACGCTGCCAAGGGGACCTGCGATGTCCTGGGAGGGGATGGCCAACTGGAGGTCCCTCCTGTGATAGACATGGTCTTTGAGGAAACCCAGCCTCACACAGTAGGGCCTTCGATAGGGGGGAATCCGGGCTCGGCTCCAAGCACTGAACCCGAATCCGCCCCTATGCAAGGTCCTCCGCAAAAGGCTGGGGCCTCTGAGGCAATAAAAGGAGGGGGAGGGATCTCCTCTGACCAGTGCCCCTGCGACCACCAGGACCTTCTCCATTCGGGGCTCCTATCCATCTACGGGGATATGGGGACAGATGGGTCTGCTGCCACTTTGGCAAGCGACCAAGCCAAGATCAGCACATCCAGCCCCTCTGCCCACCCGGTTGCGGAGCCCCCGACTAAGACCAAAAGTGCACAGGGCGGAGCCTCGATGACATCGGGGCCCCTAATCAGTGTTTTCAAGTGGTTCCTCCCAAAGAGGGCCCCCCCCGCCTCCGAAACCGCAACGCCCGCCTAAGGTTTCGAGACAAGAGAGGAAAAGACTTGCTAGGCGAGCCCAACCTTTCCCAATAAGTCCTCGAAGGCGACAGCGCTTTGTCCGGGAAGCGTATGGCCATTCCCATGAGGGTCTTCTCTTCGAGGAGGGCCCCTGCGTCTCCTCCGAGCTAGGCCTGGAGGGCATATTCCTTCAATGGAATTGCCGTGGAGTCTGGGCCAACTGGGAGGAGCTGCAGAGGCTCATCTCATCCCGTTCCCCGTTAGCTATGTTTTTGCAGGAGACCATGCTAGGCGCCTGTCCCCTGCCCTCCCTCCCGGGGTATAAGGGTCTTGCAACTCCACCACCATGGGATGGCCGGGCTGGGGGATGCGCGGTTTACACCTGACATGATGTCTCCGTTCTTCCTTTCTCTTTAGATACTCTTTCAAGCAGTCGCTGCACCTGGATAGGAGGTATACTATCATTTCTGTGTACATTCCACCGTCAGCTGACTTCAATGCGGGGGATTCTGCCGCGTTGTGGTACGGTTGATGAGGCCCTTTCTCTTGCTTGGAGATCTGAATGGCAGGCATCCTCTCTGGGGAGATTACTCCATAAATCCCAGGGGACAAGTCCTTGCCGATCTGATCGAAGAGCTTGAGATAGGTGTCTTAAACGTGGATGAGTTTACGCATCATTTTCTTGCCTTGACCTATCTTTGTGCTCCAGATGCACAGCCTGATTTTGATTGGGGGGTGGTCGATGACCTCCATGGTAATGATCACTTTCCCATTCAAATATCATTTTCAGAGCAACTGCCGCCGGAGAGCCCACCTCGGTGGTGCTTGGCGCGGGCGCGGTGGCCTGCATTTCAGGAAATGACTGAATTCTCTATCTCAGTCGAGGAGTTTAGGTCGGTAGATGAGGCCGTTGAATTCTTCTCCGGCAACCTCATCGCCGTGGGCCTGACTACTATTCCTAGGATGTCTGGCCATTTTACACGCCGAGTGTAAGACGGCCCTCAAACCGAAGCGTTATGCCTACATGCACTATAAGTGCTGCCCAAACGATTTCACTGTCGCTGAATTTCGTTGGGCTAGGTTCCGGTATATTTCGAAACATGCCCACCACTCTTCTTAGCGGGCATACGTCTCTTCACTTAACGGGAAGACCCCTTTAGCAGAGGTGTGGAAGGGAGTCAAAAGGATCCGGGGCAAGTTCTCGCAGGAACCCCTCCCATTTTCCAGGAGAATGGGACCGCAATCTCGGACCCCGCATCCCTGGCGGAATCCTTAGCAACCTCTTTTTCCGCATTCTCTAGCCGGGATGCTGCTCCGCCAGCATTCAATGCTAGTCGTTATGTCGCTGAAGGCCGCCGGCTGGACTTTACCTCCAGACGCGGAGAACCCTTCAACGACAGGTTTACTGTGAGTGAGTTGCGCTCCACTCTAGCTTCGTGCGCGGACACTGCCCATGGTCCGGACGATGTCCCGTACGCCATGCTTTGACACCTGGCTACTGCCTTACTTTTTTATCGATCCTTTGTTCGCTTCAAGCTCGACTATGGATGCAAGTTTTATGCATCCGCAGCCGAGCGTTTATTGCAGAAGGTGGATTCGATCCACCACACCAGCCAGCCTTCGCCTTGCGACAGGTGCCTTCTGCACTTTCCCCATTGAGAGCCTGTTGGTCGATGCTGGGGAGATGCCACTCGCTCTGAGCTGCGTGCAGTGCATCACTCACCTGTAAGCGCGAGCCCGGCGCCTCCCTCAGTTGCCAACAGCTTTCACTGTATCCGCAGCTGATCTCGATGGTTCCTATGCTGCTGAGAGATGCCAGTCATACCCTAAGCCCTTTGGGTTTAAGGCCAGGAAACTCCTTTGAGAGCTAGATATAGTTCTCACGCTGGTGGCGCCCCTGGTTCTGCCCAGGATGCCACCCTGGAGGGTACCACATTTGGCTATTTGTCGCCACGCCTCTGCTCCCAAAGCTTGTACAGCGGCGGGAGTATTGTGTTTGACCTTTTTTTAGCACGCTGGAACTGTGCCAGTGTATACGGATGGCTCCAAGTCCCAAGAGGGGGTCGGCTTCCACGCCGTATCCCCTCTGTTTGAAGTCAGTGGGGCTCTGCCAGGTGCTGCGTCTGTCTTCATGTCCGAGCTGGTGGCAATACACCACTCGGTATGAGAGATTACACAACGTGCCCGGTTCGGAGACTGGATTGTGATCTATACGACTCACAAAGCGCCCTGAGTGCTCTCGGGGCATTGGAATCTCCGCATCCCCTGGTTCGCGATATCCGTGACGCCACTGTTTTGGCGAGCCGGGCGGATGTCGAGATTATTCTCTGCTGGGTTCCTGGACATGTAGGAATTGCGGGGAATGAGGGCACCAAAGAGTCTGTGAGGACTCTGCGACGGGACCAGTGTTTCGCTCTTCCTCACACTGACTACATGGCAGGAATACGGGCAGCTCTTCGGACTGCTTGGCAAAAAAGATGGGAGACAGTCAAAGGGAACTTAAAGTTGCGTGCCATTGCGCCGCGACTGTTCCCATGGACCTATCCCCCAATGCCGCGACGGCTTCAGGTTGCTTTCTGTCATCTCCGAATCGGACACGCTCGTGTGATGCATCGCTATTTAATGGATCAGTCGCCTGCGCCCTATTGCGACGACTGTGTCATCCCCCAGACTGTTTGGCACATTCTTGTTGAATGTCCCAGTCTGGGTGATCTTCACGCACATTACCTGTCCTGGTACCGGGATGGGCGGGGTCGCTACCGCCTGTCCTTTGTACTCGGGACGAGTGCGTGCACATTGACTGGTGGACTTGTTGACTTTTTGGGGAGGCCGGCCTTCTCCCTTTCTTCTCCCTATGCTTAGTTGCTGTTTTTATTATTGTTATTGCTTCATAATTGTTATTTCTTTTTTATTGTTTTCTTTTCAAATATTTTGTAGTAGCCTAGAACTAGGCTGTTTGTTTACAGCGACTTATGCCTAAGTTGGCAGTCGCCACATAGCCCCTTAAAAAAAAATGGGCTGGGCGGTGCACTCGCCTCGAGGATTCCTCTCACAGTCCGCTGAAGCTTCACTCTTTGAAGATGCAGGATGCGATACTCGAAAGAGCCAGAGAAGTTTTGGGCATGGCATTTCCAAAGAAAAATCTGGTGATGGACTTTGCTATCCCTCGTTGTTAAAATTAGCCTATTAGTATTTTATTAAAGAAACAATCTTACCTAGGGTAATATCCCAATGCGCTGGACAAATATATTAGGATACTCCTAACTGTCAAAATTATATAAAATATATCTCTGAAAAGAGAATACAATCGGTTATTATTCGTATTCATAATAAAAAAAATGGAAGGCAAATTATACCCACACACTCACACAGGGGTAGGAAAAGATATATGTAAAGGGGGGTGGGAGAATGGCCCTACAGACACACACAAACTGCTCCCCCACACCGCAACTAGCATTTTTATGAAAGAGGTCCACTCTGAGATTGGACTTAAGCAAGAACCCATCTGGGACCTCTAGTAGCATAATTACAAAGTGAAATAGCAGCATCATGAAGAAGGGTTAAGGATCTAGCATGTGAGGAGTGATTGTCCTACTGAGAGTACTGCTTATCAGCAACCTAGGAAGCAATGGACTCGCCTGGCCATACTAAGTCCAAGCATGAATGTAACTTCCTGCCAAACATAAGTTCAGCAGGTGACACTCTAGTGGTAGAATGGGGTGTCATCCTGTAGTTAAATAGAAACTTATCTATAGTGGTGACAACAGGATCTGTAGAGGTGTGCAGAGCTCTCTTAAATGTGTGCACCTTCCTCTCCCCAAGACCGTTAGTAGAGGATTTTTAGACAGCTGTAGTGATGTGGTGAATGCCACAGTTTATCACAAAATCCCTAAATTCATCAAACGTAAAACAGTGACCGTTGTTGGACACAATTAAGATAGGAAGACCATAAATAGAAAAGGAATTTCTAAGACACTTTATGGTCACCTGAGCTGTTGTACCTTTAGTGCAGTAGATGTCACCGCACTTAGAATACATCAACAATAATTAGAAAATAGAATCCACATGCATTCTGTGCCAAGGAGAACTAGGCCATTCCCAAGGGTGTAACTCAGCTTTAGGAGGATTAGCATTATGTGCTAAGCAGTTAGAACAGGACAGAGTCAGATTTTACGATCCTTATCAAGACCTAGCCACCAAATATAACTACAGGCCAGCTCCTTCATGTGGGATGACCCTGTGTGGCCTGCATGCAGTTCTCGAAAGAGAGCTGGGTGCAGCTTAGTAGAAACAACAGCTCATGCTTCCCATAGAACACAGCCACTTTGGATGGACAGTTCATCCCTCTGCACATAAGCTTGCAAGTCGGGGTAGCCAAGACTAGTGGTAGGCCACCCTTGCTCACAATACTTAAAAACTCTAGAAAGAGTTGGGTCTGTCCTGGTGCAACTTCTGATATCATTGCTCCATCACTGGACTTGAATCTAAGAAATTGACTAAACATGCCCAGTCTGCTGGGATAGGAGCAATGTCATTAGGGATTGACAGAGGAAGTCTACTCAGTGTCTGCTGTACCAAGGAGTTGACCAGAGCGATGCTTAAGAATAAAGGGATATGCTTGTAAGAGAAGTGCCCAATGTTGGATATGACCAGTAGCTAGTGGATGGATAGGCTTTGTAGGTGAGAACAATCCTAGGAGGGGTTTGTGGTCAGTCACCAAGGTGAACTCTTTCTGGCCCCATAAATAGTAATGGAATTGGTGTAAGACAAAGACCATAGCCACTGTTTCCTTCTCGAGTTGAGAATAGTTCTCAGCTGATGAGAGTGAACGAGAAGCAAGGAAGACAGGGGGTTCTACACCCACAACTACATGACATAGCACTGCTATCTGCCACAACTGCAATAGGTTTAGTTGGATCAAAATGAACAAGAAGAGTATAATTTAGCAGTACACTCGACCCTCGATTTAACAGACCACAAAATCTCAATAGACCAATACCCAGCAACAGAGATTCTGTCCATTGCTGGGTAGATTTGTCCGGTGTGACTCTGGCTTTAGAAATGTCAAAACCTGAAAATAACAATAAACATATAAAATCCTATTAAAGTAAATTTAAAAATATGTATACTATGTATATCCTAAAATCATAAAAGAAAATTGTTCCAAGCTTGAAGGTAGGCAAGTATTTAGGCTGACATAATATCTGTTAACATGGTGCAATCTACCACCACCCACGCCTCAGTCTACTCTTGTCTCTTGAGGAACATACATTGTCTGTTGCTGCTTTAATTCTGGTGTTTGTTTTGTGCCAAGATGCCTTCCAAACAAGAAAAACGTAAACGTGTGAATCTAACAGTGATGAAGAAACTAGAACATGGATTGAGTGTAACAAGCATGTGTGAGGAGTATGGTGTTAAGAAACAAACAGTTCCTGATATTCATAAAAGTAAACAGAAGCTGCAGCAGTATGCTGCGAGTTATAATATACTTATTATGTATATTATACTTATGTACAGTACTTGGTTATGTTACAAAACAGTAATTTTATTGTATACCGGTATTTATCGTATGTAAGTATGTATTTTCAAGCAACAGACTTTTTCAATCAATGGACCACCTTTCCCCCCCTTTTAACACGTTGACTGCTACATCAACCATATACGGTTGACAGGGTACTTGGCTGGTGGGCCATGTCAATCATATGTGGTTGACAATTCTGTTTTTCTTTGGAGCACTGTAAACCTCATAGTATTGACAGTATATACAATATCCTATGCTATATGTCTTCTGTGGCCCCTGAAGATAATTTTGCTATATGTGGTGTGGCCTTGAGAGGTTATGTATGAATGTTATCCAATATTTGGTCTGAGTCCAGGTTCCAGCATGGGGAGCCAGTTGGATGATGGAACCCATTGCTTTTTATTTGTTTTATAGCTATAACTAGAGACAAATGTCTTATAAAACAGGAGATGAATGGTGATCAACGAAACAAGCCATGCATAATTTGGGCTGTCCCACACAATCTGGACAATATGTGGAAACATTCTTGGCATGTTTACGTGCTTCAGCTCTGCTTCCTCTTGCTGCTTTTTCATAGCAAAGTTTACAAGCTCGCCTGAGCCTTTTGTTATTCACCTCCATCTTTATTTGTATGATGTGAGTTACTTGAGTTTTGGGTTTCTTGAAATGTCTGACATGCTCACGTCCTAGATACTCTGTTACAAGGGACTCTGAACATTCTTACTTGCCTTCTGGTAAATAACGTGAGAATTGACTACAGCCAGCTCAAGCAGAAGTTCAATTCCAAATTTTCGATGCCACTTTACCCCTTTTTGAAGAGTGGTTGTGTAGGAAGACATTTGGTCAGAGAGGTCTATCCCAGACTTTCCTTTGTTATATGCTAGTATACCTAAAGGTTTTTTCGGTGGCTTTTCTTTTTCTCCGTTGAGATGTTGCTGGTTGTGCAGGTTTGATGATAGCTTCATCTCCTTCACTCTCACCCTCTGCTGTTTCCTACAAAACTGGATGGTGTTTTGTGGATAGCCACCTCACATTCCTCTGGTCATGCCATTTAACAACAATTCCATTCTGATCTTCTTTGGCAATCATCTCTCCCTTTTTCAGTTTGGTTTCCATGACCTGCTTTGGCATCTTTTTTCTGTTTGCCCTTAGTGTCCCTACGACGTCTTCTTTTATAGAAATAAAGGAGCCAGGTTATAACTTGTGTAAAAATTATCGCCATACAAGGTGCAGCCTTCATTGAGAAGGTTACACATCAACCTGCTACATATATTTTGAGCTAAACCCACCTCCCTTTGGCCAGATGCTGATCTGCCTGAATAAATGGAGAGGTTGTAGGTGAACCCTTCTGTTGTACAAAGCTTAAATAATTTTAGGCCGTACTTATGAGCTTTATTAGAGAGATATTGGCGGAAAACCAATCTTCCCTGCCATGGGATGAGTGTCTTGTCAATTACAACATCAGTTCCAGGTGAAAGAGATGCCTGGAATTTCTTTACTAGTAGATTGATTAGAGGTTGAATTTTGCCCAAACGATCGCCTTGCTCAATATCTTCATTGTTGACAAAATGAAGACATTGTAACAAAAGCTCAAATCTGTCCCTACTCATTGCCTTTTCCACAATATTATTTTTGTACAAATCTGAGCAACTCCAATATGCCGCAAGTGATCCCATTCTAACCAGGCCCATCCACAGTACAATTCCAAGAAATTTTTTAATTTCGTCTCTTGTGGTTGGGACCCATTTCTTGAGCCTCCTATGGGGTGACATCTGCCCTGCCCGAGCACTGACTTGTTCTGCATATATGTTCGTTTGTTCCACCAGATGGTCTACAACTTCATTATCCACAAGCAATTGGAATGCTTCCATTGGTGTTATTTCTGGTGAAAGATCAACCAGTAGACCTTGTGTTCCAGTAAATGAAAATTGCTGGGTCCTTTCACTGAACTCAGACCATTGAGGCGTACATTTCTGATCTTCTTCATTGTCCTCCTCCTCCTCCTCCTCCTCATCATCATCAATGTCTAAGTTAGACAAAAATACATCTAAATTTTGATTTGAATCCATGGTACCGCCAATGTCATCACAGTAAAATCCATCAAACGGTTGTTCATAAGTTGGATCTCCCACTGAATCTAAATCTTCAGAGGAAGAATCCTCAGATGAAGAGAATATATAATCATCTTGTATTGCCTGGGAAATTTCTAAAACGTCTCTTTGGCATTTCCTGTTACTCATTATTGGGGGTATAAATATAATATACCTATTGTAATATCAAATTATATAATCTGGAATGGAATATATATATATATATATATATATATATATATATATATATATATATATATATATATATAATAGAGCTACATATAATTATAATATATATATTATATTGTCAACCCTATATGATTGATATGGCCAACACAGTTGTCAACCATATGAGGTTGACATAATTCCCAAATATTCATTGTATCAACCATATATAGTTGACATGGTTCCAAAACATTCCTAGAATTAAATTCTAAAATTACCTATATCTCATGAAAGCACTTGAGTTTCACTATAATATTAGTACCATGCCAAATCATACATTTCCTAGATTTATAATAATGAAAAATAAAATCCTGCCCCCTGGGAAGTTTACGAATTTGGGTCTGGCACTCAGTGTTAATCCGTTAAATCAAGGGTCAAGTGTAGTTTCTTAGGCAATGCGAATGTATTTTCCTGTACTTACCCCTTCAACATTTTTAGTTAGCCTTTAGAAGATATTTTGAGGATGCAAAACAGAAGCTGCCTTAGGAAGAAACCGACAATAGAAATTTATTAAGACCTAAGTAAGCCCAAACCTGAGACACATTTGTTGGTCTAAGTGCATCCTAGATAACCTTGATCTTGTCATTCATAGGATGACCATCTTAATTGAAGAGATAAAAACCCAGATATTCAACTTGGTTAATACCAATTGAGCATTTGTCCAGTCTCAACTTGAGACCAGCAGCTTGGAGAGTAGAGAGCACCTTTTTAAGTCTAGTATTATGTTCCTTGGAACTCGATCCTGAAATTAGGACATCCTGGTGCTGATAAGATACCAAAACAGAGTCTGTTGTAGGCAAACAAACCTCTGTGAGTATTTATAACTGTATAGGGTTTAGACTCTTCATCTGGCACCAGCTGCGCATAGGCCTGGGACATATCAAGCTTGGTAAAAATAGAACTACTTGATAGCTTACTAAATAGGTCCTCCAGCTTAGGAATGGGGTAGATATCCATCCTAGCAGCTCTGACAAATTCGAACAGTTGTCAGGCTTCAACACAGGAACTATAGTGGCAGCCCAAGGTGAAGAAGCTACTGGAAAAATTATGTTTTCATTTATTAGTCACTCTAGTTCTTTTTCAACTTTGTCCCTTAGTGTAGAGGGTACCATTCTGGCCTTACAGAACTTAGGCGGTATATTGTGGTTGTCTTTCAGACAACCAAGACCTGGAGAAAATAAGTCAGGAAACTCAGTGAGCAGCTGAGCATGAGATGAAGACACCTTATGAACTGTATCAAGTTTGACTTGTGTCAAATTAAGAGCCTTAAGCCAGCCCTTTCCCAGTAGAGAAAGTCCATGATCATCTGTAACTACCAATGGGACATTAAATCAGGGATTAACCCTTGAAGGCAGGCAAGCAGTGACAAAAAATTCACAAGCAACTTTCAACGGTGAACCCCCATACACTTTTAGACCCACTGCAGATTCCCTAAGTTTAGGACAAGAACTCGCAAATGGCCAAAGTCTCTCAAAAGTCTGGCAAGAAATTAGAGACCTAACTGCCCCTGTATCTACTTCCATCTCCAAGATGGTGTCATTTAATTTCACTTTCATCATTATAGGTTTATTTTTATTATCAGACATAGAAAAGACATAATCATAGCTTCCATCATTAGAATTACTAGAAGGATTAGCAAAATTAGTATTAGTACTAGAGGACATGTTCAAATTAGTATTAGGCCTTTTTGCCTGAAAACACTTTTCATTAAATGTGCCCCCTTTTCTTACACAATAAACATTTCACGTCCATTGTTCTGTCCACAACCACTGCAAGCAGTTTTAGACTTAGGACTACCTTGAACATTTGACTTTGCATTAAATTTTGAGTTAGGCTTCCCTAGCTGTAGCAATCTCTACTGCACATTGAAATAGTAGGTCAGATTCAGTTAGAAGCATGTGCTGAGGAGTTTCAAAAGGAGGCTTATTACAAATCTATCTCTGAGCATATCAGAGAGCTGATCACTAAACTGACAAATGTGGGCTAAAGCTTTAATCCCAGCTACAAAATCTGCAACAGTCTCTCCTTGTTTCTGTTGCTGAAAATAGAAAAAATACCTCTCATAGATGAGAATTACCTTTTGGCTTGAAATTATCATTTAAAATTTTCACCAAAATATCAAAAGTAGCAGTAGCAGGGTCATCTGGGGAGAGTAAGTTTTTTGCTAACAAGTAAATTTTAGCACCACCAGAGTTAGAAATGTGCTACCTTCTTGTTGTTGGATACACTATTAGACACAAAAATAGTTTGATACTGCTAACATAGGTTTCAAAATCTTCCACTGTATCATCAAACAGTCCAATACTACCTATTTGTGACATTGTCCAAAACAAAAAGCATCATCATCAAGGCTTGTCAAAATCCAAATCAATCATAATATACAATAATAAAAAACTGCATCCACAGGAATGAGTCAGGAATCCCTCCCAAGTTAACCCTCCCTCCCCATATAATCCAATCTGCATTTGAAAACATTTGAACTTTCTACTGTCTCAGATGGCAAACTATTCAAGTAATCTACCACTCTATTGGTGAAAAATATTTTCTAACATCCAACCTGCACCTCTGTTTTTTAATTTTTAAGTGGTGACCCCTAGTCCTATTACTACCTTCCAACTCAAATAACTTGCTAAAATCCAACTTATCCATCCCAGAACAGATTTGAAAGAGCTCAATCATATCTTCTTTCAAATGAGAACATATTTAATACCCTCAGTATATCTTCATATTCAAGGTGCTTCAGGGAAGGTATTATTTTTGTTGCCCTCCTTTGTACTGACTAGCAGGTTGATGTCATTTCCTAAATATGGTGACCATTCTTGTATACAGTACTCTAAATGTGGCTTGGCATATGAGTTGTAGAGTTTAAGGATAACCTCTTTACTGTTGTAGCTAACATTCCTGTTAATGTATCCTAGCACCCTATTTGCTCTATTTTTTGCCTCAATACACTGCTTTGAAAACTTTTACACCAGTGATAATGTCCCTCCACTGTGAATTCACTCCATTCAGCACAACTCTCTATTTCCTCCCTTTCAGCCATTCAAAACTTTACCACATATCCCATGCATTTTTAAGTTGTGAACTAATCTCCTATCAAAAGCTTTGCTAAGATCTAAGTAAATTACATCAACATTCTCTCCCTTATCTAATTGTTTAGTAACATAATCCATAAAATCCAGTAAATTTGTTAAACACGATCTACCTCTTCTAAACCCATGCTGAGCATCATTTATTAACCTACCACTCTCTAGATGGTCAGATATTCCTTTCTTAACTATCTTATCAAGAATTTTACAAAGGATAGAAGTTAAGCTTACCAGCCTAAAAGCTTTTTGGGTCCTCTTTACTTCCCTTTTTAAAAATTGGCAGTACATTCGCTAATTTCCAATCATTAGGTATTTCTCCAAACTCTAGTGATCTAATATATATCTTCTCAAGAGCTACTGCAATACTAGCTACACCTTCTTTGAGTAACCTAGAATGAATGTTGTCTGGGCCAGATGACTTACTAGTATTTAACTCATTATAAGCCCTTTAATTATTTCCCTGTTCACATTAATGATATTCAACACTACTTCCCTTGACCTAGAATTATCGTCAATTAATCTATCTGGATTCTCTCCTGTAAATACTGAAGAAAAATTATCATTAAGAACCTCTACTATTTCCTTATCAGATTCTTTCAAAACCCTTTCATATCTAATAGGCCCTATTTTATCACTGTTAGATTTGTTATTAATTCTATAATAGATAAAGATTTTTTTTTTATCTTTATTATATTTTGAGCCAATTTAATTTCTGCCGCCCTTTTGCTCTTAATAATCTTATTGGTAATTGTGTAGAGTATGGATGGATACGAGTCATAACTTATTTTGGGCTATTTTTCCTTCCTACTTTTTCTGAGTTGAAATCTATGTGGACGAAGTCTATGGCGATTTCCATTTATATACTGGGGGGGGGGGCTGTGCCCCCTAGACCCCCCAAATGATTGAAATCTTAGGATCATCATAGGCCCATCCCCAATAACGAGCTGACCCTCGAAATAAGCTAGAATTGCATCCACCCATACTCGCAACATTTACCATCTTATTTAGCTCATTTCTATTCGACCTATAATAATTTAAATTGTCAAAAGTACTTTGTCTGTAATCTGTGGTATGCCCCTTTCTTCTCAAATTTTTATAGCTATCCTGATTCCACCACAATGGCTTCGTACATTTTTGTCTAATAGCCTTCATTGGAATACACTGCTCCTGGACTATGTTTAATATAGTTTTAAAAGTGTTCTCGTGAGTATTCTTTCCCCTGAATTCTATATCCCACCTAATCTGATTTAGCAAATTGCGTAATTTATTGTAATCTCCCCTATCAAAATTTGGAATATTTGTGGTTTGTTGATGTTCTACTTTTCAATATTCCCAAGTTAAAACAAACCATCTGATGATCACTATTTCCTAATGCTTCCCCGACAGTCAATTCCTGAACCAAGTGATCATCATTTGAAAGAATCAGATCTAATATACTGGCACCCCTTGTTGGTTTATTAACAAATTGAGTCAAAAAATTATCCTCAAAGCATTCTATAAACTTACAACTTACTCTATCCCTTCCTATCATATTTTTCCTGTCTACAGAATTTAAATTAAAGTCACCAAGAATAACTGTATCTACTTCACATCTCCGAGTGGTCTGTAAAAGGATCCCAAGTGTATTATCCTATTTTTACTGACCCTAATATCTATCCACAGTGACTCAACTTCTCCTTGCTTTATAGAATTATTTAGATTTGAAGAAATTCTATTTCTGATATAAATAATCAACCCACCACCCGTCCTATCTCTCCTTTGACTAATGTACATATCATAACCCTGTAGTTCAAATTTACTCACGATGTCATTAAATTTTTTTTTCATTAACCCATGATTCTATTACACATTTTATATCTATATCTTCATCAATAATATAACTAAAAAACTCATCTTTCTTATTTCTAAGACTACCAACATTGGTATAAAGACAATACAGCTCTCCTATCCCTGAAGCACCTCTTTTAGAATTTATACTTTCCGCTCATCTCCTCTACATCTCTTTCTTTCCCTGCCCCACCCTGTACTCATATTTCCCTGACCACTATCAGTAACTAGTTAGACACCTACAAAGACATAACAACACTATCTAACTCCTGCCACAACACGTCAACCCCAGCCCGGCTTAGATGGAGTCCATCCAATGCATACAATATCTTATTCCCATAAAACCCATTCCAAACACTAATCCTGATGTAATTACGTCATAAAGAATTTGTTTAAAAGGAGTAAATTCCCTTTTAATGAATATAAACACCCTAACAAACGTGCACAAATATAGAAATCAGGGCTGGGAACTGAAATGAATATCGATTTGAGTTTGGCATTTTTTAAAATATTGATTCAGATTTTGATTTGAATTCTCTATATATATTTTTTTCAATTCAAATATTTTGGCTTTTTAATTTTTTAATATGGATTTGGATTAAAATTTGATTCCAGTTCAAGTTGTCTGCATTTCAAATACTTAAATCTATTATTTCAGAGTTCTATATGCTTTTTTCTTGTAAAATATAATTTATAACAAAGTAACTAAAACTTTTTCCCCGCTTTTTACACATTTTCCTTGAGTTAAGGTAAATTTGTTATTTACCTCGTTATTTCTTGTTTACTATAGCTATCTATATGTACCAGATGCTCAAATTCACTGTACTTTTCTATTGAAATTATAGGGTAAAATATTTGCAAAGTTCTAATGTATGGGTAACCACAGTCAAATGGAAGTTTTTAATGGGATACTACATACATTTTTCCCTCTAATGAAATATTATACAATAAAAATACATAACCCAAAAAGCATTTTTAAACATTGTACATTAAAACATTGGTAAAGCATATATTACAAATTTTCATTATTATACAGTGTCAGCCAAAAATTTAAGACCACCCCATTTAATTGGTTCAATGATTTTTGCGTCTGCTAAATAACCATGGTGCCAGATATATTTAAAAGTTACCTTACTGTTCCATTGGTGTATGAGTTATATGATGCCAGTTTGAAATTTCAGTTAACTCATCTGTCTTTGAGAGGAGAGTTGTCTTTGTTGAGTAGCATTCTTCAAGGTTTTCAAAGTTCCTATTAATATAATTTGAGTATAATACCTGCCTTTTTTTTAAAATGGGTAAAAGTAAGTTATTAACTGATGAAATTAGGCAGAAGATTGTATTAATGCAAAAATCTAGTCAATCAGGAAACTTTATTGCTCAAGAACTTCACATATCAAAAACTGCTGTGAACAATGCCATCAAGAAGTATCAAGATCATGGTACTTTTGAAGATCTTTAAAGAAAAGGACGACTGATGAAAACATCTTTCAGGGATGATTCACACATAAGAAGATTCTGCATTGAAAATCCAACTGCTTCTTCAGGATATATCAAAAGAGAATTGTGTTTGGAGGTTTCTGAAAGAACTATAAGGCACAGACTCCAAAAAGACCTTAAATTCAAAACCAAAAGACCTGTTTCAAAGCCTCTGATAAACAAAGCTCAAGCACAGAAAAGTCTTGATTTCTGCAAGAGACATAAACTGGACCAAAGAAATGTGGTCTTGTGTAATGTCTAGTGATGAATCCACAATGAGGCAGTTCAATGATGTGACAAATTTTGTTAGAGTGCCAAAAGGAGCAAGCCCATATGATCCAAAGTACACTCGAAAGACAGTAAAGCATTCACCATCAATTATGGAGTGGGGATGTTTTTCTGTAAAAGGGCTTGGTGGATTGCACTTCGTTCAAAAGAGGAAAATGATAAATATTGATATGTATTATCGATTCTTAAGGAAAAACTCGACGTCTTCATGGGAATTCATAAATGCTCCATCTTTCAACAAGATAGAGCACCATGTCACACATTGAAAAAAATCTGTAGCATGGATTAAAAATTATTTTCAGTTATTTGAATGGCCTGGAAACTCTCCAGACCTAAATCTAATTGAAAACTTGTGGCAAATTATAAAACAAAACTTGCCCAGAAGAAAGTGTCATCTTTAATGGAATTGCAAGAAACAATCAAGAAAGTTTGAATCCATGAAATTTCGTCTTAAATGTGCAAGAATTTAGTATACAGCATGCCAAAACGAATTGCTGAAGTTATAAAAAACAAAGGATACCCAATTAAATATTGAACAATTATTATTTTTGCTCAAATAAAGTGAAATGATCATTTTTTCATTTTTTCTTTCCTGGTCCTGAATTTTTGCTGATACTGTATTAAAATATTATGCAATAAACATACAAAATACAAATAATATCTTATAAGAACAATTTAAGCTCTTAAAAACAAACTTGACAGCCATATGGTGAATATATTTGACATAAATTTAAATTCAAAGTCTTAGAGATTTAAACAGTTGGAACAGAAGAAAGGTTTAGCTTTGGGTTATTCTGTGATTAGCAAAACATGATTAGGATTAGGATGAAAGATTAAAATATACACTTAACTACTATTCACAAGTTAAACCACTGTTATTTCTTGGAATTCCTAAATTATTTTATTAATGATACTTGACTTTTTTTTCCAATTTGAGTTTGAAAATATATAGATTTTAAAAGTTTTGCGATTCAAATTTGATTTGATTTCCCAGCACTGATAGAAATAGAAGACAAAATATATTAACCTTTGTTAGAGGAGCACTAAGCACAAATATATAAATACCAGTAGGTACATGAAAGGGTAAATTTAAATGGAATAAGAAATGACAGAATAAGAAAAGGCAAGTTTAAGTATTCACAATACCACTTATTACGTTAATTAGATCATTTTTAGACTTTGTAATACACCAGTATGGTAATACATAGGAGCACAAGTTACATACAACATTCTAGCTTTGTGTCTAGGCTTCATCTGATGTTGCATTGCCCTCTATCCCAAATATACATTACTCTCAGAAGTTCTCTAGAAAATTATCCCACAATTCTGATATATTAATATTAGTTCCCACTATATTACATGGACAACTAAACCTACTTCAGGTACCCCTAGGAATTTGATGTGTATTGAGTAGTGTACTGATTTGGACTTGTGTTGTGCCTTAAATTTTGTTTCGGTCTGTTGATTTATTTTTCGGATTATTCTATAGTTCTTTACCACAGAATCAGCGAAAGCTAAGTTGCTCTTTATTTTCTTATTGCTACTTAAGTTCTTTCTTTGTTTGAATAATTGATGGAGTTCAGAGATGAAAGTGAGCATGAGTGCCAAAATGTATGCATTGGTTGTGGTGTAGTTGGTGAGGGGTATACATGTGTTGTATGTGGGCTGCGTGAATGCATTGTAGAGTTAGAGGGGATGAGAATGCAGGATATAGACAGGATATGTAGGCTGGAGAGTTTAGTTTCTGAGCTCAGGAGGGAACTTAGTGTTAGGCCTAGGGTTGAGAATAGGTTAGGTGGTGAGGTACGCCAGATGGATGTTTCAGGTGAAGGTAGAGGGCCGGTGGAGGAGGTAGGATATGATAGTTCTAGGGATAGTAAAGTTAGCCCCCCTAGATTAGTTAGAAATAGGCCTAGTGAGGATGGGGGACAGTGGAGAGTGGTTAGGAAACGTGTAGTTAGGGAGGCTTCTCCTGTTCTTTGTGAGAATAGGGTTGCCTCTGTTGAGGTGGTTAGCCAGGAGGAGAATAGGTGTGTGAGTCAGAGGGACACAGAACCTATTAGCTTGACTAATAGATTCAGTGCCCAAAGAGAGGAAGTAACTGGAAGTGATATGACCGATGGGGGTGTGGGTGGAGATAGAGTGACTGGTAGTTTGAATGAGAATAGGAGTGGGGATGGAGTTAAGTCTGTGGGGGTTAGGAATAGGAGTCTGACTGAAGTGCTTGTAATGGGTGATTCGCGAGTTAGATATTTAGATAGGAAGTTGAATGCAAGTAGATTGAATGGTTTGAGGGTGTGTTTGCCGGGTGCTGGAGTGAGAGATCTGTCTGATAGGTATGAGGAGCTGGTGTCTGGCTGTGCAAGGGATGCGGTTGTGATTACACATGTAGGAGTGAATGATGTGAAGAAAGTGGGTGCATGTGAGTTACGTGAGAGGTACAAGAGGTTGATTGAAAAGGTGTTGTGACAGGTGTGCTTCCAAGAATGGATGTTGGGGTAGAATGGATGTCTCGTGCGATTGGGCTGAATGATTTTGTGAGGAGGATGTGTGAGATGGAAGGTGTCATGTTTGTGGATGTGTGGGATAGGTTTGTTGGAATGAAAGAAATGTATGCGATGGATGGACTGCATTTGAGTAGGAGGGAGGTAGATGTGTTGTGGGAGGAGTATGATTGTGTTATTAGGTCTTTGCGGGCGGGAAACTAGATACTAATAGTGGTCAGGGAATTATGAGAGGACATTATAGTACTGAAAGTAGAATGGACTTGGCAGATAACAGAAATAGGTTTCAAAGCGATAGAGGTGAGGTCATTCAGGTTGGAAGACGTGCTTCAGGGATAGGGGGGTTAAATTGTTTCTATAGAAATGCTCATAGTCTTAGAAACAAGAAGGATGAGCTATTTAGTTATATTAGCGATGAGAATATAGATATATTGTGTGTTTCTGAATCATGGGTTAATGAAATAGAATTTAGTGACACTATAAGTGAATTTGATTTACAGGGTTATAATATGTACATTAGTCAAAAGACAGGTAGGATTGGTGGAGGAATAATTATCTATATAAAAAACAACATTGTTTCAAGTTTATATACTTCAATAGAGCATGATGGGGTTGAGTGACTTTGGATAGATATTAGATTCAGTAAAAATAGAATGGTGCATTTGGGAGCTTTTTACAGGCCACCTGGGCAGACTGATGATATGGATGAACTAATGATAAGGGAAATAAGTAAGGGATGTGAAACAGATGCAGTTATTATTGGGGACTTCAACTTAAGCTCTGTGGACTGGGAAAATATGATGGGTAGAGATAGAACAAGTGGCAGGTTCATAGAATGCTTTGAGGATAATTTTTTGAATCAATTTGTTAATGAGCCAACGAGGGGGGGACAATATATTAGATTTAGTACTTTCTAACAGTGATCATTTAGTTCAAGAATTGACTGTTGGGGAAGCATTGGGAAATAGTGACCATCAGATAGTTCGTTTTAACTTGGGAATTGAGAAGGGTAAAATACCCGAGAATGCTGTAAAAGTTCCAAATTTTCATAAGGGAGATTATGTAAAACTTTGAAGCTTGCTAAATTTGGTAGACTGGGATGTAGAATTCAGAGGTAAAAATGCTTATGGGATGTGGGATACTTTCAAGCATATAATAAATGTAGTCCAAGAGCAATGTATCCCAATGAAGCCCATTAGGAACAAAAGTAGGAAACCATTATGGTGGAATCAGGAGATAACTAGGAAAATTTCAGAGAAGAAAAGGACATACAAAAAATTACAGGTAGAAAATAATATTCAAAATTTAAGTGATTATAGAATGGCTAGGAATGAGTTAAATAAAATTATAAAGAACAACAAAAGGGTGTCAGAAATTAAATTAGCTCAGGATAGCAACAAAGATCCTAGAAAGTTCTTTAGTTACTATAAAATTTATAACAAGCCTGGCAGAGTTAAAATAGTACCTATCAAATATGAAGGGGTTGTGAAAGAAACTGAGGAGAAAATAATTGAGGTAATAAATGGTCATTTTGCATCAGTATTTACAGAGGAGAAACTAAATAGTCTTATGTATAGTACTCATGGGTCAGCGAAAGAGGTGTTTACTACCATTAGTGGGGATTGGAGGACGATAAAAGGACTAATAGGTGAGTTAGATGCTACAAGGCCTCCGCCCTTGATAATATTCATTCTAGGATACTTAAAGAAGGGGTAGAAAGTATCTCAATAGCTCTGGAGAAGTTGTATACTAGGTCACTGAATATGGAGAAATACCCGATGATTGGAAGAGAGCAAATGTAGTCCCCATTTTCAAGAAGGGTAGTAAAAAGGATCCAAATAACTTTAGACCGGTTAGCCTAACTCCTGTAGTCTGTAAAATTCTTGAGAAAATAGTTAAAAAAGGGATTTGCCAAAATCTAGAGAAGGAGGAGTTAATCAGCGATGCTCAGCATGGGTTTAGATCAGGTAGATCATGTTTGACTAATTTACTAGACTTTCTGGAGTTTGTAACAAATAAAGTAGATAAAGGAGAGAATTAGATGTAATTTACTTGGATTTTAGTAAAGCATTTGATAAGGTACCACATAAGAGACTAATTCATAAATTAAAAATGATTGGGATATGTGGGGGTGTTTCAAATTGGATAGCTGAGTGGCTGAAAGATAGGAAGCAAAGGGTAGTGCTAAATGGTGTAAAGTCAGAGTGGAGGGATCAGTTCTCTGTCCCTTGTTATTTGTCATCTATATAAACGATCTTGGGGAGGCAGTTAATAATAAAGTGTCAATTTTTGCGGATGATGCCAAATTAGCAGCTGTAGTTAAAGTAATTGATGATAATTTTAAAGTGCAGGGAGATTTAAATAAATTGTTATGCTGGGCACATAAGTGGCAAATGACTTTCTACCTTGATAAGTGCAAAGTTATTAACATGGGAAAAGATAATAGAGAATTTAACTATGAAATGGATGGGCATTGGCTGAGCTCAGTAGAGGATGAGAAAGATCTAGGAGTAGTAATAGATAAGTCATTAAGGTTTTCTAAGCAGTGTATTGAAGCAAGAAATAGGGCAAATATAGTGCTGGGTTTCATTAAGAGAAATGCCAGTTACAAAAGTAAGGAGGTTATTCTTAAACTCTATAACTCTTATGTTAGGCCACATCTAGAGTACTGTATACAGGCATGGTCCCCACACTTTAGACACGATATTAACCTCGAGTCAGTGCAACTATGGGCAACAAAGATTATTCCTTTCCTGAGGCACCTTGAATATATAGATAGAGTGAGGGTATTAAATATATTCTTGTTCAAAAGGAGGTGTGTGAGAGGGGATATGATTGAGCTGTTTAAATTTTTTTCTGGGATAGATAAATTGGATGTTAGCAAGTTTTTTGAGTTAGATGATGGAAATCGGACTAGAGGTCACCACTTGAAAATTAAAAAGCAAGGGTGTAGGTTGGATTTAAGAAAATATTTTTTCACCAATAGAGTGGTAGACTTCTGGAACAAATTGCCGCGGAGGGTAGTAGGTAGTCCAAATTTAAATGTATTTAAGAGTAGGTTGGATGAGTTTATGGGGAGGGAAGGTTTTGATTGTTCCTAAGTTTTGTATATATTAATATTGTTTGTATATATCTATAGCTGCAGATTTAGTTCTTGACAAACGAGCCTTGATTGGTGATACCCTTGTTTCTGGACGCAATCCTCTGTAGTTTTCCTTGGAGTTTGTGTGCCTTAAAAAAGAGGCTGTTTGACTCGGATGACCTATGATGGGCCCTTGTGGCTTTTGTCATCTTATATTATATTGTGGGGGACTTTGGTTTTGTCTTTCCCTAGTGATAGTGCTTTTTGTGGGTGGGTTTTGACAGATGCGGATGACCTTTGATAGGCCCTTGTGGCTTTTGCCAAGTTCTTGAATAAGGCTACAAGAGAGAAATTGGATAGCTTTGATTCAGATCACAGGTTTTATGGTACTCAAATTTATCCAGATAGGACTCCAGCTGAACAACATCAGTATCAAAAACAAAAGAAAGTGGCTGAGGAAAAAACTGGTTATTGTTGTCATTGGGAGACCTAGACCATAGGTGCTCAAATTTAAGAAAAAAACCCAGGGAGCAGATTAGCAGATGATGTTAAAATTAAAGAGAACCAGTCAACTAGGTAAACTTAAATGTGCATATATGTACTAATATAGATAGCATTTCTAATAAGGGTGAAGTTTTCACTTAGTAGATTAATATTGAGAAAGCTCACATTGTTATGGTAACTGAGACTAAGTTGCTTTTGTCTGACCTATCTTCAGGATTATTTTCTGTTACCAAATTATAATTGCTTTAGGAGAGATAGATTGTCAGGAATCGGGAGGTAGGGTGATATTAGTGCATATTAACCTGTTTTCTGAGAGAATTTCAGATTATAAATATCATGGAATGGAAACAGTTGCTTGTATGATTAAGTGTGGTTCTAGAAAATTACTTGTTGCCTGTATGTATAGACCCCCCCTAACTCTTCAGCAAATGATATCAATAATACTATAAAGAATTTATCTAATTTTGATGCTGATCAAATTTTCATATGTAATGATTTTAATTATCTGAGGATGGACTGGATGAATCACCTATTTCACTTAGGTTCTTCTGAGTTCACTAGGAAAAGAGGTGCTTATGAACCCTCTATTTTGGATATTATTTTTTTTTTTTTCCTAAAAGTAAATTGGAACTCAAGCATATTAAATATGATGCTCCTATTGCTACAAGTGATCATGCAGTCTTAGTTTTTTATTTCACTCTTGAAAGTTTCTTTTAAGTTGAAGAGGTGGAGTTTCCTTAAGCAAAGGTATTTTAAAGGAGATTATAAGTCTATTAATAAGGTCCTTTTAGCAGTTCATTGGTTTTCAATAAATCTCAAAGGTATTCATGATGAATGGGATATTATGTTCAGGTATGTCAAGGTAACCAATTCATTTATCCCCATGAAGATGATCTCCGGTGGTAACACTTCCAATCAAAAATGGATGACAAGGGAGACAGCAATTGCAGGAATGAAAAAATTGATAAATGGGAGAGGTATAGGAGAAGTTCAACACCAGAGAACTATCCAATTTATGCTAGAATTAGAAATGATTCAGTTAAGTTGAATAGAAAGGCTAAGTTGGAATTTGAGATTGGTTTGGCTGATGATATCGAGAAAGGTGATGACCAGGCTTTTTATGCCTATATGTGAAGTCAGACTACTATCAAGATGATGTCACCAGGGTTCTTAAACCTGATAGATCACTATCTATTAGTTTGAAGGACACTGTGGATACTATAAATAAGGTTTTTCAGCCAGTTTTTGTAAAAGATGATGATGTCCCAGCTGAGTGCCCCAACCAGCTTTCAGATTTGATGGAGTTTCCTTGATTTAGAATTTTCTGGCCTTCTAATGCCCACATTTGACTGAGTATCAGCATGAATTTAAAGACAAATGAGGGGAGCTTTTTCCCAAATTTCTGTCTGATTTTATTAGGTTAGGTCTGATTCTGGATCTTTTAAAAGATTTTGAAAATGTTTTTCTCATGCAGTTTTGTGTGTACTTTTCATATCTGAAACTTATTTTTTGCTGGAAAGACATACTTTTCCTATTATGGACCTTGAGTCAATTATAGGAAAAGTATGCATTTACGGGAAAGCAAGTGTCAGATCTGAAAAGTACACAAAACTACATAAGAAAAACATGTTTATAAATTAATTTGAAAATGTGTTAAAACAAATCTTTACTATTATATAGTTTAAGGATAAACTCCTTACTTTTGTAGCTAACATTCCTCTTAACCTTTAAGACACCAAACAAACAAATTTGTTCCAAATCGCTGCTGATCAATTTAACCATGATACATCTTTAGGTAAAATAATAAATAAAATATTCAAATCCTTTTATATAAATCAAATAATATATCACCTTAATTGGAAAGAATTCTTCTGTTGATCTAACTTAAAAAATTATGATAACCATCTACATTTTTAGAATTATGATTGGAAATATTTTTCTTACCCCCCCCCCTCCATAAATCTGTAAGTAAATTATTTTTATTTTGGTTATTGCTTAAAACTCATATTTTATATTTTATAGAAAGCATTGCTTCTATTTATGGGGAACATTTCAAAACACTTTGAATTTGTTGAAATTTATGCACACTCCATTTCTTCATTTCTTTTTGCTGCCTATGCTTCCTTGTTCATGCATTTTGAATAACATGATAACCTAAGCATTTCTTTATTTTAATTGGATGCAAAACCACAAACATAGGTGCATTAAATCCACCAAATTAAAGAGTTGTGAGAAAAATGTATGTTTACACAAGTCTGAAGTATAAATCAACCATGTAGTGTGGTTTCTTTCAAGAGAAATTGGTCAAAACTGGGTCACTCTCATTCTTAAATCTGTTTACAAACAAAGGACTGACCTAAGGTAATTATATATTTTAATTAGATGATTAATCACTATTATAGTGTTATAGCGAGCCGAAGGCAACACTAACCCCACATTCCAACCTTCTCCTAGAATTGATGAGCCTTGAGAACCCCGAGGAAGAATTGACACAATTTTATATACAGTGCTTTACTTAGGAGAAAATTATAAATATATTTACAATTTTGTCACTCAAAAGTATTTACAAGAATAATTAAATTCAAATATGCAAAAAAAATAACAAATAGGTGCGCACCCAAATAAATAACCAGGGTCCAAGCATGTGTAATTTGGAGTAAGTGGGGGTATCCTCGTGAGTTGAATAGGAGGGTATCTTCATGAGTTGAATGGGGGGTATCCTCGTGAGTTGAATGAGGGGTGGTAGTAGGCCAAATAGGGGGTATGCTCCCCAGTCAAATGCAGGTCATCAGTGGAGGTGGCGAGCGAGGTAGGAAAAGCCCTCTGTGTCAGTGCTGGGTGTAGCACTTGCCTCAAGAACTCCTCTCGCAGTCTGTTAGTTCGCTTGTATCCGCATAGTCTGCACGCCTTATGCAAGTTTGTCCGACACTTTGTTCCACACATCCGATCACCGTTAAAGCTTCCACTCTAAAGTGTATATACAAGTGCGGGTGACAAATTCTATGAAAACTCTCTCTGGTTACCAACATTAACAAAATTTTACAGCTTTATCAAATTTCTTTAAATATTTATAGACTTATATTTATATACTGAAAATAGGGACAAAAATCATCAGAAATTCAAACAATCTGTTAACATTATTGATATCAATAATAAAAATTTGGAAGGCAATAAACAAAATTCTCTATACACACACTTGCACAGGGATATGAAAAGGGGGTGTGAGAATGGCCCTACAGATACACACACACACATCGCTCCACCACATTGTGAAACCAAAAATGGACAAATCTTCTTAACAATTGGATTAAATAAGAGTCTAAATGTAAAATGCCACAAAAGGTCCTCCATGGTTACATAGCATTGAGTCAGTGACCTCAAAAGGCCCTTGAACGGCAGATGGGTTAATGAAGCCCAACAATATTTGCTTTACTTTTGGTGCAATACACTGCTTAAAAAGCTTGGTAACCTATCTACTACTACTCCTCCTAAGTCCTTCTCATCCTCAAATGCATTCAGCCAATGCTCATATATTTCATCGATAAATTATCTATTCCTATGTTAATAACTTTACATTTTCTAAGGCTGCAATTCATCTGCTACTTTTGCACCCAACATAAAAACTTATTTAAGTCACTGTTCACTTTAAAGTTGCCCTCAACTTCATTTACTTCATTTGCCAATTTTGTGTCATCAGTGAAAATTTACAGTTTGCTATTTTCACCCTTTCCAAGATCAAGTAAATTACATCAACAATATCCCTTATCTAGCCTCCCAGCTTGTGTAGTGGATAGCACTCTTTCCTAGCAATTGTTGGGTCTTTTTAAGCTGACACTATTAACTAGGGAGGTTACTACCTTGACTGAGCATCATAGTGGGGAGTTGGCGCTTGCCCTGGCTGACATCCACTAGAGAAGAAACTTAGCTTGATAAGAGGACTGAAACCAACAAACATTAACTTTTAAATTCCAGTAAGTTTGTTAAATATGATCCACCTCTTCTAAATACAGACTAAAATAGCCTTATTAACTACCTTGTCAAGAATTTTATAAACTATAGATGTTAAGCTTATTGCACCAAAGTTAATTTTCTCCTCTTTACTTCCCTTCTTAAAAATTGGCACTACATTCGTATTTTCCAATCATTAGGTATTTCTCTAAACTCCAGTGATATAGTATGTATATATCTTCTTAAAAGCTACTGCAATACTTTCTACACTATATTTAAGTAACCTAGAATGAATGTCATCATAGCCTTACTAGTATTCATATCATTATAAGCCCTTTAAATAATGAAGTCCCTCTCTATATTTATGGGATTCAGTACATCTGCTAACCTAAAACTATCACCAATTAAACTTATATTCTCTTATGTAAACAGTGATTAATTGATGATAATTCAAGGACAAGGGAAGTAGTGTTAAATACCATTAATGTAAATGGGGAAATAATTAAAAGGCTTCTATTGTAGTTAAAACTAGTAAGGCATTTGGGCCAGACAACATTCTAGGTAGCTCTTAAGAAGATATACAGTGGCGGCAACAAAAAAAGTGACATGTGACAATTCGGGGAAAATGAAACAGAAAAATGTAACTTACATATTTTATTATGAATATTTCATGAAAGTTAATACTTGGTCATGTTGCCCTTGCACTTGATGACCATTCTGAGTCGATTGGGCATTGATTCAGCGAGGTTTGCGAAGTAGGTGGGGTCGATCGTAACCCAGATCTTCTTCAGTGATTCTATCAGGTCCTTGATGCTGCCGGATGCTGTCTCTTGAACTTTGGATTTCATCAGATTCCAAGCATTCTCAATAGGATTTAGGTCCGGGGAATTACCAGGCCACTCCAAAACACTAATATTATTATCATTGAAGAACCTTTTTACTAACTGGGACCTGTGAGCAGGGGCACCATCATGCATGAAAAATTCACACCGATGAATTTCCCAAAATGGCAGCATGTGCTGCTTCAAAACTTCGAGATAGTTAGTCCCCCTCATGGTTACATTCTTGGGAAGGAAGTACAGACCTCCTCTGCCCTTGTTTCCACTAAAGGCACCCCACACCATCACACTATCAGGGTGCTTCACAGTTTTCACGGTATATTTTGGGTCATACCGAGACACATTGCTGGGACGACGCACGATCTTTGACTCTCCTCTGACCAGCCTAAAGGTGCTCTCATCACTGAACATCACCTTCTTCCAATGGGCAGCTGTCCAATGTTTATAGGTCTTGCAAAAATTGAGCCTTTTCATCTTCATAGCCTTGGTAAGAAGTGGCTTCTTGGCAGCGCGGCGAGCCGGTAGGCCTAAGTCCTTCTGTAAGCGATGACGGATGGTCCTGAGGGCGACGTTCTGGAGAAGGTCTGGGTGTTTTTTCTTGATTGAAGCGGAGGTTACAGAAGGGTCTGACATCACTTCACGCCTTAGGATATTATCAGTCCTTATAGATGTCTTCCTAGCTGCACCAGTGCCCTCCTTCCTCTTTGGTATGGTACCTGGTGGCAATAACTCAGCTGCCGGTTTAGGCGATAAATCGTATTTCTTGAGGTTCCTAAATCTGCTGCTACATCAATAAAAGACTTTCCCTGCTCTAATAGGGTCAAGGCACGGCTTTTCTCTGTCATAGAAAGCTTTTTCCGCCCCATTGTATCCACTTGCACAGAAGTTATAGCACGTCAAATGTAGGCACGAATGCAGGAAATCAGCACGCTGGAGCGTTGTACACCAAAACCTCACTGTACGAGCTCAAACGAGACAGTGAGTTCCAATAAAGCGCAGTTCTGTTGTCTTAGCTCAGGAGAGTCATCCACTCGTGGCATAAGCCCCGCCCCTTTTCATTGGCTTGTTGGCAAGTAAAATCGTGAAAGCGATTTTATGTATCGATTTCTATTGCCAATATTCAATGTCACTTTTTTTGTTGCCGCCACTGTATAGTAGATCACTAGAATTTGGAGAAAAACCTAATGATTGGAAATTATTGAATGTAGTGCTCATTATTAAGAAGGAAATTTCTGACCATCTAGAGAGTGGTAGGTTAGGTTAATAAATGATACTCAGCTTAAGTTGAGAAGAGGTAGATAGTGTTTAACAAAGTTACTGGATTTTATGGATTATGTTACTAAACAATTAGATAAGGGAGAGAATGTTGATGTAATTTAGTTAGATTTTAGCAAAGCTTTTGATAGGAGATTAGTTCATAACTTAAAAATGCAGGGGATATGTGGTAAAGTTTTGAATTGGATAGCTCAATGGCTGAAATACAGGAAACAGAGTTGTACTGAATGAGGTGAGGTCACAGTGGAGGTACGTTATCAGTGGCATACCTCAGGAATCCGTTCTAGGCTGATTATTCTACATTGTCTATATAAATGATCTTGGGGAGGCTGTAAATAGCAAAGTGTCAATTTTTGCTGATGACACTAAATTAGCCGCTGTAGTAAAAGAAGTTGAGTGTAGCTTTAAAGTGCAAAGTGACTTAAATAAGTTATTAGCTTGGGCTCAGAAGTGGCAGATGACTTTTAACCTTAAAAATGCAGTTATTAACATGGGAAGGGACAATATGGAATTTAGATATGAAATGGATATTGCATTGGCTGATTTCCTGATTTCATTTGAGGACGAGAAGGACTTAGGTGTAGTAGTAGATAGCTCAATGAAGTTTTTGAAGCATTGCATTAAGGCAAAAAATATTACAAATATGGTGCTAGGATATTTTAAGAGGAATGTTAGCTACAAGAGTAAGGAGGTTATCCTTAAACTCTACAACTCTTATGTCAAGCCACATTTAGAGTACTGTATATAGGCATGGTCACCACATTTTAGACATGATATCAACCTGCTAGTCAGTACAAAGGAGGGCAACAAAAATAATACCATCCCTGAAGCACCTTGAATATGAAGATAGACTGAGTGTATTAAATATATTCTCATTTGAAAGAAGATGCATGAGAGGAGATATGATTGAGCTCCTTCAAATCTGTTCTGGGATGGATAAGTTAGATTTTAGCAAGTTATTTGAGTTAGAAGGTAGCAATAGGACTAGGAGTCACCACTTTAAATTTAAAAACAGTGGTGTAGGTTGGATGCTAGAAACATTTTTTTCACCAACAGATGGGTAGATTACTGAAATAGTTTGCTACTTGAGACAGCAGACAGTCTAAACTTAAATGTTTTCAAGCGCTGCTTGGATGATTTTATGGGAAGGAGGGTTGTTTTTTTTGGATGGGTTTCTGGACTCATTCCTTTGGATGCAGTTTTTTATTATTGTATATTATGGGTGATTGGATTTTGACAAGCCTTGATGGTGATACTTTTTGTTTTTGACACATTCCTGTGGATAGTTTAAATTGTATATTGTAGATGCATGATCTGATACATTCCTGTGTAGTGGGTTTTGAGAGATCTGGATAACTTTTAATAGGCCCTTGTGGCATTTGTCATCTGTGAAATTATATTATGTTATGTTCCCCCACTACATACCTTGTTCCTAGACCTAGGCCTCATACTTACCTCCCTCCTAAGCTCAGAAACTAGCCTGCCCCTCGAGCCTACAGGTCCTGTCCAAATCCTGAGCTCTCATCCTCTCTAAATCAACAATGCACTCACCTAATCCACATATGACACATGTATTCCCCTCTGCTATCCAACAAACATTGCAAATACCCAACAGATTTATTCTCAGAAAATTCCATGCATTCAACCATTTTGCATAAAAATAACTAAATAGAAAAACTAATTCAAGTGAAACAAAACAAAACAGACCTTTAATTCTTTATTCATAATTCAAGTTAAGTGAATGGAGAAAACTTTTCAAGATCCTTGAATTAAGCAATCAGAAAAAGTGTAAACAAAAGGGAGAGCAAATTAGGCAGCTCTGAAATGTAAACAAATGATTGACTATATATAACAAATATTTAGCAATATAATCTGCATCATTAGCAGAGTGCTACAAACATGTCTGATCTAGATAGGAGTAAGCAATCTCATGTCAACGGCATTGTGTTGCAAATGCAAGATGCATTCTATATAAATCTAATATCACTGAGTTATAAAGTGAGGTGGTTTACAAACTGTAGATTTATGCAAGATGTTGGCAACTTTCCCAGCTTTAACAATAGCTTGTTTAATTTCTGACTATCAGTTTTCACTTCCTTCAGAAACTACTTCCTTCCATAAATTATTAAACTAGATACTAACCTTCTATATCCTCACCACACTTATAGCTTCTGCTTCTATAGTTGCCTTTTATCTCTCTTTGCCTTTCCAGATTTTTACCATCTTCATTTCCCATATGCAAGAGATATATATTCTACCTGTGTTCTCTCATCCTCCACATTCTTAAATCATACATACATTTTCACAAACTTGCCAATACACTTTACTCATATATTTTTCCAAGAAGAATTTCTGCTCCTGAATTCCTTGGGGGTTTTTTACCACTTATAAGAAAATTGCATTTATCTTTTCATTAATCTCATCATTAACCCTTAAAGCGCCAAACTAATTTGCTTGAAATCGCCCTGGGCAAAATTAGCCTTGGTTTTTGGTTTTTCATCAAATTAAATTCATTTAAAAATCATTCAATTAAAATCAGCATCTTATTAAAAGAGGACTAAGGGGAGAAAGCCTATTCAGCCCCAAAATAGGTAATTTTTTTCATTTTTTCGCCAAATTTGAAAAATTCATATAAATATGTTATCCCTAAGATATAAGCAACATTTTCTATAAAATGGCATTGGATTAGAAGTGGTAACTAAAATGTAACAATTTCTTCACTTAACAATAAATAACTTTGAGCAACGAGCAAATATTTCCAATTATAATTCTAAATATGTAGAAGGCTATTAATATTTTTTACGTTAAATCAATAGAATAATTCTTTGCAATTAAAATATATTATTTGATTTATAATAAAGGATTTATATATTATAATTTATTTTTTCCATAATGCTGTACCAAGGCTAATTTCTCCAGGGTAATTTTGAGAAAATAAGATAAGTGCCTTAAGGGTTAAGGCATTTCCTCAACTTAATTGGATGAAAAACAAAAAACAAGTATTGAACCAAAAAAAGGGAGAGTTATCAAAAAATGGGTGTTTACACACATGTGAACCATAATCAGCAGGGGTTTTTTTAAGTCATTTTGTGGTGTGGTCTTTAATGGAGTCATGTTACTAATTCATAAATCTTGATTTACAAACAAAGAAGGACTGACCTAAGCCATTTATATATTTTAATTAGATGATTAATCACTAATATAAGGGTTTGAAATCCCTCCCAACAAATTATAATAAGGCGAATATGAGTCTAATTGTGAAAGGCCCTCCAGGACTAATGGGTTAAAGCATAAAAGTAATTTGTGTAACTTTTGTTTATCTTCATACCCCTGTGGTAATCCAATCCTTCCTTCTTATTTGTAATTCTTGTATTTGTCTCCCCATTTTCTACTGCTCATCCATTGAACTAAAAAATTTACACCCTTCTTCACCTGTTTTCTTATGCCTAGAAAACCTGAACATTTTATCAATCAGTGTTTATCTTTATTCTGTTCTTTTTCCTTTTCTTCACTCTCAGATTGTTCTTTTGTAACTGATTCACTGTGATTATCTTCGGCTATTTCCAGTTCTATGCTTAAAGTATCATCCTTTTCATACCCTGCAGGTTGGGGGTGGGGATACTCTGTGTAGAATGTTACGCCCAGTATCCAGAGGACTGAGGAATGGTATTCCTCACATCATAAGTGAAAATAGGGTGGGCTTTTCTCCCTGGGTTGAATTGAACTCTTTGGCAAGGGCTGAGGAAGTTGATGCTCTCCCCTTTTCTCTCAATGCACCCACTTTTTTATGCCAATCTCCACTTTATTTACCATAGGTTTAACCTATTCACTGCTTGAGGTCCTATCAAGGCTGCTGACTCAGTGCTACGTAATCGCTTAGGGACCTTTTGTAGCCTTTGACTTTAGACTCTTAAATACCCCTGGTTTTTAATGACCATTCATTCATTTTTTTTGGTTTTACACTCTTTATGTTAGTGATTGACAGTGGTGGGTAGTCCGTCAGTCCGTCACTGACAGACTCCCGTTTCGCTGACGACATAGAAACCATATTTGATGAAGGTTGCCTTTGCTTTTCGGGTGATGGCCAAAAATCGCTTCCATCAGCGCTTATTCTGTCAGTTTCAAAGTTTCCGCCAGTGCTTATTCCATCAGTCATCAGTCCACCAGCGAAATGGGAGTCCGTCAGTCTATCACTGACGGACCTTCCATCATTGGTACTGACGGACTGCCCACCACTGGTGATTGATCATCCAATTAAAATACATAAATGCCTTAGGTCCATCATTCTTTGTTTGTTAACAAAGATTTAAGAATGCAAGTAACTTGACCCAGTTTTGACCAATTTCTTTTGATAGCGACCACACAGTTGTTTTATGGCTTTTGCCTTTAGACTCATAGACACTACTGTTTTTCTGATGATTCTTCCCTTTTTTTTTGTTTCACACTCCTATATTAGTGTTTTTTCATACAGAAATGCCTTAGGTTAGTATTTTATTCAAAGCACAAAAATATTAAATGTTTTAAATTATAGAAATGTTTCCCATAAATAGAAGCATATTTTCTATAAAATAGGAGTTTTAAGTGCTAGCCAAAATAAATTTTCTTGGTTAAGAAGAAAACTTTTGAGGAACAAGAAAAATATTTCCAATCATAATTCTAAATATGTCAATGGTTATTCCTAATTTGTAAGTTAGATCAATAGAATTCTTTGCAATTAAAATATATTATTAAAAAAATATCAATATTTTATTTTATTATTTTCCTTAACACTGTACCAAAGGTGTAAATTCATTTGGTAGTTTAAGCGTTAAAGACATGCAAACACAACTCTAATGCACCCAGGGCTGGAGATCTGAAAAGTCTAAAAACCTTTTACTTTTTGTATTATTGGTCACAAGCTTTTGAAAATTTTGTTTTGATTATAAACTTGTAAAATTTGTAACATCACTATCAATGAAACCTTACTCAACTTTGGTGAGGAATTTGACAGCAACCATTTGTCCGAGGTAACAGGGCTTCCCTGTTTTATTTTTGATGCCACCCTTGGCCAGCTCCACATTTTGATTAGGTAATCACCCCTTATGCTTTCTCAGGTGCCCCTCCAAGAATCTTCTAGCAGAGAGGGGTCTTTCCCTCTCCAATAGATACAGGTTAAGGAGTTTTTCCCTTGCCTCCTTCCACAAAGTCATCATCTCTGGATTACTCTCTATTAGTGGCAAGTCCCCCTTTGCTTTTAAAGGGCCTGCCAAGAATAGGGTGAGGCAGAGGATGCATCACCTTGATGGGGATAGGTGAACCAAACCACCCTCTTAGAAAGGTAAGGGATGACATTGTCCCCTGTTAATTGCTCCACCACTTATCCACAATTTGTGACCTTACTTTGGGCTGGCATGCCCCCACCATTTTTCCCTGATCACACAACACCCCAGGAATTCCTAGAAGATGGCAAGTTTGCTTCCCCCTTCCTTCTACTCTTTTTTCCTGATCTAACCCATCCACCCACCAGCAGAAAAATTGAAAGATACTAATCGTCTTCCTCCAAAGGTTGAGGATAACAGACATGTTCACCCCTCTATGGATGGAGAACTAACAAACCTTCCTACAGCAGATGCCCAAAACACCAGCAAGAGAACAATTAACAGAGAGGAACCAAAGACCAGCCCACAGCAGAATACAGTGATTACAAGCCCTTATTAAATAGAAGGGTGCCACAACCTCTGGATAGCCAAACCGCTCACTTCACAAATAAAACTGAAAGAATTGTGAAGCTAATCTAGTGGAACATCCGCTGAATCAGAGACAAATAGAAAGAACTAAGGCATTTGGAAATGAATGAACGAGAGGCTTACCTGCATCTCCCTCCACCAAACTATGTACCCCCCCTCCTTCCCCTCACAGCTACCGAGTTACACCTGTGTAAAAACCCCAGCTCCAATTTATGGCAGCATAGAGAACCACCAAATCAGAATCATGAAATAGGAAGAGGGAACAAGATTCAACATACAAATGGACACTGTATCAGTGCTCAGCCTGGCCCTCTGCTCACCCGACATCAGAGTGGATTAGGACTGGAGAATTGCCAATGCCCCGAAAGGAAGCAGCCATTTCCCAATCATTCTTCTGATAAGGGACAGGGCAAATTCACCAACCTCAGTAATTCTGAAAACTTCCAGGTAAAAGTCATCCTAGAAACAAACAAAGCGCTGTAGATCTTCACATTGATCCTGCACCAAACAGGGGAAGAACTCATTCGAGTCAGCTCAGGGCAACCCCGCCTATGATCGGTTTCCTGGTGGAATCCTCTGCTGCATTGAAAGCACAAAAGCAAGCATACTGGATGTACAAATATTGGCAAAATATAGATACCTCCTTAAACAAACCAGCCACAAATGACCATAGAGAACTTACATCTCTATAATAAATGCAAAAACTCCCATCTACTAGATGTGGAGCAAAATCTGAAGCCTGCTAGGCAAGTCCAGCCAAGACCCCATTCCCATACTCTGCATAAACAGAAACACACATTAAATCCAATTGACAGTAGAGCGAATGCAACACCCACTGTCAGTTCCAGGATAAAAATGAGGGGTGGGGGGGGGTAACCTGAATTCCTCCCTCAGGGTAGTCTGAGAAAAGGGCATTGATGATCAATAATGGTTTTGTTACATAGCATTGATAATAAATAACAGTATCTCTTACAGGAGTGAGCACTAACTCTCTTGCATCTGCGCCTGCCAATTCCCAAGTTTGTCCAACTTTGGTTGGAGAGGGAGTCTATGCTTTTGAATTTCTTATCAAGGGAGCCCAAACTTTATGATTAGAAATTCAGCAAAAGAGAGCTTGACACAGTTCTTGCTTATTGTGGCAACATAGCTCCAGGACCAGACAACATACCATACACAATGCTACACCACCTGGGTGAAGTTGGCAAGTGTTTCCTCCTAGACATATTTAACAAGATATGGTTGGAAAATGCTTTCCCAGATAGCTGGAGAATAGCCACAGTTCTCACTTTCCAAAAGCCAAGTAATAATCCAATTAGTACTTAAACTATTGCCCAATCACCTTAATTTCTTTGTGCAAACTCATCGATAAAATGGTGAATATGTTCCTGGCGTGGTTGCTTGAAATAGAATCTCATAGATTCCAAAAATTATATTCAACCGTGGATTCCATCATCTGCCTGGAGTTTGCTGTATGTAATGCTTTTGCCAGGATACAAACTTAGCGGCCGCTTTCTTGGACCTCAAAAAGGCGTACAACACATCATAGCGTTACACCATTTTGAAAATCCTCTATAACCTAGGCCTATGTGGACTATTGCCCATATTTATTCAAAACTTCCTAACTAACTACCTTTTCCTTAAGATTGAAAAGTGTCAAATCAAACTCATTCCCAGAAGAAGAAAGCATTCCCCAGTGTGCCTTTGTTTGTTATAGAGATCAACAAAATCTCAGAAAGCCTTCACCAAGTGATTGCAGCCAACCTCTATGTTGACAACTTTCCAATCTGCCTAGCAGGCTCCAAAATGGCAGTGGTAGTGTGTCCCATCCAGCTTGCCATCAAAAACCTCACAAGATGGACCTCTGCATAAGTCTACCTATTCTCAACCGAGAAGATGTAAGTGGTTCACTTTTTCTGCTGTAGAGGATGTATTAAGGAACCTGATCTGTACTTATACCAACAGAGGGTTGCAGTCATCGAGGTCTGCAAATTCCTGGAATTGAAATTCGATAGGAGGCTGTCATGGGAGCCCCACATCAAAGCTGTTAAAAATTCATGCCATTAAGCGGTGAATGTCTTTTGCACAATTTCCCGACACAACTGGCCAGCGGATCGAGAAACTCTTCTCCTTAAATTAGACTACGAGTGCGAAATTTCCTACTCTGTATCTGAGACACCTTTTCCTTATCACTACAGTGGCAATGAAAGTCTTTGCAAGGCTACCAGAGTCTTTCGATCCTCACCATTACTGAGCCTACAATGCGACCCGGAAGAGATACCACTGTATTTCCGTAAGGTGGATCTCATCCTACATCTCTTTGCTCGAATCCAGCGACTTCCAACATCGCCGACCACGACCGCTTCTCTAAAAGGTTAATTGGACACCGCGGCGCACCCATCCCCCACCCCCCGCGACCATTTGGAGCTAGAGTACGATTAGAGAATGGAGGAGATCAGGGTAAGGATCAACTTCGTATATCCACTCTCTTTTCAAGACCTACCATTCTGGAAAACAACTATAAAGATATGTCATGGCAACATAACGGAACGTCTCGCAAATCTCTCCGTTCTGAACGTCTCGCAAATCTCCCCGTTCTAAAGAAAATTCAATGCTTTACCCATGCTGCAACGCACCTGGGAACACACACACACCCGAAATTGAGAGATGGAACAGGAGCCTCGGTGATATCGGACATTACACCCACTCTGAAACCCTAACAAAAGCAGCATAAATTTTATCCCCCGAGTGTTATGCCCGAAAACATGCAGTGCCGTGGACATGCGACAACCAACGTTTAGATAAATATACAATCAACTGACTCCTTCAACAGCCTCAAATCATTAGAACGGATGACGGATATCCATCCAATTCTGCTATAAATAAGAAATCTGTAATAGAGCAGATTTTGATGGAACGAAAGTTTCCTGCTGGGTTGCAGCACACGTAGGGTTCCTGGGAATGAGAGGGCCAGTACAGTGGTAAAGACCGCCTCCTTTTGGCCAATCAGCCACGCTGACATCCCAATACCCCGCGAAGACTACATCATCGCAATACGAGCCACTATCCGAGAGATCTGGACTGCTAGATGGGCAGACCTTACAATTACTACACATCGCAGAATGCCCAACTTATGGAGAACTCCGACGACGGTACTTACCCATCGATGGTGGAGGAACCCTCGACATTTAAGGTTAGCATTAAAGGCGGAAAGGGTCCGCCTTGGTAGCTGAATTATCCGCTACCTAGAGGAGACACCACTCCACAGGCTGTAGATAAGTCTCCAATATTCTGATCTGCATTTTAACGAATCTTACTTATTTCAACAGCACCACATTGTCACAATATTACGGCGCAATCACACTGCAGTGAGCCCCAAGTGACGTGTGTAATCCATCGATCTATCCAGAAATTCCTGCAGAAAGCTTTGGAAATGAGACTCGGGTAAAGGGAGACGGATAGGCAGAAGAGAGCTTTGAAAAGGAAAGTAAGACTCAGAAGCATTGAAATATGACGTTAGGCTACGTAAATCGACCTAAAGGTTTTCGGCAGAAAGTAAATCAAACTCTAAAATAATATGTAGATAGCTTTGAGTAGGAAAGGGGTGCAAAGAAAAGTAGCGAAACTAGTTTCGAATGCGTTACCCGCGTCGCTGGAGGCCTAACGTTAGCGAGAGCCTTAAACCACTCGGCCATCTTGAGTTCCAAAAAAGACTCATTCAAGCAAAGCATTTAAGCCGCTATCCTGAACTTTTCGCACGCTACCAGTCTACCTCTTGTGATGACGAAGATCCATCGAAAAACTCGCAGGAGGTCGAGAGAAACCTGAGGTTTTGCCTTCTATATTGACTAATATCAGGATTGTTAGCCGCCTTGAGAGGCTGGAAGAACACTGCATTGAGTACCAGCGTCTACCAGAAATGAAAGATTAGGTGGGTAATATTTGCGGAAAGGAGGATGTGTTGTACTCGTTCATCACTTGCTTTTATCAGGTTAAATTAGATTGAGGTGAAGTAGATGATTGTTGCAATGAAGTGGAGGAGGAAAAGAATGGTTGAGTGAAAGTGATGTCGCGAAGTGGAGGACGAGGGTGGTGGAGTCCTTGAATTGTTATAACTGTATGGTTTTGTAGCGGATGGTCCCCGCAACCACCCACTACCAATTTCCACTCCTGAGAGACCTGGGAGACTGGAAGTAGACTTAAGGAGACTTTGATACTTATATTTATTGTATAATATATCCAACAACTCAATTTAAATAATCACATACGAATATCTTTCCCAAATATAATCAATCTAAAAAGAATTTACATAATTAATGCAGGTAGATTTACAATTCCACTTGTTAACAAAACCAAAATAATAGACAAGTTCATTTGAAAATGATTTGGTACCTTTTTTTTAAAAATATAGAGCCGATTAATGGTCTCTAATTTGCCCCTGCGCGTTTCGTCGGGGTACACTTTTTCTTTGTGTGGAGCGAGAGGGCACAGGCTTGGTCTCTCTTTCGAGCAGAACAGGGGAGGGGGGGGGGGTGCTCACAGCAATACAAGTTGACTCTGATGTGGTCTATCTGTCGAGCGGGACCAGAAGATAGAGGGTCGTAAGCTCATATCGTAACGCGCTGCTGAAACTGGAGCTCCACACTTTGGGACGAGGCAGCGGGCCCTAAGGAGCTTAAAAGGGGGAAACCAAAAGTACCCCCGGCTTGCTTTCTTATAGGTCTTACATATCCACCCCTGCCTCGCTCATATACATATGGTTACTCGCACATACTCTTACCTGGACTTTCCTTCGAGTGCAGCTCCATAAACTCGTATATGGGTTTATAATGGTCACTTTACTCACTAATGTCTCATTTAACTTGTTCTTTTCTACTTAAATCTTAGATGAGGAAGGAAAATAGAATCGACGAAGGGGGGTTCGTCACTGCTTCCGGTCAGCTCTTGTCGTCAATTCACCGAAATCTAAAACAAATGGTGGATATTAGAGTGGGCACAAGTGAGCAGAGGCAAATAAAAACAAAACAGCGCAGTGTAGGAAAAGCAGGGGATGAATAAATAAAGAACGAAGGTAGAGCCGGGAGAGTTGCGCTTAGCTTTCAGTGCCCATTGTAGATAGATGAGAGTAGAAAAGGGACCAAAGAAAAAAAATAATAGCGTAGTTGAGTTGCCAACAGCTTCCCGCGTCGCTGGACCGCTGTTAGCCAGCGGCGAATCCACTCGGCCATCCTGAGTCTCAAAAAAGACTCATTCAAGCAAAGCTTTTAAGCCGCTCGCCTGCACTTCTCGTACGCTACACCATGACCACCGTTGCTGAGTGGTTTATAGACTGCGCCATCTTTAAAAAAAAAAATAGAAAAATTAAAAAAAAAACCCACTTGCACTTTTCGGCAAGGCATGAAGCGACTGAAAACCATAGGTGGGCGTTATCGCGATAACGATATAGCGTTATCGGTTTTCCGATATTTTCCCCCCGCGTTATCGATTCATCGGTATCGCCGATACTTTTGGTTCCAAACTAGCGATAATTGATATTTCAGTTTTTGGTTCCAGTTTAGCATAGGGGAGAGCTGCGCGTGCCTTGGAGGCAGAAATAGGTAGGTCCGAGCTGGGAGGAGGATCCTCAAAACCTATAAGAAGATGGAGGAGAACCTCACCAGCTAAGAAACTATTCAAATATTCTTACTATCGTATTATAAAATAACGCTATATCGAGTCAATAATCAATGTATTATAATTTTGGGATTTATCGGTTATCACCTTATGTGGCGATAAATTGATCGCCAGTTATCGTGATACATTTTTTCGTCATCGCGCCCATATATATATATATATATATATATATATATATATATATATATATATATATATATATATATATAATAGTAAATCACTATATTTGAATCAAGATTTATTTATAACCACAACTAGTTTCGGCAAAGTTATAATTGCCATCTCCACAGCGACCGGACGATTTAAAAAAATGTATTAGTTTCCCATATGCTCCAGCGTTGGTCCCCTTAAAATCGCATGCCAA
The DNA here is from genome assembly GCA_963969495.1 of Ceratothoa steindachneri. Taxonomy (NCBI): domain Eukaryota; kingdom Metazoa; phylum Arthropoda; class Malacostraca; order Isopoda; family Cymothoidae; genus Ceratothoa; species Ceratothoa steindachneri. The sequence continues at coordinate 179,380,871 of OZ018317.1, forward strand.
CGGAAATGACTAATATTTAAATATTCTAATACCATACCAATATCCTTGACTAGACTGCGTCCAATCAATCACGACGCTGGCGTATTCCATGTCATAATTGCAATTTGGCATGAATCCGAGAGGATAAAAGAACATCAAGCAGATATAAGAAAAGGTACAAGTTCTTAAAGTCTCTACGCACATGCAAAATTACGACCATAGAATCGATTTCAATCAAGCAAAAATCATTTATAAATCAAACAATTATATTGAGAGGAGAATTGCAGAATCTATCATCATTAACAAAGTCGATAATTTCAATTCATCCGAAAGGCAATACAAATTCAACATATATATATATATATATATATATATATATATATATATATATATCGAATAAAGTTGCTAATCGTGTTTATACACCCCCGGAAACAATTGCTCTCGGAGATTAGTAACTTCCCCTGAGTCCACTCAAATACATGTTTTTTCCAGCTTGTTTCCTGCGTTTTCATTTTTTATAGTATTTTGTTCGCGGTATATATTCTGGGCTCCTTGCTTGGCCTTTTTCATTACTTAGTTGAAAATAGCAATTATAACTAGTTGTGTGGTTTTAAATAAATCTTGATTCAAATATTGTGATTTACTATTTTCTTATCAGTGATATATATCAGAGAAAGAAATTCAGATCTGAAACAGTTAGCGCTCACCTAGACAGAGAAGAAAATTTGTGAGAGCAAACGGCTAGTATACCCCCCCCCCCCTTCCCTAGTAGGAGATATTAGACAGTCAATCTTAAGGAGAGAGGGGTCTTGGCCCTAAATTTAAATGAGGTGCCAATACCACAGTGTGTATCCTCTACTCGTCTGCATGTATAACCCGTTTTAAATGACAGTAGTGAAAATGTTAGGGAGAAAAGGAAGTTTGCTGGAGATCAAGCCAATCTCTGGCCGTTGTTAGATATTTATAAATTGGAATTTTAGTCGGAGAGGAAGTACTTGAGTTTCATGTTAATGTTATTCTTGTCTTTGTATTATGTTTTAGTTGCTGTTGGCGTTCAAACCGTTGTTAGTTTGTAGTCTGTTACTGGTAAATATATTGTCCTTGTTTTACTTTGGACATATTGTTGTCTAGCTCTGTAACTGCTTTTGGTATGAGTGTTTTGGTTGCATTTTCTTTTCAGTCATGATAATTTGTTCCTTTATTTAGTTGGGGGGGGAGGCATTTTCTTCTTTTGGTATTTATCGGTAAGTAATAATTTGGTATCCATCTAAAGCTTGTCTTAATTGGTTATCTTAATCGCGATTTAATCATTGTCGTATCCGCATTTTGTATATTAGTTCTCGATGTAACCATATCCTATTCCTCTCTGTTCATTGCCGCCATGCTCCTTGGGAACAGTCCATGTAGTCCTCATCCAACCCTTTTCACTGTTTGATTGGCTAGTTCTTCGCCAATTTCATCTAGCGTCTTCTCAATGACTGCTTTTGCTCTTTGCTTCATCACCTTGTTTAGGGGTTCACTCCTGTGTGATATACTGCTATTTATTATCGATGTTGTGTAAGATCACCATTATTAATCAATGACCTTTTCTCAGCTTACTCAGGGGGAGGAATTCATATTAGCCTCCTCCGCCTGGATCCGTCACTGTTCTGAAGGAATGTTATCGATAATATTGAGTGGAAATAGGGGGTGCTGCATTTCCGCAGTGCATATACACGAGCCGCCACTGATTTACGTGTGTAAAAGCATTACGATATTGCAATCATACATAATTTTGCCATAATATATTGAGTAAATTGTAGAAAAAAATATACATGATGAAAACCTATGGTGCTGGAACCGCATTTTGGAATCACATCTGACTCGAAAGCATCTCAAAGACGACCATTTTGAAGTCTTATGGGGTTCTATAATTGGTTCACAGTAAATCGGTCCTCACAGTTCTTTACTGAGCGAAGGCATTTTTGGACTCTCCTTAACCGTTACCTTCTTTAGCTGGTAGTGACATGCCAATAGCAAATTTTTTCGTCCAAGAATTCCCCCCCCCCCCAAAAAAAAAAAAAAATCTTTATCCAATATCAGCGCCTCTTATGTTTGTTTGTGTTTGAATGTAAACTGTTCATAAAAATCTATTTGATGCTGATTGGTCAATTTTTGAGCGCTTATGTGTAAAACAAAATTTGTTTTAAAGCTGAATGAATAAATTAAACATAAGATTGTCATTAAAAATCTGCTTAATCCTGATTGGTTGAATTTTGCATAATTATGACTAGATTGGAATGACTATATATATAGCTGTATTTTTTGGTTTATAGTTAGTATTAGACGGATCAGAAAGTAAACAGTTAACAACGCCGAAGAAATACTTTACACTCAAGTAAACCGGCAAAGGAGGTAAAGAAAAGGGTAAATTAAGAAGCGCCTCTGGATCTCGACTTTATCCTCTCCCTTCGGGAAACACTGAAGGGAGGATAATTTTCTCCGGGCCCTTAGAAACAGTATGTGTGACTAGCCCCCCCCCCCCTCCTCCCCATCTTCTCCGTTGTGGAGCCGCACAAGCGATTGTGATTGCCTTTCATCGCCTCGTTCCAACTATGCACTTTTGTGAGAAAGGCATAAGTGGGGGCTCTGGGGAAAGCAGGCTTGAGGATTAGCCCACTGTAGAACCCAGCGTCAGAGGCACCTGGACCATGGGCAGCACTGCCACCTCTGGGAGAAACTCCGAGAGCCCCAGCCAGGACCATAGAGGGAAGTTACACTCGTCTCTATGTATGCCGGATGCAGTTCTGATACCCAAACCCGTGAGGGGCGACACTCCCGGTTAGTGTTAGTTGGTTACACACTAACCAACAAAAAGTTTGTCATACAATCACACCTCGTGAGGGTCCCCCTAGGTTCATCTCTCATCATAATCATCCCATTAAGGCAACTCACAATTGCGAAGGCGGAGCCACACCGGAGTCGGGAGAGACGCCAACTAAATAAAGGACACAACTATAAGCCCAACTCAAAGGTTAGGAAGAAGAAAAAAGCAGTTAGCAAGCTTGTTAACTCAACAAAGAGGAAAAAGGAGAGGAACGCTCAGAGTTCCATGGCCATAACCATGGAGCTCTCCAACCCGAAAAGGATTCCTTTTCGGACGCTGCCAGGCCAAGAGAGACCCGAAAGAGGAAAAGTCTTCGAATTAGTCTTTGTGACCTTAAACATCTCCCTGGTAAGACTGATAGATGTCGCAATTTGCGAGAAGGAAAGCGACGTCGAGGCGCTAACAAGAAACGCCTCAATCGAAGCCCTAAAGACGAGCAACCTCCACCGAAGCATAATATAAGAAAATAAGGAGACTGCAAAAGACCATTCATGGCCTACACTTGGCAGCTCCTGTTCCATTCAACACACAAAAGATTTCTTACCAGAGAAAAGTCATCAACATTGTCACCCTTTACAGGAGTTCGTCGGATCTAATCTACAATATACATAAAATGCAACCAGAGGATTATGTCCATTCATGCAACCCCAAAATATAATCTCCCCACTCCTTAGAAAAATATATACATATGTACATAAAAAAAAGTCAGTCCCATCTAGCAGCTTCATCCATATATTTATCTAATCTTCTTAAAACTACCCAGAGAGGAGGCTTCTATCACATGTCTAGTGAGCCTATTCCATTCATCTACCACACGATTTGTAAACCAATTCCTCCCAATCTCCTTCCTAAACCTATACTTATCAAGCTTAAACCCATTGCTACGTGTTCTGTCATGTTCACTAAGTATAAGAACCTTACCCAGATCCCCTTTATTATATCCTTTTACCCATTTGAAGACTTCAATCAATTCCCCTCTGACTCTTCTCCTTTCCAATGTATGTAGATTTAGTTTTCTGAGCCTTTCACCATAAGGTAAGTTCCTTAGCCCACCAATCATCTTTGTCATCCTTCTCTGCACAGACTCAAGCAAATCAATATCCTTCCTATAATATGGTGACCAAAATTGTACTGCATAGTCTAGATGAGGCCTAACTAGCGTCAGATACAGTTTTAGAATGACTTCAGCACTCTTATTGCTTACACTCCTCCCAATGAATCCCAATATCCTATTAGCTTTATTCTTAGCATTTAGACATTGCTTTCTAGGACGAAGGTCTGAACTTACCAAAATACCCAAGTCCCTCTCACAATCAGTCCTCCCTAAAATTCTGCCATTTAATTTATAACTATTCAATGGATTATTTCTACCTATACTAAGTACACTACATTTGTCTATGTTAAACTTCATTTGCCATTTCTCGGCCCAATTGGACAGAATGGTCAATTCCTCCTGCATTACAACAGCATCAGAATCAGCCCTAATGGCCCTACCTAGATTAGTATCATCAGCAAATTTAATCAGGTCACTACTTATACCTATGTCAAGATCATTAATATAAATTAAGAATAGCAAGGGACCCAAAACAGATCCTTGCGGAACTCCACTGCTAACACACCCCCACTCAGATTTAACTCCATCTATACTAACTCTTTGCTGTCTGTCACCAAGCCATGACTGAATCCACCTAAATATACTGCCATCGATCCCGTCTGCTTTAACTTTGCTCAGAAGTCGTAAGTGTGGCACTCGATCAAAAGCCTTACTAAAGTCCAAGTATAAAATATCATAGTTTTCATCCTTATCTGCTGCTTCATACACCTTACTATAAAAAGACAGCAAATTAGTCAGACAGGATTTACCCTTACTAAAGCCATGCTGTGATTCTTTTATCAACTTATGCTTATCCAAGTGATCTCTAATATTCCTTGCTATAATAGATTCCATCATTTTCCCTACCACTGATGTCAAACTAACTGGTCTGTAATTAGACATATTTGTTTTATCCCCTTTCTTAAATATAGGTATCACATTGGCTTTCTTCCATGCCACTGGCACAATGCCACTCTCCAATGATTTTCTAAAGATGCAGGCTAGGGGCTCACTTAACACATCCTTACATTCTTTCAAAATTCTAGGAAAGAGCTCATCAGGACCGAGTGCTTTACTACTTTTGATTTTATCAATTTCCTTTGTCACTATCTCCTTTGTGATCAAGATATCCTTTAATTTCTCTTCATCATTACCCCGAAAGATCATTGACACCTCAGGTATATTTAGAGTATCCTCCTGTGTAAATACTGAGAGAAAAAAGTCATTTAGCATTCCAGCCATTGAGTCCCTATCACTCACTAATTCTCCATTGGAATCTATAAGTGGGCCTATTTTATCTCTAACCTTAGTTTTGTATAATTGATAAAAACTTTTAGGATCTTCCTTTGCTCTATTTGCCACTTTAATTTCATAATTTCTCCTTGCTACTCTAACTAACTTTTTAACATCTCTTGCTAGTTCATTATATCTCTGCCTTAAGTGATCCTCTCCATTTTTTTTCTATAAATGCCCTTTTTAATACCAATATAATGCTTAATTTTATCTGTCATCCATTTTGGGTCATTATTTTTAGTCCTAATCTCCTTATATGGAATGTTAATCATCTGATTTGACCTGTGGATCGGACACTACGTGAAGGAGGAAATTGCAACGGAAATAGTGAGAAATCACAACTGGGGCAAAGTCAGGTGGTTAAATTCAAAAACCGAAGAGACAATAATGAATACAATCATGTGTGCAAAGTCATATTCGCCGAAACAGCTATGGGAAAGAAGGCGAAGGAAGTAGGGCTCCAGCTATTTAATGTACATTTCCAAAATGTGCTTCCGCTGCTTTAAAATGGAAAGCCACACCACCAGAGAATGTAAAGAGGAGCAAGAAACATGTTTACGATGCGGTGAGTTGGGATATAACTGGAGGACATGCAAGAGCCCCTAGGAAAGATGTGCAAACTGTAAGATGGGACACATGGACATGGTATGCCCATTATAAAAAGAAATAAGACAAAAGACCAACAAAAAGAGAGAAGCAGAAGTGGCAAGGAAAAACACTACATACGCCCAGGTCGCGAAGGTAGCTATCAAAGAATATCACGCAAAGAAAGTTTACCTATATATTAACGGTTAAATGTCAGTCAGGATACTGACCTGTATAATGTATGCGCACGCGCGGAACTTTATAAAACCAGGGACGTTTGAAAACTAATTAAACGCCATGCTGGCGAACAATGGGATAAGCCTTATGGTCTTCCCCAAAACAGCATCTGAGAACATCCTCCAAATAAAGTACGCCCCGATGGTATCCCTTAACACCCAAGAGAAAGGCGCAAAAAAAGACAACGAAGGAAAAGACAAACGCGACCCAACCAACGAAAAGACAAGACCCACGCATCGTAGGCCAAAGGTAAAAACTTGAAAAACGAAAAAGGAACAAGAAGGAGACTACCACGGAGATCGAAGCAGACAATTCGGAGGGTGAAAAAGAAACGCCTAAAAAACGACGAAAATCAAAGAAGGATATCAAGTACAAAATAGACGGAAACGATATTAACCTTAAGATCTACGCCAGCGAAGATACCCCGTTTCCAGGAAAGACGTCGTCAGAAAGCTTCATCGAAGGAGTTAGGTCCGGCAGATATAAATGGGCGTATGATGCCGACGTGGACGAGAAGGCGGTGGAAACAGCTGTATTTCTCGCCGACATTGAACTCAGCAAAGAATACTGTGAAACTCGGACCCCGCAAGACTTCAAAAGAATACAGCGTGGAAAGATAACACAGGATAAGAAGTAAACCCAAGTAGACAGAACAACCGACAAACACCAACAGACTAAGCATAATGACACTGAACGTCAACGGATGGACAGGAAAAAAACATTGCTTACAATAATATCTTTAGGGAGACAGACCCGGACATCATTCTTATCAGTGAACATGGACTCGACATAAGAACATAGAAAATGAAAATCCCAAACTACACGACATTAACAAAAAAAAAAACACCCAGGAAAGGTTTGGCGGGGTGGCGATCGCAATAAAGAGAGACCTCAAGTTCATACACCTACCTGAGCTTGAATCCTTTTTAGCGATCCCGACTCTTGTCGGAGATCTTGTGGTAGCGGCAGGGTACCAACCCCCTAGGAGAAAGTACTTACCCCTACAAAATTGCAACATACTATTTAGTTACCAAAGAAAAGTCTCTTTCGGAGGAGACCTAAACGCTAACTTGGGAGCAGCAGGATACAAAAAGACTAACGAAAGAGGCAGGAATCTGAAACTCTTATTGGTCCAAGACATACTAGAGATAATCGCACCTGACTTCCCGACATTTGTAACTTAGTGCTCAGCGTCGAGGCCGAACATAATCCTGACCAGCTTCAACTTTCCATTCAACCATCATAGCACTCCGGAACCGCCTGTCCCGAGCGATCACATCCCTATACTTACAACTATTTCCCTCGCGCCCATTCAGATCCCGGTACAGACAAGGAAGTCCTTCGTCCGAGGCAACTGGGAGAGATACCGGGAAATGCTGAGAGAATACCAGTCAGCAGATCTGAAGGGGGCAATCCTCGAAGATATAGACGAAGAGCTAGAGATATTGACAGACTCGATCATCAGGGCAGACAGGGAGAGCGTCCCACAAACAAGATGAAAAATATAGATGGGGAACATAGGGAGCTCTATGATCGGTTGAGACGCACGGGATCGTGCAGGGAATTAGTGGCCGGGATGCGTCGCCTCGAAGCTGAGCTAACACGAATAATCGGGGGAAAAACAGACGGATATATGGGAACAGCTCATTGACAATATTGAGGACGAAGGCAATCCCAATAAATTTTTGAGACAGATAAAGAGACTCGGGGGAGCTAACATAAGGGGAAAAACACGACTCAAGGAGGACGAATCGTACATCGAGGAACCAGTACAACTCTAGGAACGGTTCAGGGAGCACTGGAGATGTCTTCTCAATAACACCAGAGGACAACGAAGACTTCGACTTATAGCTTGAGGGTGAGTTCATTGACCAGCTGAATGAAGTTATTGAGCGGATCTACCCGTACCCGCACGTCTCCTAGGAAAGAGAAATGATGGCTCACGGAAGGGCAATAACTATACAAGAACCCTCTGATGCCATCTAAACCTTCAAAGAGAAGGATCCAGGTTGGTCGGGCATAACAAAACCAGATACAACCAACACTCCACCGCAAGTGCATCAGGGACTGTTGAACGTAATGAGCGCAGCCATAACACCGGCTACTTCCCCGATGCGTTTAAACTTGCAAAGGTTATATTCATCCCAAAAGTGAACAGACTTCCCGACCAGCTCCTAAACTACAGGCCAATCTCCCTCCTAGAATTCATAGGCAAGATCTTCGAAAAAATTGTTGCCAACAGGCTACAGAGTCAGCTAGCTGAAAACGAAGCCCTTAACCACCACAAGCACGGATTCCGTAGAGGAAGAGGAACCGACACCGCGTTCGCGCTCGTCAGAAAAGCTAGCAAAATCCAGAGCGGAGGGAAAGTAGGTCGACGTAGTCCTCAGAGACGTACAGAAGGCCTTTGGCAAGGTTTGGCCGAGGAGACTGCAGTTCAAGATCGTAAGCCTTCGGCTAAACCCAGTCATTGAAAAGATCCTCTTCGATTACGTGATGGAAAGAAAGGCGCAGATACAGATCGAGAGCCACAAGGGACCGGAATTTAGCCTCGATGCTAGTGTGCCACAAGGTAGTTGCCTATGCCCTTTACTGTGTAGCATCTTCACGATAGACCTTCCATCACCAATCAAGGATGACGCGATGTATCTGCAATACGCAGATGATATCACGCAAATTGTACCTAGCACTTACAACAACGACATAGTGCAAGATGCAGATAGGGCGGCGGAGATCGAAAATATAGACTCGTACGGGTGTAAATGGAAGATAAAGACGAACGTCCAAAAGTTGGTCATTATCCCCATGAACCGCACGATACACGACGACATTTATGTTGGCGATCGAAACCACCACTATTCTCTGGAGGGCACAGAGCTTGGGCTCAAACTTACCGTCCAGGGGTATAAGCATCATGTAAACCGGATCAACTTAGCGAAGGTAGAATTGGTGAAACTGTTCCGCTTCTGCAAACTGGTCAGGAGTACCTTAAGGAAACTCTACCTTTGCTACGTTAGACCCAAGCTTATATACCCAGCCTCCTTGATTATTAACCACACAAGAAGCCCTGAACGCATACCACAGAAAACACTACACAGAAGAGCTGGACTGGAACCAATCAACATTTTATTACAATCGCATCACAAGCGAAGAAGACATGGGACAAAGTAGAAACCGAAATACTGCCGTGTCTGGACCTGGACTTAGATATTGACATGACAAGACTAAAACGGAAAATTTCACGACGGACTAACTTCTCAAGCGAGAGGCGAACTGCTGCTGAGGAATTGACAGAGCGATTTAAATAGATCTCTTTTTTTTTGTATTGTTTAATCCTAATTATCAATAGAAACATCGTAATTATGACAAACGCGCCAACAAAAACACTTAAAAATAGCAACAGGACTTAAATCCTTAAGATTTATATGGATGTTAAAGTCTTAAATTACTTATGTTGCTAATTTTTAAGAGGTACTTGAGAATGTAATTAATTCAGCTACAAATATTATATAAAGGTTTGAACGCCTTAAAAATGTACCATTGCATAAAATATATTTATATGATGTAAATAAAACTTATGTGTAAAAGTAGGTTTAAATGTATATATAGAATTAAAAGTAAACAGATTGTGTATGTATGAAATTGTATGAAAATATCAGAGGTGGACAGTCCGATTATGCGATTAATCGGACTCGCATTTTCGAATCGGACTAACCCTTGCCAAAAGAATCGGATAATCGCAAGCGGACTGCAGAAAATTTAAAGCGATTTGCGATTAATCCAGGTCGACGTCGTCTTTGTCTTTTCGCAATAACAGTTTTTTAATAAATTTTTCTATATTTTTCTCAAGTAAATATTTTCCGTTTTATTCTATTCTTTCACCCTTTCGTATTTTCTCTATAATATAATGCGTAAAATATCATGATTAATTATTAAATCATATATAATAAAAAGATTATATTTTACAAGTATAAAGTAGGTATAATACATGTTTAGTTTTGTTTTCTCGTACGCGTCTCATATCAGTTAAGTGACGCGTCGCACCAGTTTAGAGTCAGTCGTCGTGAGAGCAAACCTGGAACAAGGGCTTCGACAGCAGGTTAGTCATATTATGATATTATTATTTTTTTATTATTATATTTTAATTGCAGTGAGTTAAAACTTAAGTGTTATTTTTCTTCATATATTATTATTATTAAATGATTATAATCATTGCTGGTCAAATGATTCATTTGAAATGAACTAAACTCAGTGTAATGAAATTTTATTTTTAAATTGACAAATCTGATATATTTTTAAATTTGTTTAAAACTTTTCTTCTACTTCAGGTTCAGCCACCGATTTGTGGACATGTACTTGTTGATGGCTACCGCGCTGCACCCCCACCACAAGCTCGCCACAGTCAGGGCCATCTGCAGGAGACAGGACAATGAGGTCTACTGCGACCTGGTGAGGGGCAAGCTCATCAGGGACTTTCTCGCCCTCGTCTGGCCTGACGAGTAGCTGGACCCTGCCCCCTAGCAGGGACCCCAGCCAAGCTCCAGCAGCAGGGACTACCTGTTCGCCATGGAGGATGGGCAGCAAGAGGAGAGCCTCGAGTTCCGTGATACTTGGGTAACACTCTTCCTCAAGAGCAGATTCAGCTATGGGTCGGACATCATCAGGCCTAAGAGGGCGTCCCTCGCTGCACCGAACTTCGAGGCCCTCGTCTTCATGAAGGGCAACCTCCATTTCCTCAAGAAGGCCCACGAGGTGGAGGAGGAAGACGAGGACTAAGCTGGTGGGCTTCGAGTAGAGTAAAGTGAAAAATTTTAATTATTATGTGGTATATATGGAACAAAGTTGTTAGTTGACCATATTTTTCTTCTGAGAGAATATATTAGTATTACTGTATGTATTTTGTGTAATATGTACTGTATAGTTCATTTTTTTTCTTATATTACATTTTAATTAAAATAAAATGTTTATTTTTGATCTTAAAAGCTTGGTTTCTCTTTGTATTAGTTAGAAATGGCTTATTTAGGGTAAAAAAACATTAAATTCCCTTAAGAAACTTTGAAAATCGCTTTAAAAACATTGAATTGCTTTTCAAAATATCGAATCACATTTAAAAAAATTAATCAAATCGGATAATCGCCAATCCCACTTAGATTTTTGGCACCCGAATCAGATAATCGAATCAGACTTGGCGAGCTAGCGAATCAGTAATCGCTAATCAGACTTCAATTTTTTTCGAATCGCGCCCACCTCTTGAAAATATATATTTGATGTATAGAAGTATAGACGCACAATATATATATATATATATATATATATATATATATATATATATATATATATATATATATATATATATATATATATATATATATAATATGTGCTAGTAGAAAACTTTGAATAAATATACATATATTTTTTAAAATAAGGATCATATGAAGATCCTCTTCCCCGAGTAAGTTTGGGGGGGAGGAGCTTCATAAGATCCATTTTTTTAATTTTATTCTGAACTTCACCACTAATAATAATAATAATAATAATAATAATAATATCTTCATTTTAGAAACATGCAAAAACATACCAATTTTATTCAAATAATTTATATAAAGTTTGACAAAACAAAATGGTGAATTTCAGAAATAGATGAATATCGAATGCTTTGGATTAAAAATAATAATAATAATGACCAGTTTTGTATTGATATATATATATATATATATATATATATATATATATATATATATATATATATATATATATATATATATATATATATATATATATATATATATATATATATATATATATATATATATATATATATATATATATATATATATATATATATATATCACATTTTGCCCATGTACTCAGTATCAAGAGCACCATGAACCGTGATACTTTCAAGACTGTTGTGCTACCCTTGCTAATTGAAGATTCTCTGTCAGTTATTAATTGGCTTAACCAACGCAGAATGCTGAAAGTGAAGTGAAATGTCCCTCTTGTGATAGTAAAATGAACTGGACGAAGTATGCCAAATCCAATGATTGCTATGCTTGGAAATGCCAGACCAAAGATTGTGCCAAATATATATCTATAGTATCTATAAGGACTGGATCGTTTTTTTCCAACTCTAGATTAACGCTTCAGACCTGGGTTCGTTTATGCAATCTATATGTAGAGTGAACGTATTGGTGAATCAAGGGCAAGCCGTCAAGTTGGTGTTTCTGAGAAGACCATGATCGACTGCTACAGTTTTTTCCGGGAAGTTTGCAGTAGATATCTTCAGGCTAACCCAGTGCAACTTGGTGGTCCAGGAACAGTTGTGTATATCGATGAATCGTGTTTTTCTCACAAACCAAAGCATCTTCAGGGCAGAGGACCTCACACTCCTATGTGGTTGTTTGGAATGGTCGATACCAGCACCTCACCAGGAACAGGATACATGGAAATTGTGGACAAAAGGGATGCTGCCACACTTCTCCCTATAATACAAGCAGTAGTGCAACGGGGATCGATAATCCACAGTGATGAGTGCAAGGCATACATTAATATACAAGGACTTGGCTTCACATACATGACAGTGAACCATTCACTCAATTTTGTGGATCCGCAAACTGGTGTCCACACTCAGGCCATAGAATCGTACTGGAACAAACATAATGCTAGGATGCAAGCGGAACTTCTTGAATTCTTATCTTCAAGAATTTATGTGGCGTGACCGTTTCTTCATGAATGCTTTTGACAACCTATGTACTCATATTTCCTTGCAATATTTAGTGTAATAATTCTTTTTTTAAGAACCTATGTACACAAATTTCCTGAAATATTTAGTGTAACAAAAGAGTAATCTGAATAATGTTTTATTATTTATTCCTTATTTAGTTTATTTATATTAAAATGTTGGAGGGGAGGGGGTGGATCTTCAGTTGGGTACTTTGGGTGGGAAGATCTTCATATGATCCAAAAAATAAATAATAATAATAGTAATAAAAACAAATAATAAATAAAATAGAAAAAGATTAGAAATAATATATATAAAAAGTTTATCAAAAAGCAAGAATTGTTAAAGCATAAAGGTACAAACGAGTGAGAAGAACAAAGCAAAACAAAAATGCAAGAATGCACCAATCACGAGGGCAAAATAACAATGGGTGTTTTCACCAAGCTATCTCTACCATTATCTATTTCCAAAAAAACTTTGAACATCATCAAATTAGAGTTAGTATTAGCAGTCATTATTCAAGAAGCAAGAAGAAGTTATCCTTGCCGTTATAGGTTTTTAATGAATATTACGGCAATATCCTAGATAGCTCTAGATCACAATAAACATAAAAACCTATATTTCGTTATTCAAAGGAATGAATTGTTGAATGCTAACGCGAGTCTAAATTTGCAGACGAATTTCTTAGGCTTAAATCTGGGCGACGTTGGGAAAACGTGAATTATGCGTGATTTAAATTTGAATGAGTTAACGGGAAGAGATTTACAATTGATAAATGTCGTTTGGTAATTAGAGTATATCAAATAATGATTAATATTTGATAACAAATGACGATTGATAATTGGTAATTAGATTGGCAAATAGATTATAACAGTGATTTGGATGATAAGTAATTGGATAAATAGTTTAATAAATAGATTATAAGTAATTTGGATAATAGTAAATGGTTTATAGATTGAATAATTGTTAAATAGATTGCTAAATTCATTGGCAAATATTAATTGGTAAATTGTTTGGTAAATAGATTGTAACAATTGATGATTGATAATTAGATTGCGTAAAGTGGATTATAAGGGGGTTGAATGGGTCTGTAAATGAGACAAAAGAATCACCCAATAATTCAGGATTCTTTGGGAAAATATTTAGATAAACAATTACAATTCAAATATTTACAGGCCTGTTCACCTATGCAGCAGCAAAGCGAATGAAACCTCATGGCTTAATTTAAGACGCTTGAGAGAGCGATTTAAGTCATGGTTACCAACCCTTCTTGAAATTATATTTAGTAAGAAATAAATATTTACATTTGTTGGGTGTAGACCGCTACAATACTGCCCCACCGAGGGAAAGCTCACACAACACAAGGTATTTACATAAATTTTACTCTATATAGCGGCGAGGCCTCCTTACCACGCATCCAGAACGTGTTATGGTGCCAATTGGCTGACTCGGATTGCGGGTCAGGTGGCGATTAGTGGTGCCACTCTATTGAGGCAGGAGATTGTCACGAGCGGGAAGCGGAGCGTCGGGTGACGATTGTTCTGGACCTCCCGAAAAGGCGCTGTCGGGAGTTGCGCGTTGGTCGCTTGGTGTTCTCCAACTGCTGTCGAGCGGTCCTGCAATAAAAAAGGAGGCGGCAGCAGTCGGGAAGAAGATTTGGGGGATGTAAAGATTATTGGCGGAGGGTTTGCGAGTAAAGAAGTGGGAGGAAGAGTTACAGTTTGATTTGAAAAAGCCGAAGAAGGGTTCAGAAGTGGGGTTAGTTAGTTATGAAGTGTTGAAGGAATAGTTGGGTGTGGAAGGTAGGCTGGGATGACCAATAGACCTATATTGGTGGAAGAGAAAGGTAGTGGCTGTTCCAGATGAATGGCCTCTATGAAAGCGGGTTTAAGCCGATTGATGGTACAAACTGTAGTACAAAGAATTTCGGCTTCCTGAAAACGACGAGAAAGGGTCCGTCATAGACAGGTTGCAAGGATGTGCGAGTGGAATCACAACAGACAAACACATGAGAGCAAGTTGCTATCTTCTTTGGCACGAAAGGTTTCTGATTAACAGGCACACTTGTGGCGGTCGGCTCTACCTCAAACATCGCCCGTACTAAATTGTGTACGTATGCAACAAGATGTATGTCGGAAGAAAGAAAACAGTCAGCGGAAGAAAAGAATTGGCCTGGAACACGAACTGGCGTACCATATACGAGTACTGCAGCAAAGCAATTCAAATCCTCTTTCAAGGAGGCACGAATTCCCAGGATAATTAAGGGTAACTTGTCCATCCAGGTGATGTTGGGGTCAGTGGAGCGTAAGCTTTCCCTGAGAGTCCGATAAAAACGTTCCAAATTAGATTTACTCTGGGCATTGTAGCTAGTGGTACGGAGACGAAAGTAGCCAAGCACTGACTTGAGGGCATCCCATTGCTGGGATTCAAATTGGTTAAGTAGATCAGTCATGATTGTTGATGGGACACCAAAACGAGCAGCCCATGCGGAGACGAAGGCTCGAGTTACAGTGGGAGCTCTGGTGTCCGGGATAGGAACTGCTTCTGGCCAAGAGATAAAACGATCGATCATGGTGAGAAGGTAAGTGCAACCACGCGAAAAGGGTAGAAGATCAACCAGATCGATGTGAACGGCTTCAAAATGCGCCGATGGAAGTGGAAAAGTAGCCAGAGGGGACTTTGTGTGGCGTTGAACCTTTGCTTGTTGACAAGGAAGACATGCGCGGGTCCATTTGGCCACGCCGGCGTTCATAACTGGCCACACGTAACGTTGTGTGATGAGCTTGCGAGTTGCTCAAATGCCAGGATGAGAGAGACCGTGAGTCTGGTCAAAAATGTACCGACGGTAAGTGAGAGGAATGAGTGGACAAGGACAGTCAGGCAATGAATAGTCAACCAGAATACGCCTGGAGGGACTGTCCGGCAAGTCGATTTCGCGAACGATAAGCTGAGAAGAGTGACGCAGTGGTTGCGTGTCTTCATCTTGTTTCTGGGCAAGCGTTCTTGTCACGTGATCGATGGGAGTAGTTTGGGAGAGTTGCGTGCCCGAAATCGATGAAATGCGAGAGAGCACATCTGGTACGACGTTTGAAGAACCAGTAACTTAGCGAATTTCGTTTGTCATATGTAGGATAAAGTCAAGGTGACGAGTATCAACTGCAGAGTGCACAGAGGAGGTGCTACTAGAGGCGAGCGCACCAACCAATGGCTTATGGTCGGTAAAGACAGTAAAATCACGTCCTTCCAATTATTGTTGGAAGTGACGGAGGGCGAGATATATGCTCAGTAATTCAGGGGAAAACGTACTGTGTCTCTGTTGAGAAGGAAGAATAGTTTTGGAGAAGAAAGCGAGTGGTTGCCAAGAGTCACCAACCTTTTGTTGTAGCGTCGCACCGACATGAGTAGCGGACGCGTCCGAAGCAACGCTTATGGGAGCTCCTGGGCAAGGATGGGCCATGGCGACAGCAGAAGCCATAGCCTCTTTGGTGCGAGAGAAAGCCTCGCAAGCTTCGGGGGACCAGGAAAGAGTAAGGTTCTTCTTGGACTTGGAAAGCAATTCGTAGAGAGGTTGCACAATGTGGGAGATGTTGGAAATGAACCCGTGGTAAAAGTTTACCATCCCACAGAATCTACGAAGTTGCTTTAGTAATGAAGGTTGAGGAAAAGCCCAGATAATTTCAACTTTGTCCTCGAGAGGAAGAATTCCCTCAGGGGAAATGTGGTCTCTCAAAAAGGAGAGCTGTGTGACACCAAATATGCACTTAGAAGTGTTGAGTACGATACCATACTTATCTAAACGTTCAAAAACTTGGTGAGGGTGAGAAAAATGCTCCTCTAAAGACGAACATGCTATCCATGAAGCGTTGGAAGGTTTGACGACTGTTACGAAGCCCGTAAGGCATTCGGTACATGATGAAGGAACCGTATGGAGTGGTGATAGCCTTCTTAGGGATATCATCAGGGTGAATCGGGATTGGTTGAAAGCGCGAACCAAATCGAGCCGAGAAAAAATTGAACAACCGAAGAGAGCGGAGTTAAGATCCAATAAGAAAGGCAGTGGATACCTATCCGAAACTTCACAGGCACTGAGTTGCCTGTAGTCACCTACAGCTCTGAATTCCCCCAGAGTAGACTTAGGTGCTACATGAAGCGGTGAAGCCCATGGGAAGGTGGATGGGGAAGCGATCCCGGCCTCCATCATGAACATAAATTCCTCCTTCATTAGGGCAAGTCTATCCAGGGCCAGTCGACGGGGACGTGAAAAAACTGGCTCTCCTGTCGTCTCTAATCTGTGCACCACATTGTGCTTAATAGGTCTGTCCTTAGAAGGAGGCAGACAGAGGCTTGGGAGAGCGGGTGTACCAATCTCCCGATTTAAGTCATGGCTACCAACCCTTCTTGTAATTATATATAGTGTAGCGGTCTATACCCCTACAAGTGGAAATATTTAATCATAATATATATATATATATATATATATATATATATATATAATTTCAAGAACGGTTGGTAACCCTGACTTAATTAGTGAGATTGTTACTCTCGCTCTCGCGAGCGTCTTCAAATAGAATAAATGAGGTTCATTCGTGTTCCGCGGCTGCTTCAGTAAACAGATCTGTAATATTTGAATAGTAATTTTTAGTTAAATATGTCCCGAAAGAATCTCGTTTTAATGCGTGATTCTTCTCTCATTTACAGACCCTTCCAACTCTGTTATAATCTATTTATTTAATCTATTTAGGTATCCAAATTATAATCTATTTATGTATCCAATTTAATCCATACAATCTATTTATACCAATATTTATACATATCAATCTATTTAATATTTACCCTATCTATTTAATATTTACCCAATCCATTTACCTATATAATCTAATTGCTCATATAATCAATTTATCTATCCATATAAATAGTTATCATACATATATAATATTTACTAATTTAACATTTAACTATAATATAATTAATAATAGTCAATCTAATTATCAATCATCATATGTGTACTCTAATTCTCATTAACTCATGCAAAGTTAATTTTCCCTCGTAATCTATCCAATCAAACTGCTACTGTATAATTTCACTTTTAAATAATTTAACTGTTTATTCCGCAATATATATTTTTTGTATCTCTTTGTTCTTAATTCATGTATTCCCACGACGTCGCCGATTTAGGTCTAACGAAATCTCGTCTGCTGGTATTCAGACTTCGCGTAACAATTTTCATTCCCTTGAATAACAAAAAATATAGGTTTTGGGATGGTTGAAAATCGTGGAACTTTGCTACTTTACCACCGTGAGGGTGGAGTGAATTCCACCACCAGCGAGCCTTCCGTCTTCACCTAAGTAGCCATAGATTTGTGCTGCTTGGCCGCCTGACATCGTGGATCGAATTCCGCCTATGATCATTTCATCGCAGAACTACTCATCTCATCGAGCTCTGCGAGACTCGGCAGCATGGATGATTCAATCTTATTTCTGCGCACCGGACTACTTGAGCTACAAGGTTAAACCAACAAACGAACTCACACATTTCCTACGGGCACAATTATATTTTTTTTTTTATAAGATCAGTAATAGTGCTTTAAAAATACAAGGGCGAATTAATTCAATAATGTAGATTTAGTGTTAATTTTCAAGTGTAACAAGTAAAAAATTCTAAGTCTGAGTATAAAAATAAGAATAATATGAGATAAAATTAAGTGTGTAAAAATCTTATGTGTATATCTCAATATGAAGTTTTGTTTAGTCAAGAAAAGTGGTGTGGTGCCTACTCACAAAGTAACGTACATAAAAAAAGAGGTTTAGTTCGCGACGAGAAACTGCGGCTACTTTATGCGGAACGCTTTATTCAATGTTGTTACATTGCTTAGCATAACATAGGTTATACAAAGAATCTCAGGACTACTAACCTCTCTAAAATCTATGTTATGCAGTTAAGGTTAATAAATGAAATAGGAAGTGTATATATATATATATATATATATATATATATATATATATATATATATATATATATATATATATATATATATATATATATATATATATATATATAATGTTGTGGGTGCGCGCACGCAAAGCTGTAGGTATGAATTAAAGAATGGTACAAAACCTTCAGGAGCGCTTGAAAATAATTTAAACTGCAGCTAATAATTGATATAATAAAGTAGTGGCACGCACACACACGCGTAAGCATATTATGTGCGCATTTAAGTGCTACAGTTTCTGCGTCCCAACGCTCTAAAGTAATTCTACATTTATTTAAAGTACCTCTATGTTTATTCATAATATGTAGACACACCCCATGTTCTCGGGGGAAACTCCTGACTCGCATCTGACTCAAAACCACCCCCTCAAAGACGAGTATTTTGAAGTCTTTTTAGGTTCTATAATTGATTCACAGTAAATCGGTCCTCACAGTTCTTTACTGAGAGAAGGCATTTTTGTACACCCTTTATTTGTTACCTCCTTTACCCGGTAGCAACATGCCAATGGAAAATTTATTTCGTCCAAGAATTCATCCTTACCCCCCCAAAAAATCTTTATCCAATTTCAGCGCCTCTTAAGTTTGTTTGTGTTTGAATGTAAATTGTTCCTAAAAAAATCTATTTGATGCTGATTGGTCAATTTTTGAGCGCTTATGTGTAAAACTTAAATTTTGTTTTAAAGCTGAATGAATATATTAAACATAAGCTTGTCATTAAAAATCTTCTTAATCCTGATTTGTTGAATTTTGTATAATTATGACTAGATGGAATGACTATTTATATAGCTGTATTTTGTGGTTTAGAGTTAGTATTAGTAGTCATTATTAAGAAGCAAGAAGTTATCCCTACCGTTCGCCATTTCTAGACCTGTTCCTGCAATTTACGATGGAATAAAGAATCCAGCTGAATATTTTCCTTTATCCTAAGGAAGCTCGTTTGATTACTTTACCCAGCCTGTTACACGAGAAGAGCTCCTTTTTTCGCACTTTACATAAAAGGGTAATATAACGTCTGAATAGCAATACCTATAAACCTTTCCATAATCTTTTTAAAATTATTTTTCTCCCATTGTTGTTAGTATGTTATTTTTCATTTGTCATACTTTCTACCGGATTTAACTGCTCTCTAAAGATGGTGTTTGGTTTGAGCATATGTAATAGACTCAGAACAGCACATTGTAAAATTGCACTTTATCTGTAGCTATGATTTGACCAGCTCTGCACTGCACCAGTTCCTGCACCCTCCTCATCGTTGGCCCATCTTAGAGAACACTCTCTCCACTTGAGCATTTGACAGGGGAATGTTCAGTACCAATGACACCAGGGTTAGTAATGCTTGCATTCGGTGAATATCTTGTTTCCCTTCCTAAAGACTCATATTCTTTTCGAGGTTTGGCAACAGAGAAGTAAGAATGCAGAATTCATAATGAAGCCCACAATTGATAATACACCCTGTAGATTGTTTTTCCACACAATCTATTAGAGATCCGAAAGCTAGTTCAGCATTCAAGGTCAGACATTTCAGAATACAATGGACTACTAGCAGAGAGGTCAACCCAGTTTTCAGGTTGGTAGTAGCTTTGTTGAAGCAACTGAAAATTTTACGAAATTTCCTCCTTTACTTCGCTACCAATATTAGCAAGAGCACGCCGCTGTGTTTAACATCCAAAGAAGCCATTGGTGGACTTCTTGTTCAGCTTGTCATAAAGAAGTTTAACAATATCATAGAGCTCATGGACATATGTAGAAGCTGACTGGAGCTTTAGGCTCGCCTCCGAATATTGAAAATACGGGACAAGAAGTGTCTCAGGAAGGATCGATACGGGGCGCGAGACAAAACCTATAAATATGGGACAATCCCGTAAAATACGCGACGTTTGGTCGCCCTGCCCACAATGGTTAGCAAAAGCTAAATTTGATTTGAGATTGCTGGCATGAATATCTCTAAAAAGTTCTAGAGTAGGAGTAAGGAAATTTCCCTGTGTTAAAGGTCGCATTAAGTAGCTTTCGGCTAACTTAATTTCACATGATTTTTTTCATATAACTAACTATTATGACTATATATCAGCTTAAAACAATTATCAATTAAAAAGTTAATAGTCTTTTAAAGACAAATTTGCGAGTACTTTTTGTTGGAAAGTAATAAAATGATTTGATCTTCAAAATTTGAATCCATTCAGAAGTCCGCACTTGATGGCCAAGAAGGCTAAATACGACCTAAGACCCGCAGGTGCCCAATCATTAAAATTCATACCGTAAACACGTGCTAATTCTATCAAATGGCCCACAAAGCGCGTTGGGCCCCTGTCCCAAATCACTTGAGTAGCTTAAAACTCACGCAACTTATCTACCTCTTATCTTCCATATTCCTTAATAAAAGCGGTTTTGAAATATTTCCCTACACCCTGCCACGCACTATTTAATAATAAAATTTGAAACGCACCAAAAGTGCATCCACTCGGCCAGTTTAGTTAACTGAAAAGGTGCTAAGTTAACTGGAGCTTGGATGTAAGCTGGTTAGATTGCGGTATGCACTTAAAGTGGCATCGTGGTTAATGAAATTGTGGTTGGCATGGTGATCGAGGGCGTGGTGAGTCGGTGGTAGTACATAATGCATGTGGACGATTGGGGTAGGTGAACAATTTGCAGTGAAGAAATTCTAGTGGAATAAAAAAAAAACCAAGTCAGTGAAAAGGTAATAAATTCGTTACAAATATTTTAATTGAAATGTATTTAGTTTGAAGGTTGGAAACTAGGGTAATAAACAATCCAAGTAAATTAGTTAAAGTGTATGCACAGAGAGGGGGAGACAATCCACCCATCCATCGCTTGAAGTTCGCAAAATTAACACAGATCAAACTAGATTCTTAGCACCACACCTCCTCCTCTTCTCAGAGAGATGCCGGATTTGCCTTCTTATTATACTGCTCCAAATGAAGAACCAGTACCATAACGTTCCACCCGAGAACTGCAAGACGAGCGCCCCATGGGTGGCGACAAAGGATAGGCGGAAATACCGTGGTGATACTTATATCGTCATTGTTCTATATATGATTGTACTTAATTTTGTATTCAAAGTATAATAAAATTTTGTGTTTGGTTTAAGATATGTGTTATGTGTAGAATGAAGCTTTGATAGGATATTATGTCACTCTGTATCACGATCAAACATACAGTAACAAATTTCACTTCTAAATGTTATCGAATGTTCAATCATTTCATTCTTTTAAATATAAAACTGGAAACTTACTAATGAATAGTCTAAAGAACTACATACATCTGAGAAGGCTTCATACTCTATTCATTAGGTATCCATCAGATGAGAATTAGCTCCTGCGGTAGAGACGCTGAGTTCCCCCCTCCCCTACACACACGAAAAACAACAACATTCGATAAAATTTAGAGGTGAAATTTTTTGAGTATGTATAATCCGGATACAAAGCGCGACATGACAACCTGAACCTGATAAGAAAGAGGTAGAAGAGGATACAAGTGCTAAGCCTATTTGGTTACCAAGCTAGCTTTTTTCCCTTTATGGATGTAATCAAAGTGGTTATTGTTGTTGTAAGGTGGTCCAGCTCATTGTGACGTCAGAGTAGTACTGTGGCCCTAAGCTAGTGCTGATGATATATAGTAAGATCTACTTATATAAATACCTATTATTATTATTATTATAAGCTGGTGGTAGATAGAATTGGTTACCAACGGTGGAAAGGTAGCATATCTAAAACATAAATTAATATGACTATCTTTATAACAGAAAACTATTTGCACTGAAATCCTAGTGCCTCACAGAAGCTTGAGCGAAACACCAAATAGTGGCACAAAAGAAGAATAGATATATTAGTAATACAAAAGTTGCCTTCTAATTGCTAAATAATAATATTCCTCAATAATAATAGTGATAATAAAAAAATATATTTTTAATTTTGGTTATGAAAGAAAACTATAATAGGCCTTGATTGTATAATCTATGATCTAAGTCAAGTAGAGACTGAAAAATAAAAATGTTAGAATTTAACCAATATAATAAAATGACCAAAAGCTCCTATTTTATATTTATAGGTTATTTGTATGTATTTGGTTACTGGAAGCTTGTTTTGAGCCTGGCTATGAGTTACTCTATAGGGGCTAAGTCTCCTATACCCCCTTACTTGCTCTGCTTGCACTTAGGAACAAGTAACTGAACACCTTATTCTAAACTTTTTCAAAATGTTTATTAATAAAGAAACAAATTATGAATGGAAATAAAGAATCAAAAGCTAATTTTCTTTTAGAGCACTGGGTAACAACTTCAGTTTCAGGGCGCACGATAGGTGGCGCTGTTTATAGGCTACAATTTTGGGCTACAATATATGTCTTGTAATGTCAGACAGTAGCGTCAGATGTGAATAATTACGGCGTTATTTTTTTGTATATGAGTATATACAATTGATTGAAACTCAGGATCATCGCAGGGTGGTTTCCTCGCAGTGATATATCCCCCACAAGCAGTCCCCTTAAATTTACTGGATTTTTTCCCCAACAGCTTTTTACTGGCAGAAAAACCTAACCTAATAACAAACAATTATAACTTCTATAGGTTTCTTGTTAGTTTATGTGCCTCTAGATAATTAAAAGTTTTTCGCGATTATACAAACTAAAGCCGAATTTGAATAACGAAGAAGCATATGAAGAGCACGAAAACGTCATAATGAAAGAAAAACGTTTGCAAAATGGGTCCTATTTATAAGCTACAACGTTGCCAGTAAGAAAATTATTGTTTGCAGCAAACAAAAAATACAAAGACAAAATGATAAAAGACATCAAGAAACCTTACCTAACTTAGAAAAAACTATAAACGAGCAGAGGCGCAGATATTTAGTAAATAATACAGACTAAAAGTTACAAATCCCCCAAATAACAAAAAAATATATAACGCTGTGATTGGTCACATCTGAAGCTACTGTCTGACATCATAGATATATTGTAGCCTACTAACAGCGCCACCTACTGTGTGCCCCAAATCTGAAGTATTACCGAGCGCTGTACAATATTTGAGCCTGGGGGAGGGGGGGCACTTGTATTTTAGCTGTTTCTAGCTTATTTTTTTAAGTTAGTTTCTAGGTTATTTTATATAAGTTTAACTAATTTAATCCAAATCACCCTGTACAAAATTAGCCTTTGTACATTATAGAAAATAATAAAATATTTAAATTCTTTATTATAAATCAAATGATATATTTTAATTGCAAAGAATTATTCTATTGATCTAACTTAAAAATGAGTAATAGGGACAGACTTCTGTCAGATTAACCAGTGCCTAACACCCTCATCTCTCAGATTTTGCTGAAATATGGTTTATATGAAATTTTAAGGTTAATCTGACCAACAGTTTAGGAGATATGACCTCAGGCATTTTGAGGTCACTAATATTTGGCAATCCATAATTAGGGTAATAATGGTCATAATTATATAAAAGTATATATTTAGAATTAAAAAAAGATGAATCCAAATAAAGTTTGAGAACTCTAGGTTGAAAAATAAAAAAATCACATTTGCAAAAATGTATAAATGAGAAAAAATAAGGCATATGCTTGGCTATTAGAATCAGTAAAAAAAGTTTGTTTATGCTAGTATTTTTCAAGTAATTAACACATAAGTGAGCACTAAGTATATTTTTAAGTTTTGCATCAATTCTACATATATTTCATACTTAAGCTCCTAATTTGACCTATAGAAATTAAAATTACCTTTTTTTAAATATAAAAAAAGAGCCATAAAAAGGTTGTTTAACTTGGTATTTTTCATGGAATTAACTTATAAGTGACCACCATATTTACAAATTGTTTGTTAATTCATTGAAATTTTATAGCTTTGATATCAATTTGATCTTGAACTCTAAGAGTTCAATAAAAATTGTAATTTAGTGCCAATAATATATAGGTAGTTAAAGTAGTGAAAGGGGAATACAAAGCTCACATGTAGCTTAAATAATCCTGTTGCAACATGTTGCTACTTGTACAGAATCAACACAGTTGTAATTCCTACACTACAAGTTAATACAGTTTCAGTTAGCAGTATGTGTCGTTGGTTATTTTTTTTTCAATGAGCCTTAAAAATATTAAGAATTAAAATATTGTGTATAACTATATTCTAAAAAGTGCAATCTAATTATATATCTTAAAATTACAGATTTATAGAAATTACTTAATGAAATCTACATCTCGGCTATTATGCTTCTTCACCAAAATACAATGGTTCGGCACTTGAAATACTGCAAAGACCCTACTAAAAAACACAAGAAGCGCATAACAATCAATCTTAGAAAAGTGACTGATGTGCTTATTGAAAAATGTGCTGGAAGATTGAAAAAAACTATTTTTGTGTGTGAACTGTTGGACACTAATAATGAAAAACACCACAATACTTAGATCACTGAAAACAATGAGACTGAGCAAGATTAAATTGAATCATCTTTAATCAGTGATTTGAGTAACATATCTTAAGTTCGAGATCTGGACAGTGATTGCTTGGTTGAAGAAAATCCTTCAACTTCAATTGAACCAGTTCTAGCACTTTTGAACCAAATACCAGTCAAAAAAGTAAGTACTAAGATAATATATTTTACCAGAAAGGTGTGTTTGATCTATATGGCCCATTGAATAGAATTTAAGGTACTGTATAAAACAAAATTGATAATTGGCAAGCTTTTACTTTGAAGAATTTATTCTTTAATGCTGCTCTTTAGTCTACACAAAATGCAAATTTTGCTCTGTATAATAATTTAAATATATTCTTTTTTGGTTCTTTTCAGAAGGTAAGCTATCAGATGCCCAGAAACACTTGAAGAAGAGGCTAGAAGTCAGTTATGGTGTTCATATTAGTGAGGGGGTAAGTGATGCATCAAAACCTGAAACAGAATCTGAAAAACATCTAGAAACAATAAATGAATTGAAAGTCATTCCTGGAGAGCGAATATATTAATCACAAACTACAAATATTGACTCTCTCCCATACACAATTAAAAAAAACTGTTAGTTTCTTTTAAACTACAATATATATGGTGGAAAAAGCCATTCATTAAAATCAGAATTTTGAATCCTTCCAAAGATTCCAATAATGAGCAAAGGAAAAGTGATATCTGAAGAATACAAAGATATAGTTGAAGATTCTATGACTCCGTGAGGTTAGTAGTAGTGTGTCCTGGCAAAAGGATTGTGTGAAAGTCATCAGTGCTGAAGATGTAAAACCTACTGGTCCTTGGGAATTTAAGAGAGTTATTTGAACTATAAAAATGCTAAAAAGAATCCCAAAATAAGATTTTCCACATTTGCTAAATTACAGCCATCATATTATGTGCTTGCTGGTAGTGGTGGGACTCATTCTGTCTGTGCATGCATTTATCATCAAAACCCAAGGTTACAGCTGGCTGCATTGGGAGAAAAAGGTCTCATACAAAGATCTTATGGATTACAGGTCTGCAGTACAGAGAGAAAGGCTTGCATGATACAACTTTGCAAAGATTGCCCAAGAGAAGAGGGTGTTCTGAACTTTCTTAAGTTGCTTGACAGTGTAAAATCAGCTCCAAATGAAATATCTTGCAAGCAATGGGTGACAATTCCCAATGTACAGTTCACCCCTTTTGTCATCTATTATAGATCATCTGCAAACCAGACAGGAATTTTACCATTTTAGTGTGTTTCTTATCTCTATCACTAAAACACAATACTATAATGGTTTACTCATTTATTATAAAGCTTATGAACTATGTTAAATTCAAATTCCCATAACTGATATGAATTCACACCCATGTAACCTATTTGCCCACCTTATATATAAACAAATAACAAAAACTATCCTATCAGCAAATATTACAAATAAAAACAAAATGTGAAGCTTTTTTTACAACCTAGTCAGCAGATTTTTTTTTACAATTCATCCTCCAAAGCCCAAGTCAACAAATATGTCACATTTAAAGTTGAGAACCCTAGATAAAACAAAATACCTAATGTTGAATAATATTAGCATAATTAGCATAGTGTATCATAATGAAAGTAATACAAAACTACTAAATGCAAAAATCTGACCTAATAAGTGATAATGCAGATAAAATAGAAGAACAAAATCTGAAAATGCCTCACACCTCCATTCACAATACTAACTAACTCTCTACACAGGAGTCAATTTTGGGTGTATTGATATTGAGTTGCCAATGATATCTTTTGATACGTTACAAATCCTGTGAGATGGTCTAATCTGCCAGATAATTTCATTTAGACTGTATTATTTCAATATAATTGAAATGTTGCATATTTGTCACAAATGTTATATAGGGTTAAGTGTGAAGAATATGTAGAATTGACAGACGACTTAAAAATATAATGCTTACTCTGTGTTAATTACTTAAAAAATACTAGCATAAACAAACTTTTCTTTTTATTGATTCTAATAGCCAAAGCATATGCCTTTATTTTTCTCATTTATAATTTTTTTTCAATTTTGATACCCCGGAGGTCAATATTGAGCTCAAATTTTAGTAAATATATTTTAAAATTTTTTAACCTAGAGTTCTCAAACTTTGATTTATGGATTCCTTGTCTTCATCTGATTCTAAATATATATACTTTTATATAATTAGGACCATTATTACCCTAGTTATGGGTCGCCAAATGTTAGTGACCTCAAAATGCCTGAGGTCACATCTCCTTTACCGTTGGTCAGATTGACCTTAAAATTTCAAAAATGGGGTTAGGGCCACCAAACTACCTATAAACCAAATTTCAGCAAAATCAGAGATGAGGGTGTAAAGTTGCAATTTTTTTACATATTTAGAATTATGATTGGAAATTTTGCTTGTTGGTCAAAATGATTTGCTAACTAATGGAATTAATTGTTATATTTTAGTTATTGCTTTAATATCTAACATTTTCTAAAAAAAATGTTGCTTCTACTTATGGATAACATTTCTATATCAAAGAATTTTAAAATCTCTAAAAAATAGAAAAAAAAATCATATAGCACCCTTTTTTTCTCCTGCTGAATAGGCTTTCTTGTTTGTCTGCTTTGCATAACATACTAATTAAGGAATTTCCTATTTTAATTGGATGAAAAACATAAGTGTATTGAACCAAACCAATGTTTGCTAACCAAAATGTTGTGTGCTCTCACTTTATAACCTTTGACCTTCAGAATTTTTAATAATTTCCGGACTAACCTTGCTAGGACCTTGGCAATTCTATCATTCAGAAAAGAGTGTAAAACCATTAAGGTTTCAAATTTCATTAGAATGGGCCAAATAGTTATGATATTGCCAAAACAAAATAATTTTCTAACTAACCTTAGGAGGACTTGGCTGTATATTATTTGAAAAAGAATGTAAATAACAAAGGTTTCAAATTTTGTTCAAATCAGTCAAATAGTTACAAAGCTATTACAAAGAAAAAGAAGCAAAACAGGGACTGACCGACATAGTGAGATGTAGAGTCACACTCACCAGAAAAAAAAGAGCCATAAAAAAACTGGTGTTTATACACTGAACCATAAATCAGCCTTTTTTTTTTGCTGTCGGCTTGTGGTGTGGCCTAGAACCAAGTCAAGTTACTTTCATTCATAAATCTCAGTTTGTAAATAAAAAAGAACTGACCTGTCATTTATGTATTTTAACTAGATTTGTTGCTAATGAGTTTAAAAAACACTGAATCAAGGATGTATAAAGGCCCCCAGGAAACTTATGGGTTAATATACTTAGTTGAAAAAAACTAAACATTACTAAAATCTATCCCCTCTTCCCCGCTAAAATATTGTATCGTGCTCTCCTTGAAAATAACCAGAAAGTAACTTTGAAGCAATATAAATCAAATAAAATATAGCTAAAATTGAATTAAAATAAATAAAAGTGATAAAACTAAAACACTTATTGTATTTAAACCCTAGGTAATATATAAAAAAAAGTTTATTATGGTTTTTACATTTTTTTTACATTGTTGCTTCCCTTGGAATTTTAAGTATTTCTAAGAAACAAATATTTAGAAAGTACACAGGGATCATTCTTGGGGCCGTTATTGTTTGTCCTATATATAATGATCTGCTTTATCTGGCAAAAAATAAGTGTGATGTGTTTTTATATGTGGATGAGGATGACACAAAAATGTTCAGAAAGATTGAACAGAATGAGGACTGTAGAAAATGACAAGAAGACATAGTTAGTTTGAAAAACTGGTCAGAGAAGTGGCTACTCAAATTTTACCCCAGTAAATGTAAGGTAATGATGATCGGAACGTTGGATGTGCCAGAGGTAGTCTATGACATGGATCGGATACAGATGGAAGCTGTAGCAACAGAGAAAGACCTGGGAATTACAATTGGTAGGCAGTTAACATTTGAGGAACATGCTGAGAAAATAAATAGGTAATAGGCCAGTTGGCTCATAAGGAGAATGTTTGTCTGTTTAGATGAGACAATATTCAAATCTTTGTTCATATCCTTAGTAAGACCAATTCTTAAATATGCTAGTCAGGCATGAAGGATATCACAGCCATTGAAAATGTACAGAAGTGGGCTACTAGACTGGTGCCATCACTACGTGATCTGTCATATGAAGACAGGGTGTCTGTGGTGATCTGTTTATTCTACAGGAAGACTCAAATATAAGAGGACACAGTAAAAAAATATTTAAGAGGTGGCCAAGTACTTCTCCTACAGAGTCGTGGAAAATTGGAACAGTCTACCAAAAAAGTTTGTTAGTGCACTCAATGTAGAAAAGTTTGAGAGAGAGCTAGGTAGAGTGTGGAGCCATCAAGAGCAGAAGTATGATTATAGAGGAAAAATCAATACAAAAGTCTTGACATGCAAAATATTCAACAATATATAGTCAACATAGTTTTGAGCTGGGTCTAATAAGCTAGCAAGCTTCTACCTGGACATCTTATGTATCTATAAAAAGAGCAAAAATATAAGGAAATAAAATAGTGAATAAAAAAAGTAAGTAACCAAATAATAATGAAAAAGAATTTTTCTAAAGAAAAACTAGGGTAAACCTTATGATCCGTATCCCAGTCGCTACCCCACTTGCGAGTCTCTTTGTTCCCATAATATTTCATCCATTTCCCAATATGTTTCACCTGTTCCATTAACTGTCATTTTACATCTTGTTCCTGAGAGTCGGGGCATAGCCCCCATATAGCAACCCATAGTACAGCTCAAAATTGGCTTCCAGTAACCAAACACATATACAAATAACCAAATGCCTATAGGTATAAATAATCTAAAAATATAAATTAGCACACTTTAGTGACCATCACAATTGATGTTTTATTGTTTGGCTACTGAAGGCCAATTTCAAGCCATACTATGGGTTGCTATATAGGGGGCTAAAAACCCCCTTATACCCACTTGCTCGCTATGCTTGCCCTCAGGGACAAGTAGTAAAATGACAGTTAATGGGACAGGTGAAACATATTGGGAAATGGACGAAATATTATGGGAACAAAGAGACTCACGAGCAGGGTACAGATTGTAAGGTTTACCAAAACTAGTTCCTGTAACAAAGGGGAAAAAATTCACATAAAACTAAGCAAATGTGCAAAAAGTATAACAAAATTGCGTAACAATTAGTAATTAACTCACCAAAAATAGAAATGGTTAAATTTGGGGAAAATGCCCACCCATTATTTTTGTGGGAGCTTTGTTATAAATATCTCTTTAAAAAAAAATGTTAATGCTATATATTGTATATCAAGATATACTCTATAGCACTTTCATTAATTAAGTTGGGCAAATCTTTAATAAGAGCATAAGTAAACCAGGCTCAACAAAATGACCTCACCAAGACTTAAGGCCAGAATGTCATTCTTATAAGCATTCCTGTTATGACAAAAAAAATAGATTGTCCACCATCTTAGAAGCCACATTGTTAAAGAAAATACATGATTGATTTAAATTAAATAGCATTGGAGGTGGGGAGGCTTATATGTCTGAAGTCAAGAAACATGCTATAAAAACTAGATGCCTAAAGACATCTGTCGATCACCTTTGAATTTGAATTATGAATAGTGCAAGTTTATTTAAAAAATACTAAGGGTGGGGTGGGGGTGCAATGCCTACAATCAACCCTTAAAGCACCAATTTAATTTTCTAAATTGCCCTTGGCAAAATTAGCCTTGGTACAGTGTCATGGAAAATAATAAAATATTTAAATCCTTCATTATAAATCAAATAATATATTATTTTAATTGCAAAGAATTATTCTATCGATCTAACTTAAAAATTATTAATAGCCTTCTTCATATTTAGAATTATGATTGGAAAAATATCCAGCAATATCCTACTAGGAATCCGCTAGTTCAGTTAATACAATGCAGAATATATACTCTACAACATCTAGTTTGTCTATGTTGGGTCTCTGCATATGCGGGTGAACCAGTTAATGAAGCAGTGGACACATTGGCTCGCCATTGTGTGACCACTGGACATCTTTCAGCAATTGATCTGCCCCAGAGTGATTTTAAATGTCACATCAAGAAAGCTGAGACAGCTCAATGGAAGCAGACTTGGAAAAACGTTGGCCTTGATAATAAATATCAACGAGTCAGCAGTTCTATTTTGCCACTGGCTTCTGCACTATCATCAAATAGGTCCTGGGGGATCACTCTTTGTAGATTGCGCATTGGCCATACAAAACACTCACACAGCTACTATATGGAATGACACCATCAACCCTTATGTGATGACTGTTTAGTCAATTTGACTATATACTATATCTTGATTGAGTGACTATCTTATCTGGAATATCGTCAACAATATTTTGGTCCAGGTTCTTATAGACTGGACTTATTATTGGGGAACAAGTACATTAATCTACATGGCCCCCTGTATCGATATTTAACAGACAGGTCTCCTCCGAGACCTATAATGTGTTGCTTTTATCCATATTACTATTATATTGTTATTTAGTTAGATATTTATGCTTCTAATAGGAATTTATGATTTTAAATATGCCTTAAATCTTATTTTTATGCCTCTTTACTGTAAGCTTCTGATCTCATTATAATAGATATATCTTATTTTGGTGTACCCTATACACTCCAGAAATTTTAGCCACATAATTCTAATCAAGATTTACTGTTGAATCACCCTATGGTGTCTACAGTGGTAAAATACCTAAGATAATAATAATAATGATTGGAAATATTTGCTTGTTGCTCAAAATTATTTCTTAACTGAAGAAATTAATTTACATTTTAGTTATTGCTTTTTAAACCCTGCCATTTTATAGAAAATGTTTATATTTATGGATAACATTTTTCTATGAAGGAATTTTAAAATTTCAACAGAAAAAATTTCACTTATTTTTTGGGCTGAATAGGCTTTCTCATTAGTCTGCTTTGATTAACATATTGATTTTAATTGGATGATTTTTAATTCATAAGTGTATTGAACAAAAAAAGGAAGAGTAGTAAAAAACCAGGCTGTTTACACCTGTGTAAACCATAAATCAGCCCCTTTTTGTGGTCGCCTTGCAGTGTAGCTTAGAACCGAGTCAAGTTACTCTCATTCATAAATCTCATTTTACAAATAAAGAAGGACTGACCTAAGCCATTTATGTATTTTAATTAAATGAGTAATCACTTATATAAGAGTTTAAGAAAAAAAAATTGACAAATCATAAACAAAGCGAATACAATTCTAAAAGTGAAAGGCCACAAAAAGCTCTCAGGCGATTACATAGCACTGAATCGAGGAAGTATGAAGGCCCTCGGGTGACTAATGAGTTAAAGGGGGAGTATAGGGGGCAAAGCCCCCATTTTGTAATTACCTTAAAAATTATATAATACAGTATAATGTGGTTACAATAATCTAACAACAATAACATAAAAACCCCAAATGCACTCTTTTGGAATTTGCCCAAGAAAAAATGTTTGTTAACCCATTAGTCGCCCGGCTTTTTTTCTCGAACTCGCCCTCAGCAAAATACAAATGGTACATATTGAAATAATTAAAATAAAGTATTTAAAGCCTTTTTTATAAATCAAATAATATATCATTTTAATTGAAAAGAATTATTCTATTGATATAATTAAATTATTAATAACCTTCTACCTATTTATAATTATGATTGATAATTTTCAGTTCTTCCATAAATTTTCATCGCCACCCATGGTTGTTGCTTTTTAAATCAGTTAAGCTTTAAAACCTATTTATAATTATAGAAAACAGTGCTGATATTCATGTGAGACTATTTTATATCTTAAATTTGATGAAAAATTTGCTCAGCCTATTTTTTACCTATAAAACTGTATTTTCCAGGAAAAATAGGCTTGCTAGTTTGTGTGCTTTCAATAATATACTAACTTAAGGCATTTTCTCATTTTAATTTCATGAAAAATGAAAAACATAAGTGTATTTAGCCCCCAAAAAGGAAGTCATCAAAAATGGCGTGTTTACACAGTTGTGAGTACAATAAATCAGCCTCTTTTCACAGTCGTGTTGTGGTGAGGCCTAGAATAGAGTCAAGTTACTCTTATTCATAAATCTGCTTAATCACTAACATAAGAGTTTGAACAAATATTTTTTGACAAATTATCCTAATTATCAGGGCAAATACAAGTCTATAGGTGAAAGGCCACAAAGGCCCTTGGGCGATTACATAGCACTGAATCAAGGACGTATAAAGCCACTTGGGCAACTAATGGTTAATTTGGGGGATTATGCCCATCCTTGAATTTTTTGATAATTCATGTGTTGAAAAACAATTGTTTTTTAATATTAACAATGTTTTTTCTTGGGTAAATTGCAAAGAAAGTGCTTTTTGGTTGTTTTTTTTTGTCAGGCTATTGTAATATATAATTTTTAACCCTCTAGGCGCTGAGCTAATTGACCCTATATTGCCCTAAAAAAATTTATCCTTGCTATCTTGTTAGGGAAAATATTAAAATAAAATATTTAAATACTTTATTCTAAATCAAATAATGTATTTTAATTGCAAAGAATTATTCTATTGATCTAACATAAAAATTATTAATAGTCTTCTACATATTTAGAATTGTGATTGGAAATATTTGCTTGTTGCTCAAAATTATTTCTTGTTAACTGATGAAATTAATTATTACATTTTAGTTATTGCTTTAAAGTTCTACCTACTTATAGAAAATGTTGCTTCTATTTATGGATAACATTTTTATATCAAAAGAATTTAGAAATATCTCCTTAAAAACTTAAATTTATTTTTCATTTATCAC
The DNA here is from genome assembly GCA_963969495.1 of Ceratothoa steindachneri. Taxonomy (NCBI): domain Eukaryota; kingdom Metazoa; phylum Arthropoda; class Malacostraca; order Isopoda; family Cymothoidae; genus Ceratothoa; species Ceratothoa steindachneri. The sequence goes on from OZ018317.1 coordinate 179,414,852, forward strand.
GCTCTAAATAGGCCATCTTGTTCATTCACTTTGAATAACATTCTAAATTAAGGCATTTCCTCATTTTAATTGGAGGAAAAATAAAAAATGTGTATTGAAGCTAAAAAAAAGGGGAAGAATTGCCAAAAACTGAATGTTTATACACATTCGCAAACTAAAGGCCATACATGCTTAAAGGGTTAACTATAGAAACTAAGTACCAAGTGTGAATAGTTAGAGCAAATATTTGCTTTATTTTTTCTTATATCACATAATCTATTTTTTTTCTATCTCATTTTTCCTTAATTAAATTTTGGTGAGGGGCCCCACACTACTCTGCCCTCCTCCCATTGATACATAAATGAAGTCATGTACCCTGATAGTTTTCTGTTATAAACTATATTTTTTTTCAGAACTAGTATGTGTTACATTTTTTAATTAGAACATTGATCCTGTTATTTTCCCGAGGCTATGACATCATAAGCCTAATAGAAAAATGTTTCATTGCACCGATTCAAGAAATATATATTAGATAATAATACAAATTTAACTACAATATAGAAGGTTAAGGGTATTATGTTATTTAAACTCATTTTGTTTAAGATTTAAAAAAAAATATAAACAAAACCAACCTAACACATTCTTTTTATGGATTAAAAGAAGATATCAATGACAAACCACTAGCGGAATTTCATGGATCCCCAAACTGGGGCCAGCACCCAGAACATAGAAAGGGTTTGGAGGGTAAAATTGTTTCTTAGGGGCAAAATAAATCCAAGAGACCCTAAAGTAATATATGTAGTATCAGGGATATTTTATGTAAGATATATCTGTAATTGGCTTTGACAAAACATCCAAAGTACTTGAAAAAATTTATATTTTCTTATCTTTATAAACAAAATTAGGAAAATGGGAAACAAATGCTTATGATTAGTTGATTAGTTGATTCTGCTATTTTTAAGTATTAGCAAATAAGGGGATGTGGTTGGCAAAGCCATGCGGCCTTAGTCAGTTTCTAAAACTAAATAAATGGGTATGGGGGCAAAGCCCCCACCCATGCCTCATTTGATTTACCCATTAGTTGCCTGAGGGCCCTTCAAGGTCGCCGCTTCAGTGCTACATAAACTCCTGAGGGCCTTTTGTGGCCTTTCAAGTTTATACTCTTATTCACCCTGTTTGTTATGTTGATTCCTAATTTTTTTTTGTCAAACTATCATGTTATTGATTAATTAACCAATTAAATATATAAATGACTTGGGTCAGTACTTTTTTATTTGTAAACTGGGATTTAGGAATGAGAGTAACTTGATTCTGTTCTTGGCTACACCACAAGAGGGTGGCAAAAAAAGGGCTGATTTATTGTTCACACATGTGTAAACACCCATTTTTTGATGACTCTTCCTCTTTTTTTGTTCAACATACTTATATTTTTTATTTTTCATCCAATTAAAATAAAAAAAATGGCTTAGGTTAATATGTTATTCAAGGTCTATGAATGAGAAAGCCTATCCTATTTAAGATATAAAAATGTTTCCCATAAATCAAAGCAATGTTTTTATAAAATAGAAAACAGTTTTAAAGCAGTAACTGATTTAAAAAGCATTTAGCCCTTGAGAGTCAATAAAAGTATTGTGGAACAACCAGGAATTATCAATCATAATTCTAAATATGTATGTTATTAATAATTTTTAAATTAGTCAATATAATAATTTTTGACAAAAGGGAAATAAATATAAGAGTATAGGGTGGGGCAGAGAAGATAGTGTGGAAGACATATAGGCTCAAACAGGTGCTTCAGGGATAAGAGGGCTGAGTTCTCTTTATATCAATGTTTGTAGTCTTAGAAATAAGAAGGATGAGTTATTTAGTTATATTATTAATGAAAATAAATGTAATGACAATCTGAATGAATTTGAACTACAGGCTTATGATATATACATTAGCCAAAGGAAAGGACTGATAGTGGGTTGATTATTTATATCAGAAATAGCATTGCTTCAAACCTAAATCATTCTATAAAGCAAGAAGATGAGTCACTGTGGATAGATAGGATTAATAAAAGTAGGATATTATACTTCAGAGCCTTTGACAGACCACCTGGACAGACTGATGGTATTGATGAATAATGATCAGGGAAATATTATAGGATGTGGAGTAGATACATTTATTCTTGGTGGCTTTAATTTAAATTCTGTGAACTGGGAAAATATGATAGGAAGAGAAAGAGCAAGTTATAAGTTTATAAAATACATTTAGGATAATTTTTTCACATTCTTTAATTAGCCAAAAATGAGTCCCTATATATTAAATATTTTTTCAAATTATGATCACTTGGTGATCATCAGATGGTTCCTTTTAACTTGGTAATAGAGAAAAGTAGAACATCAACAAACTAGAGATGGAATGATTAATTGGAATCATGAATTGTAACAATCGTTCATTTTGGGGGAATCGGAATCGCTAAAAATATTCCCAGTATTCCAATTTTAAAAATGATTCCTTCAAAATTTCAGTACAGAGACTCTTTCAACAGTGTTTATTTAAGTTTTTAATTTTCTTTCCTACTTGCCAAATAGCTCAATCCAAAATTTTAAATAGTTTATTTCCTGTTAGTATCAATCAAGTTATGTATCTACTCATCTGTCCTATTATTCAGTAAAATTATAACATTAATAAGTTATTTACTAATAGATTTAGATTAGTCACCAAGAATGCATCACTAGTTAAGATCAATTAATATTAAAGATCTGACTGTATAAGAAATGTCCCCAAAGGGGTGCAGCAATTTTCCTTCCTAGCCACCATACTGACGAGACTCAGCGTCCCATCCGGCCCCAGCTTTGCCTCTTCTCCTTCCTTCAGTCAGCCTGTGTTTCTCCCCTACTTCCTCACTTCCCTTAAAACCTCTCCCATAATTTTCTCTGGTCAGGGTAGATGCTGACTGTCTTCTTCTCAGCCAACTATCCCAGATCGGGGCTGAGGGGGAGGGGATAATGTTCCCTAATCCCTGAGCTCTGGTTTGGAATGGCAGGTTTTTAATGTGCTTCATCCCCACCCATATCTTCCTCACATCCCCTTTCCTTCTCACTTCACTATCTATCTTTTTATGCTATGCCCAAGGTGGAGTCGCCAGGTCACCAGGCTGGAAGGGTGGCCTCAAACGGCGGCACCTAGCTCTGCCAGACCCATATGTGAGGGGTAATTAGCGTTTGCTTCCCATAGAAAGAATAAGGTCCCCATGCCCAATGATAAAAATCTAAAAAAAACCCCTCATCATTGAAGGAGCCGCCTTCGGGCAGCTCCACTGAAAAATGGAGGTCTCCCCCCCCTCCCCTCCGTGCTTTCACAGGGAAACCTCCAAAATTCTTTGACTGGAGAGGAGGCTTACTCTTCTCCATTGCCTACAGGTGCAGGGAGCTCACCTTACTCTTGGGTGCCTTCCTCTTTCCAGCGGCAGTCCCCCCCCCTTTACTTTCCTAGGGGACTGCCAAGAAAGCCAGCAAGCAGCCCATCAGCTGCTTCCCTCCAGAGACCTGCTGGCTCAGATATTGACATTAGTGGAGGTCAAGGCCTGTGCTCCCCCATACGGCCTGACTAGTGACACCACCGGCAATGGGACCGAGATAGACATGGTACTTGAGGCAACCCAGCTTCAGATGGTAGGACCTTCCATGGGGTTGAATTCGGCCTCAGCGCCAAGTACCTAACCTGAATCCGCCCCTATGCAAGGTCTTCCTCAAATGCCTCAGTCTCAAAGGCAGCACAAGGAGGGGATAGATCTCCTCCTCTGGCTGGTGCCTCTGTGACTGCCAGGACTTTCTCGATTTTGGAGAAGGACCTTGCTGAGACCGGTCCATCTGGCCTGGGGGCTCCTGCTAATGGAGAGGAAAAGCGGGTTCATTCCTTGCCTTCCTCTCGTAAAAAGATAAAAAAGCAAGAGAAAGATGAAAGATATTCAGGCTCCTCTCCATCTATGGGTGCTGCGGGGACGGATGGGCCTGCTGCCACTTCAGTAAGTGACCAAGCCAAGATTGGCACATTGGGGCCTTCTTACCCCCAGATGTGGATCCCTGACTAAGACCAAAAGTGCTAGTGTGCAGAGCGGAGCCTTGATTACATCCGGGCCCCTCATTCAGAGGCTACCCAGGGTTTTTAGCCTGCTGGCTTTAAACGTTTTCTGGTTATTTGCTCCACTGATGGCAGCATGTTGGCTAAGGGGAACATGATTCATCAGAGGAGAGCTTTAGCTAGTGTGTTTGATAGAGCCGAAGGTGACCTGTTTCTTGGATGGGAGCCTTTTGGTGAATGCTAGCGAACTCTTGGACTACTCAATAGGTGACATCACCTTAGAGCTGGCTTGTGATGGGGGGGGGGTCAAGGTCGAATGTGTGATGAGAAAACAGGGAGGGGCCTCAAGACTTACCCCTACACTCTTCATGTACGACTGTGACCAGCTCCGTGAGTCGGTGCATGCCAGTTGTTATCGCTGCCGCATGAAGGCATTTGTGCCACTGGATCTGGGTGTAGGGTCTCCTCCCAGATTCTTGGCGAATCGCTACTGTGCTCTCCTTTCGCAAACCGGGGAGAGATCAGTTTCCGCCCAATCTCTCAAACCTCTTGCGTGTGCGAGTTGATGGATAAATTGGTAAATGTTAGATTAGCCTTTTTCCTGGACAGTGGAGGCCATCTGTCTTCTGCACAGTGTGGCTTCCGCAAGTTCCACTCCACGTTGGATGCTCTGACTGGAAAATGCTGTCTGCAAGGCCTTCCTTCGTAGACAGCACTATGCCACAGTGTTTTTCGATCTGGAGAAGGCCTATGATACCGCATGGTGATACGGTATCATGGAGACTCACTACCTCTATGCTGCCGAAGATGTTCTTGCTACACTCTACGTGGATGACTTTTTGATCTCTTTTGGCGCGGCCCAGATGCCAACTCTGGAGCAGTGACTCCAACAGGCATTGAACCGCCTCTCTCGCTATGCCGAAGCGCACAGGGTTTGGTTTTCCTTGGCCAAGACTAAGGTGGTGTACTTTTGCCACCATCCATGGCTCCACCCAGACCCAGACTTGTTTCTTAATTGGGTACGCCTGGAAGTGATTGAATCCCACTATCACCTGGGAGGCTCATATTTGCAGCCTTAGGGTCTCTTGTACCCGCACCATAGATATTCTCCGTTCCGTGATGTTCAGCGCTTGGGGTGCTGATGGGGCTACTGCCTTACTTTTTTATCGATCCTTTGTTCGTTCGAAGCTTGACTACGGATGCGAGTCTTATGCATCCGCAGCTGAGCATTTATTGCCGAAGATGGATTCGATCCACCACACCTGCCTTCACCTTGCGACCGGTGAATTCCGCACTTTTCGCATTGAGAGCCTGTTGGTCGATTCTGGGGAGATACCACTCGCTCTACACCACATGCGGTGCATCACTCGCCTGTACACGCAAGCCCGGCGCCTCCCTCAGTCGCCAACAGCTCTCACTGCATCCGCAGCTGATCTCGACGGTGCCTATGTCACTGAGAGATGCAAGTTATACCCTAAGCCATTTGGGTTTAGGGCCAGGAAACTCCTTCGATAGCTAGCTATAGCTCTCGGGCCGGTAGTGCCCCTGGTTCTGCCCAGGATGCCACCCTGGAGGGTACCACATTTGGCTATTTGTCGCCATGCTTCTGCTCCCAAAGCTTGTACAGTGCCATGAGTTATGCGTTTGAACTTTTTGGAGCATACCTTGTGTCATGCTGGAACCGTGCCAGTGTATACGGATGGCTCCAAGTCCAAAGAGGGGGTCGGATCCCACCCCGTATCCCCTCTGTTTGAAATCAGCGGGGGCTCTGCCAGGCGCTGCGTCTGTCTTCACAGCTGAGCTGGTGGCAATACACCACTCAGTACGGGAGATTACGCGACGTACCCTGTCCGGAGACCAGATTTGATCTATAGTGACTCACAAAGTGCCCTGAGTGCTCTCAGGGCATTGGAATCTCCGCATCCCCTGGTTCGCGATATCCGTGATGCCACAGTTTTGGTGAGCCGGGTGGATGTTGAGATTATCTTCTGATGGGCTCCTGGACATGTAGGAATTGCGGGGAATGAGCATGCCAAAGAGTCCACTAGGACTCTGCGACTGGACCAGCGTTTCTCTCTTCCTCGCACCGACTACATGGCAGGAATATGGGCAGCTCTTCCGACTGCTTGGCAAAGAAGATGGGAGACGGTCGAAGGGAACTTAAAGTTGCATGCCATTGTGCCGCGACTGTTCCCATGGACCTATCTCCCAATGCTGTGATGGTTTCAGGTTGCTTTCTGTTATCTCCCTGAATCGGACACACTCGTGTGTTGCATCGCTATTTGATGGAGCGCTTGCCTGCGCCCTATTGTGATGACTGCGTTGTTCCCCAGACTGTTTGGCACATTCTTGTTGAATGTCGCAGTCTGGGTGATCTTCGCGCATGTTACCTGTCCTGATACTGGGATGGCTGGGGTCGCTACCGCCTGTCCCTTGTACTCCGGACGAGTGGCCACATTTACTGGTGGACTTGTTGACTTTTTTGGGGAGGCTGGCCTTCTCCCTTTTATTTAATTAGGTTGGGTTCATTTTTGTTATTGGTTTTCTTTGTAGGTTGCACGCTCCTGCGCTGGGGGGGAGGGGGACCTCCCTCCGATGCTGGAACTTGCTTCCTAATTGTCATCTTCCCTTTTTACCTTTTTTTTCAAATTTTTATTTTAAAGTAGCCTAGAACTAGGCTGTTTGTTTGCGGTGACCTATGCCCAAGTGGGCAGTTGCCAGATAGCCCCTTAAAAGAAAGAAAGAAAAAAAAAAATCCCTCCAAACACCACATGTTGGAAGTAGTGTCTAGGTGGTGCGGGCTTTGCTGAGGTGTTAAGTTCCAATCATGTGTTATTTTGGTTGGGAGTATTTTTGTTGTGTGTGGGGTGGGTATACTGTGGGTACATCCTGTGAATGTTCTGAGTGCATTCTCTGTGGTTTGGATTTTGTTCACATGAGATTTGACTGCGGTTAGGTGCCATGCTGGGTGAATTGTTTGTATACAGTCACCACAACAGAAATTGATCACCTGCTAAAAGGGCCAACTTTCACCAGATAAAATGTAAAAAAAAAGTGTTTAAAAACTAAAAAATTAATGAAAACACATCAATATTTTATCATATGGCCCTTTGCCTTGACCAATATACACCACTCTTGAAGTATTTGTTGTCCAGAGTAATCCATAGGGCCTTCAGCTCCTTGTGAGTTGTGGAACGGAGGAGGTGTTGGCAGTGGTAAGCTGGTCTTTCATGAAAGCCCAGCACTTTCTGATGGGCTTTAGGTCAGGGCTGTTCCCAGGCCACTCCAAAATATTGATACTGTGGCCAGCAAGGTAGTTTTTTAGCTTTCTTGAGGTGTAGCTTTGGGCCCCATCTTACATAAAAAAATCTGTCTTGAAGAGCATAAAAAGGCAGAAGGTCCTCCAGAGCATTCATGTAATGATCAGTTCTTTTTAGTGTTTCTAGGTAAAAAATACAAGCCACCCCTCCCACCTTTTCCACTAAAAAGCCCCCATACCATCACTTGGTGGAGGGTTGTCGCACTCTCCCTCTCACCACTCAAATATACTTAAGCAGCTTTTGTTGGAAAACATCACTTTCATCCAATTGTCTTCAGTCCAGTGAAGATATCTCTTTGCAAAAGCAAGTCTTTTCTTTACCATGCTCGGGGTGAGGAGAGGTTTCTTAGCAGCGCATTGACTTGGGATCCTGAGGTCCTTCTACAGGCGATGTTGAATGGTCTGAATTGACATTTTTCCCAGCAGCTTGGGATGATTCTTTTTCAGTTTTGCGGCTGTAATGAAGGGATTCTTCAACACCCCTCTGTAGCAGCAGATCAGTCTTCCTGGAAGTCTTCTTTTGTCCCCCAGTCCCGAGTTTTTGCTTGGGAAAAGTATTGGGTGGTAAATTGTGATCCACAGCAGCCACCCTAAAGACGGTTGCTTCTCCTCTTTCTGTCTAACAACATCTCTTTTGTAGACAAATTCTCCTCCCTCAAAGCGAGTATCTGTGCCTTCTCTGCTTCAGAGAGGTGGTTAGGCACCTCTAAAATCATACAGACACAATGAAAATAGCCCAACTGAACAGAAAACTAGCAGCAAAGCAACATGTGCAAGGCAACTGAGAGCCGTTATCATTTTCTTTTAAACCACAAGGCTGTACAGAGCTCTCAGCCATACAACATTTCCTAAACAAACTGTTTGTATGCTCTGAAAAATGCAACCAAATTTGGTTGTGCTTTTTTGTGTATTTCTAGCGCAACCCGAACAATTTGCATTGCAGTAACTGTAGAATGAGAGGTTCCTTCTGGTCTTAATATTTTATTGTGCTTTGAGGGCATTGATTTTCTTTGTGGCCTTGTTTGTAATGTTTGTCCCTGTAGGGGTGGGGGGACCCTGTGCAGCCTGTTGCACTTGGTATCTGGAGAGGCTACACATCCTCACATCCATAGTGCAAATTAGGGAAGCCCTGTCACTGGGTTGATATGAACTCTCTGATAAGGTCTGGAAAGTTGTTAGTACGCTTTCCCCTCGTTCTCTTTTAGTGCTACTTTATATTATTAATTTTTATCATCAGGTATTATTATTGCAGCTATCCCCTCAACCTTTTATCTACCTGCACTTCATACTAGGATGAACTGTTCTCGCCTGGACAGAGTTCAGTTTGCTAGACACGGTATGGTGCCTTGGTGGACTGCATGCCATCCTGAGATCACCTAGTGGACCCACCCATCTCACTTTATTTTATACCTGCCTACCCCCTTTCAAGTTTGCTCATGTATCCATAGAGGTTCTGGCTGCCCGGCACACTTCCATCCTCTTATGGATCCTTAGTTGAGAGGCAGTGTACACCCTGAGGTCACTACCTGCTGCAAGGGCCAAAAGCTTGCTGGCTAAGGTGAGCATTAGGCACAGGGTATATTTTGGTCCATCGACTCTGCTCACCTTCTTCCAGTAGAGATAAGGTGGCTATGTCAGCAACATCTTTTAGGGTTAAAGCTTGAGGACAATTTTACCTGAATGGCAGGCCAGGTTGTCAAAGCCCATCTTAGTTTGTACCTATGGGCCAAGTATGTGTACATGATCACATTCTGGAACTTTCTTATCCTATGGACACTTTTCTTCACCCTCCCAAGGCATTGGGAGGTCATAGTATCTACTTTACATGAACTTTGTTCTTTTTTCACTTACACTGTGTAGCGGGCCGAAAATAGATCTCTAATCCCAATCGATAATCGATCCAACCCGCTTCCTACACTGTCCGGATGTGAGAAATCGAGGGAGAATAAAACGGATTGTATATACAGTCCCTTTACTTACAAAAATACAATGATAGCTACAGTTTATATTTACAAAAATTTTATATTTTACTAGGGAAGTGTGCACACTTCAAAATGAGGCTAAATTCCCAAATAAAAATAATGATACCAAACGAGAAGCGTATAACGGGCGGATACAACAATTTACGTAAATTCTAGACAAAACAAAAAACACAACCACAACCGAACGAAAAGGGGACACGCGCTATGTCTTGCTGGAGGTGGGCGGTAGTTGGCTAACTAGAAGGAGGCAGGATTGTCAACGAAGGCAGGTATGGCGGTTCAGGTGGATAGAGACACGAAAGCCCTCCTCTCAGGGCTGGGTGGAGCACTCCTCTATAGAACCCCTCTTGCTTCCAGTCTGCACTTCCACTCTCTCTGAAGAAGAGATATATCCTCCTTCAGTGATCCATCCATTTATACATGGATGGCGAAACCAATAATTGGGCATTACCCGAAAATACATTGACTAGCTTACCTCTTTCCAGAATAACGCTTCGTTAAAGTTCAATTTAAACAAGGAAATATCTTTTAGAGTGATATCTTAAAATTAGCTTTTATCTTTCCAGAATAACGCCTGGAAAGAAAGAAAAACATGGTAATCATTTTATACATGAATTTAACAAAAATAAAACAAACCCATTCCCATTCACACACATTCTTACAGAGGGAGGGAGAGGGTACTGAGAAAAGGGGTGGGAGAATGGCCCTTTTACACACACTCACATTCGCCCCACCACACCCCTCCTTCCTTAAGCCATTCGACCAGCCACTCACTAAACCCTTTCAATCACTCTTCACGGTACCACTTGTGCTCAATCGCACCCTTCTGCACCCATTCACACTCGTCTACTGGTCCCTGGCTACGCGTAGCAATTAGTCGGGGTTGTTCGTCAGTCGTCCTGTCAGTCTCATCATCACTATTTATCATCTCATCAACCATACTCTTAGCCCTCATTACCAGTTCTCCCATCTCACGACAGAATTCTTTCATACTCTTCCGTTCAGAACTCTCACTCTTCATACCCCCATTCATCAGCTCCTCATTCACAGCTCTCATCCAACTCAAGGTACATTCTTGCGAAACAGACAGGTCACTCACATCCCCTGTATTCTCAACAGGCATACCAGAAACCCCTTCAACTGGTTCCCACCAGAAACCTGAAAAATCAGCCACTTCATCATTCACTACATCAAACTCACCCCTACTATTACCATTCATAAAACCCGAAAAATCAGCCACACTAGGTTCATTCTGCCCAAACACACTATCATTCATACTGTTCCCAAAACCAGAAAAATCAGGCACAGGCAGCTCACTCACTCGTCTACTTATACCAGCCAAATCACTCACCTGTTTACGCAAAAACTCAATCTCCCTTTCAAGATCCCCCATACCAGAAACACTCTGCTCAGACTTACTTTCATTCGTACTTGCATTCTTCCTTTCACCCTTCTTTGTACGCTTTCTACTCCTCGAGACTAAGACTAGCTCTTTCCCAGACAGATCCATACTATCACATTCAATCTCATCATCATGCACTTTACCTCTCTCTCTACACAGTCCATACACTGGATGGAGGTTCTCTCCATCTCCTTAACTGACTCTGATGAGCCCGCACTCTCTCAGTCATGCCGTCATTCAAACTCTCCAAAACATACGTCACTCCATTTTCCCAAACCCTCACAACTCTATAAGGTCCATCAAACTTCTCACTCATCTTTGACACATTCAACCTACCCTTCACTTCTTTCACCTTCAATACTTTTGCACCTAATTCAAATGAACGGAACCTTTCATGCGCCTCACGCCATACACTCTGCTCACTTTCACTCAAACGAAACCTATCTTTCACTCGCCTTTCAAAATTCATCACAAACTGACATGGGGACATTCCAGTTGCACTATGCACAGTTGAATTATACGCCCACAACACTCTCCCCAGACACACATCCCAGTCATTCACTGTCGTACTCATCATTCTCAATATCTCACACAAGGTTCTTATAGTCCGTTCAGCCAATCCATTTGAAGACGGTACATACGGAGTTGTTCTCACATGCTCCACACCATTCTCTCTCAACATTTGCTCAAACACTTCCCCTACAAATTCAGGCCCATTATCACTCAGACATCTTCTAGGCTTCCATACACACATAGGAAAAAACAACTGCTCAACCACACGCGCAACAGTCACACTCCTTTTATCTCTCACAGGCGCTGCATACCCAAACTTACTTTTATGGTCAACCATCACAACCATACCAACATTCCCAGCACTCGTACGCGGCAAAGACACACAATCAATCACTACCAATTCAAACGGTTCTTTCGCATCAACTTTCAACATCGGTGGTTTCACTTGCACACCTTGCACCTTTCGCTTCTGACACCTTTCACACGTAGTTGCAACATCATTCACAACAGTTCTCAGAAACGGGTGGAACACATGCTCCTTCATACACTCCCACAGCTTAAACTTACCCATATGCCCATAATTATCATGCACAACCTTCACCAGACCAATCATACCAACTAAGGACATCACAGGTACATACATATCATCACCACCCTTCACATGCCTCACAAAATATACAACATCCATACAAACAACAAAATCCTTAGCATACCTTTTAAAATCACTTAAACACTCTGGCCATTCATTCAAATCAACACGCATCATTACACACCTCTTCAACTCACTAACAAAAGGACACATCTCTTGCATCTCTAGAATATCATCATCACTTAAAATCTCATTCTCATCATCCATGACCAACTCAATCATACCGCAAAACTTGACAACATTCTTTGCACACTCATTCAACCTCATCACCTCACATTCACCTTTCATAAGACGATCCTTATCAGCATCCAAAGACAAATCATTCAATCTCATAAAGTCTACACCAAGCAAGAAACAACAAGGCATTTGCTCACCTTTCAGAATCACAAAGTCATGCTTCACATTCACACCATTACCCAAACTCACTTTCAGACTAACCAGTTCCCATGCCACTATCATGCCATTCCCTAATCCACTTATCCGTAACTTCACAGGTTTATGCTCGCAACATCTAAACTCTTCATACTTACTCAGAATATTCTCATTCACTAAAGACACCTGCGCTCCAGTATCAATCAAACCACAGAACAACCTTTCACCAACTTTCACTCTCGCTTCCATCATATCAGGTCCACCATGTTCACAATACACCGAAGGAACAAGCACGCCAACATCAGCACTTATATCCACACTGTCATTAACTCCCATATCATCACTCACCACACGCTCATCTTCATCCAGACAATCATTCTTCTCTCTTATATATGAACACTTTTCAATCACCCAATTGTAGTGCACACCGCTCAAACATTGCAGATGTACCACATTAGGATTCAAACCCTTCATCTTCTCATCCTTGTACACAATCGGCCTTTCACCACCAAAGTGCACATATACAATCACTCCATACAAACGACTCACTACAATCAACACTTCCTGAAATGGCGGGACCCCTTGCATACACATCGCTCTCAATTCTTTCATGAAGTTCCGCACCTTTGCCATACCAATGCTTTCAGGCTTCCTACACACTTCATTCATTACCTCCTTCCTTAAATCATCTACACTATCGGGCACTCTCACATCTACTCCATCACTCTTCAAATCTTGCAAACCATTCCATACACTCTCAAACAAGGAATCACCACCACCCTTACTCTCTTTTCCATTCATAATTCCTTTCGGCAAATACTCAGGATCACTCACTCCACACACATTTTCATCATTCGTACCAGGATACCTTGACATCAAATCAGCCACTCCATTCCGTTCACCAGGCACATACTCAATCACATAGTCAAAGTCACTCAAAACTTCCAAAGTCCTTGCAATCCTACTATCAGCCCACTTCATACGCTGCAGATACACAAGAGGTTGATGATCGGTTTTTATCACAAACCTCACACCATACAAAAATGGACGCAACACTTTCAAACAATATCTTATCGCAGCCAGCTCTCGTTCCACAGTCGAATACTTTCGTTCTGCAACATTCATAGCCTTGGATACATACCCAATTATTCGCCTGACATTCTCTCCATTCAAACGCTGCTCTTGCATCAGAAAACCTCCCATACAATACCCACTCGCATCTGTATACAATTCAAGCATTTTAGCATTTACACTATAATCTGGGTAAGCTAATTCAACATCTTCAACCGCTGCCTCCTTCAGTCTCTCATACGCCTCATTCATCTTATCATTCCACTTGACAACCGTACTACCTTTCTTGCCCATCCACTCAGTCAGAGGCTTACTCACACCAGAACAATCACGTATAAACTTTCGCTGGAACTCAATCAAACCCAAAAATGACTTCAGTTGCTTCACAGTCACCGGTTTAGGAAACATTCGCACCTTCTCAACATACTTCGATGATTTACGCAATCCATTCTCACTCACCATATGTCCAAGGAATTCCACTTCTTTCGCAAACCATTCACACTTCGCCACTTTCACCTTCACACCAACACTCTCCAACGTTCTCAACACATCATTCACCAATCTCATATGCTCCTCAAAAGTCTCAGTCATAATCAAAATATCATCTATAAACGCAATCACATTCTTACTCGCAAACTTACTCAACACAACATTCATTGCCCGCTGGAAGGCTCCGGGAGCATTAGCCAACCCAAAGCTGAGGTTCCGGAACTGGTAATGCCTCTTTGAGGAAGAGAAGGCAGTTACTGGCCGGCTCTCCTCAGCAATGGGCATCTGGTAATACCCCCGTACCAGATCCAGCTTCGTAAACCACTCCATCCCATGCATACTATACACACACTCAGATACCACACACATCGGAAACCTTTCTTTCACAGTCCTTTCATTCACCTTTCGATAATCCACACACAGACGCAATCTTCCATCCGGCTTACGTACAGGTACAATTGGACTATTCCATGCACTCTCACTCTCCTCAATCACCCCCAATTGCTCCAATTCCAAACACTGCTCCTCAATCTCTTCAGCAACCGGACGTGGGAAATGCCTCGGCCGCTGATAGATTGGGGAGTCCTCCTTCAGGACAATCTTGAATTCCGGGAGCTTTGCAACCCCGAAATCCAGATCACCCTTACTGAGGGCTCCCTTTCGCTCAAATATCATTCGATACACATCCTCCCTTTCATACTCAGTCAAACATCCATCCAATTTCACCATGTCCTTCACCTCATTATACATCCATTCACATGTCTTTTCATTCGCAACATTCACCCTGATATCCGTACTATCATCCATACCTACCTCATTGACAGTGGAGAGGTGGCCCAGTACATCTCCGACTTGGATTCCCCTCACCTGCCCTTTCACACTGGGGTCTGCCTGCACACATACAAAAGGATCATTCATTCTCATCAAGCCATCAAACACACAAGCAACACGCCTTACCTTATAACACGCATCCTTTCCATCCAATATCACAGTGTTCTCACTCACATTCAAACTAACATCCTTACTCCAACTCACTCTAACAGACACCCTTTCACCCTTCACAAGCCTTACACTCTCCATAGCAGTCACCTCTATACCAGTAAACACACTCCTCAAAACGCTACCATCTTTCCCTACATACAACTTATACACCCCATTTTTACCAATCTTTCTCTCAATCTGATCACTCGCAGGATGCACAACCATACGATTGATTTTCATAAAATCATACCCCAAAATCACACCATACTCACTACTCACCTTATCAATCACAGAAAATTCACATTCATTCATCATCATACCATGCATTCGAACAGGTGACCTTATCATTCCAATCACAGGCACTCTCCTATTACCAATACCTACTAAACTACCCTTGCTCTCAGACAGGAGGGCTTTCTCGCTAAACTTGTTATACACATCTTTATACACCAAGCTCGCCTTGCATCCAGAATCTATTAAAGCCAAACACTCAATTCCATTCAACTCCACCTTCACACTCAGACACTCATACTTCCTACCAGACAGCACTTTCACACTAGACAGACTTACCAACACATTACTCACACTCATGCACCCAGAGGATACTTCAGCAGGTACCCTCTTACCATTCAGTTTCCCGCTTCAGACTTTCCATTCACACCTTGCGCTCTCAGTCTAATCCAACACTTTTCACTTGAATGTCCTTCCATCGCACAATAGCTACATACATTCCTCTGGTCACGACACATCCTTGCATAATGACCAGCCTTTCCACAATTACCACATGCATATTTCATACTTTCCCCAGCAGTTGCTCCACCATTCAACCTCGGACAATCTTTCTTCAAATGGCCTATTTCTTTACACTCGAAGCACTCTTTCACACTTTCCTGGCAATCCTTTATCATATGCCCTTTCTTACCACACCCAAAACACGCACCAGATGTCCACCTACATTCTGCCAACATATGACCTTTCCTTCCACACCGACGACATTCCACAATCTTTCTCACACCATTCGGTCTCTCATTTGCTGGGACATACCTCGGTTTCTCTCTCATATATCCGTTCCCACGCTTGAAATTCATCTGCCCCCTTCCATTCGACCACCCTCCATTTGCCCATCCATTCTGCCGGCCCAGGAAGTTTGACATCACTCCAGCTGGTGCAGCCTTCAGGGCATCCCTGTAGCTGACAAACTGCTGGGGTGGATGAAAGCTCCTGGGCTTCTTACCCCCAACATTCACACTGTACCATCCATCCTCTTCTAGATCGCTTTCATCATCAAATCGTCCATCTTCTAACAGTTCCAACACATCCTCCCACATCAACCGTTCACCTGTCAGTCTCACTCTCTCCTTTCTCTTTCCACTCAGCCATTCACTCACCTTTCGCGGGATCGTGTCCAAAAACTTCCTCATGAGTGGTTTACATTCATTTACATCATCATCACCATACCTCGTTCTTGCCATACTCTCAAGCCTATGTGCATACATATTCACACTTTCACTCTTCCCCATTCGAGCCTTCTCAAATTCATTCACCCTCTTATACTTCACACTCTCTTTCATTCGTTTCACCTGCCCAATCAATCTCTTCTTCACTACATCGTACTTTGGCTCTCCCACACTCGTTATCACTCGCAAGAACTCCAACACTTTCCCATCCAAACAATCTCCCAGAACACTCACCCAGTGACCCTTGTTCTGCGGGTACTTGAGCTTGCAGTACCGCTCAAAATCCCCGAAGAACTCATCCATACTCTTTCCCCCATGCAATCTAAACTTATCAATCCTTGGCACTTCCCTAATCAAAATTCCTTTTCCCACATTCACTTCACTCTCCGAAGAGCTACTCTCGGTCTCACTCATTCCAATCATATCGTCACTCTCTCCCTCATCTGAGTATAGCGAATCCACACTCTTCCCTCTCGCCTTCCTATCCTTAACCTTAGAACCATGCTTACTTCCTCTCTTACTTTCCACTCTCTTCCATTCACCCCCTTTCCTACCACTCACAGTATCTTCTTTAGACTCGATCATACTGCCATCCATTCCATTTAGCGGAGTCCCTTCAGTAGGAGCAGGGGTCAGGGTTGTAGGTCCTGGGACTGATCCAGCCCCTGTCATCATGTTATACAGGTCCTGCATCCGTCGGTCCGTCTGATCCTGTCGGTCTCCCATTTCCTTCTTCATCCTATCAGTCTTTTCATTCATCCCTTTTATTTTATTCTCCATTCCCTCCATCATTCCCCGCAACATTTCACACTCCTCTTCTTTCTTCCTCAACTCCAGTCTCAATCGCACTACTTCTTCATTCAATGTTTCCGCTACAGCCATTCTTCCCAAGTTAGTAAAAGATAGGAGGAGGGAAAAATCAATCAAACTACTTGTCACACTAATTGGGTATGGACTGCAATCCAATCCAGTCACGCTCCCAGTTTCGAAGTCTCACGTCCCTATTCGGGCGCCAAATGTAGCGGGCCGAAAATAGATCTCTAATCCCAATCGATAATCGATCCAACCCGCTTCCTACACTGTCCGGATGTGAGAAATCGAGGGAGAATAAAACGGATTGTATATACAGTCCCTTTACTTACAAAAATACAATGATAGCTACAGTTTATATTTACAAAAATTTTATATTTTACTAGGGAAGTGTGCACACTTCAAAATGAGGCTAAATTCCCAAATAAAAATAATGATACCAAACGAGAAGCGTATAACGGGCGGATACAACAATTTACGTAAATTCTAGACAAAACAAAAAACACAACCACAACCGAACGAAAAGGGGACACGCGCTATGTCTTGCTGGAGGTGGGCGGTAGTTGGCTAACTAGAAGGAGGCAGGATTGTCAACGAAGGCAGGTATGGCGGTTCAGGTGGATAGAGACACGAAAGCCCTCCTCTCAGGGCTGGGTGGAGCACTCCTCTATAGAACCCCTCTTGCTTCCAGTCTGCACTTCCACTCTCTCTGAAGAAGAGATATATCCTCCTTCAGTGATCCATCCATTTATACATGGATGGCGAAACCAATAATTGGGCATTACCCGAAAATACATTGACTAGCTTACCTCTTTCCAGAATAACGCTTCGTTAAAGTTCAATTTAAACAAGGAAATATCTTTTAGAGTGATATCTTAAAATTAGCTTTTATCTTTCCAGAATAACGCCTGGAAAGAAAGAAAAACATGGTAATCATTTTATACATGAATTTAACAAAAATAAAACAAACCCATTCCCATTCACACACATTCTTACAGAGGGAGGGAGAGGGTACTGAGAAAAGGGGTGGGAGAATGGCCCTTTTACACACACTCACATTCGCCCCACCACAACTGGCTATAATAGAGAAGAATAGTCAGCGACCGAAGTGCATAGAGATCCGGCTCCAAGTGTGGCCTTGTCTCTTAGCTGCTGGGAAGGATGAAGTAAAACAAGGCACAACTTTGGTGGAGCTGCTCTCCTTTCACCATCCCTATGTGTCATCTTTTGTGCCTCCCTCGGGCAGCTCCACCTGCAAAAAAGAGGTGGCCCCTGCTTTACTTTCTCAGGGGCCCCTCCAAATTTTAAGTGGAAAGGGTGCTTCTCTCTCTCCTTTCTTGAAGGGTTCAGAGGTTTTCCCTTACCCCCTTTTTAGAGCCTATTCCCTTGGGCTACTTTTCTTAGTCAACAGTGGCTGTCCCCCCTATCTTATCACAGGGGACTGGCAAGAGAGCAGGCAAGCCCCCCCCAAAATTGACCAGGGAAGAATCTTGCTGAGGCTGGTCATTCTACCCTAGAGGAGGTAAAGTGGGTTCACTCCCTGCCCTCCTTTTCCAGGTGTCTCTGGGGGGAATGGCCAAACAGAAGCCACCCTAAGGTTAGCATAACCCCGAGTATTGAAGCCAGAGTGTCCTCTCTCCAGATGGTGGGATCTTCCATAGGGGGTGGTGGTGGTTGTGGCTTGACAGATCAACCTCTGGAGTCTGATCCAACTCCTCAAGTTCACCCCCGTAAGGGGCGCGGCGATTTGCCATCCTGGCCGCCGTGCTGACGGGATCCAGCGCCCCGTCCGGCCCCAGCTTAGCCTCTCTTCCTTCCTTCAGATAGCCTGTATTCCTATCCTACCTCGTCGCTTTTCATACAACCTCTCCCACAACTTTCTCTGGTCAGCCTCTAATTTCACAGGGTAGAAGCTGACCTTCTTCTCAGCCAATCGTCCCGGATCGGGGCTGAGGGGGGAGGGGACAATGTCCCCTAACCCCTGAGCTCCGTTCTGGGGTGGTTGGCTTTTAACAACCTGCTTCATCCCCACCCATACCTTCCTCACATCCCTTTTCCTCTCGTCTTCAAAATCTATCCGTTTTACGCCGTGTTCAAGGTGGAGCCGCCATGCCGAAGGACTGCCAGGCCACCAGGCGGGAGGGGTGGTCCCAAATGGCGGCGCCTGGCTCTGCCGGGCCTGTAAGCACCTCTTGCAGTGCGGGCTACTGCAAGAGGTGGTGAGCGATTGCGTCCCGTAAAACAAAGAGGGTCACCATGCCCAATGATGAAAAAAAAAACCATCTCCCCTTAATTCCCCCTATAACAACAACGGAGCCGCCCTCGTGCAGCTCCACAGAAAAGATGGAGGTCCCCCCCCCTGTGCTTGCGCAGGGGACCCTCCATACCTCTTTAACCGGAGAGGAGGCTTACTCCTCTCCTACGCCTACGGGTGTAGGGGACTCCCCCTCACCCCCTTCTCTGGAGGTGCTTTCGGGCACCTCCCTATCTCCAGCGGCAGTCCCTCCTATGCTTTCTAAGGGGACTGCCAAGAAAGCCAGCAGGCCACCCTTAGCCAGCCGCTCCACATCAAAGCGGCTCGGTAGGGCAAACCCCCTTAGGGGGGAGAGGGAAGCCAGGCCCCTTCGGTCGCTTCCCTCAAAAGACCTGCTGGCAAAAATATTAAACCTTGCCGGGGTCAAGGCCTGTGCCTCCCCACTAAAGACTTATGACGCTGCCAAGGGGACCTGCGATGTCCTGGGAGGGGATGGCCAATTGGAGGCCCCTCCTGTGATAGACATGGTCCTTGAGGAAAACCAGCCTCAGAAGGTAGGGCCTTCCATGGGGGGGAATCCGGGCTTGGCGCCAAGCACCGAACCCGAATCCGCCCCTATGCAAGGTCCTCATCAAACGGCTGTGGATTCTCAGGCAGGACAAGGAGGGGAGGGATCTCCTCCGGATGAATCCCCTGCGCCCACCGGGACCTTCTCCATTTCAGAGAAGGACCTGGCTGAGGCCGGTCCATCTGGCCTGGGGGCTTCTACCGGCGGGGGTGAAAAGCGGGTTCATTCCCCGCCCTCCTCTCCTAAAAAGAAGAAAAAGACAAGAAAGACGAAAAAGACTCGGGGCTCCTCTCCATCCGCGGGGGCTGCGGGGACGGATGGGTCTGCTGCCACTTTGGTAGGCGACCAAGCCAAGATCGGCACATCCGGCCCCTCTACCCCCTCGTGTGCGGAGCCCCTGACTAAGACCAAGAGTGCACAGGGCGGAGCCTCGATGACATCGGGGCCCCTCATTCAGAGGTTACCTGGCGTTTTCGAGCCCGCTGGCTTCAAACGCTTCCTCGTTATTCGCTCCACTGATGGCACCATGTTGTCCAAGGGCAACATGATCCATCAGAGGAGAGGATTAGCTAGTGCAATTGGTAGAGAGCCGAAGGTAACCCGTTTCTCGGACGGGAGCCTTCTGGCGAATGCGGCGAATCCCGCCGAGGCGGCCAAGATAAGTGCTCTTCGGACACTTCATGGCACCCCGGTGAGTGTGACGCCGCACTCTACCATGAACTTTGTAAAAGGAGTAGTTTATGCGAGGGAACTCGTTGACTACTCCATAGAAGACATCACCCTAGAGCTGGCCGACCATGGGGCGGTCAAGGTCGAACGTGTGATGAGAAAACAGGGAGGGGCCTCGAGACCCACCCCTACACTCTTCGTCACGTTCGACTGTGACAAGCTCCCTGAGTCGGTGCGTGCCGGTTGGTACCGCTACCGCGTGAAGGCATTCGTGCCACTGCCGCGGCGGTGCTATTACTGTCACCGCTTCGGCCACACGAATCGATCATGTAGACGTGCAAAATCGGGGTCACCCGAAGTCTGTGTAAATTGCTCCAAGGTCGCACACGATAAGTCCAAATCGTGTGTGGCCAAGTGTGTCAATTGCGGAGAGCCGCACCCTGCTTCTTCGAAGCAATGTGGTGCATATCTCCTTGAGAAAGAAATCCTGGCCATTCAGGCCCAGGATCGACTCTCATTCCGCGAGGCTAAGGACTTGGTCCTGGCGCGCCCGGCTCTGCCTGGGACGTCATATGCCTCAATAGTTAGAAAAGCACCCTCTGCTCCTGGCCCATCCAGGCCAACGAGCACGGTTGTTTCCGCGCCCATTCGGAGCCCTTCTGCGGGCTCTACTACACCCGGGCGCTCCCCTGGTAGAGCTGGCGGCAAAAAGGGTTCACACCCAGCCCCGGCTAATACCAGGGCTCCCCCCTCTTCCCCCAGCGTGACCGTTTCCCGTAAGGCGAAACGGCCACGCGCCTCCACAGAGTCGTTAGACTCACAGGAGGCAACACCCCTGAAGATGGTCGCTAGGCCATCTTCCGGGGTTCCTAAAGCTGTTCCCCGAAAGGAGGACAGCAACAAAGGAGCTTCGGCCCCTTCGCCCACGCCCCAAGGTGGAGCGAGTGGCTCGGAGACGGTGGTTCCTCGAAAAGAGGGCCCCCCGCCTCCCAAGCCGCAACGCCCGCCTAAGGTTTCGAGGCGGAGGGAGGAAAAGACTCGCATGGCGAGCCCAACCTCCCCCAATAAGTCCTCGAAGGCGACAGCGCCTTCAGCGCTTTGTCCGGCCAACAGCGCCCGGGGTTCTGCCCCCGGGAAGCGTACGGCCATTCCCGTGAGGGTCTTCAATTCGAGGAGGGCCCCCGCGTCTCCTCCGAGCTAGGCCTGGAGGGCATATTCCTTCAATGGAATTGCCGTGGACTCCGGGCCAACTGGGAGGAGCTGCGGAGGCTCGTCTCGTCCCGTTCCCCGTTAGCTATTTTTTTGCAGGAGACCATGCTAGGCGCGTGCCCGCTGCCTGCCCTCCCGGGGTATAAGGGTCTTGCGACCCCACCACCGCGGGATGGCCGGGCTGGGGGATGCGCGGTTTACACCCGGCATGATGTCTCCGTTCTTCCTTTCTCTTTAGATACCTCCTTTCAGGCAGTGGCTGTGCAGCTGCACCTGGATAGGAGGTATACTATCATTTCTGCGTACATTCCACCGTCAGCTGACTTCGACGCGGGGGACTTCCGCCGCGTCGTGGCACGGTTGCCGAGGCCCTATCTCTTGCTTGGAGATCTGAACGGCAGGCATCCTCTCTGGGGAGATTACTCCATAAATCCCAGGGGACAAGTCCTTGCCGATCTGATCGAAGAGCTTGAGATGGGTGTCCTAAACGTGGATGAGTTTACGCATCACTGTCCGAGAACCGCTTCATTTTCTTGCCTTGACCTATCCTTGTGCTCTTCAGATGCACAGCCTGATTTTGATTGGGGGGTGGTCGATGACCTCCATGGTAGTGATCACTTTCCCATTCAAATATCATTTTCAGGGCAACTGCCGCCTGAGAGACCACCTCGGTGGTGCTTGGCGCGGGCGCGGTGGCCTGCATTTCAGGAAATGACTGAATTCTCTATCTCAGTCGAGGAGTTTAGGTCGGTAGATGAGGCCGTTGAGTTCTTCTCCTGCAACCTCATCGCCGTAGGCCTGACTACTATTCCTAGGACGTCTGGCCGTTTTGCACGCCGACCACTCCCATGGTGGTCGGCCGAGTGTGAGACGGCCCTCAAACAGAAGCGTTATGCCTACATGCGCTATAAGCGCCGCCCGAACGATTTCACTGTCGCTGAATTTCGTCGGGCTAGGGCTAGGTTCCGGTATATTTCGAAGCACGCCCGCCGCTCTTCTTGGCGGGCATACGTGTCTTCACTTAACGGGAAGACCCCTTTAGCTGAGGTGTGGAAGCGAGTCAAAAGGATTCGGGGCAAGTTCTCGCAGGACCCCCCTCCCGTTCTCCAGGAGAATGGGACCGCAATCTCGGACCCCGCGTCCGTGGCGGAATCCTTAGCGACCGCTTTTTCCGCATTCTCTAGCCGTGATGCTGCTCCGCCAGCATTCAATGCACGTCGTGATGTCGCGGAAGGCCGCCGGCTGGACTTTACCTCCAGAGGCGGAGAACCCTTCAACGACAAGTTTACTGTGAGTGAGTTGCGTTCCGCTCTCGCTTCGTGCGCGGACACCGCCCATGGTCCGGACGATGTCCCGTACGCCATGCTTCGACACCTGGGTGAGCGAGGCATGGCCTTTCTGTTAGATTTGTTCAACAGGATCTGGGTGGAAGGTCTTCTCCCAGGCTCCTGGCGAATCGCTACTGTGCTCGCCTTTCGCAAGCCGGGGAGAGATCACTCTACTCCGACCGGTTTCCGCCCAATCTCTCTAACCTCTTGCGTGTGCAAGTTGATGGAGAAATTGGTAAATGTTAGATTAGCCTATTTCCTGGACAGCGGAGGCCATCTGTCTTCTGCACAGTGCGGCTTCCGTAAGTTCAACTCCACGTCGGATGCTCTGCTCCGACTGGAAAGTGCCGTCTGCGAGGCTTTCCTTCGTAGACAGCACTACGCCACGGTGTTTTTTGATCTGGAGAAGGCCTATGATACCGCATGGCGATACGGTATCATTGAGACTCTCCACACGATGGGGGCGAGGGGACGCCTCCCAATTTTTATATCTGAATTTTTGCGAGATCGTCGATTCCGCGTACGGGTGGGGGGAGCCCTCTCCGGCCCAAAGGAGCAGGAAGAGGGTGTCCCGCAGGGAAGTGTCCTCAGTGTCACACTCTTTGCCCTGAGCATCAACGGCATCACCTCGGTGCTGCCGGAAGATGTTCTCGCTACGCTCTACGTGGACGACCTTTCGATCTCTTTTGGCGCGGCCCAGATGCCAACTCTGGAGCGTCGACTCCAACAGGCATTGAACCGCGTCTCTCGCTATGCCGAAGCGCACAGGTTTCGGTTTTCTTTGGCCAAGACTAAGGTGGTGCACTTCTGCCGCCATCCACGGCTTCACCCCGACCCAGATTTGTTTCTTAATGGGGTGCGCCTGGATGTGGTTGAGTCGCACCGTTTCCTTGGTCTTGTATTCGACCGACGCCTCACCTGGGAGGCTCATATTCGCAGCCTTAGGGTCTCTTGTACCCGCGCCATGGACATTCTCCGTTCCGTGACGTTCAGCGCTTGGGGCGCTGATAGGGCTACCGCCTTACTTTTTTATCGATCCTTTGTTCGCTCGAAGCTCGACTACGGATGCGAGTTTTATGCATCCGCAGCCGAGCGTTTATTGCGGAAGGTGGATTCGATCCACCACACCGGCCTTCGCCTTGCGACCGGTGCCTTCCGCACTTCCCCCATTGAGAGCCTGTTGGTCGATGCTGGGGAGATGCCACTCGCTCTGCGCCGCGTGCAGTGCATCACTCGCCTGTACGCGCGAGCCCGGCGCCTCCCTCAGTCGCCAACAGCTCTCACTGCATCCGCAGCTGATCTCGATGGTGCCTATGCCGCCGAGAGACGCCAGTCATACCCTAAGCCCTTTGGGTTTAGGGCCAGGAAACTCCTTCGAGAAGTAGATATATCTCTCGGGTCGGTGGCGCCCCTGGTTCTGCCCAGGACGCCACCCTGGAGGGTACCACATTTGGCTATTTGTCGCCACGCCTCTGCTCCCAAAGCTTGTACTGCGCCGGGAGTATTGCGTTCGACCTTTTTGGAGCACACATCGTGTCACGCTGGTACCGTGCCAGTGTATACGGATGGCTCCAAGTCCCAAGAGGGGGTCGGCTTCCACGCCGTATCCCCTCTGTTTGAAGTCAGCGGGGCTCTACCAGGCGCTGCGTCTGTCTTCACGGCCGAGCTGGTGGCAATACACCACTCGGTACGGGAGATTACGCGACGTGCCCGGTTCGGAGACCGGATTGTGATCTATAGCGACTCACAAAGCGCCCTGAGTGCTCTCGGGGCATTGGAATCTCCGCATCCCCTGGTTCGCGATATCCGTGACGCCACGGTTTTGGCGAGCCGGGCAGATGTCGAGATTATCTTCTGCTGGGTTCCTGGACATGTAGGAATTGCGGGGAATGAGCGCGCCGATGAGGGCGCCAAAGAGTCCGCGAGGACTCTGCGACCGGACCAGCGTTTCGCTCTTCCTCACACCGACTACATGGCAGGAATACGGGCAGCTCTTCGGACTGCTTGGCAAAGAAGATGGGAGACGGTCGAAGGGAACTTAAAGTTGCGTGCCATTGCGCCGCGACTGTTCCCATGGACCTATCCCCCAATGCCGCGGCGGCTTCAGGTTGCTTTCTGTCGTCTCCGAATCGGACACACTCGTGTGACGCATCGCTATCTGATGGAGCGCTCGCCTGCGCCCTATTGCAACGACTGCGTCGTCCCCCAGACTGTTCGGCACATTCTTGTCGAATGTCCCAGTCTGGGTGATCTTCGCGCACGACACCTGTCCCGGTACCGGGATGGGCGGGGTCGCTACCGCCTGTCCCTTGTTCTCGGGATGAGTGCGTGTACTTTGACTGGTGGACTTATTGACTTTTTGGGGGAGGCCGGCCTTCTCCCTTTTATTTAACGTGATTTAATTGTTGTTGTTGGTTTTGTAATTGTTTTGTTATTGCTTTGTTATTGTTATTGTTATTCCTTTTTATTGTTTTCTGTTTAATTTTTTAAAGTAGCCTAAATTAGGCTGTTTGTTTACGGCAACTTATGCCTTAGTCGGCAGTCGCCAGATAGCCCCTTAATTAAAAAAAAAAATCCTCAAGTTCACTCTCTCTGCCTTGAATATTAATGGTATCACTTCACTGCTTCTTGAAGATCCTACCCTGGGACACTGACTTGCAAAGGCTCTGAATCACAGCTCATTTTGCTTATGTGTACAGGTTTCATTTGTCTTTTATCAAAGATCAAGGTGGTTTACTTCTGTCACTGATACAGGCCTCATCCTGATCCTGAATTCTTAGATGGGGCTCACCTGAAGGTGGTGGATTCGCACCATTTCCTTCACATGAATGTCCCATTCACAGCCTTATGATCTCTGGCATACATGTCATGCAAATTTTTCACTCTGTGGTACTCAGCCCATGGAGCGCCATTAGGGCTAGATACCAAATTTATAAAGTTCCCATGTAAACTAGAACCTAAACTAGGGATGGGTTTTATTCCTATCTATGTCTTTTGCAAGTGAATTTGATCAACTGCACTGTTGTCCATCTTGGTGATGAGAAGATGGGAGATGGCTGAGGGTAACTTAAAGTTGCATGCCATTGTGCCACGACTGTTCCTGTGCACCTGCCCCCCCAATGCCGCAATGCCTTCAGGTGGCTTTCTGTCATCTTTGAATTGGGCACACTCGTAGGACATACTGCCATTTGATGGAGCGCTTGCCTGCACTTTATTGTGATGACTGCATTGTTCCCTGAATGCCCCAATGTGGGTGGGTGATCTTTGTGCACATTACCTGTCCTGGTATTGGGGCAATCGGGGTCACTGCCACTTGTCCCTTACATTTGAGATAGGTTCATGTACTTGCCCCGTCCGATTTTATTTGACTCTGTTGTAGGTCACATATTACTGAACTGGTGGAAGCTGTACTTCCTCCGGTGCAATTACAGGCTTCCCCTTTTGCTTTTTTGCTTTATTTTTTATTTATTTATTTTTTTTTGTATTTTACATTTTTTTTTTTATATAATCTAGCCTAGCATTAGGCTGTAAGTTGATTAGAGTGGGGGACTTTTTCCATAGTAGGCAGTTGCCAGATAGGCTCATTCATTTGTCTTTTTATTAATGCTATTAGTTTTCAAAACTTAGTTTCAATAAATATGTCTAGTTACAAGGGATTTCATTTTTTGCCACACCTATTTTTCACTAATTAACCTTGCTGTAGTTATCATTTTCCTGTATATTAGAAAAATGAAGCAATTAATATATAATTCACATGAAAGCATCTTTCACTTGTTTGCTAGAATAGCTGCCATCATAAGATAAATTGGACCGGACCCTTTCTCACTATTTTAAGTTATCTTTATGTGCAGTAACCCTACTGTTTCTTTCTGTTGGGTAGGTTTATCCTTATTATTCTCTTTTCAGATCAATTAAATTGACAAAATCTTGTAATAATTAAAATGAGGTATCTCAGAGTATCATCCCCTAATGATTTTAACGAAGAGATTGATTATGATCATGAAGAACTCTTTCGTCAGAAAATTTTGTTCTTATGGATGGAAGTAAGTTAGTTATTTTGTTATATTTTATTTTCCCATTTAGTATTTTTTATGTTTTATAAGATAAATGGGACAAAGTAGTGGGCTGAATTTTAAGATTCTTCAATTAAAATATCCAAGTATTAAAAAATATTCTGAAATGTTGAAATTATCAAGATCCTTTGCAACTCTGCACTGAATATTTTGGAATAATTAATACTTGTAAACAGGAAAGAGGCTTTGCCTATGATTTTTATTAAAAATAAGAACCACCTAATAGGTTATGAAAAGACATAGTTATGAAGTGAGAGATAGCGAAAATGTGTGTATGGGCTCATCCAGGGGTGCCAATTGAGTTAGGGTCATTTCCATATCAATTCAACCAAAGGTACCACAGTGAACGACTCAGATCTGGCCCACCAAAATTATGCTGGTACCTCTACATATATAATGAGCATGTGCCAAATTCTAGGCCAAAATTCCAAAGGGTTTCTGTGCTGTCTCTTTTTTTTAAAAAAAAGGGTTGCACCCAATTTTTACACTTCCGAATTGCGCATGTTCCTGTGCACCCACTTTTCGATGCCAGTATCTCTGGAATGGAATAAGATGTCTGCCTGTAATTTGCATCCAGACTTTCAGGATATGTTTTCAAAAAAGGCCTATCTCTTCTAGTTTCGGAGTTGACTGACAGATTCACTGTATTGGCAATTATCCATGGTGACACATTTTTTTTACATATATGTCAATCATTTGATAAAAAATTCAGCTAGTTTTCTCACCTCCTTTATATGTAAGATATTTTATGTAATATAGACATTTTTCTCCCCATGACAGCTTATGTCAAACTAAATATAGACACTCCCTGTAGCCTATTAACAGTACTAGACTATATAGAATGAGTACAAATATTTCCTATGATACTGATTCTTGAATTGCAGGCTTCATTATCTTGAATTTGACTGCTTTTTGCTTGTATTACATCAGCTTACCAGGTATTGCATCATCTTTCAGGATTTTAGTATTGCATCATTCAGGGTTATTTAAAACAAAAGAAACCTCATTGACATTCAGCATGGCTACTGAGGAGATGTGCAAAATTGGTATTTCTCTGGGTGATGAATGGCACAACAGAACATACTGCAGAAAGTCTGGTTTCCTTAAAATAAGCGAGTTCGAACCCAATGGCAGAAGGATTCTGTCTTAGCATTGTGATGTCTTCTTCAATGAAGCAGACCAGATCTAGGGTTGGCCAAAAAATCCAAATTTTGAAAAGCCCCTCCCCCCATAAAACCTGGGTTTTATAAAAAAAGAAGCTATAATCATTAGAATAACGTAGAAAAAGGATAGCTATCTATTTTTATTATAATAATTAGTTTAACAGATCACTGATCTAAAATTATGGGTATCTATGATAGCCATAACCTGTAGAAGGAGAGATGAATTATGGCTCACTATCAGAGAAATAACCTTAATTTGAAACATTTGTTGAAATTATAAACATAAATATGCATTTTGAATAAAATAATGATAAGTAGCATTTATTTCATAAAAAAGGAAGTTTTTCAAATTTCACTTAACACATTGACTGCTAAGCCTATAGCAGGAAAAATGTTGTTGCAGCCAATTTTTTTTTTTAATTATATTAATATCAATGTGGGAAGTTGCATGGTATAGATCATTCCGCCAACAACTTCTAAAATTTGTAGATATAGTATTTTTTTAATATTTTTTGGTATATATCCAATGCAGCCATGCCAAATTGAAGAAAGGAGATGGTAACCATAGAAGACATCACTGGCATAGTTGTTTTGAAATGGAAGGATACCCGAGATGTCAGAAGGATCACCACCAAGCATACACCTGATTTTGTTGATGTAGGGGGTGTGGAAGAGGCCAAAGAATGGGAAGATGTAGATGAACAAGGACCAGCTAGAAGAAGGAGTAAGAGAAGACGAACACAGAAGAAACTACTGCCAATCGCGGCATATAATAAAGGAAAAGTTGGCATTGATATCTCTGATCAAATGAAATCCTATGAGACTTGCCTGAGAAAAGGGATAAAATGGTGTAGGAAGTTGGCGATCAAAATGCTATTTGGAATTTGTATTGTAAATGCTTTCATAATCTATAAAAAAGCATATAAAGATCAAGAATTTAGAGAGAAAATTGCTGAAAAGATATTGGGCCTTGATACACATCCTCCATGTATGCAACCAGTGAATATCATTTTCTAGATTTCAGAGTCAAGGCAGGTGGGAAAAAAGTGAGGAGAAAATACAAAAGATGCTACAAGACCAAAGGTGCAGAAGATGGAAAAGATCTAGCTAGAAGTTTATCAAAAACTGAACACATTCTGCAAAGGTTGCCCAGGTGAACCATACCTCTGCATGTCATGCTTCAAATCCATCCACAGGCATAATGTAATATAAGCCAAAATAATGATACAATTAATAAAAATCCTAATAAATTAAATAAAATAATTTTAAAAAATAAAAAAAAATACTTAAAATAAAATTGTATTTTTTTTAATAAAAAAATAATGGGTTCCATCATTCAACTGGCTTCTCGTGCCGTAAGCTGGCTTCAATGTCAAAAATTTGCCTTTAACTAAATAGTGGATAAATTAAAAAATATTTTACTTACAGGCCACTGACATGCACCACACCTTTCTCAGCAGCCACACTATTCAAATAACATAGGTATTTGCCTTCACTGGCAAGCAAATGTGGTTGCTGCAGCTAATATTGAAAGTTATTTGGCACTCATGTGGCATCTGCAACAGAAACAACTGTGGCATGCATATGTGCATGCCACAGCAGTCAAAGTGTAAGTCCCCCCCCCCCCCTAAATGATAATAAAACCCAGGGTTTTTTTA
The DNA here is from genome assembly GCA_963969495.1 of Ceratothoa steindachneri. Lineage (NCBI taxonomy): Eukaryota > Metazoa > Arthropoda > Malacostraca > Isopoda > Cymothoidae > Ceratothoa > Ceratothoa steindachneri. Next base: position 179,444,866 of record OZ018317.1, read on the forward strand.
TTTACCAACCCTGACCAGATCTGTCTCCATCATGAAAAGGCTTATTTGACGCTCTTCCAAAATCTTCAGAAATTTTGTGCTGATTCACTAAGCCACCACAAGAAACTTATAACGTACTTTATCTCTATTTCAAAGGGATGTGGGTTTTAGTTTTTTATTTTACATTGACAGGATTAGTGAACATATAAAAAGTATACCATGTAGTTATCCATGGTAACTATATACATTTTCTTACTTTTTTTTATGCTTTAATATCAATAGTTGACACTAGGCTACTTACAAATACAAAAAAACTACATATAATGACAAATGTATATTAGAAAAGTTAGTAAATAATAAAATTGAGCTGGTGGTTATAATGAAGGTGAATAGAGAAACTGTAGAATAAAAGATAAGATTATGACCAATGACTACATAGTACATATTCTCAGGAATATTGAGAGATGTAGCATTTTTTCAGTTTTTTTTGGAAGTTAAAATGTGAGCAGATTTTTTTTAAAGTAGGATCTATAGAGTTCCAAATATCAACCCTGTTATATAAAAGTAACCTTCTAGCCTTTTCTAGCATATAGTTTGATTTATAGAGAGCAAGATTGTTACCTCACTTAGGCCTTGGATAATTTGCTTGAAGTCTTTGTATGTATAAGCAGGTAACTGGTACAAGATCCCACTGTTGCTTCATCCTGAGTTTGACAACCTCATTAAAAATGAAAAGGAGATCTGCTGATGATCATTTTGATGTTGTAAGCAAAGAGCAACAAGTTACTGTTGTGAATGATAATGAATTACAGCCAGGAAAGTATGTTTCATTCATTTATGACAAGGATTGGTTTGTGGGCTGCATTGTTGAGCAGTCAGATGAAAACTGTGATGTCTGTCAACTTCATGAAGCAGTCTAAGAATAGACTTCTCTTATGGCCTCCTCCTGTTTGTCAGAATGACAGCTGGGTGCCAATCCAGAACATTATCAGCATTGTGTCTGCACCAGAGCAGCAGACAGAAGAAGCTCCTGTCATTTGGGGTATGAACTCAAATAATTTCATGTCACATTTTTTGGATAGATAGATAGAGCTTGCTAAATTGTGGATACTATCAAATTTCCTTGGCTGGAGGAGGAATACTTCACATTACCTTAATTTTTGACAACTGTATCGTAATATAAGCTGCCATGGGGAGAAAAATATCTACATTTCAAAAAATTATTTTCTTATGAAGGAGGTGAGAAAACAAGTTGAATTTTTGCTCAAAGGATTAACATATACGAGGGCGGGCAATAAGTTTTGCGAATTGGTAGGGCAAAACAGAGGAAGAGGGATGGCTGTTTGTAGGGGTGTTAGCACAAGTTATGACAAGTCAGGACCTGCAGCCGCATGCTCCTGCCTCATCTATTTAAGAAGCAGGTGGCAGTGTATACCGCCCCTGCTCCTTCCTATGCAATCATTGCTCACTGGAATAGGGAGTTCCGCCATGGTCGTGAGTCCCTTGAAGATGACCCCCATCTAGGACGCCTGTCAGACGTGACCAACGAGGACAATGTGGCCTGTGTGGAGAGGATGATCCTCGAAAATCGACGAGTGAAGGTCGAAGAAATCAAGCGAGAACTTGGAATATTACAAGGAAGTGTTATCAACATCATCCACGACAATTTGGCCATCACCAAGGTCTCTGACCGTTGGGTCCCTAGAAACCTCACGCCCCATGATTGACTTCAACGTTGTCAAAGTTCACAAGGCCAGAGTTGCACAAGCTGCCCTGCACGAGTGTGGATTCGAGGAGCTCAACCATCCTCCCTACAGTCCAGATCTGGCCCCTAGCGACTTTTTATTCCACCAGCTCAAGGCTGCACTGCGTGGACGCTGGTTTGGGGACGATGAAGATGTCCAGCTCGCTGTCCAGGAGTGGATTGAACAGCATTCGGGAGATTTCTGGTTGTCGAGAATTCAAAGCCTCAGGGACAAGTGGCGCAAGTGCATTGAAGTCGAGGGTAGTTATATTGTTTCCTTATATCCAAATTGCAAAACTTATTGACCGCCCCTCGTATATATACAAACATTTTTGTATTGCAAGTTTGATTGATTAACAAATGTAATTATGCAAATGAGATAATTACTCATTAAATAAGCTATGCACCAATTTGCATATAAGAAAACTTTTTTTTCTAAATTTAAAATAATGTATTCAAATCACAGTTGGAACAGGAGAGGAAGAAGCATAATAAGGAGAAAAGTGAGAGAAGAAGTTGTTTACCAGCTGCACATAACATTTCCAAAACACAAATCACACAAGTAACCTACATCAAACTCACTCACCATACTGTTAAATTAAGTATGAGACTTGGGATATTGGTACCCAGCTACCCATGTCCTCATCACACCCACTCCAACAGTAACTGATACTGAGTCATTTAGCTCTCACACAGCCACAGTCTTGCAGGGTGAGCATCCAGGCACCCATGGATCCCCAATCAACATTAACTATTGAGTTATGTATGTGACAATGTGACATATTTAAAACAAGTGTGGAGAGAAAGCTTAAGCCTAAAAGGAGAAAGATGAAGCAGTGGTGCAAGTTGCCCCCCCCTCCTGCAATTTTGAACCCTCCCTGGCTCTCTGATGCCCTGTAAGGGGCAGCACAGTCATTTCTGCAACCATTCAGAACTCTTTGGTGGGTTCTACCCACCCTGGCTGCTGCTCTGGTAGAGTTGGCAGCACAAAGGGTTCACACCCAGCCCTGGCTAATGCTAGGGGTCCTCTCCCTTCCCCCAGTGTGACCATTTCACGTAAGGCGAAACAGTTGTGCATCTCCACCGAGTTGCTAGACTCACAGGAGTCTTTGACCCCTATAGTAGTTATCACTTTCTCATTCAAATATCATTTTCTGGCCCACCTGATGCCCAAGAGTCCACCCCGGTGGTGCTTGGCATTTGCACGGTGGTCCTCATTACAGGAAATGACTGATTTTTCTGTCTCAGCTGGGGAGTCGAGTCTGTTGAGTGTTCTGCAACCACATTGCTGTGGACCTAACTACTATTCATAGGATTTCCGGCCAATTTGCACACTGACCGTTCCTGTGGTGGTCAGCTGAGTGTAAGATGGCCCTCAACAGAAGCATTATGCCTACTTGACTATAAGCGCCGCCCAATGACTTCACTGTCAGTGGATTTCATCGAGCTAGGGCTAGGGTCCGGTATATTTCGAAGCACTCCAGCCACTCTTCTTGGCAGGCATACATGTCTTCACTTAACAGGAAGATCCCTCTAGCAAAGGTGTGGAACCACCTCAAAGGATTTGGGGCAAGTTCTCGCAGGATCCCCCTCCCATTCTCCAAGAGAATGGGACCCAGGATTGGCAAAAATTTTGAATAAGCTCAATCTGTTTTTTTTTTAAGTCTGATTTTTTCAAAAAACAAAAGCTACAAGCATTATAATAACATAGAAAAAGAATAACTATCTCTATTTTTATATAATATTAATAATTAATTAGTTTAATAATTATATTATAGTAAGAAAAGATCATAGTAACAGAACACCGATCGAGAATTGTGGGTACCCATGATAGCCATAACCTTTTGAAGGAGAGATGAATTATTATGAGTCAGTATCAGAGAAATAATCTTAATTTGATACATATTTGTCAAAATTATAAACATAAATATGAATTTTGAATAAAATAATGATAAGTAGCATTCATTTCTTGAAAAAAAGGTATAATTTTGAAAAAAACAACAACAAACCAAACCAGTGTTTTTTCAAATTTCATTTGAAAAAGCCCCTACCCCCCATAAAATGCCAATAAAACTCAGGTTTTTTAGGGCTGTTTTTTTTTTTATTTGCCAACCCTGATGGGACTACACTTTCAGACCCTGTATCCGATAGGACTACTCTCTTACTTATTTATCAATCCTTTGTTCATTCCAAGCTTGGCTACAGATGTGAGCTTTATGCATCCACAGCCAGGCTTGGATTGCTGACGGTGGACTCTATTCACCACACCGACCTTCGCCTGCTGACCAGTTCCTTCCGCAATTTTCCCATTGAGAGCCTACTTGTCAATGCTGGGGAGATGCCACTCACTCTGTGCTGTGCACAGTGCATTAGTCGCCTGTACATGCGATCATGATGCCTCCCTCAGTCGCCATCGCTCTCACCACATCTGCAGCTGATCTTGACGGTGCCTATGCCACCAAGAGAGCTAGGTATATCTCTCGAGCCAGGATGCCACCCTGAAGGGTACCACCTTTTCTTTGGTTTTCTTTCGCCAAGAATTAGGTGCTTCACTTCTGCTACCATCCATGGCTCAATCCTGACCCAGACTTATTTCTCAATGGGGTGCGCCTAGAAGTGATGGACTTGTACAGTTTCCTTGGCCGCAACACCTTTGCTCCCAACACTTCTACAGTGCCGGGAGTATTGCATTTGACCTTTTTGGAGCCCACTTCATGTCACATTGGAACCATGCCAGTGTATACGGATGGCTCCAACTCCTAAGAGTGGGTTGATTTCCACACCATATCCCCTCTGTTTAAGTCAGTGGGGCTCTGCTAGGCACTGTATCTGTCTTCACAGCTGAGCTGGTTGCAATACACTGCTCAGTATGGGAGATAATGTGATTTATAGTGACTCAAACCACCCTGACTGCTCTTGGAGAATTGGAATCTCTGCATCCCTTGGTTTGGGATATCTTAAGGATATCCATGATGCCACAGTTTTGGTGATCCGGGCAGATGTTGAGATTATCTTAATGTAGAAATTGCCAGGAATGAGCATGCCAAAGAGTCTGCAAGGACTGGGCTACCAGACCAGTTTTTCGCTCTTCCTCACCCTGATTACATGGCAGATATACTGGCAGTTCTCCAGGCTGCTTGGCAAATACAGTTGAGGGGAACTTAAAGTTGTGTGCCATTGCGCTGCGACTGTTCCCATGGATCTACTCCCCAATACCTCAATGGCTTCAGGTTGCTTTCTGTCATCTCCAAATAAATGGCGGTGCTTGCCTGCGCCCTTTGAAGACTGCATTGTCCCCCAGACTATTTGGTGCATTCTTGTTGAATGTCCCAGTCTGGGTGATCTTCGTGCACATTAGCTGTCCCCGTACCAGGATGAGTGGGGTCACTACCGCTTGTCTCTTGTACTCATAACAAGTCTGTGCATACTGACTTGTGGATTTATGACTTTTTGGTGCAGGCTGGCCTCTTCCCCTCTATTTGACTGTCTTTTTTTGTAGGTTGCATGTTCCTGCCCCGGGAGGGGGGGGGGGCCCTACCCCTGATGCTGGAGCATGCCTCCTTCTCGCTTTGTTTTCATGTTATTTTTTTGATGATATTATTTGTTGTTTTTTTTTATTTGGTCGTGGATAGTAGTTCAGGAGATGTGCCGCAAAGATGTAACATGAACTATAACCCAGAAGTCATCCAGTCTCTAAAGGAAAAATATCGACAATCAAGCCGTACGGATCGAATCAAGATTCTAACCATATTTGCAACCAGTATGAGCGTTAGAAAACTCATGAACGAGTTTGATTGTTCTTAGAGAATGGTTGTACAAGCTCACCACATATTAAAGGAGAAAGGAATGTTAGCTTCACCTAACCCTAAGTTTGGCAGTGCTTCCTGAGGAACTAAAATCTTTAGTCCTTGAATATTATCGTAGTGATGACATGAGTCGGGTTTTACCAGGAAAGAAGGATTGTCTAGTAGTGTGAATTGAAGGGGAAAAGCAGAGGTTACAGAAACAACTTGTTCTCAATAATTTGAAAGAACTTCATAGCAGTCTCAAAGTGAAGTACCCTGAGGTAAAAGTATCATTCTCAAAGTTTTCTATGCTACGGCCATGTGAGTGTGTTCTTGCAGGAGGCATTGGAACTCACTCAGTATGTCTATTTACAATACATAAAATGTAAAACTGATGATGGTTGGATCCAATATGTCTGATATCACTGATCTACCCTCTTACCATCACCTAGTTGCCTCTGTCATATGTAATCCAGCCCGTCCAGCATGCTACATGAGATCGTGCGAGTACTGTCCATCTGTGGATCAACTAAAAGCAAAACTATTTGGATTTTATGAACAGGAGAATGTGGATAATATTGAATTCAAACAGTGGACATCAACTGATAGAACTGAGCTGGTAACCATGGTATTATCGCTTGATGATTTCATGGATAGATTTTGTGATTGTGTCATAACTTTGGTGCCACATGATTTTGTTGCAAAATCACAAGCACAGTACTTGGAAACTGTGAAAAACAATATTGCAGATGGTGAATTTGTAGTAATTGGTGATTTTTCAGAAAAGTATTCATTTGTAATACAAGATGCAGCCCAGGGATATATTTGGAATTGCGCACAGGTGACAATACATCCTTGAGTGTTTTATCACATTCAAGATGGAAAACTCTGTCATGACTCATACACTATAATTTCAGAGTGTAACATCCACGATAATGTGTCAGTGCATCTATTTCACCGAATGTTGATTGAGTATCTGAAATCAGTATTTAAAATAGTAAGGAAAATTTATTACTTTTCGGACGGATCTGCGCCACAGTATGAAAACTGTAAATCTTTCCAGAATCTTTGCTGGCATAAAGAGGAATATGGTATAGAAGCAGAGTGGCATTTTCTTGCCACTAGCCATGGGAAGGGCCCATCAGATGGCATAGGTAGCACCATCAAAAGGGAGGCTACTAAAGAGAGCTTGAGAAGACCCTATGACAAACAGATTGTATCGCCAAGAGATTTCTTTGTATTCGCTGAAACTCTTGGGAATATGAAGTTTGGATATGGAACTCAAAAGGAATGTGAACAGGAGGAAGAATGTTTGAAAACCAGACCTGCGACCAAAACTATTCCAGGCACACGAAAACTTCATTCGTTCATTCCAATATCAAAGGAGGCTCTCCAAGTTCGCCCATTTAGTCTCTGAGACTTTTAAATTAGAATCAGTTACAAAAAATATTTAATATCCAGTGTTTAATGGAAAACTTGCAGGCTATGTCACTGTGATTTACGATGGACAATGGTGGCTTGCATGCATAACCAAAGCTTTTCCAGAGTCACAAGAAGTGACTGTGAAATTTCTTCACCTGCATGGACTCTCTCCCAGTTTTTGCTTTCCTGAAATAGAAGATTCTTGTACTATGGACATCTCTGACATTTTGGTGTTAGTAGAACCAAAAACAGCAACAGGAAGAAGCTACATGATTAGCAAGAAGGAGTCTGATGCAACAAACAAATCATTCTGATTGGTTAATTAAGTCTAGCTAAAGTTATGACCTCTCAAACATTTTTGGTCAACCAGTTTGACCAAAAATTGACCTAGCTATAAAAATGGCCATAAGAATCATCAAAACCCATGACCTAGTGTTGAGATTTTGCCTAAAAGTGTGTACACTTCACCTGGAATGTCCCAAGAGGGGTGTCCCATCTTAGGAGACTGGGATCTAAGCTCCAGCCAAAAGGAAACACCCTGCACTCAGGGATGGGGACATGAAGATTCCAGTCTGGTCGAATGTGGGAAGGTTCTGGTTCCAACTGATGAGTGGGAGGCTGTCTTGAAACCCATACTTTGGAAGTCACCTTTCCGTGTCCCCAGTATGAGTGAGGGTCTATGCTGGCTGCTGCTGCCTTACGAAGCCTGAATATGTATGATTGACCAGCCAGCACCAAGAAGCTGGAAAGGAGAAGCCATATTTAATCACCCATTCACTGCCACACTTAAAGATCCCCCCACACTAACATACAAAACACACCCCCTAATGCCAAGTCTCACCTGAACAATTATTCAGCTTCTCCTAACCATGGATTCGCACAATTTCCACACCAGTCACGAGTAGAATCATAATTTTAGTCTCTTATCTCGATTAGTCTATCACTTTGTTCTATTAATGCTTATAAGGGTGAAGCGAAGATGAATGTGGGGGGGCAGTCACAATAGAAATCTATCGTCCTCTTTACTCCAAACACCCTAAAAATGAAGGGAAAAAAAGCTTCATAAATAAAAAATACCCTTCTTAGCCATCGCAACCTTCATCATAATAATCATCATATGCTTCACATCCAATGGCACATGCTGAACTTTTGCAGTTGCTGCATGCAATAGTGCACTCAAGATTATGCCTTTTTCATGTTCACCTCAGGCTGCTGCAGTCTGTTTTACATGTGAATCTAATGACCTTCAGGAGTTCCTGGTGAGCAGGTGGTAGGTCTGTCTGGACTGGGACCAGATCCTCATCAGTCTGTTTCCATCCCCATTCTTTAATGAATGAAATTAAATTTATTTGTTATGTCAAGTTATTACATACTATAGGTGTTATATCTTACTTCTATATATGACTAAAAGGTATAGGCTGAAGCTTATGATTATTAAATGTCTACTCTATTATAAAATATCTATATTATAAAATGCCTACCTTGTGGCAGGAGTTTGTTTGCAGCTCCTTTCCACTGATGCACTTGATAATACACACACAAACTGTGGTACTTTGCTGCTTTTGATGTTGGTGGCAGACTTTGTGGCTGTACATGAGCGGTGCCAGTAGCCACCTTCCCACAGAAGCTCTTGTACCAATCAAGTTGAGTCCCTCCCTAGGCTTCCCATTATAGAGGCCCAGCAAAGCATCCTCTCCTGCAGACACCACCTCTGCTCTCTAAGCTGAGTGTGAGTGAAGCTTCCTAGTCACAGGATGATGTTTTTTAAGCTACTTCCCTGTCTCAGCCTCAATGATCAACAAGGCCTTCCACCAGAGGGTTTGATCAGAGGTGATGATTGAGGTGGCATTGTGGTGACTGGCATGCTCACACAGAAACATCAGGGTGGAATAGATGCATCTAGGGTCACTGGGGTTCATGTCAATCATTGTGAGAAAGACAAAGGATGATTTTCCTGGGTGAGAGCCTTGCTGGACAAAGTGCATCATCCAAGACCATGCTGGCCTTGGTGAAGCAAACATGATGGCTGTATTCCACAGGAGGTCTGGGTCTTCTGTCAGGTCATGGGCCATCATAGTGGCAAGCTTTTGGTATGCCATGGGAGTCACTGCATGGCTTGCTTCCTTGTGAAACAGGATGGGAACTCTTCCCACCATGGACACATCAGTTGGGGTGACCTTCGCTCTTAAGATGAGCATACTGCTTTTGGTAGCTGCAATCATCCCCATTTTGTGCAAGGTGTTGTTTCCATCCAACATTCTAAGGTTGTGGTCGACATTGTCAGCTGCATACTGGACAAACCCTCCATAAAAACCAGGAATGTTAGTTCCATGTGACACGGTAGCATTATTTACAAATCTCTGCACCTCTTCCTAAGAGCAGCAGAAGCCCAGATGGTGATGAATGTCTATCGGGAAGCATGACCCAAAGTGGAGGTAGAGGGTGACACCAAGCCCAATCCTCAGGGGTGCTAGGAGCACTCTTGGTCTGGTTGCCTGCATGATTATTTGTCCAATGGAAGCTGTTTTTTTTGCCTACAAGCAACCTTTTCAAAAGAATCCTCAGGCTTTCTGGAAGAAAGTTGTTGGCTTCCTCTTCAGACTTGAGTGAATCGCAGTCAGGATATAGTTTGTGGGATGTTTCCACCTGTTTGATGTGTTGTGTCAGCCTGTCGTTATCAATATTGAATTTCTTTGCTTTCCCATAACGTTACATTATCATGTGGGGTTCATTGATATAGACAGTGTTATTTTGATTCACCTTTTCAGCGATCACACCCCTATCTCCGCCTGTAATGAAATGATTTACTAGTCTGGTATCAAGGTCCTGCCCCACCGTTCATCTCAGCAAGCCACAGCTAACAGTAGTCCTGCTAGGTCCCACCCCCATTGAATTCGCTTCATCAATAATAGTCTTACCTCAATACAACACTGTAATCCAAATGTTCAATATACTGTAGTTGATCACTGGGTATGTTTTATTTATGTAGGTTGAATAATTAATATGAAGAACCGAGAGGAAAATCTTTCTTACCCAATAGACAGATTGACAGCTGAGTGACAGCTCAGAAAGGCTGGAAACCTTGAAACTACAGTGCATGTGAACATATTGGAAGTAACAGTAGTCCTATATGGATCTCTCATTGGGATCTCAGAAATTGGTCAACATTAAACCACACATTTTGGCCATAGCCTAGTGCAAACAAATAGCCTTATGGAATTGGATGAGGGCAGTGGGCAACTCAGGTTATAGCCTAACTTAGGCTTATAATTATGGTGCATGTAGGCCTAAAGGATTGAAAGGTTGAGTGGTAAGCTACAACAATATTTTTGTCAAACACTGTTTATATTAATTGGATTATAATGAAAAGACCGTTCTTGTGGGCTATTCCCGCCCTGCCCGTCCTGCTCAGTTCGCTCCCATAGCTAACGTTTGCAACTCTGCACTCAAAATGAGCGATTACCGCACCATCTATTTTAGTATTTTTCAATAATTTTCTGGGAAGGGATTTCTTAGGACTTTTGATATGCTATAACTAACATATTTGAGATTAAAACAGTTGGAATGGTTTCTGTTGCAATTTGTGGGAGGTAGCCCTGTATTTTCTCACAAAATTATTGGAGTATAAACCCAATAGAAAACCTATGGAAGATACTCACTACAAAGCTATGGGTCTGAAACAGTTGAATGTTGAAAATCTCTGGCAAAGATTAGAAGGTGAAAGGAATAAATCATGCCCAAACAATGCGACAAAATGGTGAAGTCCTTTGTTCAAGTTATTCAGAACAAGGGCCTTCATCTTTTTCATTCAATTGTCTATGAGATGTTTGTGCTTACTGCTTATGGCTGCATTTATTCTTTTATTCTCAATTTTGGACATGTCTTTTACTCAAATGTACATTACTTTTCTCATAATTTGTTTTTATCTGCTGTTCTATGAAATGACCCGTAGACACAGTCAGAAGCAAATTTCATGGAGATTAAATTCATATTTTTAAGAAAATTATGATTTGGTATTTTGTTCTCTAGTTTTGGATGGTACTATACACCCTAAAATTCAGCAGTTCTTTTTTTAGTTCCCTACCAGATGGAGGTTGATAGCTCCTTATTAAGAAAAGAAAAAAAAATAGTTAATGCTAAGAATAACTATTTCCTTGCAATTCTTATATCATTTTCTTGGCATTTCATTATGATTAACTATGGTAGTCATTAAATATCTATTCATACTAGACACTCATTGTAATTTAATTTCTTAATTTCAGGAATGTCTGGTTGATGTCACGCTTGCATGTGAAGATGAGCTTCTTACTGCTCACAAGCTTGTTCTAAGTGCATACAGTGATTACTTTAAAGATATGTTTACATCTGTTAGATCTCAAAACCATCACCCAATTGTGTTCATGAGAGATATTCCAGGAGATGTTCTGAAATCTATTCTAGAGTTTATGTATTGTGGGGAAGTGAATGTTACTGAGCAACACTTGAATGCTTTTATTAAAACTGCTCGCATACTTAAAATCAAAGGATTGAGTATTTTAGAAGATGATAACATTAACCCTCTAGGGGAACATCAAGTGAAAAGAAAGCGAGATTTGAATGCTGAAAAACAATGGACTTCGCCACCAAAACGGATGAAAAGTAAGAGGTTTTATGATATCAACAGTTTTGTTGATGATGACCAGGATTCCCCTCGACATTCTTTCAATTCAGATGACCCAAAGTATAAATCATTGGGACTTGGTCGTTATCAAAGAACTGTTCATGATACAGCAGTTTCTTTGAATAACAAGACCTCTGCAGACATGAAGACTGAATCACTCAGCCAAATTCTGTATCCGTACAATAGCAGTTCTTCATCAGATTCTGATATCTTAGAGATATATTCAGCTGATGAAAACAATGAGACTCAGAAAAATAAGGTAAGCATACACAGAATTATTGCATAATTTAGTTCATATAAAAGTTGGATTGGAAAAGAGTTGAAGGTTCATTTATATCACCTAAGTAACCTTTATAGTTTGTATATAATCTTTTAACTGTACTATCTAATGAAAATTTGAAATTAGGAACTTTTCCTCTTTTTTTTTCAAAGATCTAAGCGCTTACTATTTTCCTTATTATCCTTAGTCAGAGCCAGAAGGTGAGAGGCTGGCTGGTTTGCCCCCTCTAGTTGGAGTGGTGGTTTTAGCATCCTTTTGTCCTTCTCATCTCTTCTTTTTTCTTTCTACTGGCCTTATCTTTCTTTTCCCTATATATTGTATCCTTTTGCACACCGGTACAGGGATTGTGTGCCTTCCTGGCCTCAAGGCCAAGAAGAGGATTGTCATCTGCACATTTTTACTTTCTCTAGCTTTACCACTTATTCTCTCTTTACAAATTTTCTGCCTATTATGTCCTGGTTGATATAACACTTTAAATTTCAATGGAGGTGGGGGGGGGGGTATCATTAAACATCATGTACAATAAGTTATTGGCATATAGTGTCATAAGATGAAAAAGGGTATAGATAGGATTACAGAACCACCCAGCATTCAAGGCTGTTTTTTAAACTAGTCACCCTCTGGGATACTCTAGCATAAGAATAGAGTTGTAGTGTGGGATATGGCATGACCTCTCCACCTGAATGTAATCCCAGTGAAGGTTAAGTTGCAATCAAACTCACATTTCCTGTGGCATAAACTGCTAGCGCAGGGGAGGGTGTGATAAAATTCCTACAGCGTGCAACACCCTCCCTCGACTCTAACCCGGTCCCTCAGTACAGTCTCACAGAAGGTATGACCACATTTCATTGCGGTAATGTTGATGGGGCACCTGCACCACAAGCTGTAGGATCAAATGCTTTCTCCCTTGATCTCCCAAGCAGTTGGATGGAAAAGAGGTCACCTGCACCCTGGGAAGCAATGCAAAAACAACATAAAATTGCAGGAACCACTGGGCTCCTTCCTGCCTATCCGAGTGGAAACAGTGTTTCTGATTTCAATAAAGCTAAGCCTTCCTGAGCACAAGTTACTGTAATGAGTCGCAATTCAAATTGACTTCACAGTGGCATCAACATTTTTAGTGACTTGGTTCAGATCCATTGATAAATTATTCCTAATGAAAAAGGAAAGGCCTCATAATGAATGAAGATTAGTAGTAAAAACCATGCCAAAATTATTACATAAGATAATAGGGTATTTAGCTAGGAAATGTATTGGCTGAACATATTAGAGTATGAGAAGGACTTATGAGTAGTAATAGATAAGTCATTAAAGTTTCCTAAATAGTATATTCAGCCCTAAAATAGGGCAAATAGAGTGCTGTTTCATTAATATCAGGTCATCTCGAAAATTTGGAGTGATTTAGATAGTTGTTTGTATAAACTCTACATTACAGCTGTAATGTTAGTATAATGTATTTATTGATATCACTTGCAGCGAGGTAACCTATTGACCCTAACTCAGATAAAAAAATCAGTATATCTTTTATTTTTCTCAACTTTCATCAAGGTCAAATATGAATAAACAAAAATTGCATTTTGTATGGGTTGAAATAAGGCAGAAAAGTGTAAAGCCATTTTTAATGTTTATAGTGAAGGTGCTATAGGTGAATGAATGGTTTGGAGGTAGTATGTAAAATTTAAATTCAGAGATTTCAGCTTAGAAGATGCAAGTCACTGGAACACCTTTAGAGTTGGACAATGATGTTTAAAGGTAAACATTGAAGCCAACCCCCAAATCACAACTATGGGGCTAGTAGATATGTTTGAAGTTACAAAAGGTACTATTAATGAATAAAACAAATTTGTTTTAAATGTTCTAATTTTTTGTTATTTACTGTTTTAACTTAAAATGGCTGATAACAAAAGAGAACTTTTACAGAAACATTTCCTTGTCAAATTTAAAAGAATTTTTTTCTAAATACAAATCCAACTCAAAAGATCCTGTTGGATTTTCCACATTTGCCAAGTTACAACCAAAGTGGTGTGTGATTGCAAGACCACAGGGCACTAATAATGTCTGTGTGTACACATCACCAAAATCCCCCAACTTAGGGTAGCAAGTATTGGGGACAGACATTACATATAAGACTGATGGAAAAGGGCATTTGTGATAGGAACTATGCAAAGTGCATGCTATGAGAATGCAGAAAATGCCCACGAAAAATTGGAGTGGAAGAGTATTTAAAAACTCTCCTTAAAATAAATGAAAGAGAGAACCTTAATTATTTGCAGTGGATTAATACAGATAGTTCAACCCTCAGCACCATTGTTTCTTCAGCAGATGAATATAAAGCCACTCTATCATCCAAAATTCTTTCCTTAACATACCACCTTGCTGGGGTCAAGGCCTGTGCCTCCCACAAAAGACTCATGACGCTGCCAAGGGGACCTGCGATGTCCTGGGAGGGGATGGCTAACTGGAGGCCCCTCCTGTGATAGATATGGTCCTTGAGGAAAACCAGCCTCAGAGGGTAGGGTCCTTCCATGGGGGGGAATCCGGGCTCGGCGCCAAGCACCGAACCCGAATCCGCCCCTATGCAAGGTCCTCCTCAAACAGCTGGGGATTCTCAGGCAGTACAAGGAGGGGAGGGATCTCCTCCGGATGATGCCCCTGCGACCACCAGGACCTTCTCCCTTTCGGAGAAGGACCTGGCTGAGGCCGGTACATCTGGCCTAGGGTCTTCTACCGGCGGGGGTTTTGAAGCGGGTTCATCCCCGCCCTCCTCTCCGAAAAAGAAAAAGACCAAGACCAGGAAGACAAAGAAGACTCGGGCTCCTCTCCATCCGCGGGGGCTGCGGAGACAGATGGGTCTGCTGCCACTCAGGCAAGCGACCTCGTTATTCGCTCCACTGATGGCACCATGTTATCCAAGGGTAACATGATCCATCAGAGGAGAGGATTAGCTAGTGCAATTGGTAGAGAGCCGAAGGTGACCCGTTTCTCGGACGGGAGCCTTCTGGCGAATACGGTGAATCCCGCCGAGGCGGCTAAGATAAGTGCTCTTCGGACACTTCATGGCACCCCGGTGAGTGTAAAGCCGCACTCTACTATGAACTTTGTGAAAGGAGTAGTTTATGCGAGGGAACTCGTTGACTACTCCATTGAGGACATCACCCTAGAGCTAGCCGACCATGGGGCGGTCAAGGTCGAACGTGTGATGAGAAAACAGGGAGGGGCCTTGAGACCCACCCCTACACTCTTCATCACGTTCGACTGTGACAAGCTCCCTGAGTCAGTGCGTGCCGGTTGGTACCGCTACCGTGTGAAGAGATTAGCGCTACTGCCGTGGAGGTGCTATTACTGCCACCGCTTCGACCATACTAATCGCTCTTGTAGGTGTGCAAAGTCGGGGTCACCCTAAGTCTGTGTAAATTGCTCCAAGGTCGCACATGATAAGTCTAAATTGTGTGTGGCCAAGTGTGTCAATTGCGGAGAGCCACACGCTGCTTCTTTGAAGCAATGTGGTGCATATCTCCTTGAGAAAGAAATCCTGGCTGTTCAGGCCCAGGATCGACTCTCATTCCACGAGGCTAAGGACTTGGTCCTGGCGCGCCCAGCTCTGCCTGGGATGTCATATGCCTCAATAGTTAGAAAGGCACCCTCTGCTCCTGGCCCATCCAGGCCAACGAGCACGGTTGTTTCCGCGCCCATTCGGAGCCCTTCTGCGGGCTCTACCCAACCCGGGCGGTCCCCTGGTAAAGCTGGCGGCAAAAAGGGTTCATACCCAGCCCCGGCTAAAACCAGGGCTCCCCCCTTTTCCCCCAGCGTGACCTTTTCCCGTAAGGCGAAACGGCCACGCGCCTCCACCGAGTCGTTAGAATCACAGGAGGCAACACCCCTGAAGATGGTCGCTAGGCCATCTTCCGGGGTTCCTAAAGCTGTCCCCCGAAAGGAGGACAGCAACAAAGGAGCTTAGGCTCCTTCACCCACGTCCCGAGGTGGAGCGAGTTGCTCGGAGACGGGGGTTCCTCGAAAAGAGGGCCTCCTGCCTCCGAAGCCGCAAGGCCCGCTTAAGGTTTTGAGGCGGAGGGAGGAAAAGACTCCCAACCTTCCCCAATAAGTCCTCGAAGGCGACAGCGCCTTCAGCGCTTTGTCCGGCCAACAGCGCCCGAGGTTCTACTCCCGGGAAGCGTACGGCCATTCCCGTGAGGGTCTTCAGTTTTAGGAGGGCCCCCGCGTCTCCTCCGAGCTAGGCCTGGAGGGCATATTCCTTCAATGGAATTGCCGTGGACTCCGGGCCAACTGGGAGGAGCTGCGGAGGCTCGTCTCGTCCCGTTCCCCGTTAGCTATCGTTTTGCAGGAGACCATGCTAGCCGCGTGACCCCTGCCCGCCCTTCCGGGGTATAAGGGTCTTGCGACCCCACCACCACCGCAGGATGGCCGGGCTGGGGGATGCGCGGTTTACACCCGGCATGATGTCTCCGTTCTTCCTTTCTCTTTAGATACCTCCTTTCAGGCAGTGGCTGTGCAGCTGCACCTGGATAGGAGGTATACTATCATTTCTGCGTACATTCCACCGTCAGCTGACTTCGACGCGGGGGACTTCCGCCGCGTCGTGGCACGGTTGCTGAGGCCCTATCTCTTGCTTGGAGATCTGAACGGCAGGCATCCTCTCTGGGGAGATTTCTCCATAAATCCCATGGGACAATTCCTTGCCGATCTGATCGAAGAGCTTGAGATGGGTGTCCTAAACGTGGATGAGTTTACGCATCACTCTCCGAGAACCGCTTCCTTTTCTTGCCTCGACCTATCTTTGTGTTCTTCGGATGCACAGCCTGATTTTGATTGGGGGGATGGTCGATGACCTCCATAGTAGTGATCACTTTCCCATTCAAATATCATTTTCAGGGCAACTGCCGCAGAGAGACCACCTCGGTGGTGCTTGGCGCGGGGGCCTGCATTTCAGGAAATGACTGAATTCTCTATCTCAGTCGACGAGTTTAGGTCGGTAGATGAGGCCGTTGAGTTCGTCTCCGGCAACCTCATCGCCGTGGGCCTGACTACTATTCCTAGGACGTCTGGCCGTTTTGCACGCCGACCACTCCCATGGTGGTCGGCCGAGTGTGAGACGGCCCTCAAACAGAAGCGTTATGCCTACATGCGCTATAAGCGCCGCCCGAACGATTTCACTGTCGCTGAATTTCGTCGGGCTAGGGCTAGGTTCCGGTATATTTGGAAGCACGCCCGCCGCTCTTCTTGGTGGGCATACGTGTCTTCACTTAACGGGAAGACCCCTTTAGCTGAGGTGTGGAAGCGAGTCAAAAGGATTCGGGGCAAGTTCTCGCAGGACCCCCCTCCGGTTCTCCAGGAGAATGGGACCGCAATCTCGGACCCCGCGTCCGTGGCGGAATCCTTAGCGAACGCTTTTTCACGCATTCTCTAGCCGTGATGCTGCTCCGCCAGCTTTCAATGCACGTCGTGATGTCGCGGAAGGCCGCCGGCTGGACTTTACCTCGAGAGGCGGAGAACCCTTCAACGACAAGTTTACTGTGAGTGAGTTGCGTTCCGCTCTCGCTTCGTGCGCGGACACCGCCCATAGTCCGGACGATGTCCCGTACGCCATGCTTCGACACCTGGGTGAGTGAGGCATGGCCTTTCTGTTAGATTTGTCCAACAGGATCTGGGTGGAAGGTCTTCTCCCAGTCTCCTGGCGAATCGCTACTGGAATCTCCGCATCCCCTTTTTCGCGATATCCGTGACGCCACGGTTTTGGCGAGCCGGGTGGATGTCGAGATTATCTTCTGCTGGGTTCCTGGACATGTAGGGATTGCGGGGAATGAGTGCGCCAAAGAGTCCGCGAGCACTCAGCGACCGGACCAGCGTTTCGCTCTTCCTCACACCGACTACATGGCAGGAATACGGGCAGCTCTTCGGACTGCTTGGCAAAGAAGATGGGAGACGGTCGAAGGGAACTTTTAAAGTTGCGTGCCATTGTGCCGCGACTGTTCCCATGGACCTATCCCCCAATGCCGCGGCGGCTTCAGGTTGCTTTCTGTCGTCTCCGAATCGGGCACACTCGTGTGACGCATCGCTATTTGATGGAGCGCTCACCTGCGCCCTATTGCAACGACTGCGTAGTCCCCCAGACTGTTCGGCACATTCTTGTTGAATGTCCCAGTCTGGGTGATCTTCGAGCACGATATCTGCCCCGGTACCGGGATGGGCGGGGTCGCTACCGCCTGTCCCTTATACTTGGGACGAGTGCGTGCACATTGACTGGTGGACTTGTTGACCCTTTGGGGGAGGCCTGGCCTTCTCCCTTTCATTTAACCAGGTTTAATTGTTTTTGTTATTGTTTTGTTATTATTTCTTTTTATTGTTGTTTCCTGTTCAATTTTTTAAAGTAGCCTAGAACTAGGCTGTTTGTTTACGGCGACTTATGCCTAAGTCGGCAGTCGCCAGATAGCCCCTTAAATAAAAAAAATAAAAAATAGCAATTCTCTGTTTGTTTGCTGCTACCAAAATTCCTGCAAATATCTGAAACCCAAATAATAGAAATTGATAAATGTTAATTATAGTAAAATAATGCTGCCAAAACTTTTCAAAAATGTAACATGCAATATGCATATTTATTGTACTAATCTTGTCAACTTGAATGAATAAAATAATAGTTTTATAACTTTACTGTATGTATTAATATAGTTTTGCAAATGAAAATAATATCACTAGAATTCTTAGTTGCAGTTCTATGAAAATATTTTATTTTATCATAAAATATTGCTGCAATAGGCTCAGTTGTCTCAAATATATATATATATATATATATATATATATATATATATATATATTTTATTTAATTTTTTTTTTTTCTTCATATCACTTTATAACAAAAGACTGCTTTATCTATATTGTGTGAAATATGCATTGAACATTCAAGATTGAAGTCAACATCCATAATTTGATGTTATAAAGCTCAACAATTCAAAACATTTGTTTCTTTATTGTAAATTTATTCATTTCAGTTTATTTTTCTTCATCTTCCATTTCTTCATTGTTGTAGGCCCATTCTTGTTCAAGATGAATAAATCTTCAAGTTCATTATCTGTGTAGCCAGATTTCAGCAAGTGTAGCTTTGACTTCAATTTCAAATCCATGGAAGTCATTCTTACAATATAGAAGAATTCTGCCAAATAGCTCACATATTACCCTAGTATTGCAAGATCCCAGGTTTATTTTATATTTTTAATGGCATATCTTATATTGTAGTTTTTCTAAAATTGCACCAATTGCATTATCTCATGTTATTTTAGTGATAGTCTTGCATAAATAATAGGCTTTGAATGTATAAATTATGTTCTAACCATTGGTTGCAATGGTGTCGCATTCATTGGTAAAAAGGTTGCTATCACATTTTCACACAAATCATTGTTGTTGGGTGACTCAGCACATTAGCCAAAATAGGTAAAATTTTGGAGTCAATATTTTTGTTTGTGTGATATTTCTGCAATTTAATACAGAAGCACTTTGTAAACCACTGTGCAAATAACATTTTAGTCATGCAGGCCTTTTTATTTGCTCACCAATGAACACAGCGCAATCACCCTACATTGAGTGCCAAGGGACTTGTGTGCAATCCATCCATCCATCCTTCCATCCATCCACCCACCAATGAACAGGAAGCAATTGTGTACTGTAACCTCAAAGAGCATGTGAGTTGAGTGATCTCTAAATCAACATTGGTTTGGTTTTAAAATTACCTTCAACATTTCCACTAAGAGGTGTTATTTTATCCATGGAAGATTTGAGTCCAATTTGAGACATTTCTTTCTTGGCTAAACTCTTTTTATTCAGCATTTTCTTCCAATATATTCCAGTTTCATCCACAATGAATATTTGTTGATCTTCATAGCTACTTTCTTCAATCAATGCTTTAATTCAGCTGGATATTCTTTTGCTGCTAGAGTATTGGCGCTAACACTTGCTCCTTGCATATGGATATTCTAGATACCTGATCATTTTTTAAACTGATTGAACCATTCAGTACTAGCAACAAATATTTCTTCACTATCCTCAATTTATTCTTCTTCTTCAGACCTTCAAACAAACACATTGCTCCCATTTTAATTATCATTAGATTAATAGGAATTAATTCTCTTCTGGTTGTTGGGCAGATGGCTCCCCAACAGGTTCTGCGGGGCATCTTGTCTGCGACTCTTGTCTCTTTTAGTGTGAATAGAATGTTTAAATTTTTAGAAGAATCTAATCTTTTAGCCAAAATTTAATATATTGTTTCATGATTTTATATTCTCTGTTCTTGTATCTATTGTTGATCCATCTATAGTCTATGTTTTTATCCTTTGTTGAATTCTCAATAGTTTATTTTTGATATCCTTTTACACCTTTTGATGTTTTTAAATTTCTGTACTTCCATTCTATTGATTTTAATTTTATAGCTATATTTTTATATATTCTCCAGATGTCTATATTTTTATTGAGAATTTTCATGCAAATTACCCGTCCTTGAATTTGGCTGCAGGCTCGTTCGTTTGGGCTTTGCAACATTTATTTTCAGCACTATTCATTTTCTCTTCTGGTTGAAATCTTCTATCCATATTAATAAGAGGCATTTCTGTTTGCCTCTTATTTGATAAGCAGTTAATGCACTTTGCCCCTATTTCACCTGTAAGTGGCACGGCAATTTGCTTTCCTGGCCACTGTGCTGATGGAATTCAGCACCCTATCCAGCCCCAGCTTAGCCTCTTCTCTCTGACTCTCTCTCTACTTATCATGCTCCCTGACTATACAACCTTTCCCACACCTTTCTCTGGTCGGCCTCTAATTCCACAGGGCAGCCACCGACCAGCTTCCTCTCACCCAACCATCCAGGATATGTGGTGAGGGAACAATGCCCCCTCACCCCTAAGCTCTTGTTTGGGGGGAGGATGAGGGCCCATCTTAATATACAGGAATTCATTCCCATAAAGTTTGTTATGCACTGTAGGTCATGATAGTCAGTTTCTAGAATGAACTTACAGTTGCGCGCATATCTCAAATTTTGTAATTTATAAATTTTTATACATTTACTAGTTCAAAATGTACATATTTATATTATATTGAATTATATTAGCCTAAAAGCAATGTATTATAATGTTTTGATGATAATAAAACAAATTATTAACATTAGACATGGTATTTATTAGAAAAACACAAGAAGCCAAAGTATTGGCAATATTTACATAATACTAATTTAACAAATCAAATTATTAAAATTAATGATAAAGAATGTTTGAGAATGATTGATAGAATATTCTAGACTAATCCAGGACATCAGGTTACTTGCATGGCTAACTTTTGGGGGTATTCATTTTAGTATTAGACACAGCTGAAGAATCATCTCTACAATAATTTTGAAATAACAACATGGTGAAGATATCCGAATACTCAGAATATAGAAAAATTTCAGCAAGTTTGAATATCCCAATTTCATCTGTAAGGAATATTATTGTAAAATTTAAGGCTGATGGGACTACTATTAATCATGTGCAGAAAGGTCAACCAAGAAAATTAACTGACAGAGATGTGCGTTTGTATGTTTGAATTATCAACAAAATCCAAAATTCACTTCCAAGGAATTGAAAGTAAATCTGGCTAGCAGTGGAACAATCATGGATGTGTTAACAGTGTGACTTTATCTGAACCGTGAGGGTTTCTATGGACATGTACCAAGGAGGAAACTACTGTTGAAGATGGTTCACAGAAAGAGAAGTTTAGAGTTTGCCAGAGAACATCTTGATGACACTGAAGCAGAACTTAGTAAAATATTATAGTCAGATGAAACTGAGCACAATCTCTTTGGCATAAAAGACCCCTATTACTTTTTGAGAAAATCTGTAGAAGCTCTGCTGGAAAAAAACATCATACCTACTGTGAAACATGGAGGTGGTTCCATCGTGTTGTGGGGGTGTTTTGCTGCTACAGGTACTGGCTCAATTTGTGTGATAGAAGGCACTGTGAATTCTGAAGGATATCAATGAATTTTGGGTGAACATGTGAAATAATCAGCAAGGAAGCTTAGTCTTCCAACAGAATAATGATCCCAAGCACACAAGCAAAATGAAAGCAGAAATATTTTGCCATTCAAAGATTGAAAGTGATGAAATGGCCTTCTCAAAGTCCAGATTTAAATGTTTGAAAATTTATGTAAACAACTGAAGTAGCGTGTTCATAAGAGGTCACCAAGCAGCATTGCAGAGTTGAAAGCTTTAGCAGTGGAAGAGTGGAGTAAAATTCCTACTAAAATTTGCAAAATCCTTTTCCTACCTACAAGAAATGTCCATTTGCTGTGATAGCTGCTAGAGGAGGTCATACCAAGTATTAATTTATTGTTGCCAATAATATATGCAGTGAAGACTCAATACTTGGAAGTCGACCTTTTTGATACTCGAATGCAAAAGTTCAACTTGGTACTCAAAAGAATATCTGATACTTGAATGTCTG